>CM048746.1:223043555-224243555 GCA_026315105.1 Locusta migratoria
CAACCGTAGCATAGTAATTGTTTCTGTAGTTTCATTCTTGATAATGTGTAGCATTGTTTATAGTAGATTAATTGAATATACAAATAATTGCAATACTACTGAAAAAGTCTCATTTACATTGTCTGATGTTTGTTGTGTCGAAAGTTCTAGTATCGTGTGATAATTAACGGTTCGCATAATCTCGATTGTGACTGTATGTTGCACTAGCACGATTCAGCCTATTGTTCTCTCATAATTACCGTGTATAATTTTCAAAAATTTGCAGTAGGTGAAAATAAATATTACTGGTCACTTTACTGCAAAATTCTGTTAGCAATATCGAAGAAAAGGAGAGCCCGCGCTGATGCTAAAACTGCTTTCGAAAATGAGACCTTGAATGATACAAGGAGAGAAGAAGAATTTTTACAAGAGTCTTCTCACTGCACTGATACAAATACGACAGTAAATACCGTGTTCGGAAACGCGGAACAGATTAGTTCAGGAATAGACAATGTGGATAATGATAAAGTACAGGATTCGACAATACAGAATTCCGATTCTTGTAACGTGGTTGGGGAAAATAATGCATCGGTTCCGCCTAGCTCTGCTACAAAAAATACATGTGCGACAGTTATGGAAAACGTATTACCAAATGACTTCATGCAGATGTTACTCTCACAGATATCTAAGTTAAATGAGAATAGTCAATTACAATCTCATGAATCTCAGAAATTAAGTGAAAAACTTGAGAAACAATCTCAGAAATTAAATGAAAAACTTGAGAAAATAGAACAGACGTGCGATTCGAGGTTTGTGAGTATTCAAAGTAGTTTTAATAAAATAAATGAGGACATCAATCGGTTCAGGGAACACTGCTCAATATTTTCAAACGTGAATCTCAGCAAATAAGACAAGATATTCGCGACGAGATTAATCCGGTTATGGAAAGCCTTGCCTCACGAGTCGAAAACGTGGAAAGCCTTGCGTCACGAGTCGAAAATATAGAAACCACTGAACTCGCTCAATTGAAGCAGCAGAGTAATCTATTTGATGAAAAGTTGCAGAACTTCCAGTCAGTCACGACTGAACAGATCAATAAAATTAATAAACAGTTTGAGGATATTACTGTTAAGATTTCCCAAATCAGTGATAACACTGCCAAAAGTTCTGATCTAACGCATCCTACCCCGTTTAATGAAACTAATGAATATCTCGCCCTTGACCGTTTCAAACAAGGTCAAATGACCATTAATCAGCAATACAAGGCTGAGGTCAAGAAATTAGATGATCGCGTGGCGCGAATAGAGAGGAAATTTGACCACACTTGTGGAAATCCATACGAAGATGTAGAAGAAAATTTGAACGAAAATGACAATGATGATTCGACTCAAGTAGGTCGCTTGGTACGTGAACGACGTGTACCTCATAGTAACAACAATGAAGGCGCGATGCGTAATTTACGCCCACTTATGCCGCACGGGCGAAGGGAAGCGTTTGACTACAAGCATTTCCTGACTGTACGTAAATTCAAAAATAAACAACCTCCCGACCGTATCAAGGAACTATACCTTTACTAAACACAGAAGACTACGTCATCATGAGATCACTGAATTGGCGCTTAAAAACATTAAGAAAGCCGCTGAAAAAAGGAAACGCTCTCAACGTAATTGTTATGCCAAACAACTCTATGTAGGACGAAAGGTATTAATTAGATCCCACCACTTATCCCACAAGGGAAGATCTATGATTCACAAATTCTTCTTACTGTACAATGGTCCGTATCGAATCAAACGTATCATCCACGACAACGTCGTTGAGGTAGAAACTTTAAAGATGCACAAGTCGAAAGGCATACACGACATTTCCAATATTAAAATTTTCAAGGCATAAAATTTGGGTAGAGAGTCCATTAATCTGTTTTGGACACACCAAGTGGCGATTGGTGCCCCGTTCTCGAGCTGAGTGTCACTATTCTTCCGCTTTTCCTTAGTGCGCTCTATCTACCTCTTTCTCTCACTGTTACTTTTCTCTAACTCTGAATACTTATGCTCTGTGCTACGCTGGTATATTGTTATACGAAACTGGGACTGTCTTGCAATTTGCATATAACGAACTCTGTGGCTGTGCAAGACAATTAAAACTAATGGAAATTTTTGATCGAGGAACTCTAAGTAAGTTCCTATGTTTCAGAAAATATCAGATTTCTCTTCTGTATTACTAATTGTATAACTTACGAATTTCTGAGTGAGTGAAGAAGATTTTGAGTTGACATAAGCATTTTGTAAGCCAATTAAGCAGTAAAAGAAAAAAAGGACATTCTGAAGGATGATGAGTAAGGCAATACACAATATGTCATGGTGGTCTTTAAAATACATTATTGTTTATGGATAAATGATGGTAAGGAAGGTATTGGTTACAGTCAAAGATGTTTGATAAATGTAATTATGTGGACAAGAGTATACAATGATTATGAAGCAATTATGGGGAGAATCGCTCTGTTGCTAATGATGCTATGCTCTGTTCTTTTCTTATATGCTTACTCGCACTGCCTTGTGTTTTCTCTTTGTGCTTATGTGCACCATTTTGTATGTTGATGCATTGTGCCTTCAATGGCATGTGTGATTGGTGAGAATCATATCCTTCTGATGCTCTGTAATTATTTGTAATGATGTGTAATGAATATTTCTAATTATGCTTGCAGCTATGCTTATTGCTCTTGTAATCAAAGCTTACCGCTATGCTCACTAATTATATACCTAAGCTCTACCACTATGCTAATTAATTTTATAATTAAGCTCAATGACAATGTATGGTTATGCTTATACGTTGCACACAGCCATCTGTCTTGCAAACTTGCAGTTATGCCATAAATTGCGCCTAGTTAAGTCTAGTTAATGCACAGAGATACTTTGCTTTTGCTTATTGCTATCTTCAAAATTTTATTGATGATCTTGTTGACGAAAATCTGCAGCTATGCCTAACAAATAGTTACGTCTGTGTTTATGTTATCGGATGATTTACTGTGATGTACAGCTATTACTGTGCCAAAATTTGCCTTGATTGTTTAGTTTGACCCTACTGTTGACTCAGACAGACACAGACATGACCTGATGACTTGATCCTCTTTTGATGTTCTCATGAATTTTCCCTGATGTGTTATACCTTAAGGCAATGAAATGTGTAACTCAATTGAGACAAAAGCCTGGCCATGGCAACATATGTAATTTAATTGTTATAATTTGGTGGTAATGCAATCCCCACTATAGTGATATATGTCAATTTAAAGAGATGTAAACTAGTGGTAATTGGAATGTTAAGTTATTTGAAATGACTTCATGTTAATCGCTCTAATTATGACAACAAATTTACTTTATATGACGTAATGCCAAATTGATGTCAAGTACCCTGAATGTATTTCATACGATTATGTGTTTGTAAAATAATGTGTACATAGTATGTAAAGCCTTATGCCTATATGAAATGACACTAATTTTGTAGATACTCTAGTATAAGAACTAAATTACTCATTAGTATTCAAATGTATCCGTCTTCAAGACCCTACTTCTAATGTAAAAATATGGTTTAATACCATGACCCCATCTGTACCACTTGAATTTGGGGCAAAGTTTTTCTGTAGACATGTACTAATCAATGACTTTTCTTCCAGTGTAAACTGAAATATCATGACTATGTTACTAATTTGTATGTAAAATGCTTTATTTCATGTACTTTGGACACGCGTGGGAACTGGCGATTTCGCACACGAGATTCCATAATGCACACAGAACAATGGACATGCTATTATACACCACTGATTTTGGGCCTTTTAATGAAGATGTTTGTTGGATGATGTTTGACCACATAGTACTGTCCATTGCAGCCTTGGCCAACCACCATTATTATGCTCTAATTTTGGCTATGCTGATGCATTCTGCTAATAGCTCCGTTGGTTGGAGCACACTTGGTTGTCGAATTGCATGGAGGAATACATCAGAACCTTTTCCCCATGACTTCAACTTCAGTGCAACCAACCAGCTCGCCTACAGTGTGGTGTAATCTTACAGTGTTTCGTGTTCGTGTGCAGAACTAAAATGAATATTAGGATAATGTGCTGTTCGTATGCAGACCTAAAATGAATGTTAGGAGCTAATGTGCTATTCGTGTGCTTATACTATTCAGTGCCTCCCATTGCAAACGTTGTCCACAGGTTAATTACCAGTGTTTAGGTATATTTCATGGTTCTTTTACATTCTGTGACCAAAATAAGATTTTTGCTCTTGATAGATACATATGCTTTCAGAACTATAATGAGTCAATACCCTTTAGTCTGAAATGTCATTGTTCCTATTCGATTGACAAAAGTTATGTTGAAATGCTATTATGCCGAATCAGATACAAATGTTCATTTTTATATTTACAAAAAAAAAAATAAAAAAAAACTGATCTCTGTTGCAAAATTTAGATGTATAGGACTTACACTACTGTGTGTATTACTTGTAATTACCTCATTTTCTCAAAATAATGATAACATTAGTTAAACTATCTTTTGTAAAACTTTGTATATGCTTATGTTTATTATTGTATTTTTTCCATTTGTATATTACTTCTAGCTACCTCATTTTCTCCACTATGTCATTTATCGAACTATGTTCTGTAAAATTCTATATATACTTATGTTTACCATTATGTATATTTGTCATGTATTCCATTTATAGCTGATGTTCTGTAAATTTTGACATTTGCTTATGCCTGTCACATCATGTACCACTCCATGCATGACTTTTGTTGGTACTGTTTGGTAAAATTGCATGTATTTATGACATTCACATTTTTGAATTTTTCTATGTACTCCATCTGTTGTTTTAATCTTGAATATCTTGTGTAAAAAAATGATTATCAGGTTTTCATATTTTCCATGTAATATTTTGGATGTCATTAATGGGTTTTTGGACTTGAAATTCAGTAATTTTGCTGCCTAGGGAATGCCATTGGCATCACCCACCCTACAAAATTTTTAATAGGTAGGAGGGAGGTGATGAAACGTGTCCATAAAAAATATTTTTGTAAGAAAATGTCTAATATTGTGCCTCCTGTTTTGTGTCGAGTAACTTGCTTGCAAGAAAATGTATAATATCACTTCTACTGTGTGTATCGATATGTGTTCTTAACTCTGTGAAGTTTCATCTTTGGCAAATATCATGTATTGCATAGCATTGTAGCTCGCGCTGAGGGAGAGTAGCACTTGTGGTTCAGCTCGCTTAGAGAGCGGTTGAGTTGTGTGTATGGCTCCGATATAGAGCAGAGGCTGTTGTGCCAGCAAGTCGATTTGATTGTATTTGGAATATATATTGTATTGTATTGTAACACCGCTGGAATGAAGGTAATTGCATTTGATGTCATTAGGAAGAAGTTGTATTATGTAGGTAATGTAATGCTGATTATTAATAATAAGTAATAAAGTTGACCTTTCTTTCCTGTTTCATTTACGTAGTTAGAAGATTAACCTACTTCCTTCATTTGATAATTAGTTATTAGTGGATTTAAAGTGCAGTATTGATTTTGATAATATTGTTGAACAGATTTCGTTATTGGTGCCATAGTAAATGATAGTTAATTGACTATGATACTATATTTCAATAATCAGAAACTGATCTGCATAAAATTCGCACAGCCAAACATTAAGAAAGTGGTTTGTGGTTTTTTAATATCTTTCTCGCAGTCAAAATTTTGAGTATAGTCAGTGTCTGTTTCAAATGGTGACTTGCCACAGTTGTTCTGTGTTTAAAATATCCGTTGCGGACATAATCAGTTTAATGCACTGTCTCTTATTTAATAGTATATACATCAACATCAGGGCCATAATTAAATCAAATTGCTGTGTTAATGAACAATTTGTTGTCTGATTTAACGATAGGTTCAACATCCACAACACACACACAGCTTTTAGGAGGAAAGAATATATAAAGGGGCTCTACTAAGAAACGAACTTCGAGACAATATTGTAGAAAGAAAAGGAGAAGTAGACGATGTCGTAGGAGATACTGTACTGAGAGAAGAGTTTGACAGAGCACTCAAAGACCTAGGTCGAAATAACGCATTGGAGCAGACGACATGCCCTGAGACCTACTGAAGTCTCTGGGAGAGCCAGCCATGTTTCAGTTGGTTTGTAAGATGTATGAGACAAGCACGGGCGAAATACCCTTAAACTCCAAGAAATATATGATAAACTCCATTCCAAAGAAAGCACGCAAAGATAGGTGTGGAAATTTTTGAACGATCAGTTCAATAAGTCATGCTTGTGAAATTTTAACACGATTTATTTATAGAAGAATGGAAAAACTGGTAGAAAACGACACGAGGGAAGAGCAGTTTGGATTTGGAAGAAATATAAGGACACGTGATGCCATACTCACTTTACGACTTATCTTAGTAGATTAGCTAAGGAAAGGCAAAACTAGATTTTTGTAGAATCGGAGAAAGCTTTTGACAATGTCGATTTTAATACACTCTTTCAAATTATGAAGTCAGCAGGGGTAAAATATAGGCAACGGAAGGATCTTTACAACTTGTAAAAAACAGACAGCAGTTATTAGAGTCGTAGGGCATGAAAGGAAATCATTGATTTGGAAGGGAGAAAGATAGGTTTTTTAGCCTTTTTACAATTTTATTTAGTTTGTATATTGAACTCGCTGTGAAGGAAAGCAAGAGGAAATTTGGAGAAGGCATAAAGTTGAAGATGAAGAGATAATTAAATTAGGTAACGAAACAATAATGGTGTTATCTGGGTTGTAAAAAAATATACGATGGTCGCAGTACAGAGGAATAAGATGCAGAATGGCAATGGTGAGAAAAGAGTTTCTGAAAAGGAGAAATTAATTAACGCCGAATATTAATTTAAATGTTAAGATGTGTTTTCTGAAGGCATTTGTGAGGAGTGTTGCCTTGAAACATGGACGAGAAATAGTTCAGACAGGGAGAAGATAAAAGCTTTTGAAATGTGATGCCACAAAACAATGCTGAAGATTAGGTGGGTAGATCGCGTAACTAATGAGGTGGTGCTGAGCAGAATTGGGGACAAAAGAAACTTCTGGCATACCTTCACTAAATGAAGGGCTTGATACGTAGGACACATCTTTAGACATAAAGGATTCTTGAATTTAGCATTGGAGAGAAATGTTTGGGGTAAAAACCGCAGAGGGAGACCAAGAGAAGTATACAGTAAGCAGATTCAAACGGATGTAGGTTGTCGTTCTTGTGAGGAGATGAAGAGGCTTGCTCAGAATAGAGTAGGTGGAGAGCTGCATCAAACCAATCTCCGGACTAAAGACGACAACAACAACAACAATACCATAAAAGGCGGGCTATCTAGAGATGAAACTGAAACAATAAGATCTCGCTCTCTGGAAATCCGCGAATAAGTGGAGGTGAAATTGTAATCATCGCCATGCATGAGAAGGACAGAGCGCGCGTGTTGCGGTATATATGGATACTTCCAACATCTGAATTTTTTATTAAATATAAAAAAAATGTTCAAATGTTTGTAAGCCTACTGGACCAATCTTCTATGGTCATCACTCCCTAGATTTACAAATCACTTAAACTAAATTACACTAAGAACAACACAAACACCCGTTCCCGAGGGAAGAATCGAATTGGAACGGCCGCCCGGTCCGTAGCACGGCGCCTTAGGACACGCTACCATTCCACGTTGCTATTAAATATTCTATTAGACTTACTTCACATAAAAGTTTTACGGTTCCAAACATTATGAAATAAGGAGACGATTTCGAAATCTATAAAACGGTTAAAAACATGTGATTGCACAGTTGTAAATGGTGGTAGAACCATGGAAATTATGTTTTCACTTTATTTTTTATTTTATTTTATTTTTTTATTTTATTTTATTTATGTCTCGAACTCTTTCGGCGATATGTACTCAATTAACTCCGTTTTCTTCGGGAGTGTTTCACCACTGCAACTGCCATACGAGCACGTATATTTTGACCCTGACTACAACATTTTGGAAGTTCATCGGAATTGGAGAATGACGCTTACGTATTGTTACTTGGCCGAGAAATGATGAAAGAAATGGGACAGGAAGGTACTGATGGGCTACATTCATTGTGTAAAAGTATAATGGAAATTGGGAAATGGCCGGTTGACTAGTCAATGTCTCTCTTCATCCCCTTACACAAGAAAGTGTCTATCAGTAACTGCTCCAAATGCCGAACTATTGGCCTCATGTCTCACGCAAGTAAATTTTGCTCTACATCCTGAACCAACATTTGAAGCCGTGCATTCAGTCTCACATATAGAACAAGCAGGTTTGTTGAAGGGAAAGGAACTGGTCAACGGACCCTCAGCAAAAGACAAATAATAGAAAAATGCGAGAGTTCTGTGTTCCGCTTTTCATCTACTTCCTTGACTATAGGAAAGCCTTTGACTGTGTTTTATGCGAAAAGGTGCTTGCAGAGTTCGGTGTCCCAACCACTTGATAGCATTGATCAGAAATACAACAATCACTTCGCTGTTGTAAAGTGTTGGCACGTTTGATTCAATCAAAGGGTATGAGACAGGGTTGCGTCCTATCCCCACAAATGTGTACAACACGTCATTAGGAAAGCTCTTGATGGTTGCACCAAAGGCGTCTCAATTGGTGGGAGAACTATCAACAACCTCCGTTTTGCTGATAACACTGAGCTCTTAGCCTATGGCGAAGATGAACTTGCTGAGCTACTACTAATAATAATGGACATTAGTGTAGCATATGGATCAGACATCAATCTCAGCAAGTCCAAAGTTATGATAACTGATCGAGACGAAAAGATACAGCCCACAGGTCGATTAAAGGAACTGGAAGTCAGGAATTCCTTAATCTATCTTGGGTCAACCATCTGCAGCATGGGTAGTTGTGACGATAAGATGATGGATCACGCTAGGGCGAGTGGTTATGAAGAAGCTCACCAAGATCTGGGAGAACAGAGCAATAGCACAAAGATACGGCTAGTTGAAACACTCGTATTTTGTGTCTTCTCTTATGGTTCGCACCATGGACACTCAAGACCAGAGACAAACAGCCCAATGATGCGTTGGAGCTTTTGTGGTGGCGTAGGGTGCTACGCATAAAATGGACCAAAAGAAGAACAAATGGGTCAATTACTGAACAACTCCATATCTCCAGACGCTTTTCTTTTCGATTCACCGAAAAATTTTGCAGTTCTTTGGCTATATTGTGAGAAGAGATGGAAAAAAATCTTTCTTACTTACTTACTGGTCGTACCGGACTTGAAAGTCTATTACTGGAGCAACATGTTTTTGACATCTGTCGCCGGCCGCGGTGGCCAAGTGGTCTGCGGCGCGCCACTACGGTCGAGGGTTCGAATCCCTCCTCGGGCATGGATATTTGTGCCATCCTTAGTATTAGCTAGTTCATAAGTAGTATATATGTTTAGGGACTAAAGACACCGTAGTTAAGTCCCTTAAGCTCTACAAACCTTTGGACATTTTGACATCTGTCCCTGTCTTGAGCTATTTCCTTCCAGTCACCTTCAATACCTAGGCTCCTCAAATCGGCCGTCACATCGTCCAGCCATCTACGCCTCTGTCTCCCCACAGGACGTTTTCCCTCTAAGTGCTCTACCAATATTCTGCGCACTGCCCTGCCTTCATCCATTCGAGCTACGTTACTTGCCCATCACAGCCTGCGTGATTTAACAACACTGATTATGGTAGGGCTTGAATAGAGTTCGTAAACCTCTTTGTTATGTAATTTACGCCACTGCGCGCTAATGTCTTTCCGTTTTGCTCCGAAAATTTTCCAGATAAAGTAATCTAGCAAGAGCAGCGAGAAGATGGATAGATCAAATTAAGAAGATCTGCGGTCGTCCTCTTCAGAAGGCACTAAGAGAAACTGGCAACCGTCTGGGATGGAGATGCTTGCTTCAGGGGGCGCGACGCTAAGCAATGAGCACAACGACTTATGATGATGACGACTGTTACTTGTAAGTCGGCGAGCTGATTCGCCGCACCTCGATGAGACAGCTGTTTACCTGTGATCGCCTTCACGGATTCGTGTGGTGCTGTTCTTTGGCCATATTGTGAGAAGAGATGGAAAAAATCTTACTTACTCACTGGTCATACTGGACTTGCAAGTCTATTACTGGAGCAACATGTTTTCGACATCTGTCCTCGTCTTGAGCTATTTCCTTCCAGTCGCCTTCAATACCTAGGCTCCTCAAATCGATCTTCACATTGTCCTCCCATCTACGCCTCTGTCTCTCCACAGGACGTTTTCCCTCTAAGTGCCCTACCAATACTCTGCGCACTGCCCTGCCTTCATCCATTCGAGCTACGCGACCCGCCCATCGCAACCTATGTGATTCAGTAACACTGATTATGTTAGGGCTTGAATAGAGTTCGTAAACCTCTTTGTTATGTAGTTTACGCCACTGCGCGCTAATGTCTTTCCGTTTTGCTCCGAAAATTTTCCAGATAAAGTAATCTAGCAAGAGCAGCGAGAAGATGGATAGATCAAATTAAGAAGATCTGCGGTCGTCCTCTTCAGAAGGCACTAAGAGAAACTGGCAACCGTCTGGGATGGAGATGCTTGCTTCAGGGGGCGCGACGCTAAGCAATGAGCACAACGACTTATGATGATGACGACTGTTACTTGTAAGTCGGCGAGCTGATTCGCCGCACCTCGATGAGACAGCTGTTTACCTGTGATCGCCTTCACGGATTCGTGTGGTGCTGTTCTTTGGCCATATTGTGAGAAGAGATGGAAAAAATCTTACTTACTCACTGGTCATACTGGACTTGCAAGTCTATTACTGGAGCAACATGTTTTCGACATCTGTCCTCGTCTTGAGCTATTTCCTTCCAGTCGCCTTCAATACCTAGGCTCCTCAAATCGATCTTCACATTGTCCTCCCATCTACGCCTCTGTCTCTCCACAGGACGTTTTCCCTCTAAGTGCCCTACCAATACTCTGCGCACTGCCCTGCCTTCATCCATTCGAGCTACGCGACCCGCCCATCGCAACCTATGTGATTCAGTAACACTGATTATGTTAGGGCTTGAATAGAGTTCGTAAACCTCTTTGTTATGTAGTTTACCCCACTGCCCGCTAATGTCATCCCTTTTTGCTCCTAAACTTTTCCAGATAAAGTAATCTAGCAAGAAAAGATCGAGGGCACGAGACGAAGAGCAGCGAGCAGATGGATAGATGAAATAAAGAAGATCTCCGGTCTCCCTCTTCAGAAGGCACTAAGAGAAGCTGGCAACCGTCCGGGATGGAGTCTCTTGCCTCAGGGGGGCGCAACGCTAACCAATGAGCACAACGACTTATGATGATGATGACTGTCACTCTTAAGTCGCGAGCTGATTCGCCGCACCTCGATGAGACAGCTGTTTACCTGTGATCGCCTTCACGGACTCGTGTGGTGCTGTTCTTTGGTCATATTGTGAGAAGAGATGAAAAAATCTTACTTACTTACTCACTGGTCATACTGCACTTGCAAGTCCATTACTGGAGCAACATGTTTTCGACATCTGTCTCTGTCTTGAGCTATTTCCTTCCAGTCGCCTTAAATACCTAGGCTCCTCAAATCGGCCTTCACAGCCCTCCCATCTACGCCTGTCTCTCCACAGGACGTTTTCCCTCTAAGTGCTCTACCAATATTCTGCCCACTGACCTGCCTTCATCCATTCGAGCTACGTTACTCGCCCATCACAGCCTGCGTGATTTAACAACACTGATTATGGTAGGGCTTGAATAGAGTTCGTAAAACTCTTTGTTATGTAGTTTACGCTACTGCGCGCTAATGTCATCCCTTTTTGCTCCGAAAATTTGCCGTATAATCTAGCAAGGAAAGATCGAGGGCACGAGACGAAGAGCAGCGAGCAGATGGATAGATCAAATTAAGAAAATCTCCGGTTTCCTCTTCAGAAGGCACTAAGGGAAGCTGGCAACCGTCCGGGATGGAGACTCTTGCCTCAAGGGAGCGCAACGCTAACCAATGAGTACAACGACTTATGATGATGATGATTGTTACTTGTAAGTCTGCGAGCTGGTTCGCCGCACCTCGAAGAGGCAGCTGTTTACCTGTGATCGCCTTCACGGTCTCGTGTGGTGCTGTTCTTTGGTCATATTGTGAGAAGAGATGAAAAAATCTTAGTTACTTACTCACTGGTCACACCGAACTTGCAAGTCTATTACTGGAGCAACATGTTTTCGACATCTGTCCTCGTCTTGAGCTATTTCCTTCCAGTCGCCTTCAACACCTAAGCTCCTCAAATCGGCCTTCACATCGTCCACCCATCTACGCCTCTGTCTCTCCACAGGACGTTTTCCCTCTAAGTGCCCTACCAATACTCGAGCCACGTTACCCGCCCATCGCAGCCTACGTGATTCAGTAACACTGATTATGTTAGGGCTTGAATAGAGTTCGTAAACCTCTTTATTATGTAGTTTACGCCACTACCCGCTAATTTCATCCCTTTTTGCTCCTAAAATTTTCCAGATAAAGTAATCGAGCAAGAAAAGATCGTGGGCACGAGACGAAGAGCAGCGAGCAGATGGATAGATGAAATAAAGAAGATCTCCGGATCTTCAGAAGGCACTAATATAAGCTGGCAACCGTCAGGAATGGAGACGCTTGTTTCAGGGGGGCGCGACGCTAAGCAATGAGCACAACGACTTATGATGAAGACGACTGTTACTTGCAAGTTGGCGAGCTGATTCGCCGCACCTCGATGAAACAGCTATTTACCTGTGATCACCTTTAGGGGGAGATGGCAACCGTCCGGGATGGAGACGCTAGCTTCAGGGGGGCGCGACGCTAACCAATGAGCACAATGACTTATGATGATGATGACTGTTACTTGTAAGTCGGCGCACCTCGATGAGACAGCTGTTACCTGCGATCGCGATCACGGACTCGTGCTGTGTGGTGCTGGCCGGGCTGCGCGGCGCGTCCGCGGCCGTCGTTGGCAGGCGACTGCCCCGCATCAGCGGCTGGCTGGCAGGCGGGTCGCGTCACCGGCTGTTTGTCGGCGTCGGCGCCGAGCTGCCGTGACTGCCATCGCGAGCGCCGCCCTGCTCCGCTTTGCACCGCTCCTCCCGCGCAGCCTCTTTCGCCTCTCAACAGTTTCCTAACGGTCCCAGAGCGCCGTAAAGCGCACCACGTGCTTCCGCCGCGCACCGCGCAACCCGCCTCTACGCTGAAGCTATCTCCACGTTCGATCTAAGTCCAGCCACAACCAGCCGCAGTATCAAGTGTCGTGCCTTGTAGTATTTATTGTATCATCCTCAGGCACGCGTTTCTCTTTACGAAAGAGCTACATCGGCTCTTCATCGTCCAGATATTTATATTTTTGCCACGAAGTTCTGTCAGGAAGCGACAAGCTAATTACCGCAATAAATGTACAGTAACGTAAAATGAAGCAAGATACACTTCCCGAGTAAATATCGTTTCCCAACTGGGTAATTTGGAAGAACGCTTGTAAGCTACGAGGGTAAGTCAATTATTATCCGCAATTTAGTTATATTTTTATTTATGTTGTTAGTACTGTCGTTTTACGTTAGTGACGCATGCTTTGTTTATTTGTTGTTATATCTTTGCAATTTTCAAGCTGCTACGTTAGTTTCGTTGTCGCTGCCGTGTTGTTAATCAAGGCTGCTCCACTGTCTATTTGTATCAAAGAAGAGTAACGTACAGTGATACGTTTTTTACGGGCGGAAGGTGTATCAAGGGCCAAAATTCATAGAAGACTTTCAGTACAGTACGGGAGCAGTGTTATGCCACAACGAAGTGTGTACGACTGGATTGAAAAATTCCGAAATGGTGGCACGAGTGTTAAGCACGATAAAGGAGCCAGACGACCGTTTACCGCCACAAATGAAGAAACCATTGAGCGATCACGTGAAATGATTCTCTTAGACAGACGATTAACTATTGATGAAGTGGCTCATCGTCTTCAAATTAGTCATCGTTCTGCCTACGAAATTATTCACAACACACTTGGGTTTCGTAAAGTTTGTGCGAGTTGGGCCCCAAAACAACTCACACAGTTGCATAAGCAAACGCGCCTCGACATCTGCACAAAACATTTGGATCGCTATGGTAACGAAGGGGACAACTTCTTAGACATAATCATTACTGGTGACTAAACATGGATCCATCATTACGAGCCGGAGAATAAACGGCAGAGTATGGAATGGAAACATCCAAATTCGCCGTGCAAGAAAAAGTTCAAGACCCAACCGTCCGCAGGGAAACTGATGCTTACGGTTTTTTGGGTTGCACGAGGTCCTGTACTGGAACATTATGGTAAAAGGAGCACAACAATGAACAGTGTACGTTACAGTCAGATGCTTACTGACAACCTAAAACCTGCAATTCGAAGCAAACGCCGAGGATTGCTGTCAGAATCTGTTGTGTTGTTGCACGACAATACATACTGCTGTCCACACTGCTGAAACGCTCCAGAAATATAATTCGAAGTACTGGATCACTGCCACACGGTAACATAAATGTGAAACATCTGTTTCAGAATTGAAGGCCGTAATATGCAGGGGGCGAATAATGTTCGTGCAAAATAAGTTGACATTCGGCTTGGTGATTGGTGGGAACAAACTTCAATGGGAACTGCCCTCAGCCGAGTGTTAATTTAGTTTGCGCGGACAGTGTGAAGATGTAACATGCTTGTTTGCAAAAACAAAGTCGTTCAAAAATGTTCAAATGTTTGTAAATCTATCGGACCAAACTGCGTGGTCATCAGTCCGTAGCTTACGAACTACTTAAACCCTAGTAAACTAACCTAAGGACAACACACACACCCATGCCCCAGGGAGGACTCGAACCTCCACGGCGAGCAATCGCGCGCTCCGCAGCGAGACGCTTTAGACCGCTCGGCTACTCCACCGCGGCAACAAAGTCGTGATGTTCTCTATATGTGTGACGTTCTGTACAATGAAGACATCAGAATAAGTACAAATATGTAACAATAAAGCCTCTGAAGATGGAAATAAATTCTCGAAACGCGTAATGCTGAGCATTAAAACAAGTAACAGGTGCGTTTTACTTATATAAATCATGATGTAAAGGATATGAGGGACAACTAAATGCCGTGGCGAAGCGGCCGAGCGTATTGAGGCGCTATGCTACTATGCGCGAGGCCGTTCCCCGTTGGGGGTTCGAATCCCCCCTCGGGCATGGATGTTTGTGTCGTCTTTAGTATAAGCTAGTTCATAAGTGGGTTGTAAGTTTAGGGACTGATGACACCACAGTTAAGTCCCATAAGCTTTACAAACATTTTTGACAGCTAAAATTTATTTTTACCTCATAACTCCTGATGAGTATTCAAATCTGTATTAAGGGGAGTCGGATGGTTCTATCTCGGCCATGTCAAATTATATGACTTTAGGGACATTTTCTCCCTAACCAATTGACATATTATCATGATTTTTTGTTGTTGTGTTCCTTATATCTTTATCTTCATTTTAAACAGATAAGTCCTAGAAAATAATAAAAAATTATATTTAAAAAAGTATTTTGAAAGTAGCCATAAAACTAAAACTTTTTTTTACTTCAATTAAATTTATTCCATTGTTCTTTAACAGATATTCATATTTTCTCATATTAAATCAACAAGTAACAAATAAGGAACAATTTTAAAAAATTATGTTGATAACGTTAATAGTAGCCTAGAAAAATGTTCCTAAACATTGAAAAAAAAAAAAAAAAAACACATTTGTCTGGGAAACATAAATAAAGATAAGACTAATCATACAATGTAGATTTTCACAGCCGGCGTCAATTTCACTTAAAATTTCCGGGCTGGAAGGATAAAACTCTCCCCTAACGTTTCGTCTTCAGCTGCGGAAGACATCTTCGGAGGCCGAGTGGCAACTGCGATGGGGCCTCGAGGGAGCGCCGCATATATAGGCAGTGTAGGGGGCACCACAGTATATCACGTGACGTCGGCTGAGCAGCTATCTCTGGTAAAGCCAACCTTATTACTAGAAGAAGACCGATTGTCAACGTTCTTGTGCAACGTTGAATTCCAAATCTCGTCTAATTTAACACCTTCCGCCTTTCTCTTGAAATTATTACGATGTTTGTAAATTTCAATGGCTTCTCTGTATGTGCGAGCATAATGTGAGAAGTTTTTTGATAAAACACTGGTCTCGTTAAATTTAATGTGATGGTCCCCCTCTTGGTAAACATGCTCCGCTACGGCCAATTTCTGTGTATGTCCCAGGCGGCAGTTTCTCTTGTTTATTTTTACTTTATTCTTACTTTAGTACATTCCAGATTCGTATGAAAGTCTATCTGGATCTTCTAGTTCCTCAAACTGATCCTCAATCTTTCTTCTTGCTTGTTGTGTGGCCTGTGTGACGGCTTTGTCCGCTTTTTTAATCGGAAGTACGTCGTCCTTTTTCACAAACTTGACACAGTTCTTGCCTGTAGATATGCCTAGATGACTCAAAATTTTACACTTTGCTAAATTTCCTTCATTGAAACTTGTAATAGTTTCGTACACTCGCAACTGAAATGTAATCATCAAAATAAAAGTTGCTTTTGGTAGCCGCGACTATACAACATGGTTGAACGACTCTGATGGATTTTGCGTTCCACCATGTAGGCACTTACTCAAGAGGTCAGGATGGGCCAAGTCTCTAAATATGGGTTTTATTTGTTCCATGACAGCGAAAGGAAGATGAGTGAAGTCATTGTGGTCATAAGGCTCATTTTTTCTCTCGGGCTTTTCGGAATTTCCACCAGCTTGTCTCATCTTTGGGGCATAGTCAGTGTCCAGATGTCTTCATTGGCAGTCGTCAAATGAAATAATTCTGCCCAGACCGCTGCATTCATGTCCTTTAGAGTTTTTGAAGCATTCCTTCTTATAGCTAGACCATAGTATAGTTGTATTTGATTTATAGACTCACCAGTAAGGCGGACACGACCCCCGATGGTTTTCCACGAGTTTCTGTTTCAGTTTCCTGAGGCGACTACCCATCCGCTTCTGGACGTGACCGCAACATTCCAAGTCGGGACCATCTGATTTGGCTGCACAAACCTAGGGTAAGAACTGTCCCCGCGTCTCCGAAATAATACTTGTACAACACTAAGTATTTCGGCAGCGATTCTTGAATCATTTCCACAACTCACTTTACCTTCATTCCTCCACTTAGTCCAGAGTACTTAGCTAGACAACCAGCATCGTAATTGTTGGTTATTATATGTTCGCTTCTGCAATACTTGGATAAAATTTTAACCTTGCCTGTGTTTTCTGCTATTGCAGATATAATTCCCTTGAGTGAAGTGTGGCCCCTACGTTGCCACGATCCGTCAAATATTGCTGTCAAGTCTCTATTACCATCATTTTCACCGACACTTTCTTCAACAACAGCCTTCATGCTCTCTTCACAGACCTCTTTCGCAACATATTGAAGCATCTTATTGTAATATTTGAAAGCTGGCGTAGTCGGCAAGTTCATTACATCGCAGAAAGTTTTCGCCGCCTCTTCACCTTTTCCAATATATCGGAATGTGTAGGCTAATCGAACATCACTTCTGATTGTTTAGAGTTTGCTAAGCATGGAGAATTAGTAGTGGACACTTCAAAAGAACAGCCACTACACTTCATTACTATCGGTACTTGTAAGTCTAGTCTGGTTCCAGTAGAGATGGTAAGGGATCCTTTACATTTTACGCACACAGCAATTTGCCTAACTAGGCTATCTAAACTGTTGATATTAACAGTATTAAGCAACCTTCTTCTTTTCAACATATCTCATATTTAGCCTAGTTACGGGTAAGTTTCTTAGAAGAAGAGCTTGTTTTGGAAGCACAATCAGCTTCAGATTCTCCACGATGCAAAAACTGTTTTTGGTTACCTCTCCTCCCACTGAAGTCACTTCTTCTTTTCTTGTTTTGTATTCGCGGCATTTATTTGCAGAGATCTAAGCACTTTCAATCATTTTCAGTCATCACAAACAAAAAACTGAAAACAACAAAGTAAACTGACAGCTGTTTTGTCATTATTGCCAGCAGTATTCCATCTGTGTTACCAACTAAGCTTTCAAACAGCTGTACTATAAGTAGTCACTAGCGAGTAAAAAGAAGGTTGAGTTCATGAAAAGTGTGCGTTGCCGAGTTTTACTAAAAAGCTTGTAAAACGGAAACCACTCAACATAAATTAATAATTTTGGTATCAAATTAAACCCAAATATATGCGTAAAAAAGTGCAAGACATAAAAATCAAAAAATTTGAACCAAACAAACGTCCGACTCCCCTTAATCTAAATATTTTTTAATACGCTGTATTACGTCTCTATGAAAATACGGGAAGTTTAAACGTCTTTTCAAGAATGTAGGGTCGTTTCTTAAAGTTAGAAGCGAATATGTGTCAAGTTATCGTTGCACGATAGTGAGACTATTTTTAAAATCGGTTTCTGCTTTTGATTCATGTTTCCTGGCGTCATGGCGTGTGTCTATTGCGATTACATTTCAAACTTTATTTTTGTTTGGGATAATTTTATGTTCCTTCCTCTCCATCCCGTAAATGTAATATTAATTTTCTTTTTCTAGCTTGGAAACGAATAATTGTAATCTCCAATATAATTTGATCTATCCACTTTATTTTCACTGTACTGCGATACAGGTTTGGCTGCGATTTGGCTAAGATGAATGCTGTACAACGATCGTAACTTATATGAAATATTCTCACTAGAAACTATTATACTTAACTTTAATCTGGTCGAAACTTTGGGGTATTTTATATAGTGCAATATTATCCTGGGGAGATATTCATAAGAAGAATTGTATACTTGAAAACTCTGCATATAATTTCCATTTCGTGCCATTAATATTACAAGAAGATCGACAACATTGTTCCAAACATCTTCCACAACATATATTAGTAACCACTTCTCCAAAACTACTTCACGAATTCGCTTGGAATTTTCACAGGTAACTTCAGCGTACCTTGGGACAACATATAGACTTAAGTTTCATAAAAATCTGATCACGGAAGGAATAACATCACAATTTAACGTTTTTCATCGACAGCCGTCATGTCTATCTTTCTCTTTCATCTACAAAACTAACAGACGAATTTTCAGCGGGTTTTCACAGTAAACGTGAGGGTATCTTGTGGTTGCAGAAACGCTTCATTTCACAAAATCGGATCAGAGAAAGTAAGATATCAGAATTTAAACATTTCTGTGAAAGCAATCGCATGTGTCTATTTGAAGAGAGTAATCTCGAAAAGTACTAAATGAACATTCATTGCGGTATCACAGATAACAGATAAATAGATAATATCCTGGGGCAACGTAAAGGCTTCATTTCATCAAAATAGATTAGGAAAGTAAAAGATATCGTAATTTGAAGTTTTAGGTATATTTCATGCTTGGAAAGAACGGCGTAATGCAGCAAAGAACTAATAGATAGCGCTGCGAGTGTTCATTTGAAGAAAATACTGCTTACTCTTTGACTTTTCAAATTTACCATATTTCTGAAAATCGTTTTCTTGGTTGCTGTGTTCTACGAAATATGATTCAACGCAATGAATATGAAACTGATACAATCTTCGCCGTATTTAATCCATATATTTACATACTGATATCACAGTCCAATGTACATGTAGAACTGCTATGGAAGTTTTAAGTCTCACGCTTAGAGCGACAATAGCGCATCTAACGAAAAGAGAGCCAACCGTAAGAATAATTATTGTTTCCGTGATATTTCTACTTCATTGAGGAAATATTATATTTCAGTTTTCCATGCTTCAACCCATTGTCCAGAGATATGAATGATCATGAAATAAATGGTTTAAATGGCGAATATCACCGATGTAAGCTACATCATATTCTTGAAGATATGCCTATTTCTAGCACGTTTCGCAAAGGTATTAACAAACACCAACTAACACATTTTCATGCGGTTTTCACAGGTATTTTGAGCTAAGATTGGGGCTACATATAGGCATGATTTCATCAAAATCAGATCACGGAAAAAAGATACATCGCAATCTTAAGTGTTTTCAGTAACTGTCTGTTCATCTATTAGAAATACCTAATCTCCTAAACTACTTCAGGGATTTGCATGGAGCAACTTCGTTTCATAAAAGTAGAATCAGGGAAATTGTTTTAGATGCAGTTTATGCTTGAAGTATGGATTGCGTAGTACAGCAAACAAGCGGTAGAGGCGCTGTAGTGCACCAAAGAACTAATAAACACCCCTGCTGCATAATAAGTATGGGTAGTACAACAAGGAAGCGAACGCCTGTGACATAATTAAGCAATCTTATGTCTACGAATACCAACAAACATTGAACATAGTGTTACTGATTTCGCTTTGTGTACTAAATACTTAACATTTCTTTGCTTATTTTGGCACATTTCACTTCTTGTATCAAAAACTTTATGAAAATACATCTTTCGGACAATGACTTTTACTTACTTTTGACATCTTTATGAAGATACATCGTTTCGGACAATGACTTTTACTTACATTTGACATCTTGGCTAGAACAACTACTGAGTTTACTGACAGAGTGATCCAACAAGGATTCTATTTTTACTGACTGAGTTCCGGAATTCTAAAAAGCCACGATACACACAGGCCTTCCTTCAACAACCGTTGCGAAGCACGGGCATATAAGCTAGTAGAAAATAATGTTTGTCGACAAACAACTCCGTACAGGTTAACTAGGCATGAAAGAAACCCTAAACGACAGAAAAATATTAATACCACCCTTGAATGAAATGTAGTTAGTCACATCTGAGGTCTGCGATGTTGAATGTCTGTGACTGATATCTTTGGCTCCGCGTGTTCACTCTTTGGCGTGTGCTGCACTGCGTTTGAGCTGTCAGGGAGTTGTAGTCCCGTCATCGCCGAGTGAGTGGTGGCAGTTTGTGTTATGTAGGCTGTCAAGGAGTTACGTTTGCAGTTTGAGCAAGACGCAAGAAAATATTTTTGTAAAGAATCAGGGTGAGAAAAATTATGATTGGATTATTAGGCGCTCCGCGTAGTTGTTGTCCAAATCTTGACAGGTATCTAGCATTAAGGACCAAATCTGATCATTTTATTTTCATTTTTTTTTATAAAGTCCAGGGATTGAACATGAGTTTTTGGAATATGTATTGATAATGAAAGGTTTAAAAATGATGAGGGTATTTGGAGTTTCGATTTCATTGTTTCTTTAGGTATAGACGTTTTATAATGATAAAAAATAACTATGTTGTGATGCAGTCTTATGCTCAATTTGTCACCGACACTAGTCTTGTAAGACGTTTATTGTCAAATGAGTCCATCGAAACTTCTCTTGTGAGGAAAATATAATCTTCTTTTTATTACTATTATTATTCGAACTTCGAACGTTTATCGATCCTACCTAGGTAAATTGGATTTCTTGTGGAACTACAGAGATGAATATGTAATATTTCTGTAGTTGCTGGATTCGCATTGCACACCGGCGAATTCTGTAGTTAGTTTTGACTTTGCAGCAGTTGTACCTTTGGCAGTAGTTCTGAGAACAGTTTACTGGGCAAAGGTAGATCATAAATCAATGTTAACTGTCAAATGAGCCACGACAGGAATTATTTTTAAATTGAGACCTGAGTTACAATCAGTAACTTACGGCAAAAAAATTGATTATTATTGTTTAGACAGTTCCAGCCATTAATGGGTCAGCTTGTTTCCTACCAGATTCTAAACTGTTTGCACTCATTGAATAAAGTAGCGGGGTCAGAACTTTTATTATAGCTTTAGTTTTTTCTCTAAGACACATTTAATCATTTTCATAACGTTTTCCGTCAGATTAGCAACATTTCAGTTAAAGGCAGAATCATTAGCAATCACAAACAAAATAGAACACGATTCCTGGAAAAGCATCTCAGTTACAGTTCAAGCAATGTCTATAGCGATAATTTTATTGATAAATTTCACTTGATGACTTTCAAGAATTGAACAGCAAAATGTTCAAATGTTTGTATAGCTTATAGGACTTAACTACGGGGTCATCAGTCCCTAAACTTACAAACTGCTTATGAACTAGCTAACACTATGGACGGCACAAATATCCATGTCCGAGGGGGGATTCCAACCCCCGACCGTAGTGGACGTGAAGACCGTGACTGGCGCGCCGCAGTCCCCTCGGCCACCACGGCTGGCAATTGAACAGCAAACGCTTGAAGTGGACGAGAGGTAGCCACTAAATGACACAAGCTGTGTCTTTAAATCCTACGAAAATGTTGCTCAGTGATCAGAGTATTGAAAATGCTGAGATTTTTTAAGATTCATATTCAATAAAGGACAAAAATAATGCAATATTATTAAACTACACGAAGGTGGTTTTCCATTATTTGTATAGCTGTGAACGTGTGGGGCCTTTATTTCATGAGAAGCTAAAAAGCAATCCATAAAATGTAATGTAATGTTGTAACATAACAACTGGCTATAGGTTATATTGTTTTCACGATCGAGAATTCGGTAGCAGAGCACATGGGCGGAGTAGAGCACTCCGACTATCAGAGTAAAGCTTTTTACGTAGGCCTACTACATGTGACGTCACTACCTAGCCCGACAAGCTCATCACGCTGTTCACTTGTCTTTTCATATCTCGTTACGTGGACTGAGGTAACATGAATAAACCCACGCCGGCCGCGGTGGCCGAGGAGACTGAGGCGCTCCAGTCACGGTCTGCACGGCCACTACGGTCGGGGGTTCGAATCCCCCCTCGGGCATGGATATTTGTGCCGTCCTTAGTTGTAGCTAGTTCATAAGTAGTTTGTAAATTTAGGGACTGATGACCCCGTAGTTAAGTCCCACAGACTCTACAAACATTTGAACATTTTTTGAATCAAATTCATGATAAGCACATCTTTGTCTTAATTTGTTCAAGGATTTGTAATCTTGAGGGACCTAACTCATAAGGTCATCGGTGGTTATTAGCTAGGGAGCTTACAAACTACTTCAACTAAGTTCAATATAAGGATATGCCCGAGGGGGAACTCGAACATCCGATGGCGAACGGCCGCGCGCACCGCAGCACGGAGCCTCAGTACGCACGGCTGTTCCACCACGGCCACACACACACACACATACACACACACACACACACACACACACACACACACACACACCCTGAGGGAGGACTGGAACCTCCGGAGGAAAGGCCGCACAGTTAGCAAAGCTGCGCCACACACGGCATGGCCATTCCCGCACGGCAGCAACTCTTGATTTCCACACATGAGTTCGTGAAATTATTATATAAAAAATTAAATGGTTGGTATCCAGGAATTTTCGTCTTTTTCAAGTGGTTCCAGGAATAGACCAAGTACCTTTTTCCTCTCATTCAGCCAATTAAGGGTGTCATTAACTGTCTAGATAACATCATTTTGACAGGTACTTCCCATACAGACTTAGAGGTGAATATAGATGACTTTTCCAATTTTTTCAAGAGGCAAATCTGTGATGCAATATACATAAGTGTGAATTCTTGGTTACCATAGGACATACAGTAAGTATAGCAGGCATTACGCCCATTCCCGCAAATACTGAAGCCATTATAAAACTTCCCACTCCCACCAACTCCCACCAACGTGACGGAAGAAAATTTTATACTGCGTCAACTACTAAGGCATCAATAACTTCTGAATGCCTATATAAGCTTCTGCGAAAGAATATTCCCTAGACATCAACAATTTCTAAAGCTCTATATTTGCTTCTGCAAAAGAATATTCCCTAGGTGTGATCTTCAAAGTGTAACAAGGCATTCCAAAAATTCAAAGCAGCTCTTCTCAAGCCAACATATTTCACGCATTTGACCTGTTGTGTCCTTAGCGATCACACAGAAGGAAGGTGGGTTCCAGGTTGTAGGCCGCAATCGGGAACTCTGAGGAATTGGTGCAGACATCGAACCATTAGTCAGAAGTATATTCCGGAATTAGTACGATGCATAACTTAAATACAAACAAGTACAGCAGCTATCCTGTTTAGATACACGAAAGGTATTTCGATGAGTGCTGGTCGCCGTCCGAAGGTCATCTGGCGTGGTGTCTTCTTTCACTCCATAGCAAGACACTGGCGGCGCCCTCATCGGCCGTGGCTTCGCGGGGCGCTCTCTGTGGCGGCCCGCGTAGGTGCTGTTGCCAACCTATCTCAGATATCGATATAGCATGATCCATCAAAACCGCCTATCCTGGCAGTCAATGCATCTGTTCAGATGTGCGGGCGATGCTGTCACACATCACTGGTGGAGTCAAATTATGAATAGCTTTCATATCAAAAACACTGACCGAGGCCCAAGTCAATTATCGTCAAATCGAAAAGAAAGCCTTGGCCATTATCCTTAGCATCATGCCGGCCGAGGAGACTGAGGCGCTCCAGTCACGGTCTGTACGGCCACTACGGTCGGGGGTTCGAATCCCCCCCCCCCGGGCATGGATATTTGTGCCGTCCTAGTTCGTAAGTAGTTCATAAGTAGTTTGTAAGCTTAGGGACTGATGACCCCATAGTTAAGTCCCATAAACTATACAAACATTTGAACATTTAGCATCATGAAGTTACATAATAGGGTATTTTCCTGTGTTAAAAATATGGTTCGAATTGTTGTTATTCTGAATGATTATAACATTCAAACAGCATTTTCGCTCATAATTCTTACAAAACACCTGTTATTTTAACGTAATTAAAGCTTAAAAATCATCAAATTTCACGATTAGATCACGTGATCGAAAACGCTCCGTTATTGGCTGAAGTACTGGTGACGTCATAGAACACCTACAGCGCGGCAACTAGAAGTCGGAGCTGTATTATTGTACGCGTTTCCTCCATTTCGCAGCTTTAAGTGCAGTTTTTTCGTGATCTAAACGCGTTTACAGTTTTTATGCCACAATGGAAGATGGTTGTGTGAAGGCTGACAGCGGAAACCTCCCTAAAGTTGATGCAATTATGGTGTCTTCATTTTTTAAAAACAATCCACATTTTTACGTGCCAGAAATAAGAAACGTGAAAACTGCATTGTAAGTAACGCGTACCTACATTTTAAAGCTAATTATTTCGAGAGATATTTTATGCCATTGGAAAAAAGTACCCTATTTGTTGATGTCAGCAGACTTAATCTGAAGACACCATATTATGCAATAAAGGGTGAAATTTTATCTTCTATCCAAGTGGCCTTGAGTGATTATGTTGGCAACATCACCAACAAGATAGAAAATCTTTGTCCAAATGTTCAGACCACATAGAATGACTAGATTAGCATATCGTACAGACCATGAAGTAAATAAATAGTGCTGTTCTTGCTCTATGATTCTTGTATGTACCCTTGTCCGGTCGGTAAAAGTAACTGCCCTCGTAAATCAAAGGTTTCACGACAAAATATTTGCGCTGTCACGCGATTGGCTAATGGCGACGTCTCATGATTCTCACTATTCAGCATCTATTGCCAACATAGTCACAGGAAGCTGCCAGGATAGTTAATAAAATTTAACCCAGTAAAGCACGCAGTTAAGGGAGTAATTTTATTTAACTACTTC
Source organism: Locusta migratoria (assembly GCA_026315105.1). NCBI lineage: Eukaryota > Metazoa > Arthropoda > Insecta > Orthoptera > Acrididae > Locusta > Locusta migratoria. Next base: position 223,069,087 of record CM048746.1, read on the forward strand.
AATACTGGTGCAAAGTGAAACAACAAAACCTTTAAAATACAGCAAAAATGCCTTGTGTGTAGTTATACAATATATCTATATTCTATAACAGGGGCAGCGGGTTGCGTGGGCGGTGTTTTCACATCGCTCGTAGGTTGGCAACGCACATTTCGCGTAGCCAAAGACATGTCACTTTCACGTAAACATTGCGAGCGAGACACAATGGAATAAATTTATAGCGCCGAAATTACAGCGCTTTTCTGGTTTGTTGTTTTTGTGAGTGAATGTTTGCGATTGTGTGTAAACTTTCTGCCATGTAAATCAGTATTTTCCTTACATAGTCAAGATTTGATTTGATATGAATGTGTCACTACTTTTGAAACTACAAAGTAATCCATTTACGTTTACTCGTCCACATACGAAGCCCAATGCTGTAATTTAAAAAAAAAAAAAAAAAAAAAAAAAAAAAAAAAAAAAAAAAAAACGCTAATCAGTTGAAAGGTTATTTACTTGCAATGAAAATTGCTTGGTAGAGCCCTGTGCAGAAGAAAAGGCTTACGTTGTTTTATCTAAGATCTATTGGTGATAAAATTGCAATTATTGGAGATAAATAATCAGTGCTATACTTTTCTAGTGGGCTGCAACAATATTCATACATGAAGTAGCCGCTATTTCATTTGGATCTCTTCGCGCCAGTGTCAAACACTTTTTGCGTATCTTCTCATTTTTTGGTACTTGCAAGAACAATTTATTGGTTCAGTGCGGAACTAAGCAATATTTGAAGGTCATTATGCAAACGTTAACGCCCAAACACGACGCCTCGGCCCAAACAATATACAGGTATTTGTTTCTTACGAGAGCAGCAGCAGCAGCAGCAGCAGCAGCAGCAGCAGCTTGTTGAATGACGTCACAGGTATCACGTGACTCAAATGTAGCGTTTTAGCGGGCTTTCAAATTATTTGAATTTCATTTCTTTCTTTTTTTTTTTTTTTTTTTTTTTTCTTTTTTTTTTAAGTACTGAAATCCACGAGGTAAAAGAGCATGTTGGGACCATAATATGACATAATTAGCAATTTAAAACGATTTCCACAAAACAAATACCCTATTACGTTTATGGACATCACTTCATTTTATTGATCGACAACAAACCCTTACCATACTCTTCCAAGCATCCATAATGTTGTCTTCTAGGACACCTTATTCTTTTCATCCTAAGATTACGTCATCCAATAAAGAGTCACCATGTCGCACGCAAATGCAGATCTACTTTCCCATTGGGAACGATGCAGGCTTTAATGCTAATTCAGACAGGTCTTGCTATTTGGTTGATGAGGCAGAAGAACCAGTCACCGTACTGCCTTTAAACGCCATATTAATGGCCCAATATATGACCTGAGATCAAGAGCTAGGCGAGGTACTCGATTTTGTTAAGTATGGATGACCTTCCAATTGTGCACAGAGATACAGAACTCAAATCTCTCTGGACGCTACATTAGCTCTCATCCTTGGATGGTGTGCTTCCCCTACAAGGGTATTCAGGATGCACCCAGGTGATCATACCACAAGACCTCCAACAGCAAGTTCTCGACCAACTGCATAGAGATCACTGGGGGATGGTACTTTCCAAACGCATTGCCAGACAACAGACGAATTGGAAGAAACAGGGTTGAGGAATACATATGCCAAGATCGCTTGTTGAATACTTTAAGCCATATAACCGGTTCAGACAAACGTATTTGTATTATTGAGGTCTCTACACTTTAAAAAATAGCACCTCGTACGAGATGTTATAAAAGTTACATACATATTTTAACTATAAACTAGATGTGTGTAATTTAAAATCATATGCCAGAGTTCTTCACTTTTAAAAACAACCAAACAATACATTTTTCTCGCTTGTTCACGCTCTATGTAGAAGCAACTGTATAATAACAATAATAATAAGATTTACCTGCTTTATTCTGTATCAAAAGAAACGTAACTATCCAAATGCAATGCTCTAAATGTTTTGTATATTAATTCTTAGTGATTTGCAGTGTTGTTCTAGTTCGTGATCTAAATATAAGATGCTGATGCAGATAAGTCTTTCTATTTGGCTAATGAGGTAGGAGCTTCCACTGTTTCAATGTTCTGTGAAATTAAGTCACACTGAAATGAAAAGTTTCATTTCGTTTATTAGATTTATTAATTAATGATTTTAAGATGAGTAATAATTTTCGATGAAACACCATACCCAAGTTTGCTCTACATCAAGGTTTTGTAAGCTGTCGTATTTAAGACTCTGTGCAGATAGATACTACATTTGAAATTATATAAAGGTAGGGAGAGGATGACTATTCCTCATACACACAACAAAGAATAGGGAGTAAAATTGAAGCCTTACCTTCGCAATAAATATCTGTTCAAAATGTTCAAATGTTTGTACAACTTATGGGACTTAACTACGGGGTCATCAGTCCCTAAGCTTACAAACTACTTGTGAACTAACTAAGACTAAAGGCGGCACAAATATCCATGCGCGAGGGGGGAATTCGAACCCCCGACCGTAGTGGCCGTGCTGACTCCGCCACCGCGGCCGGCAAATAAATATCTGTTCTGCTCTGGTATTGCCTGGAACAAAGTACTGAGCTGCATGTGAATCTGAAACTAAATCACGATGTAGTTCAATGAGTGTAAGAACAGTTACACTAAACATTTATCTGTCCAGAGAAAAATGTGGAAATTCAGATCAAGAATATCCAAATCTATTTTAAAAATTTTGTTCCTATGTTGTAATCTAGAAGGCAAAGGCAGTCAAAGTTACTGGTATTAAATGTATAATAAAAAACAATAGTATTAAAAACACGCCGGCCGCGGTGACCGAGAGGACTGAGGCGCGCCAGTCACGGTCTGCACGGCCACTACGATCGGTGGTTCGAATCCCCCCTCAGGCATGGATATTTGTGCCGTCCTTAGTGTAAGGTATTGATAAATAGTTTGTAAGTTTTGGGACTGATGACCCCGTAGTTAAGTCCTATAAGCTATACAAACATTTGAACATTAAAAACACACGTTTCTACTAAAACCTGTCATTAACAATGATTTCGTCACAAGCATGAACACAGAAAAATGGCTGGTGTGCTGGCAACGTCAAACAGATGTCAACTGTATCTACAAAAGAAAAGGAGTATTAAAGACAAGAATGTCTTTGGTGCTTCGGCTAGGGGAAGCTACTAATAATCGTCTGTGACGTAAGTTTTTACGGTTGGGGGTTCGAATCCCCCCTCGTGCATGGATATTTGTGCCGTCCTAGTTCGTAAGTAGTTTGTAAGTTTAGGGACTGATGACCCCGTAGTTAAGTCCCATAGACTATACAAACATTTTTTTCGTAAGTTTTTGAAAAAGCTTTGTGTACCACTGAATCAGCCACAATATTGTAAACCTTTGGCAGGGATCACTGATTGAGCATTGACCGTACGCTTAAAGTCACCGCAGATGCGTGATGCTCTGTTTGATTCCTCTAAAAGTCTAAAATAACGACGGGTGAGCCTCATTTGCTCTTTGGGACTTGTAAATGCAGTCGCAGCATGTCACAAATGACGAAAGGAACAGTAAAACTTTGAGATGACAGTGGGTGGCAATGCAGATTCATATTTTTGTAAAAACCTGTCGTCATTACGAGGCTGTTATGTACAGAATAAGTTACTCAAATAGCAGATGATGCTTCATAGCCGGCCGCGGTGGCCGAGGGGACTGAGGAGCTGCAGTTGCGGTCTGCACGGCCACTACGGTCGGGGGTTCGAATCCCCCCTCGGGCATGCCGTCCTTAGTCTTAACTAGTTGATAAGTAGTTTGTAAGTTTAGGGACTGATGACCACGTAGTTAAGTCCCATAAGCTCTACAAACATTTGAACATTATTTTTTTTATGCTTTATAAATCGTGTGTATTTCGGCATGTACTCGGGGCAGCAAACAAACAATGACAGTGTGTCGTGTAGTGACGCAGCGATGGCCCGGCCCGTGGCGCCTCGCCTGCAGCGCAGATGTGGCTGCGTGCGGCGCCCTCGCGTGCCATTGTTGCCGGCGCGACAATGGCCGCGCGCACCACGGCCGCCCATTGTCTGCCCCCTGATTAATTCCGCCGCGCCATCAGTATTCCGCGACGCCGTGTCACACTTTCGCTTTCTGCTCCCCACCGCGACGTCTTTATTCCATTCCTAATAAGCTTTTTAACGTTTTTTCTCTACTCGTCGCCACAGGTGCCTCTGCGCTAACAGCGACGGACACTCATACCAATGCAACTGAATGCTACCACTCATCAAGTAGGCAGGGGCAGTATCTCAGATCAAACAAGAAACAAAATGACTATCGGTTTTTTAAGTGATCTTGGATGATACGTGACAGACCGACTCTGACTGGCACATCAAACGCTGCACATAAAAAATGATACATAATCAGTGGCGTGGCCACAGGATGGGTGGAAGGGGGAGGGGGGAGGACTAATGGGGCTGAATCCCATTCCCCCCAGCCAGGGCTGGCGCAAGGAACGTGCGAAACGTGCGGCCGCACGGGGCGGCACTTTCCGAGGGGCGGCAAATCTGCCGCCCCCCCCCCCCTTTTTTTTTTTTTTTTTTTTTTTTTTTTTTTTTTTAGGACAAACTCAACATTCATGCCCAAGACGGGATTCGAAAGGAAACCTCGGAAGGAGCGGCTTCGGGAACTGTGGCAAGGCGCTTCGACTACCTGCCGGCCGCCTCTGTTGAATAAGGGGAGGGAGGAGGACTGATTTCTTCCTCGCCACCGTCGTGTTTACGCCGGAGGAACACAGAGGGGCAAGGAGTCTGTCATACGCGCCAGTATTCTTATAGAGCGTTGCCAGTCTGTTACGCGCCTTGCGTTTACTCACAACTAATATAGCAGAAGACGAAATCTAATTTGGAAATTCAAATGCACTGTGCTAAGCCTCAAGCAATTTTGCTAAGCCCGTCAATAGCAATTTCCGAGTGTTTTATTCTTCCCGCATTATGGATAAAAATGGCTGAACATTACTAGTGAAACATGTCCAACACCTACAATGACTAGAGGTATTCCGAATGGGTAAAAATGCAGCGAGTAATTATAAGGGATGTTAGTAAGCCTGGTATAAGTTGGGTTTCGACGTATATTTCAAAATTTTTGCTATCCGTTTCTGAGTGATAGTCAAACGTTTTGGTTTTTGAGCCATGAAACACCTGTCTGCGCCTGCATGAACAACAATTAAACTCTGACGGCACTTTTGTTTGACAATACTACTCGCACACTATCACTTTGCCCATATTTATTTACTATACACGGTTTTCCGTTGAATACATTATCTGTTCACAACAACTGCAAAATGTGTATTTACGTTAATTTTGTAAGTTCGTTTTGCGCGGGATTAACCGAGCGGTCTAAGGCGCTGCAGTCATGGACTGTGCGGCTGGTCCCGGCGGAGGTTCGAGTCCTCCCTCCGGCATGAGAGTGTGTTTTTGTCCCTAGGATAATTTAGGTTGAGTAGTACGTGTGTGAGATTAGGGACTGATGACGTTAACAATTAAGTCTCACAAGATTTCACACACATTTTAACATTTTCGTAAATTCACAAGGCTTGTTAAAATTGGCTATATTTCTTCAATCAGGTTTAGCTCTATTTTTGAGCTGGTGCCCAGCGACTTTTTTGTACAAATCTGTAGAGAATTTCACATATCAGTCGCATTTTTTGTTTTTATTTTCCAGATCTACATATCCAGTGCCAGCTGTCACCAGTGCCACATCGTAAACAGCGCTAAGTATCTGAATTTAATTTGTCAAATTTAATTTGCCAGTCTAGTTCATTTTCGTTAGTACTCTGTTTTAAGAGGTTTATTCCCGCGTACTTGCAGATTTTGTTTGTACTACTGTTTTAATAGTTTATTCTATCGTATTTGATAAATACCGTTGTGTTTAGTCTTCGTCTTTGACCGGTGTATTTCAAAACAAGTCAGAGACCGTTACTAAGCTCGTTATCAGTCAGTCCAGTGCCAGTTGCCACCAGTGCCGCGGCGTTAACAGCGCTAAACTGCCGGACTCAGTTTTGTTGATTCGACAGTGTAGTTACCACTGACCACAGTTCAGTCAGCAGCCAGCCGCCTTCATTAGAGTACTAGGCTTCTTTAAAGTTGTTAATTACTGTTAATTTATCGATAGGATGGATAGGATGTGTGCCTGCTGTGTGCGGACGCAGGAGGAGTTGGCCGCGGTTCGCGAACAGCTGAGCGTGCTGTTGGCTACGGTCAGCCGTCTTCAGGCTGCTGTCTCGGGGTGCAGCGATGGTGGGGAGTCTGGTGCGTCGAGTGGGACACCTCAGGTGTCTCACGCTACGCTCTCTGTCCCTACTACCGAGGCACCTTCAGGTGTACCGGACGTCGTCGAGCCGCCTTCTCCGCAAGGGGAGTGGCGGGTTGTACGGCGTTCGCGTCGCTCGAGGCGGAAGGCCAATGTGGAGGCTGGACGTCCGTCCGCGCCCGTTCCTCCTGTGAGTGAGGAACGGGCGCGGACGGACGTCCAGCCTCCACATGTGTGGCCACTCCTTCAGCAGGGTCCGAGCAGGTGCACGGGGGGAGGGCATTATTAGTTATTGGGAGCTCCAATGTTAGGCGCGTGATGGAGCCCCTTAGGCAGATAGCGTCCAGATCTGGAAGGAATTCCAACGTGCACTTGGTGTGTTTGCCGGGGGGCCTCATCCGAGATGTGGAGGCGGCCTTGCCGGCGGCTATCGAGGGTGCGTGGTGCAGTCGACTGCAAGTCGTGGCTCACGTCGGCATCAATGACGCTTGTCGCTTGGGTTCTGAGGACATCCTCAGGTCCTACGAGCGGCTGGCGGAATTGGTGAAGACTGCTGCCTTCGCACGCGGGGTGCAAGCAGAGCTGTCGATTTGCAGCATTGTTCCCAGGGTTGATCGGGGTCCTTTGGTTTGGAGCCGAGTGGAGGGTCTGAACCAGAGGCTTCGCCGACTCTGTGACAGTCATGGCTGCAGATTTCTGGATCTGCGTTATCGGGTGGGGAATTGTAGGGTGCCCCTAGATAGATCAGGGGTGCACTACACTAAGGAATCGGCTACTCGGGTAGCAGAGTACTTGTGGAGTGCACATGGTTTTTTTTTTTTTTAGGCTAGGCGCTAACTCTGACGAGCACTCGCCTGTCAGCATTCAAACAGCGAATTCAGGCCACGTTCGGAACAAAAATTCGAACATTAAAATATTAGCCGCGAACTTACAGAGTATTAGAAACAAAGTTCCCGAATTTGCAGCGCTGCATGGAAGTTATTGCGCTCAGATAGTTTTAGGCACCGAAAGCTGGCTAAATGATGATGTGGCAAGTTCAGAAATATTTAGCGAAGCGTGGAATGTATATCGGAAAGATAGATCTGATACAACTGGAGGAGGAGTGTTCATCGCTGTGGACAAATATATTGTTTCTACTGAGATCGAGGTTGAAAGTAACTGTGAAGTTATCTGGGCACGCATAACAGGTCGAAAAGAAGTAAAGTTAATAGTTGGGTGTTTTTACCGGCCCCCCAGTGCTGCTGTAGCAGTTTTAGAATCATTCAAGGAAAGTCTACACCAGGTAGTGCATAGGTATCCGGGCCATGTAATATTAGTCGGAGGTGACTTCAACCTTAAGAGTATAGATTGGGACCTCGCTAGTTACATTTCAGGCGGTACAGACAAGCAGTCTTGCGAGCTACTTTTGGACACATTCTCCGAAAACTGTCTTGAGCAGTTAAACCGGCAACCCACGCGCAATGGAAATATCCTAGACCTTATAGCCACAAGCAGGCCTGACCTTATTAACGATGTCTGTGTAGAGGCAGGAATTAGTGATCATGATATCGTCATAGCGTCGATGGTGACCAAAGTTCATAAACCAGTCAAGAAGGCTAGGAGCGTGTTTTTGTTGGGAAGAGCCGACAAGCAAATGTTACGATCGCACTTAGAAAATGAATGGGCATCGTTTAATTCTGGGACTATGGATGTAGAGGAATTGTGGACTAAATTTATGTGCATTGTTAATAAAGGGTTAGAGAAATATGTGCCAGTAAAGACGATTAAGGATGGAAAAGATCCACCGTGGTATAATAATAATAATGTTAGAAAGCTGCTGAGAAAGCAAAGGCTGTTGCACTCTCGATTCAAAAAAGAACACGCAAATGATGACAGGCAAAAGTTAGTAGAGATTCGTGCGTCTATAAAAAGATCGATGCGTGAAGCATACAATAATTATCACAGCCATACCTTAGCAAAAGATCTTTCCGAGAACCCGAAAAAATTCTGGTCCTATGTAAAATCGATAAGCGGGTCAAAGCCCACTGTCCAGTCACTAGTTGATCATTCCGGGGCAGTAATAGAAGAAAGCAAACGGAAAGCTGAAGTTCTAAATTTAACCTTTAAGAAATCTTTCAAGCAGGAGGACCGCACAAATATACCATCATTTGATCAACGTACTAATTCCGAAATGGGGGACATAGCAATAGGTATTTCCGGTGTAGAGAAGCAGCTGAGAGAGCTAAATACGAAAAAGTCTGCTGGTCCGGATGGAATACCAGTTCGGTTTTACAAAGACTATTCTGCGGCATTGGCCCCCTACTTAGCTTGCATTTATAACGAATCTTTAATTCAGCGCAAAGTTCCTAGTGATTGGAAAAAAGCGCAGGTGACTCCCGTGTATAAGAAAGGAAAGAGAACTGACCCATACAATTACAGGCCAATATCGTTGACATCGGTTTCATGTAGGATTTTGGAGCATATTCTCAGTTCGAATATAGTAAAATTCCTTGAAACGGAAAAGCTTCTTTCCATGAATCAGCATGGGTTTAGGAAACATCGCTCTTGTGAAACTCAGCTTGCCCTTTTCTCACATGACATCTTGCTAGCCATGGACGAAGGGCAACAGGCGGATTGTGTTTTTCTCGACTTCAAAAAGGCGTTCGACACGGTGCCACACTGCAGACTGCTAACGAAGATACGAGCTTATGGAATAGGTTCACAGATTTGTGACTGGCTGGAAGACTTCCTAAGTAATAGAACGCAGTACGTTGTTCTCGACGGCGAGTGTTCATCAGAGACGAGTGTATCGTCAGGCGTGCCCCAGGGGAGTGTGATAGGACCTCTATTATTTTGTATCTATATAAATGATCTGATGGACAGAGTAAGTTGTAATTTGCGGCTGTTTGCTGATGATGCTGTGGTGTTAGGGAGGGTGTCGTCTGTAACTGACTGTAATAGCATACAGGTCGACTTAGACAAAATTTCTAGTTGGTGCGAAGAATGGCAGCTAGCTCTCAATGTAGAAAAATGTAAGGTGATGCGCATGAGTAGAAAAAACAATCCTATAATGTTCGAATACAGCGTCAGTAGTGAGCTTCTTGATGCGGTCGCGTCGTTCAAATATCTAGGCGTAACATTGCAGAGCGATATGAAATGGAACGAGCATGTAAGGACAGTTGTGAGTAAGGCAGACAGCCGACTTCGGTTTATTGGGAGAATTTTGGGAAGATGTACTTCACCTGTAAAGGAGACCGCGTATAAAACGCTTGTACGACCACGTCTTGAGTATTGCTCAAGTATTTGGGACCCGCAGCAGATCGGTTTGAAGGAAGACATAGAGGCGGTTCAGAGGCGAGCAGCTAGATTTGTTACCGGTAGGTTCGACCAATGCGCGAGTGTCACGGAAATGCTCCGGCAACTCAATTGGGGATCGCTGGAAGAAAGACGACGTTCTTTTCGTGAATTTCTGTTAAGTAAATTTAGAGGGCCGGAATTTGAAGCTGTGTGTAGTACGATCTTGCTGCCCCTACTTACATTTCGCGTAAAGATCACAAAGACAAGATAAGAGAAATTAGGGCTCGTACGGAGGCATATAGGCATTCTTTTTTTCCTCGTTCAATTTGGGAGTTGAATAGGAAAGGAAATGCCTAGTAGTAGTACAGTGTACCCTCCGCCACGCACCTTACGGTGAATTGCGGAGTATGTATGTAGATGTAGATGTAGATATTTTGGGGTGGCTATTCTCAATGCTTTATGTTAACATCTATACCGTCATGCTGAACGTAACTGTCAACCTGGCGGTTTGCATGTAAGCACATATTAAAAGCTTTTGAGACTGGCCACTCAGCGGCCGAAACCTAGGTAGATCTGAAAAGTAAAAACAAAAATTGCGATTGATTGCTGACACTTCCTATAGATTTGTTGAAAATGAAATTCCACAAACATTTTGAAAAACAAAAAATCGTTGGGTTGGAGGGGGGCGGCAATTTAGCAGCTCGCACGGGGCGGCACTTGTGCTTGCGCCGGCCCTGCCCCCAGCACTCACAAAGATTTTTTAATCTTATTATTTTTTATTTTTTTAAACAGGTCGGCACCAGAAATTTTAAATAGTAAACATGTAATAAATCACAACGTAACTATAATTTGCCAAGCACAAGTTAACGTGACAATGGGTCGCCAACGTGATGCCGCCACTGAGAACGTGTACTGCTGTTACTGTGTGCGGTTTTAATGCCGCCGCGACCAGCTTTGACACTGCCACTATACTTACTGCTATGCTGAAGTTACGACGCCGATTGTTCATATGCGGCGACCCGCTGCTTAGCAGGTCAGAGGCGCCAAAGAATAGAATCTTATGAACAACTAGCTACAAACCCGACGTTGCCAGGGCATTTATTTATTTATTCCTGCCATTTTCAGGTATATATTCATTAGTATAAGGGTTGCTTGTCTGTACAATCTCTTGGGAATACAGTTATTAGTAAAGAAGTAATAGATTAAAGCTTGGTGCGTGATGGGGCGGTTTTCCATGTACGTTACTGTTTATGTGCTCATATCTCATGAACTACATGTAGTTCTGTGATACAATTTAGAGGCTAAACTCAAAGATATGCGTGTATACTGTCTATAAAATGTCATGTGGCTACAATTTGTAGTGTAAAAACTATAAATTTTAACGTCATACCGAATGCTGTAGTATCACTCCCATGAACAGTGGAACATTACTGTTTGTTTGCTCATACGTGTCAGAATGTGATACAATTTAGAATTTACATTCAACTGTATGTTCGTATACTGTCTGTAAAATTTCCTGTCGCTAAAATTTGCAGTGTAGAAATTATAAATTGTAACGTCATACCGAGAGCCGTAGTTTTACTCCATAAACAGCGGAAAAATAATAAGCGAGAAACTTTTTTTCCTTTCATCATTTTACTATGGTTGCCAGAGAGAAAAAGTTTAATAAAGGTTTTAAATTATGTTTAAAGTTTGTTGCAAGTCGCTAAGTACTGTCATTCTCATACAGTGTATTTCGAAAGTCTCGCCGCATTATATGGCTTTTTTTGCGATTTCCATTGTTTATGACATAATATCTTTTGAACCATGTGCCGTATGTGATTCTTAACCATGCAGCAATTGTTACCTCACGGTAAGGAATGTGTGTAGCAAATTTGTTTGATATCGGTCCAATGGTTTAGGAGAAAATGAGCAGCATTATCGCTAAATGCAGCTGTTTTTCGCGCATCTCATTCTTTATGACGTCATATCTCGTGAATTATATATCGTATGTGATTCTTACACTTACGCTGACCATCCTCATGGATTGAAGCTTACACGTACAAAATTCCATAAAGATTGGAACAAAACTGTACATTTGTAAGCAACACGTACAAATATACGGACACTTTGCTTTATATATTAGTGTTATTTTAACTCAATTTTTACACGTGAAACTTCATGTTAATTAAACTGTAAAGACCACTCTTTGTCTAGTAACGTGGAAGCTGCTTAATTATTTTACGAGTTGATTATATACACACCATTGCCACCACGTTGCTCCTCTTCCATTTTCAAATAAATGCGAGCCTACTCAGTTTATTTCATATGCAAATGTTTTCGTAGTATAATTAGTTAAATTATTAAAAAGTGTAAAAATAAGTCATAGATCAATAAAGTCATAGATCAATAAATTCTCCCCCCGACAGAACCAAATCCTCGCTGCACCACTGTGTTTAATTATCCTTTTATTCTGTGTGTGGACTCATCTTACATTTTAAGACGAAATATTGTTATTGTTATTGGCGTTGCTTTGTGTGTGAACAATGTAGCATCGGTTGTGTACTGAAGCGTCCTTTATTTATTGTGGTACCTTTTTTTCGCAAACATAAACACACAAAGAGCACAGTCAGTAATCTGTAAGATGCAAATTCATCTAATGTTCAAAAATTCACTTTTTTATTTTCGTGTGTCTTCCATTACTGTTCATGGTTAAATTGTTATACTTATATCTACAAACTACACATGATTTATACGCTGTTTCAGAAAATGTTGCTTTGTCTGCCAGGATTATTTGAAAATAGGTTCAGGTGACCCGAAAATAGTCAATAATTAAAAAGTGACTCGCGTTAATGTATCTACATCTATATCTACATTCATACTCCGCAAGCCACCCGATGGTGTGTGGCGGAGGGTACCCTGAGTACCACTATCGGTTCTCCATCCTATTCCAGTCACGTATTGTTCGTGAAAATAAAGATTGCCGGTATGCCTCTGTGTGGGCTCTAATCTCTCTGATTTTATCTTCATAATCTCTTCGCGAGATATACGTAGGAGGGAGAAATATACTGCTAGACTCCTCCGTAAAGGTACTGCAGTTAATGCAGCAAGCCGGAATTCCAAGAAATGTTCAAATGTTTGTTAAGCTTATGGGACTTAACTACGGGGTCATCAGTCCCTAAATTTACAAACTACTTATGGACTACCTTATACTAAAGACGGCACTAAAGACGGGGATTCGAACCCCCGACCGTAGTGGCCGTGCAGATCGTGACTGGAGCGCCTCAGTTCCCTCGGCCACCGCTGCCGGCCCGGAATTCCAGACAGGAATTAAGCAGCCCTTACAGTTGTACCATTTATTCAGGCCCAGCGGTTGACGTGGATACCGCGGTAGCTGTACATACTCAAAAAATTGAGAGTGGCTAAAATACCCACTCTTGATCTGAAGGGATATTTATTTACACTGAGCCGCGTGGGGATGCCCACTCCCGATCGAGCCGGCCTGGGGAAAAAGGGGGAAATCATTTTTCGATTTTCACGCTGTAAAAACTGTTGACGGTATATTGGACCACTCACATCGCTTTATCAATCTTTCCTTAAAGGTTTTCCATTCTTTGTGGAATTGGAAATTCGTAATTTTCATTCTGAGTGAGTTTTTAGTTTCATAACGCTTCTCACTCTGTTTTGAAGAAAGCGTACGGTTCAAAGATCTGATTATTTTACGCGCTGTAGTACAGCATCTTAGCTGTCTAATAAAACTTTAACGTTTAATTCGTAACAGTCATTTTAAGTATTTGTACGTATTTTTATGTACAAAAATTATTGACAGCGGGGGAGGAGGGAGGGAAGGGAATTGAGGGAGAGCAACTTTTGGACCGTCCTAAGAAGATTAGAAAAGTCGATCTTCAATAAGGGAGAACTGTGGCATGCCCGATACTCACCAGCTCGGCTACGTTTCGCAAGGGACTGTCGCTACTGGAGGTTAAATCAGTGGGAGGAAATAATGCCGACCGATTCGCGATATCGCATGCAATCACCTAATGGTTGGAAAGGTATTCCTCTCGTATATTCTCATCCAGGACTCTCTTCAAGGGTTGTTCTGTAGAGGTGTGGGCAACAATCATGATGGCAAGGATGGATTCGGCCTTCGTGGATCATGAGTGTCACAGCAACTCAGTATACGAGGTAAATCCTTTTGGACTATGTTTCACCTTCCGCTGCTTTTCTTGCTTATGATTTGATACTGAAGCATGAAACTGCACGAGTAAATCTTGATAACTGTGCAGGGGGATTTGGAGGAAGAGGAAATTCATACTACGGCTCGGTCCACTCGAAACTATATTTTGAAATCTACTGAACATGTATGGGACAACATTGCAAAGAAGAGTTCATCGGCACCATACAGAGCCCCTACAGCGGTAGATTCATACTCAAGAGGGGTTGCAGTATTAACCAGGAACATGCCTGAAAGGTTGGACGATCTCATTGGTGACATAGGTATGAATACGCACTTTTCAAGATGCGAAGAGAGGTCTGTCGAGTGCAGAAAGACAGTACAGAGGCGTATTACCTTCTTCATTTTCCTCAAATTTGCATGACGTGCGAATTCACTAGTCTTCTTTCGGCTTTTTGTTGATAGCCGTCATTTTTTTAAATATTTTACTGTGAAATAATATATTAGTGTCATAAAATTTACTGGAATTTAGAATTGAGAAGTGGAAAGTAAACTTCTATACGAAAGTGAAGTGTTGCATTGTTTGTGCCGGTCGGTGTATTAATATTACTCGCATCTGTTAAGCTAATCATACAATGTGTAGTGTCCGTCTTTAACGATTTAACCACAGCAATATGCGGCCGATTATCTTTTTTTTTTTTTTTTTTTTTTTTTTTTTATGTCTATTGTTACGATTCATAGGCACTTTCAATATTAGTAACGTAAGAAAATCTCGCAAATATTCGCGTGTTTTACGTGAACTGTAACTACCACAGTTATCTGTATGGGTTAAACTTACCATAAACTGGACATACATGTTAAGTATATTTTTGTAATCAGAAATAACTGGCAAAGCATGTATGAGCTTGACGTTTGTTTTGATTTGTCATAAGAACTGTACCAAAGATCTTAAACGTAGAAGACGATCTCATCAGCATTTGTACGTAATGATTGTATCTTGCTACTAAAATGTTATTTTGTATAGAGCCATTAGTAGGCACAAAGAATCAAATAATAATGCTATTACATAAATATCTGTTATTTGAAAATTAAATATTTGTTTGTACCTTTAAAAGAAAAGTGCTTAGCAGTTGTAACTGTTACTTTCAATTTCATTTGTATAAAAAATCTTTACTAAACACTAAAATATAATTTACATTGTAATTTGAAGTATATTTTCTATTTAAAAATCCAAGATAATCTTAATAGAAACTTTTTGAACGTCATGTGATGTCACATGACATGGCGAAACTTGACGTAGCCGCCTTATTGAATGGTATAAAAACCCTGTTGGCAGATGCCAAAGGCAGAAGGAAAATGTGTACTGTATTGGTAGTACCGGTGGTAGTAGCACCAGCAGTGAAACCTAGAGACTATGTAGGATGTATGGTATGAGTATACACAGTATAAAAGAATTGTAAGTGCAAGTGACTTTTGCGTTTTTGACTGTGGTTCAAATAAATTTGTTTGTCTTCTCAACAAAGTAGTGATCTGTGTAGAGAACCTGTTAGACTATCCAGTTAATTTGGACTTATGTATGGAAAAATTTCCGAGGATTTGCAGTGAAATGTCGTTTAGAGTGCGTAACTTAAATATTGAGCACTCGTGCAACATTTCACTATATATATATTCACACTGGTAATTTTTCCTCCGGCTTCTAGCCGAGTCTTAAGAGATTTAATATCCTCGAGAAATGGTTAAACATCCACGAGCTTTCAGCCAGTGTCCGCTCGGCCATTATCACGTAGTAACTGATGTATGCTTGGTCCTGCCTTTATTGTCCGCACTGCCTTACGTGACACCACTGGGCCTTGCATGATAATATTTACACTGCACGTCTGCCGCGCTCGATTTCACCTTCCAATCCCGGGCTCTCAGGATGTGCTTATGTGCAACCCGCCATCATTGAGAGCATTCTCATAAATTTTTAATTCGATCGCTTCTTTCATGACTCTGCTCCAAAAACTATTTGTCCGAGCAACGACAAATGCGATTGGCCGTTCGGTTTCTAAGTCCTCTAAGGATAGCGTAGGCGAAAGCATATCTCTCGTCCTACATGGCGCTATTAGTTCGCACAATCTGTGCGGCATAAAAATGTCCACACCTACACGATATTTTACAAGGGTGAAGCGAAATTCCCGCACTTGGGCTACACAGCGCGATTCCTAAGATACCAGCAAAAAATAAAAATAAATCACAAAATTTCGTCCAGCGCATATTTCCGGCAATAAATGGACGTCGAAGACTGACAAGGAAAGTACTTGGGCTCGAACAAACAGAAATACACCAAAATCGTATGATAGATCATGTATACGTCCCTTAGAGCACTAGTGGTACTCCCGCATCTGCAAAACTCCGCGTGTGCCGTGCCGCTTTGCACATTGAGCTGCCGGTACACCAGTAGTGACGGTGCAGTGTGACTCTGAAGTTGCGTTTTGTGACGTTATTTGTGTGGTGAAGCGTCGGATGGGTTGGGGATTGGTAAACAATCCTGCTAATATAGTGTGACTGGTTGAGATGAAGTTACGAAGAAACCTTCTTCGTGAAGATGGTATTGTTGTAGGAGATGAATCATTCGCATGTTACCTTGTATTTATTATACTGTTTATAATGTATGCTCATATTTCTGCACTATAATAGATACCGGAAAACATGGGAATGATTCATCTTCCATACCAAGACCGTATTCACGAAGAAGGGCTCTTCGGAATTTCATCTCAACCATTCGCAATACATTAGCAGGATTGGTTATCAATCGCCGATCCATATGACTCTTCCCTACACAAATGACGTTACAAAACGCAACTTCAGATGCACACCGCACTGTCCCTACTGGTCCCGACTGTTGTACCGGCAGCTCAATGTGCATTGCGGCATGGTACACGCAGGGGCCTCTAATAGGCGACTGCAAAGTTTTGCAGATGCGAGAGTATCGCTAATGCAATATCTACATTACATTATCTACATTATCTCTCACACGATTTTGGTATATTTGTGTTTGTTCGAGCCCGAGTACTTTCTTTGTGAGATGGGTGTGTGTTCCACACGTCAGTGTGCTTTACAATTACACCGACAAACATCTACGGGATGTAGAAGCCGTCTTGAGGAACAAAATGAGCACAGAAACTTATGCCCGGAAACATCATCCAACGTAGCTACAGAGCGTCGAAGTTGCTCGAGGGGATGTCTAGCAGCAGGCGCCAGTGCTATAACATGGACTCTCCGTAGCGTCGTTTTTCCGGGTATGAGTTTCCATGCTCATTTTGTTCCTCAAGACGCCTTTTACAGACCTGTGGAACGCACACCCATCTCAGTCTTGGACGTCCATTTACTGTCTGAAATATGCGAAGGACGAAATTTTGTGAGAGACATTTTTTAATTGCTGGTATGTCAGGAATCGCGCTGCGAATCACGAGTCCGCGAATTTCGCTTCACCCTTTATACTGCTGACGATTTTTTATTTTAATTTTGTTTAATTTATTTATCATTTTCTACAGGACTCAATCGAAGAGCAAGTCTCCATTCTCCTGGAACAAAATAGTACATGTAATTGTAACAGGAGAGTGGTGATAGATGAAATGAAACGTTTAATAATCCTATCCACACGACCGGCTTAAGCGTTGGTAAAAGCAATCAGCAAACGTAACACAGATATTAGCAAAAATTTTTAATTTTCCCAAGAATCTACTCGACGGAGTAGAAAGATTATACAATGCCGTAACTATTCAGTTTAGACTATGCGTCGCTTACTCTAAGCTTTTTACGTTCTTTTGCCAACTTATTAAAAATGGATGCGGCAGAATACTGCATACCACTCTGCACAAGGGCCAAGCAGACGCAGATTCGATTTCTGTCTAGTATTCACTGCAAATTCTTGGGAATAAAATAAATGTCAGAATTACTAGGCTACTGAGCAAGGGTCGGCAAGATGTTTGCGAGCGTGTACTATATATTTCTCGAACTGTCCGTTTCTGCACAATAAATAATCTTTTTGAACAGAGGATTTATCCCGAAAAATAACGCCATACGCAGTAAGCAAATTAAAATAATAAAAGTAGACTACTTTTCGTGTTGAACTATCACTTATTTTAGATATTGCTCTAAAGGTAAAAGGTTTTGGAACAAGATGCTGTACAGGGGCTTTCCCCGACGCTTATTACCTATCAGAAAGCTTAGAAACTGTCTAGTCTCACTTATATGCCCATTCCATGTAATCTGAATGTCAGTTTCTGTTGAACTGAAACTTAATTTTACTGTGATTTATCACCAATTTATTTTTTACAAGCCAAGAAATTATTTCTTTAACTGTATTATTCGCTACGGTACCTATTGCGAACATCACCCTTCACTAGCAAGGAGGCGTTCTCAGCAACAACAAATATTTTAGGATTACTTGTTATACTAGAAGGCGTATCATTTACATAAATAAGAACTGACGCCACTGGGTACACAGCAATCAGCCCACCTGCATGGAATTACTCAAGTACGCCTCCCGTCGCAGTTATCGTAATACATGCAGTTAATATGAATAGATAATAACTGCAGGATCAAAAGTGATGATATAATTTACTACCTGAAACCCCGGCATTGCCCGCGTATTTATTTATTCCAGTCCTGAGTTTCTTCTCTGTCTTTATCTTTTTGTCCATCTCTTCGTCTACTCCTATTCATCTCCTCCAATCCCTCCCGCCACCCATCTCCTCCCTTCTCCCCTCTATCTCCCCTTCCTCTCTCGCGTCGTACGAAATATTAAGTTAACATTGACTTTCCTATAGATTTTAAGGTGAAGTGTGCATAATTTCATCAAAATCGGAATATAACTGTAGATTTTGTCGTTGTCTGTAAGTACTCTCTGCCATGCACCATACTTTCTTTATCTAGACAGTGGTTTAGTGGAAGATATGCAATATTGTAGCGTGGCGCGGCAGTTTTACATGCATTTCATTGTCTATGACGTCATATCTTCCGAAATATGTGTTATACGTAGTGGTAGCTCAACCACAAAGGTCGACGAAGTTGGCTTTGCACTCAACAATTGTACAATTACCAGGACAGCCACAGTAATTGAAACTTCAAAGTGTCCTTTATGGAAATGTCTATTACAACGCTACATTTTTACTTCTTGTAGTGATTTACCATAGGTTGCAATAAATGTTCAACCTTGAAGCACTGAAAACTGAAACGGAACTCTTTCCCCAGCTGCCATACGTTCACAGGTTGTTCCATGTCCTACTCATATCTACCTCATAGAGATATTTCGTATCATAGGAGACCCTCATACTGGTCCATCGTGAAACACCTAAATCTTTGCCACTCATTATTCACGTGACATCGGTTCGAATTTAGGCAGCCGTTGAAATACCGCCAAGAAGCAAGTAGGATAGAGACGAAAATAAGCATGCCCCTTGCCATGTATTGCGATGTCCTCCTAATACCGTGAAATAACACTCATGGAAATTTTTTAGGAATAATATTCACATATTCTAACGGGCTATGCATCCCATAAACCTTTGTCCATAAACTGTTATTCTGTGACGTACAACGTAAAACGTATTTCCGCGCACACGCCCCTGACGACTTCAAACATTAGTGTCAACGAGTGCAATAATGAAACATTACATCTATTGAAATATATTTACATTGTCCTTTTTATAATGTAGGAATAATAATTATTATCCATACTTCTTCATCGTCGGTTGAGTTTAGTAGGGTTAGTAGCCAGTAAATGTGATTGCCATTCCTATGAGTTCGATACGAGACAGTTTATGTAATTCATACTATTTCAATGGAAGTAAGGTGTGTATTGAACACATGAGAAGCCCTAAAATACCTGTCTAATACTCAGGTAAAGCCGGCCGCGGTGGCCGACGAGACTGAGGCGCTTCAGTCACGGTCTGCACGGTCACTACGGTCGGGGGTTCGAATCCCCCCTCGGGCATGGATATTTGTGCCGTCTTTAGTATAAGATAGTTCATAAATAGTTTGGAAGTTTAGGACTGATGACCCCGTAGTTAAGTCCCATAAGCTTAACAAACATTTGAACATTTGAACTCAGGTAAATAGTTTTTCCTGGTCATAATTTGGTAGCTAGTTATAACTACAGAATTTCTAGACATTTTCGCGCGAAACAGTCACCGTCTGCTGCAAAGATACCGCCGCCATTACGCGGTAAATTTGATTTCAATATTAACTTCAGTTGAGGCAGATCGGGTGCAATTAGACACATTTGTAATAATTTCATATTTCAGCATTCAAATACGCCGCTGCAACATTTCATACATAAGTATAAAAGTGACTGCATTTTCACATAGATATTTAGCAATGATCAGATTAGTGTGAAAGTGCTACGAGTTTTAAAAGTCCATAACGAACTGTTCTCAAGTCTTCAAATTCTTAGAGAAAAACTGTAATAGATGCCATCATAGGATTCACTTATACGGACAGTAGTTATTATAGAGAATGTGCGTCTCTGTCATTCAGATTTTAATATGTTCAGAGTTTAACAGATTTGTGAACCAGTTTCAGTACCAGTAACGAAGATACTTCATTTAAAATGGATATGAGACTAGTATTGTGTTTTTCACTTCCTTAATGAAAGAGGTGTTTGAATTTTTACCTGAACATCAGTTAATTTCAAGCGGGAGTGGAACAATTTCAGTAAAGGTGCAGCCACCATTACACAGGTTTTATGATCTAACACTAACATGCAAAAGACACTTAAAGACATTTCAGTGTGTTACTTAAACTGTAAAGTCATTTATTATTGGTCTATAGCCACTAATGTGAGTCTCATACCAGCTAACTTAAGCCTCAAATACTTTGAGGATAACATTGACAAACATTACGTTCCAGTATTTTCTCCGAACTGCTTTGAGTTAGTGAGCACTTCGGTACCAATCCAATCTAGACAACAACTGCAATCCCTTGCTAACATAAACATACTGTGTGATATCCATTAACGTCTGTAATTGCTTTCCCAATACTACCAAACCTGAGCTAGCCAGACAACAGTCAGGTTACAGATGAAATTAGTTATTTATGACGGCAATGGATTTCAGTTGGTGTCTAGATTGTATTGCTAATGAAGCGCTCACTAACAGAAAGCAATTCGAATTTATAATCCTTTTACGACGACGCTTCTAATATCTTCGCCCATTTTTACAGTAAAGACTAGTACTAACCTTCATTTTTTTAAAATTACGACTAAATAATTACAGTTTTAATGTTCAAACAGCAGAAAGAAAACTAAAGGCAAGTAACAAAATACAGCTTTTGAAGCAGTAATTGATGACGAGACGGGAATCACATGCAAGTAATAGCACTCGGCGTTGCTAAATGATTAAAAACAAAACAAATGTATAATCTTCTAGGTATCATAAGTAACTACCTCGTGATATGAAAGAGTCCTAGCACAATGTCAACTTCGTACAGCGCTTAAAACGTCAACTGCGTGGTTTTAGGATGACTGTTGATCTTAGCAATAAAATTGTTGCCCATTTTCTCGAAAACAATTTCAACTTGTAATATGTACTATTATAACAATACACTGAAATTTTTATTCTTTTGTTTAACTTAGATCAGCGATGTTATCGCCTCCGGTTCCCTCTGACTCGCAATGCAACTAATTTAATTTCTTTCGTCATTTTTTACTTCCGAACAAGCGAGAAGACTGAACCGTGATAGTAGTTTTACTCTCTGTCTTGTCTGTATGCGATATGTCAAGACGTCTTTCATACCTGTATCCACTCATGTAAGTAAGAATAATGCAAACTGTTGCTGAAAATATATTATTTAAACTTAAAAGCATTCCCTCTCCTTGGTTTTCATTTAAATTAAACTCCTCCACGTCAAATATTTAATTTCTTAATGTTTTCAGCTCCTCGACTTCAGAAGCCATTACAATAGCTTCGCATTGTCTGCAAAATTTCAATCACAATCAATCATCCTTATACAATACTTTGCTTGATTTTAGAACCTGCAGTCATTTCTTTTGTAATTTCACGAAGTCCGATCATTTTATTATTATTATTATTATTATTATTATTATTATTATTATTATTATTATTATTATTATTATTCTATCATTAACAGTAACTTCATGTTCCACCTATGGTCACACAACTATGAAAAGCGAAGTGAACAGTCTGAACATTGATCTCCTACGGAAAGTATCTCGAACGTTCACGTATTAAATAAGTAAAAGTTATCATTTCCAGCTTCTACAATTCTAAGCTCAGGATCCAGCTAGATGCTTTCCGTAAGTCTTATAACGTGCTGTTGCTTGTATGGTGCTCGACTTTAATACGCCACCTGCAGTTTATTTGAATTAATGTTCATTTTGTGCTGTACTTTAACTAAATTATTTCAAATTCAAAAATTCTGTACCATGAATTCCTTGTCCAAAATATAATCGCGGCATCTACTTTAACAATTATGGCATCATACGAAGCAAGGGCAACGTTATCCAATGAAGACCATTTTAGTTATTTTATGGATCTAACTATTAAAATGTTTTATGCGCAGTACATGAGTCATCATGCCTTGCATTCTACACTGTTGTTCGATAATGAGAACGAAATCGATATGTAAATTTCAAAAAAATAAATGTTTCAGATCGCTCACCAAGCTCTAAATTTCTTGATTTTGTTACAATATTGAGGTGGGCAGGCGCAATCTCTATCTGCAAAGTTTACGCTCCACGATGACTGCACGCGATTAATGATGACGATTCTGATCGCCGAATTCAATTTTGCGAATGGTATCAGCAAATGGTAACTGAGGACGAACATTTAATGACGAAAGTAGTGTGGAGTGACGAGGCACAACATAAATTTAATGGGACCGTGAATCGACATAAGTGGTGGGTACTGGGGTATCGGAAAATACGCAGGTTTATGTGGATAAGGCGGTTCATTTGTGGTGTGGACTCTCATTAGGGGCTTAGTAGGACCCTTTTTCTTTGATGATACTAAATGTTCAAATGTTTGTAAGTCTATGGGACTCAACTGTTTGGTTATTAGTCCGTAGCTTACAAACTCCGTAAACTAAGGTAAACTAACCTAAGGACAACACAAACACCCATGCCTGGGGGTGGACTCGAACCCCCGACGGCGAAAGGCCGCGCGCACCGCAGCACGGCGCCCCATTGCGCAGGGCTAATCCGCCGCGGCTTTTGATGATACTGTCACTAGAAAAGTGTACCAGGAAGTGTTAAATACATCAATTTTGTCAGGTGTAGGTGCACTTTACGGAACTGATGAATAAGTCTTCTATCAACCACACCATCACCTACCCGTACAACCTTTCCGATGACAATTTTCAAGGACGAAGTGGACCATTGACTTTCCTCCACGATCACCAGATCTAACGCCTATTCACTTTTACTTGTGGAGAACTGTAAAAAAAAAAAAAAAAAAGAGAGAGAGAGATGTATCGACGTAAGCGAGACACGCTGGATGAAGTTTGTCAAGAGAGTACAGCGAAATGTGCAGCGATCTTCTTTGAAATACTGACTGACGTAGTTGCAGTGAACGCTCGCCGTACCGCTGTGTATACAGGGTGAATCTAAATTCACGCTCTCGTGCTTCGCAGCGCCATTCCGCACCTGCCAACAATGAAAAATGTCTCCCATAAAATTTCATCCTCCGCATATTTCCGCCAGTAAATGGATGTCAAAGACTGAGATGGCTGTGTGTTCCATACTTCAGTGTGTTTCATAACGACACCAACAAATTTGTAAGGGATGTGTTAGGCGTCTTGAGGAACAAAATGAGCATGGAAACCCATGCCCGGAAACGCCATTCAGCAACGCTACGAAGAGTCGAAGTAACAGGCACCAGCTCCTGCCGCTAGACATCCCCTCCAGCAACTTCGACGCTCTGTAGCGTCATTGGATGACGTTTCCGAGCATGGGTTTCTATGCTCACTTTGTTCCTCAAGACAATTCCCACGTCCCCTAGTAGTTTGTTGGCGTAGTAGTGTAATTCTGAAACACACTGACATATGGGACACACACCCACCTCAATCTACGACGTCCAATTACTGCCAGAAATATGCGCAGGACGAAATTTTGTAAAAGACAGGTGGTTTTTTTTTTTTTTTTTTTTTTTTTTTTTTTTTAACTAGCATGTGAGGAATCGCGCTGCGATGCCCGAGTGC
The DNA here is from genome assembly GCA_026315105.1 of Locusta migratoria. NCBI lineage: Eukaryota > Metazoa > Arthropoda > Insecta > Orthoptera > Acrididae > Locusta > Locusta migratoria. The sequence continues at coordinate 223,093,013 of CM048746.1, forward strand.
GCGAATTTAGATTCACCCTGTATGGCCGCCAACTGACAGCATTTTGATTAAAATTGAAGGTTGTACAAGATGTGTGATCAATTATTAAATGTAAAATAAACACAGAACCAATACATTTCGTTCTTGCTAACTATACAATACGAGCCACCTAATGGACAAGTAAAGAAATCCAGCTTGATGACTTTCTAGTAATGACGCTCTGCGTCCTTGTTTTCTTGGAGGAAAGAAGTAATCTACATTTAAATTAACAGCACACAACGAATAAACTTGTAAATAAACTGGAAAACACTAATGCAGTAGATAAGTTCACATCTTTATCAGCTGGGTTCTTCTACTCCAGGTTTCCTACCTCATATTGTTCAATGGGGCATTCTGTATGTGTTAATTTCTTCAAGCGCTTACGAAAACAACCTTTATATGTACATCTAAGCGATGATAGTTTCAGGTTAATTTCATCATCGCAGATAACATAGCCGTTATTAAATGTTTGTAGCCGGCCGCGGTGGCCGAGGAGACTAAGGCGCTTCAGTCACGGTCTGCACGGCCACTACGGTCGGGGGTTCGAATCCCCCCTCGGGCATGGATATTTGTGTCGTCTTTAGTATAAGGTAGTTCATAAGTAGTTTGTAAGTTTAGGGACTGATGACCCCGTAGTTAAGTCCCATAAGCTTAACAAACATTTGAACATTTGAAATGTTTGTAGATCTACAGGACCAGACTATTGTGGTCATCTGTCCCTAAATTACAAAATACTTGAATTAACTTAAACGTTTCGCTTAGGACAATACACACATATATGCCCGAGGGAGGACTGGGACCTCTGGCGGGAGCGGTCGCGCAGCCCATGACACGGTGTCTAGGAAGGGGTGGCCATTTCCGCTCGGGGGAGCCGCTACTTCCATAGCATGGTACTTGTGGGAATTTGTGGTGGACGAAAACTGTGTGAGGGTTGCAAACTGATCTAGGCGACCCCTGGTCCCAATTGGGAATCCTGGATTGGAATCCCAGTCCTGTACAATTTTGACTTGTCGCCCTTTAATTCTTTTAGTGCCCTTGTACAGACGAAGGTAAACTTTTCCATGTGTTTCAGTCTTCCTCCCACCCCACCCCCTCCTCCGCAGGAGGAAGACCTGTATTTTATTTATTTATTTATTAATATATCGTTCGGGTAGTGGGATGCAGATGTACTACCGCTTTTGGCGACTAGAATCCGGGGATGAATGGTGTGACATCTTTAATCTTTTGTGTAATGGAATGTAAATATTAGAGTTCTAGAGGGTCCGTTTTAACATTACAATATTCGTGTCACTGGAAGGAACATTGGAGTCGTATCTGTGAGATACAAGGTCAACATGCCACCGTTAGTTTTAATTAACCAAATTTTCAAATGTTTGTATAGCTTATGGGACTTAACTACGGGGTCATCAGTCCCTAAACTTACAAACTACTTATGAATTAGGTAATACTAAGGACGGCACAAATATCCATGCCCGAGGGGGGATTCGAACCCTCGACCGTAGTGGCCGTGCAGACCGTGACTGGAGCGCCTCAGTCCCCTCGGCCATCACGTCCGGCTTTAATTAACGTCTTAGGTTGCAGCGAATAAATAAACAAAAGGAAGGAAAAAATATAAGTATTACAATAATACCAATGGGACATTTATTTTATAAAAATACACATTAGAATATTTAGTTCCCCTGACGCCCAGGATGCCTATTCTGGGAATACGTATCTGTGATATCCTATGCGACCATTTCAGTGTGAACCTACATTCCGATATACTTGTTTCATTGGTTCAACGCCGCGATGGAATGGCCGAGCTTTGCGAGAGGCCTAGCTGCGGAGCGCGCCGCTGCTCGCCGTCGGAGGTTCGAGTTCTCATTCGGGCATAGGTGTATTAGTTGTTCTTAGCTTATAAGCCTAGGGACTGGTGACCAGAGTAGTTAGGTCCCATAGATTTACAAATATCTGAACATTTTCATTGGTTCGATATAGCTCTGGGAACTTCAATTTTATGCCACGGTATAGGATGTAAGGTTCCTGCCGGCCGTGGTGGCCGAGGGGACTGCGGCGCCAAGTCACGGTTTGCACGGCCACTACGGTCGGTGGTCCGAAACCCCCCTCGGGCATGGATATTTGTGCCGTCCTTAGTGTTAGCTAGTTCGTATGTAGTTTGTAAGTTTAGGGACCGACTCTGTAGTTAAGTCCCATAAGCTATACAAACATTTTGTAAGGTTCCTATGTCTCCCAGTTGTCTGGTGTCCTGTCTATCTTCGTAAACAACTTTGCAGTCCTGTCCGTGATATGTTCCTCTATTGTCGGTACATTGAGCTCATTGTGAATCCAGTACGTTCTGTACCACCAGGGCGCTCGCAATATTATCCTGAGCCACCTGCTTTGTACCTTCTGTGTGTTGTTTTTACAGGTGGTTTTGCAGTTCTGGCGTTCATCTCCAGGCTATGTAGGAACAGGTATGGTCCAAGGATTGCCCTCACGATTTTAGAAGCTACTATCTGTTTTGGGGAAGCTGTTGTCTGTTATTAGGGCTGGCCGGATGACGCCTCAGCCACGGCGGCGGCCGCGCTGTCATCGACCACGGCAGCCCCCCTTCCCAGCATTGTGGCGGCGCCCGCGCGGCCCATAAACCCCGCACTTGATAGCGCCGGAACCGCGCGGCGCGGCGCCAGCTTCCAGCGGCAGTGGCCAGCACTTGGCATGCAGCGGCGGCCGCGGCTTCTGATCCGCCGCGGACTTCCTCAGGAGCCGCCGCGCCGCCCTGGAGGTCCGCGTAACGGCGCGCCGCCTCTTAGTAAACACCCCGCCCACCCGCCGCTATCACTCGCCGCCTTTACCCATCGAATGGAAATGCTGCAGGAACTCTTGAGGGGGTACTCCTTGTTACGCCGCAACGCCGAAGCTTCCGTGGGTTCTGTGTCTCGCTTGCCGGAGTACGGCCGCGCGGGAATAGCTGTGCGCGCTCTAAGGTGCCTTTCTGCGGAGTGCGCGGTCGTTCCCAATCGGAGGTTCGAGTCCTCCCTTGGGAAAGGTTGTGTAAATAGTTTGTAAATCTAGGTATTAATGACCAAAGTAGTTTGCTCCCATAGAATTACAAACATTTAAACATTTGAAGCGGAAGTAAGTACATTTGAAATTTTTTCTGGTTAGTACTTCCTATACCTGTCAAAGGCGATAAATCTAATCTAATATCTAAACTATTCATTATTTATTTCAGGTAGGTAGCCCCCCTTAGTTTAATCTATATCTACAAATGTGAATGTCTCTTCGGTGTGCGTTTATCACGTCTGAACCACAAGACATAAACTGCTAAAAATTTTTACACTTACTTACGTTTACCGGGGGAAGGCTTTAGGCACGGTTTTATGGCGATCGGATAGCTATTTATCTATATATATTAATGAAAATGTCTGTTTCGTGTACGTTTATCACGTCCGTACGACAAGACGCAGAGACTTAAATATTTGTACAGTTACCAATTTATACCTGAGGATGGTTTTATGCAAGGTTTTATAGCGATCTGATACATATTTAGTAATTTGAAGAATATAACGCGAAATGCGGAACAATAATTACTCTTTGAAAATGGTTTTATTAGGTTACATTGTTGCTTGAGAGCTGATAATGATAAAAGGGTGGAGTATATTGCGATGGAAAGTTATCGGTGTATATAAAATTCTACGCGTGTGTGTGTTAATATTTCGCTCTGCAGCGAAAACTACAGAACGAAAACGAATGGTCTGTGTGTAATTGTTGTCCGTAGTCTCCCGTTGTACACCATAGTATTTCCATGCCGATAGCTATAAGGGGGTGGAAGATATGGCGGTTGAAAGTCGCCAAATTATACAAAATTTCGGACTGAAAGCCAGCGACTCTATAGCAAGGAGGTTACATACAGCGAAACGTGATGCCACAGACCATATCTTTGATCTATGCGTGCTATAATGTCTTCAGCTCATTCTCTGTAAGGATAAGCATACGAATAAGGAAATATAAGAATAAATAAATCAGTAAAAAAGAAATTTCTATTAATACATCTCTTTAAAAAAATCGATTTGACGTTTCGCGCATTACATCAAGTGATCGATCTGTGATATTATTACAATCATTATTGTTGAAATTCGTGATTGGATTCTTCGAAACGAGTGCCTTCTTACGTGTGATTTGATCTACACTACTTACTTTCCTGATAAACGGTAGGTGCATAGACTTCTGCAATCTGATAGGAATAGTTTTTATTTTGTTTCTAAAGAAGGTATTTATTTCATTTTACCCTTCTAAACCAGTCTCATTGCACACTACTGAGAGATAGTTTATCTGTCATAATCAACCAACACGGAAGCTGAGCCGCGGGTTTGAGCTAGTCTTAAATATTAAAAGAATCTACGAAAACTAAAGTCAGTCAGCCAGACCAAACTACCCAGCTGATTTCCTTCATCTTTTCTTTAAACGAAAGATATTTATCCCCACACTTGTCACAAGTATCAGAATATACATAACCCTTCTCTTCCTTTTTCTATACTCAAGCGCGATTTCCTTCTGTATATTTCTTATGGAGATGTCCTTGCTGTAATCTAAAGTCAGTCGGTCTGTCAGATCGATTTCCTTCATATTCCCTTTAAACGAAAGGTATTCATTCGCAGATTTGTCATCAAGTATCATAATTACCTTACGTCTCTCCATCCTTTATTTTTATTCAAACGCAGTATCCTTCTGTCCTTGCATTTAAATTTTAATCTGGTTTTTAAGATATTTTTGGTTCTAATTAAGGTATGCAGTTCTTATTGAGCTAACAGCACTCAAGCTCTTTCATTTGCGCTTTTAAAAACTTGCATTCATTCATTCTGAAGAAAGCAATGTGTGAACATTCAACTTCCATTTTCTCACAACTTTTTTGTCGTTCCACTAACGGTGCGAAGTATTCAGATGGTTCCTCTAGTTTCATGTGAAATGAAATGATCGCCTGCCATTTTTGTCTGGAGATCCCGTCTGGAATTCTTAGGTCGCCTAGAGTAAGTCTTTTTACTTGACGCCATTTCGGCGACTTTCGTGTCAATGATGATGAGGACAACACAACATCAAGTTCCCTCCCGGGAACCGAACCCGGGCCTCCTACGTGATAGTCAGCGACGCAGACTGAGCTGTGTGGACAGACTTTAATTTCATATCGTGTTAAAAGTGTGATTCTCCACCCTACGATTTACTAGTCACGGGCCACACTAGGTTGGAGTTATTATTTCTGTTCTGCAAATTACATTCACCAGCAATGAGTGTGTATGAGCGAAACTAAGTCTGAAATTCTTCAAAATGTTCAAATGTTTCTAAATCTATCGAACCAAACTGCGTGGACATCAGTCAGTAGCTTAAAAACTACATAAACTAAGGTAAACTAACCTAAGGACAAACACGCACACCCATTCCCCAGGGAGGACTCGAACCTCCGACGGCGAGCAACCGCGCGCTCCACAGCGAGGCGCCTTGGATCGCTCGGCTACTCCACCGCGGCCCTGAAATTCTGAGACTGAGCGAGGTGGCGTAGTTTTTTTTATTAACCCTGTATTATTATTATTCAAAGCATTTATACACAATATGTAAACAAATTATCTACTTTATCTATTTTATATTTTCAATATGTTGTTCATCTTCTGTTGGTTTGTTGTGTGCTACCTCCTTACATTTAACTTATTTACATTCTTATTTCAGGGTATGAAAGAGGAAATTTTGAAATTGTTTATATTTGGATATCTTCTGTAATTTGTTGTGTTCTTCTTTAATATACATCACAAATTCTTCTAATGTTCTATTTTTGTTTCTAATTATGTAGTTTATAAATTTTCCAAGTAACCAAAGATAGCTGTCGTGTTTCATACTGGGGTATAAATTCCAGTCTGGAATAGTATATCCTCTACCGATATTGCATTTTACGACGTCCTGTTGATAACTGCTAACTTTTTTCGGGTCCACTTCCAGGTGGTATTTCGGTCTCTGCAAACAAAGGTATGTGCTATTGTGTCTACCGATTTGGCAGTGGTCACAATGTGGGTCAGGCTTCATTTTAATTTTATACAGTTTATCTCCTGTTGGAACTTTTTCATTAACAATGTCATACCACACAGATTGCTCATCAGTCGTAAAGATCTTATTATTTATGTTTTTCCAGATATTTTTCCACTTTTTGTTTGAATATTTTAGCTCTATAGGGTTTCGAGGGTGTCCCCTAATCAGTGAAATGTACAACTTCGAAGTGGTATATCTGTGAGCAGCTTCTTGTAAATAACTTAATTCTGTATAATATTTACAGACATAGGCCAGTTGAGCATTAATGTGTCCCACATTTACTGGCGCCGTCTGATCTTTCGGGGCCAAGGTAGTAAAAGGTATTTGGCAATACCAAGTTGGACACTCTGTAACATTTTTGTTGTTTGCTTAATAAACGACGCAGTGCACTGTGATTGAACATCCTTGACTCCCAAGCCTCCATCAGTGCGAGGCAAAGTCATTGTTTGGAGGGAGACTTTGAAAATGTTCCCTCTCCATACGTACCAGTATATGGCAGTTAAAATTTTGTGTGCTATATTACATTAATTTGGTAACACGGCTCCCATGTGATGTGTCTTGCTGATAATATAAGTGTTGATAAACAGCACTCTTTGCAGACGATTTAATGATCGGGTTGTGTGTTCTTTGAGTGTGGCTCTTATAATATTCAGCTTATGCTCCCAATTAACCTTTATCATTTCATGTGGGTTCGGTGTTAAGAACATTCCTAAACAGTTTACCTTGCCTGTTCTCTGCAACCAGGTGGTTTCCATATGACCACTGTTGGGTCCAATGGCCAAAATCATCGACTTATGCTCATTGAGCTTTGCTCCACTTGCACTGGAAAAAGACACAATAATTTCTCGAACAGTTTCAATCTCTTGTTTCTTGTTGAGAAGAGTACTTTCGTCATCCTCATATGCATAACAGACCGTTTTGGTGTTGAAAATTTTTAATCCTTTCAGACGGAGGTATAATATATAAAAGTAATGGTTCCACAGCGATAGTATACAACGTCATGGATAAAGGACTTCCTTGTCTAACAGACTGATTGATTGGCACTTGGTTCTTAAACAGCCCATTGATCTTTATTCTGGAATGTGTTCCAACTATGCAATTTCGTATCAGGTGACAGAAAAGAGCATTAAATCCTATTTTACTCAACACTTTTAGAAGAAAACAGTGGTTAATCCTGTCGAATGCTTTGTTAAAATCTAGGAACATCATAGCAGTTTGACAATTACATAACCATGTTAAATACAAAATATCTCTATATTCAGAAAGAATGTTCACCATTGATCTACCTGTACCTGCTGCTGTTTGGTATGGCCCAAGTATCTTCCCAAGAAGTGGTTTCAATCTATTATTTATGAGACGAGTAAAAATTTTGAAGTCAGAATTGAGTAGAGTAATTGGTCTGAAGTCCTCTACTTTAATACTCCGTGACTTTTTTGGGATAAGGACGACCATGCCTTCAGTGAATTCTAGTGGTAATCTGTTATCTACCAATAATTCATTGTACGTTAGTGTTAGTTCACTCCCAATAACATTCCAAAATCGTATATAAAACTCTACTGGTATGCCATCTATTCCAGCAGCTTTGTCTCGTGGATATTCCTTGATGGTTTTCGTATTTCTTCTTCCAAGATGGTTTCTATAAGCTCTTCATTTTCTTTTACGTTAAATATTGGCTATATATTAGACAAAAAATCTTCCTGTACAGTCTGTCACAGATTCAGAATAAAGATCCGAATAGTATTGTACAATATGTTGCTTAATAGCATTTTGATTGTCATAGTTGTTTCCTTACTCATCTTGGAGGTGGTTGATTATCTTCTGTTTGCCTATTTTTACTTCACTTATCATGTGGTATGTCGTAGCGTTTTCTTCATAGATATCAGTTGTGGGACGCGCTCGCACTTTTTCCCTTGCAAAGACTGCCGTATCAAAGTAGTAACGTTTGCTTTAATACGTTTTATTCTAAGAACATTAACTGTTAAGTTCGTTGGCTCGTTGTACAAGTCACGTACACTTGGGAAATAATATTCCAGTGTTCTTCTCCGCCAGTAGTTCTTTTCTGGTGAAAACCGAATAATGCATCTTCTTATTTGCGGCTTTACAACTTGAAGCCATCAGATAATGCGCTTTGAGCGTCCAGATTTAGGTTTTCCGCGATTTCTCTAAATCACTCCAGGCCATTGCTTAGACGGTTCCTTTCAAAAGGACACGGCCGATTTCTTTCCACATCCCTACCGAAACAATCCGATCGTTAGTGCCGCCTCTAATGACCTTGCTGTCGACGGGGCGTTAAACCTTCCACTAAAATTCTGGAATGTTACACTCAAACAAAAGAGCGTTTCAGAAAATCGTACAGCTTTTTGGGAAATAATATCCCTGTTTCTTTAATAAGTAGCCACGGTTTATTAAAACTAAGTATGTTTTTCAAATTAAACATTTCTCTGAAAGAACAGTATACAGATGTGTCCATTTTAATTTTTGAAAACTAACCATGAACTATAATGACAGCGATATATCTAAAATACAAATATGAAGGTTTATGTGTTATAGACATAATTATCTCACTGTACGACACACAGTTCCAGAGATATGATATCATCAACACTGAGATGCTTAAAAAACTGCCGCACTATGAATTTAATACTTCTTTGCTACTACATGTATTTACAACATACTTTGCAATCAAAGCCACTGCCAATGAATGTACCTACCTAATTGTTTCACGACTAATAGTTTAGGAGATACGACGTCAAAAAAAATTGTCCTACTACGAACGTCACAAAGGCTTAGACTCCGATAACAGTATTATAATGACGCCGAAGAGACAGGCCTGTCTCGGAGCACTCGAGCCAGCAGGCGAGTAATGTTAGCGGGGAGGGGGAGAGGGTCTCGTTCAGTGGCGGCTCGATGTTAAAAAAATTAATTAAAAATGAATAAATAATATATCTTCTATCAGATCATTTTATATGCGCATTCAAAGTATTTTTATCGCATGAGAAACGTTTTACGTCGTGCAGACAGCATGTATACGAGTCGTAGCGCTGCCGCTGAATACACGCCGCAGTGTCCGCAGCGTTGCAATGGGCATGCTCGGCTGAGGTTTAAATTCTCTACTGAATCCTCTGGGCGCAGCATATGGGCGCTCCCGCGGCAGGGAGGGGCGAGGGGAAACGCCGCTTTTAACATCGGCGTTGGAGCTGGTAAAGACATCAGCTCCTGGCTACTCAAGCTCTGGCGGTTACGCACGAATGGTACCGAAGCAAGACAATGGAGTTACTGAGCACCTCGCCTTGCGCATGCGCATATCCTCTAAGAAGGCAACATCCGCTCTTCATATTTGTTTTTGGTCCATTCGTGATTCATCAAAACCACATCATATTTGGTAAAATATCTTATAAATTTAAATTAAAGAAGCATCAACTGTAAAAACTTTCTGAAGATCCGATAATGAATATTAATGAAGTCACTACTTTCCACCTACAAAGAATAGCTGCGCTGTCGAAGGTAGTCGGTTCGAGACCGACTGCAAGCAATTTTTTTTAAACCCAATCTTCTTTTTAACAGATACGGAAACAACAATGGCTTTTGTATTGTTACTTGCCACATATCTTTGGGCGTTTTAGCAAATGTGTCGCGATTTTGAGGTTAAATATTTATACTCTGTGTTGTAACAAATATTTAACTGAAAAGATGTGAGAGAAAGCAGCCTTTGCTGCTTGGAAGGTTGGAAGGGTGTGCTGCTGCAGTGTCAAGTGACCCACTGGTAGCTTGTCTCTTCATCGTAACAGATTCATTTTGTTACAGTCACTTAACAGTGTAATCAGTTACCTACTGTCTTTTATTGTTCATGTGCATATTCATATGTTCTTGGTGTTTATTATCAAAGAAATATGAACAAAGTTCAGTATCTTTTAGAAACAAATTACTCAGCTTTAAGCTTGGAACAAAAGTGTGAAATAAAGAAGCTTGGTAGGCCGATGCCTCAGCTCCAGTTGAAACAAGCTATGACATTCTGCAGATCTTTTAACGGAAATATATCTAAAGGCAGGAGGAGGGGGAAGGGGAGAAACCGGGACGCTTTCTCCCAGAGCCACTCGCAGAGGTCGCCATGTTGTCTTATTGGACTCCGAGCGAGGGGAGGAGGGGTCAAGGCCCGACTCTTAGAGAAGTAAAGAAGTGAACCCCCAATCTTCTGAAGCACCAGCCGCCACTGGTCTCGTTGCTGTCAGTGATGCAGACGAGCAGCGTGAGCGCTCGCGGGCGCCTGTGCTCTCGTTAGCGCAATTGCCCACCACTCTTCTGGAGGGAAAATCCGGAAACTGTTTGAAGGTACAACACGTAACCCTGGGAACTCCTATCGATTTTGAATTAGTACGGTCGTGCGTAACCTGGTAAATGCTGCCCACTTTTAGTACAACTCATAGGAGACTTTGGAAAGAAAACTGTGGATTCAAACGCAAGAGAAATAAACGCTCTTCCAAAAAGTTTCATCCGATATCATAGGTATAATGACTGTAGATATACATTTTTAACACATTTTAATTTTGGATTGGTCTCTATTTTTCAAAAGAAAAAATGTGCATAATGGGCGATCAAAAATTTCCGGTCGAACGATGTTCAGTCGAGAATCGATTTACCATTCAGACATCGTCACCGTGAGCATTGAGATAATGATCCCATCGAATCTGGGATTAGTGCTGCTGCGTGGAAAAGCTTCCTACTGCACATCTTCTTTGAGCCTTCAAAGACGCTCTTCAGGACCAGAGGTGTGATAACTGGAAAGGGGGGAAATCAGAATTCAGTGATTCTGCGCATAATGCCATTTTTGGTATGTAGACGTAGGTTATCAGAATCTGCACAGTCCCCTGATGCAGTGGTTTTAGTCAGCCATGTTGACCCCATACATAGTTTTCGCTATGGGTCGGGTGTCTGCCGAACGTTGTTAGTCCCTTGCCAGTCACGATGTGAATATCAGCACGCTGGTCCTGTTACGACACATTTGTTAATAACGCCACCACGTTTCAGGTTTCCGAATTCTCCAGTTGCACGCCAGAAAGTCGCGAATGGCATACTAATTCCTTTTATGTTTGTAGTTACACAACCGCGTCTGAGCAGCGGCGCACTGAAAAAAAAAGTCAAATGTTTGTTTAGTTTATGGACCTAACTACGGGGTCATCAGTCCCTAAACTTATAAACTACTTATGAACTAGCTAATACTATGAACGGCACAAATATCCACGCCCGAGGGGGGATTCGAACCCCCGACCGTAGTGGCCGTGCCGAATGTGACTGGCGCGCCGCAGACCGGAAATAATCTGAACGTCTCTTACACGCACAACCTTGGAAAACACTTGTTCATTATCAAATTGTCCGTTACTGCTCACTGCACCGAATGCACGACACGAATCTAGACAATAGTCCCGTACTATTGCGAGCTAGAATTGAGTACCGCGCTGTTTCTGCTGTACGGCTTCACAGTTGACCCTTAGTTGGTGTTGCGACAGGTAATTAGATCCCCCGTGAAAAGAATATCTCGTACCCTCAACAACACGTCACTTGGAAGGCAATAGTGCAATACGAGATATGTGCTGTATGTCTCGTGTTACATTACTGGCTTGTGATCCATGAAGTCGTGTTATAAATTTAATTAGGCAAATAGGTTCAGGTATATCAGTATAGATGAGATGTTATAGGTGGGGTGAAGAGAGATTGACAGCAAATGATACGGGGAGTACCAATCCCGTACAATTCCGCCAGAATAGTGAAGGTATAATCTGATTGGCTAACACTCAGAGACCTAGCACGCCAAACAATTTAATTTCATTTATCAATATTTAAGAAACTACAGGTCAGGTCGTATTTCCCAGTAATGTCATGAAAATCTCAGTAGCGTGCTATCGTAAAGTTATTTGCAGTGTGTCTTTAATTACAAAACAAATTAAGAAAATGCAGAAATTGAGCTCCAGAAAATTCACTTGGTGCCAAAATGGGTAGCCAGCGCGAAATGAATCACCCGGTCGAGAGAGTCGAGTGCGGAAAATACACAGCGGTCACACGGAGTGCGGGGAGTAGGACAATGATGATTGATGATGATGATTTCGTGTTACATTTTTGGCCGTTAGACCCCAGCTGGGGTCGTGTTCAGCCTGGCTGGTGCAATTGGGCGACTTGCCCGTCTATGATGATGAAATGATGATTAAGCAAACAGCCCGCTAGTGGAGAAATCTCCGACCCAACCGGTAATCGAACCCGGGCCCCTGCGTGGCAATCTACCCGCTGTCCACTGCATTACTGAGGCGATCAGTACGACAGTGTTGCAGTGTATCAGGGCAGATTGAAAACTGATAATGAATCAGACTATTAAGAATTTTGTTTATAAACTCAAGTCTACAAAATCTGTCTGTACAAATATGATCTCAGACATCATAGTAATGTGAGTGAGGCTAAAGGGAGGGGGAAAATAGTAGTTATTAATCTGCTCGTCCTTACACATCATTAAATATATCTTCCTATAGAACAGACTGGGAATATACAGGGTGTTCCAGCTATCTTGTCCACCCAAAATATCTCTGGAACAATAACAGCTATTGGAAAACGACTTTCACCGGTATCAATGTACGACTTGGGCCCTTGAATGTACATATTTGGAAACATTCTAAAACGAAAGCAAATGTGTTTTTAACATAACTTATGTTTTTTTTAATGGACACCCTACATTTTCTCTTCAGCAATCCATAGCATGACAAATCACATAAACAATGGCGTTGATTGCAACGCAATATTGCAATTACATCCCGAGATATTGCGACGAAAAGTTGACGCTTGAAAAACCCGAAATGCGCTGCTAGCGCACGTCCTGAGGCTCAGGCGTGAATCCCATGCTGCCCGTAATCGCGATGTGATTGACATGCGTAATCGCACTTCCATACTTACCAAAAGGTCCGAAACGATGCAAATTCCAGTCAAAAATTAAGTTTTCGTAATATTCCAGAAATCGACAAAAAATCGATATGTCCAGTATCGTCAGGAACGTGATGCCTTAAAAGAGAGACGTGGTAACTTAGAACTTAAACAGTTCCTTCTGGTGACAGGCAAAATTATTAGGTTCAATGCTGAAGTTAAAATTTAGTCCGCGTTGTTAGCTTCATTCATACTGAACTGAGAAGTCGAATGAATCTTATTGTTTAATATTCATAGAATATATGACATAAACTGCGAATGGGCAAAGCTGAAAATGTGTACCCAACCGGGATTCGAACACGGGTCTCCTGCTTTCTAGGCAATTGTGCTGACCCCTACACCGCTGGAGACAGTTATCACCGCACCTGCAAAAACTAACTGAGCACGCCTCCCGTCAGATACAAATTCCCAGCTTCGCCCTGCCCACAGTACACAAACTCGTAGTTATGAAACTAATTCCCGTAAGAGTAATGGCTTCAAACTTGCCCACCCCTCCCCACTAACGATAGGATCATTGCCCGTCACCGGCATATTATATACATGTGGCGTCTGTTTCGAAAGAACAAACGTCACTTCTGATCCTGCAGTTATTATTATTTAATATTCATAGAATATATGACATCAACTGCGAATGGGCAAAGCTGAAAATGTGTACCCAGCCGGGATTCGAACCCGGGTCTCCTGCTTTCTAGGCAGTTGCGCTGACCCCTACACCACTTTTTTTTTTTTTTTTTTTTATCCTTTTTTTTTTCTTTTTTTTTTTTTACCTTAGTCTCCTTTTTTTTCGTTAAAAGCAACTGTTTAAATAAAATCTAGGAATTAACAGCAATATCCATTGCAAAACAGAAACAAAAGTATTCTTCTTTAAAAGGAAAGCAACACCTGACCGCGTTTAAGCAGTGCACACACACTACTACAGATTAACTAAACCAAACAAAACTTGTAGAGAGGAGGGAGGTGCGCGCTGCCGCGGCTACAGGAGGCCGGCGGCAGGCGTCTGGCCGCCCACACAATCCACCGTTACCATATGCAGTAGACTGCTTTTTTTCTTTTTTTTCGTTAAAAGCAACTGTTTAAATAAAATCTAGGAATTAACAGCAATATCCATTGCAAAACAGAAACAAAAGTATTCTTCTTTAAAAGGAAAGCAACACCTGACCGCGTTTAAGCAGTGCACACACACTACTACAGATTAACTAAACCAAACAAAACTTGTAGAGAGGAGGGAGGTGCGCGCTGCCGCGGCTACAGGAGGCCGGCGGCAGGCGTCTGGCCGCCCACACAATCCACCGTTACCATATGCAGTAGACTGCTTTTTTTTCTTTTTTTCGTTAAAAGCAACTGTTTAAAAAAAAAATCTAGGAATTAACAGCAATATCCATTGCAAAACAGAAACGAAAGTATTCTTCTTTAAATGTAAGTAAAACTGTTGCTGTTTTAAATGGCTTAGTAGCAGTAATTACAGTCTCAAGACAAAAAAAAAAAAAAAAAAAAAAAAAAAAAAAAAAAAAAAAAGTTTATCCTATTCCAGCCTTTTCAAATGCTATATTTAGCATGTTGCTAAACTGTTTTTTCTCATCAATAGTGCGTATGATTCTCCATCTCGCAGTGTTCATGTACGATTGAAAACTTATGGGATTGTCTTCTGCAGGTCCGTGGAATATATAGTTTACATAATTACCGAGAAGCCACATAATTGTATTGTTCTTTGTTTTCGGGTAATATCTTGTTTCCGGCCACATCATAATTTCTGAAGTGTAACTAGTTTCGGAGGTTCTTGATAGTAATGCTATTCGATTCCTCACCCACTTCCAGTTGTCGATATGTCCGCTACATGTGAATCTATGTATTATGGTGTCCAGTAGTCCACATTTTCTGCACTTGTCTGTATCACTTTTTCCGATGCGATGTAGCTTTTCGTTCGTTGCTATCGTCTGGTTGACGACTTTATACCAGGTGGACGCATCTTCTGACGTGTGGATTTTAAGGCTGATGTTTTTCCACACTGTTAACCAGTTTCTATGTGGAAACTTTAGCATAATACTGTTTGGCATATCTTTCTGTTGCCATATCTGTAGGATTTGGGTTGTAGTTAAAGTCGTAGATGGTACACGACTTTCTTTTAAGTAACTATACTCCAGGTAAAACAGACTGATATGTTTCAGACGGAAGTTATGATTGCTGATATCTATCGGCGGATTCATGCTCTTTGGCTGCAGTATTTTAAAGAGTTTTTCTGTAATATTACTGTGGTTGCCATGTATTAATCTTTCTGTTCGTCTAAGGTATAAAGCAGTTGCCTTCCTATGAATATCAGTGAGTGCGAGTCCTCCAGTCAATCTTGGTTTTGTTAATGTTCCGGGTGTGAGCTTAAAAATGTTTCCTCTCCACACATACCTGGCTGCTAACTGCATTACTTTATTTGCCTGTACTTTTGGAATCGGGAAAATCTGAGCCACATAGTAGGCCTTGGACAATAGATAGGTGTTGACTATCCTCACGGCTCCAATAAGGTTTAGTGATCGCCAAGTTGCTTCTAAAGTAGTTCCTTGCATTTTGTTAACTGTCGATCTCCAGTTCAGGGCCGCCATTTTTAATGGACATTTATCAACGATGATCCCTAAGGTTTTGTGTTGTTCGACGGTTTGTGCCCATGGCACGGCTACGTCGTCGAACCCTCTGATATTTACTAATTTACACTTTCCCGTGTTAATTTTTGCACCTGAAACTGCACAGTAGGTGTCAAAGTCCTCTTTTAGGCTTGTGACCTCATCTACTGTTCTTAGTAGCACTCCCACGTCATCAGCATACGCCCCTGTAGTGAATTTAACACCCGAAAGTTGTAACCCAGAGAGTTTCGTGGTAACCCTTTTGAGTATTGGCTCCAAGGAGAGCACATACAGCAGCATAGAGAGAGGACTGCCCTGTGGGACCCCCCTTTCAATGTTTATAGCCCCAGTTAATTGTCCATTGACAGCTATTTTAGTCGTTATCTCTGTAATCAAATTTCGTACCACTTTTAAAACTCTTTCTTCCAGGCCTACTTCCTTCATTACTTTTTCCAGGTATTGGTGATTTACTCGATCAAACGCTTTATTAAAATCTATAAAAAATAGTGCACACTTTATATTTGTAACGGAGGCTATGGATATGACATCTCTGTAAGCAGAAATTGTGTTCATGACAGTTCGTGCAGGGAAACAGGATTGGTGTTTTCCAATAATTTTACTTATGGGATGACTCATTCTACTGGCAACTGCCCGGGCGATGGTTTTATAATCAAAATTCAGCAAAGTAATAGGCCTGAAGTTGTCGATGCATTTTCGTCCCTTGTTTTTTGGAACTAAAACAATTTTCCCTTCCTTAAACTCTTTAGGAACTACGACACCTTTTAATATTTCATTTAGAATATCCGTAAAAGTTGGTCCTATAAGGTGCCAAAATTTACAATAAAATTCTTTCGGCAACCCATCAGGTCCAGGGGATTTGTTGGGCGGCGACCTTGAAATGAGATCTAAAACTTCACGTTCTGTAAAAGCAGTTAATATGTCACTGTTATCATCAGAGTTAATTTCCGGAGTAAGTACTTGAAAAAATTCACCTACTGCACCCTCATCAACATTTTCCAGAGAATACAATTCTCTATAATGTTGATGTATTTCCTGTACTATGTCGTTTTGATTTACGAGCAGTCTACCATTTGACGTCAATAGCTCATCAATGAACGTCCGTCTTCGGTTCGTATTATGTTTAATTAAATGGTACAGAGACGTTACCTCTTCAACTACCAGAGAGCGTGATTTGGACTTTATTTTCAGACCCTCTAACTGTTTGCGCTTGATACTAAGTAATTTTGCTTTGATACACTTTATTTGTTGATAGTGCGATCCATTGTTGTCAGATTTATCATAGAGCTCTCTTAATATAGAGTAATAAAATTCTGTGGTGTTTTTTATTTCCCTAGCTTTTTGTCTGCCGTAGTTTATCACACACTGACGAAGTTTTCGTTTTGCGTGATTTGTCCACCAGTCTACTTTGGATTGATAGCGGCTGAGGGATCTGAGGCAAACGTTCCATGTGTGCCTGACGTCGTCTTCTAATTCTCTGTCTTGCAACAGCGAGATATTAAGCATCCAGTGTGATCTATATAATTTGGTGGGCTGTTTATCGAGCTCAAGTGTTACAGCAAGCGCACAATGGTCAGAGAATACTGCAGGGATTACTTCCGCGGCGCGAAGCCTGTCACTAATGTTATCCGTCACATATAGTCGGTCAAGGCGGCTGCATGAGTGGGCGGTGAAGTAGGTGAATCTCACCAGTGTGGGATATTTCACTTCCCACGCGTCCTGCAGCTTTATATGTTTCACAAGTTCGTGCAGCTCTTTACAGTAATTGAAATGAGGACGCTGATCTTTCGCATGTAAAACGCAATTAAAGTCTCCACCTAATAATATGTATTGCGGGTTTTTCCTTAGAAGGTAGATAATCTCCTCCTTGAAATATCTGGAACGTTCAGTTTTATTAGAATTCCCCGACGGAGCGTATAAATTTACCACGGTGACAGTATACAATTTAAAACTTATACCTCGACCGGATTCCAATTTTTCAATCTCTTGAAATGGAATACCGTCTTTAATTAAAACTGCAGTACCGGTACTGTTCTCCAGGGCTATGTTTTCTATGGTGTTGAAGCCCGATATACGGAGGTTCGTTGTTAACACCTCCTGTAGCAGCAAAATATCGGCTTCAGATTCGTACACGAACTGTTTGAAGGCCGCGAGTTTCAGGTCAGAGGTGATTCTACTGATGTTCAGGGTTACAACTTTATATGCCTGCATCTATCTAGTCCAGAAAAGCACTACTTTTTAACTTTCCCCCCTCCTGCGTCCGCGTCCCAATCCTTTGATGCCTTGCCACTTGTTTTCTTAGTATCAGTCTTGTATTGAGAGTCAGAGTTTTTATTTTTCTTTCGCGCAGCGTTCATTTTCGGCTGTACTTTACTCCTACGCCTCCCACTGCTGGTGAAACCCACATCAGAAGGCGAGGTGGGCGGCTCGCTGCAGACGTCCAGCTCCATATCAGAGTGCGACAGTTGGCGGGCCACCGCGGCGGCAGGCTGTGGCCCCGCCGACTCGCCACTTCCTGCTTCGCTTTCCATTACCGCGTCCCTGTTTATGCTTACGTCCGCTCTGTTTTGGACGCTGCTCTGACTTGGCGCAGTTTGTGCATTGACAACAGTATCACAGTCCGGGTTGTCTACTATCACTGGTTCGGTTTGTTGCTCTCCACTAACAACAGTGTCGGGTTTGTCTGGTGTCCCTAGGTCTACGTGCTGTATTTCTTCTACTGATGTTTGCAGCACGGGTGATGGAATTTCTTCCCGTTGCTGCGGCTCGGATCCGATACTAGAACTGTTTGAAATCTCTGTGTCCGTACCGGGTGTAGGAACTTTAGTTTCTAACACGGTGTTAACCGTGCTTTTCCTGTTATCCTGCGACGAATATTCGAATTTGTCATCCACACTACTTTCGTCAGAGGTCCGTCTCCGTTTGTTAGTTATGGACTGGGTTACAACTGGGGTAATAACTTTAGTGGGCACCTGATCTACGTTTACTTTTGGTGTCAGTGGTGGAAAGTCTGCCGGGACGACAGGTGGTTGCTCAGAAAAACTGCTACTGGGTGTTGGGTCATCAACTTCCCGAGTGGGTGCAACTAATTCAGCTAACGTTAGTTTTTTGCGTTGCTGCAAGTTGTTTCTTAATATAACCGGTTTTTTCGGGCAATCCTGACGAATATGTCCGCTTTCGTTACAGATGTAACACGTTTCTTCCTGACCAGAATATGTCACATGAGCCCTGTACCCACAGACAGTGATATGAGAGGGAATATTAGTTCTAACGTGCATTTCTACTGATCTTACACCACTGAAACACTGAAGTTTATGTTGCTTTGACCAGCGCTCGTTTCTAATTTGTTTAATATCGCCATAACATGATAACACCTCCCTAAGATAACAATTTTCTACTTCTGGCGGCAAATTGAAAACGCGAACATTCTTATATTCAATACCGGCATTAGATATGGAAACTGTACTCACCGTTGAGTCTCGATGTCGAAATTGAGCAGATGTTCCGTGTTTTATCAGGATTTTGTCTAGTTGAACGGGTTCCAGTAACTTGACGTAAAAGCAGTATTCATCCAAATCGTAATAAGCGGTATGTATTTGTTCAGAAACGATTCCAAAAACGCTGTCGATCCAATCATGAACTTCTACCGAACTCGGTTGCTTATTCCTGGTTGCCTTATCAAACTCGAAACGCAGAGTGCACTTCCTGGGGACCTTCTTTTCCATATTTACGGTTTTAGCGGCCGAGACCGCTAACATTTACACAACACACGCACCAGAACACTAAGTGACGATACCGCACAACAAGTTAACACTTAACACGAAAGAAAGCTGTTCGCGACTAGTGAACGCTTTAAACTGTGAGCACACTCCCGGACGTCCTCACGCTACCGCGACTCAAGCGCCAACTGCGTCCCCTCGGCCACCGCGGCCGGCTCTCGTTCACAAACTGGAAAAACAGCTATATGCAACACTGTTTTCGATAGGTTAGAACTTTTCAAAACTTTTAATACGGTCCGTTTACTGTTTCCTGAACGCAATAATTTCTAAATTTACATATACATGTGGCGTCTGTTTGGAAAGAACAGACGTCACATTCTGATCCTGCAGCTGTTATAAATGTTCAAATGTTTGTTAAGCTTATGGGACTTAACTACGGGGTCATCAGTCCCTAAACTTACAAACTACTTATAAACTACTTAAGAACTAGGACGGCACAAATATCCATGCCCGAGGGGGGATTCGAACCCCCGACCGTAGTGGCCGTGCTGACCGTGACTGGAGCGCCTTAGTCACCTCGGCCACCGCGGCCGGCACACCACTGGGGACACAGTGATCACCGTACCTGCAAGGAGTACCTAAGCACGCCTCTCGTCAGACACAAATTCCCAGCTTCGCCCTGCCCTGTCCTTGCAGGTGCGGTGATCACTGTGTCCCCAGTGGTGTAGGGGTCAGCGCAACTGCCTAGAAAGCAGGAGACCCGGGTTCGAATCCCGGCTGGGTACACATTTTCAGCTTTGCCCATTCGCAGTTGATGTCATATATTCTATGAATATTAAATAACAACAACTGCAGGATCAGAAGTGACGTATGTTCTTTCGGAACAGACGCCACATATATATATGAATCTTATTGTATTCGCGCTATGGATAAGAAGGGTAAGATGATTATCGTTTACTATATTAAAACCAAAGAAAAGGGAGTGAATGTGAGTTAGACTGTGTTTTTGCAGCGGCTTCCGTGTTAGTTTGGGTGGGGCGGTGTTGGGTCGTCGGTTGGCAGCTCGTAGCCGGAGGCCGGGTGGCAACAGACGCGGGCCAACGCTCGGCTCGGCGCACTCATTAGCCGTGTGAGGTGCGGCAGCTGTCTGCCGGCCTCAGTGATGCAAATTATCCGCACACCGAGACCTCTGGCGCCACAGCTGTCGCAGCGGCAGCTGCCGCGGCGCGTCCATACCTGCCCGCCGACACCAACAGGGTCGTCTGATGCAACTCCCAGCAATCCACGGGGGAGGACTTCCGTGCTTCCGCTTTTCCTAAGGAAGACACTCCACGGCTTAAAAAAGTTGAAACACTACGATTTAACACCATACATTGTACGAGAAACTATGGTTAGAAGGCCGACATCTAAATGGACACAACTCAAAACAAATTAGGGAATCAGGTGTGATACCATACACACTATATTTATGGTAACGTATTTTATTCAGATTATTGGTTACAATTGTAATTTGTGACTGTGATACAGTACGACATTTCGCTGTCTCTTTACTTGAGTTTTAACGGCGTTTACGTAGAACGAGGCATAATGGCGCTACGATAATACTGAAAAATTCATGTTGCCGTCTAATATTGTGTGTGATCACCTCGGAAAGCCAGTACAGTTGCGCACCTGCGTGGCATGGACATTCATTAATTCATTTCCTTGTCCATATCAAGTTTTGTTTTTCCAATAGTTAGCCACCGCCACGGCTTTGTCATTGGCTTGTAGCAGGTCACTGAAACTGCAGGACTCCGGCAATAATCGGCACGCAAGCAGATGTGCCTCGTCCTGAACCTCTCCGCATTCACAAAGAGCATCGTCATCGTTAGTCAGCAGGCCCCACCTGCGCAGATTAGTTTTACATCTGGGTACACCAGCCCTCATCCTGTTTAGTGTATAGGGAAGCTTGTTTCCAGGTGCCATTTCCTCTTTTGGCGTTATTGGCAGTCCGGTTTGTTCATTCTTCCATTTACAGACTCTGTTATCTTCCTGCGAACCGTCAAGGATCTTAGTTCTTGTGATGAAGCTGTTTCTAGATTTGAGCCTCCGAGCCTGAGTGACGTGCCCATTGAATGGATGTCGGTAATCATTCTCTTTTTTTGTTCTCTCAGAGTCTGCTGCCACCTGCCTTCTTATCCTGGGTGGGACAATTCCAGCAAGGAGGTACATATTACCTGTTGGTGTGGGTCTGAGACAGCTTGTAACAATGCGCATAGTCTCGTTGTCACTTACATCAACCTGTTTAGTGTGGGCGGATGCATCCCATACTGGTGCTGCATATTCTGCTGCTGAGACACATAGAGCAAGTGCCGATGTTCTCAGTACTGGTGGTTGAGCTCCCCATTCATAGTTTGTCAGCCTGCGGATGATCTTATTTCTGGAGCAAACTTTGGCCTTCGTATTTCGGCAATGTTGTTTGAAGGAGAGCGTTATGTCAAGTGTAACCCCAAGGTATTTAGGTGTTGGACAGTGCTCTAGCTTCTTACCCTGCCACGTAACGTCAAGATCAACTCCAGCATCTCTATTGCGTAGATGGAAAGCACATACTTGTGTTTTACAAGGGTTTGGCTTTAGGTGATTGGCATCGTAGTATTGAGCCAGTTCTTCAAGACCACTGGATAGTTTTTGGGATACTTCATCAAAACTGGATCCCTGGAGAGCCACAGCTGTGTCATCAGCATATAAGAACATAGAGCGTGGCATGGACAGTATGAGGTTATCAATCAGCTTTTGAGAGATATTTGGCCATTGTTCCATGAGTGCAATATCCAGCTCTGCAACCGTTGTGGGAGGTGCTGGTATGGTTTGCAATGCCTCTTACAAATGCATCACAGACATGCTACATCTACGTCTACGTAAATACTCGGCAAGTCACATTGAAGTCCATGGCAGAGGGTTCAACGAACCGCTTTTATGATATTTCTCTACCGTTCCAATCTCTAGTAGCTCGCGGGAAAAGGAACACCGAAATCTTTCCGTTTTCGATCCGATTTCCCTTATTTTAATTTGATTATCATGACTTCATATGTACGTAGGTACTAACAAAATATGCGACATTAAATCATGTGCTTCTAAAGGCAAAAATTTCCCTTCCTCCATCTTAGGCCAGTACAGAAGGGAACGAGTATCAGTTTCCTGACAAGGGGAATGCGTAGGCCTATGTACTGCTTGGCAGTGTTTCTGGTCACCGTCCTTTCCAGTTCTAAGACCCTCGAATTTATTTTACGACGGGTTTCAACGTAAGAGTGATCAAATGCAAGTAAAAGTAAGTACAAGGTTCCATTTAAAACACCTTACTTGCTGCAATATCTCTGTCGATATCAGTGCTAATAACAAAAAGCTATATATATTGCTGGATTTCCAAAGTGTAACACCAAATAGAACTGGAGATATCACAGAATTTGGAGGTGACACATGAGACGAAGACGTGGAAAGGATGCCCCGCGTGCAATGAGGAAGATGAAAGCGCCAGCCGCGGTGGCCGATGGGCCTGAGGCGCTCCAGTCACGGTCTGTACGGCCACTACGGTCGGGGGTTCGAATCCCCCACTCGGGCATGGATATTTGTGCCGTCCTTAGGGTTAGTTAGTTCATAAGTAGTTTGTAAGTTTAGGGACTGATGACCCCGTAGTTAAGTCCCACAAGCTATACAAACACGTGATTTGAAGATGAAAGCAGTCTTGCCACCATTTGTGACGGAAAGTATTTCTGCACGCGTCAGCATTGAATAAAAGAGAGACTATTGTTAGGCACAGCAGCCCATGTTGCTCGCTCAAATTGCCAAAGTTGATATGATGTAGCAGCATGTGGTGTATCCCAGTTGTTAGGCAATCATTATTTGAGTTTTTTAAATCTTTAACTTTTGTACTCAGAAATGTCCAAATGCTTGTGAAAGTGACCCACAACTGTTACTAAGGGATATGAATCACTTTTGTATGTTGTGGAACAGACTAGAAGCAAGTATTGCCATAAATTAATGTCTTAATAGAACTTATTTATTGGTTCTCAAATCAATAAAGGGCATATCGAATGATAGTACACACAGCCACGACGCTGATATTGTAGCAACGTTGTAAACCCTCACGCCCTTTCTGAAGGAGAAGGCTCCCAACCAACCACAGTGAGTCATGCTTCTTCGGTGGTCACATGCGAGGACCACGGAGGCATCTCACGCGGTGACATGGGATTCGTGACAGACGATCACGCCCTCAAAGTGCTGCGTGTCCTCCGGGAGTTCAGCGCACTGCCGAAAACCCCGCGCGCCCTTGCAGCCTACCCATGGCCATCAAGTTCAAGGCTTGTGTCCTCTCGCTACAGTGACCATTCCGAGAACCTCGTCAGTGTTGACTGCCTGTCACACTGTTTTACACTGTCTAATCGTGACTGCTGTCCGGATGTGAGCGGAAATATTCGTGCGACTTCTGAGCTGGCACGCAGAATGTATAATGCTGAATTTTGCATTACAATGAACGGAAATGTTACCTTTTATGATGTAGCAGCTGTATAACGATACTGATTCGAGACTTTGGTTTATTACCATACACTAACAATTTATGTCTGCCTTCAAACAATACATATTTTACCTACCAACGTTACGTTACATCCGTGTTAACCATTCTTCTCCTATTCTTTTCTCACATTCCGATTACATCAATGTGTATCCTGAATTGTTCTCTGAACAAAATGCACGCTTCTACATGCCACTCGGGAATGGCCGTGAGGTCTGGAGCGCCACGTTACGGATCGCGCGGTTTCTCGCGTCGGAGCTTTGAATCCTCCCTCGGGAATGGGCGTGTATATGTGTGTTGTTCTTGTGTTAGTTTAACTTAGTTTAAGTAGTTTCTAAATCTAGGACTGATGACCACAGTAGTTTGGTCCCATACAATTACAAAAATTTGAACATTTTAAAACGTTTCTACGTAAGATTTAGATCAATCAAATCTTATGATAAAGTTATCTACCTGCATTTTTAAAGAATTATGTCTAAACAAGAACAGAGGTAACTCACAACATTTTGATAAAAAACATAACTAAGCAGTTGATTGGATAATTTGAGCAGGCTAAGCCAGGTGAAACATATAAATTCACTTGAATAATGTATGAGTATATAAATTTATATAAAAGTCCAACCTTTGCGCATGCTCGACGTAAGCTGTTAGGATAAAATTTCCACCTCAAAGCAGGCAGATATAAATATAAAAAGTCTGTCATTCACTGTAGTTTTGACATATAAACGTTGCTGACACAAAAATTTTAGTAGAATTTTATCTTTGTCCTGCACAGTGCAACTCGGCAAAAACAAAGGAATCGGGGCAAGGCATAACGAGAAATCCTTACGAATTTGTAGAGAAGAAATTATATAACAGAATTTAAAGCATTACTGAATCAGCACATCTTTATGTGCGGCTTAAAAGATGTGGTACACGTCACGTCGTCAACATGATCGTTAGAGATTGAGTACAAAGAATGGAGAATGAAATCGGCCATACCCTTTTGAAAGGAACCAGCCCGGTATTATCCTGGAGCGTTAGCACAAAGGATCACTTGACCTGAACAATAGCATTGCACTAGGATATGTTTGCAGAAATCCACTTAACGGTAACGTAGTGAATTCATCCAATAACCTCTTCATTTCAGAGTAAAACTTGCTTCCTATGTCCTCAATTATTTGGTAGTGTATTCAACTGTCTCTCTTCCCCTAGAATTTTTACCATCTTCACCTCCTTCCAGTACCATGAATATATTCTTAACACAAGTACTGCCTTGTTGTTCCTTCTTCTTGCAAGTGTTTCCCATATGCATTTTTCTTCGCCGATTCTGAGAAAAGCCTCTTGATTCTTTATCTTCTCAGTCGAAAAAATGTTCAACATTGTTTCGAGTCAGACGCTTCGATACTCTTCCATTCTGTTTTCCCACTGTCATGATTCACTGACATACATTGCTGTACTCCTAACGTACTGTCACGGAAATTCCTTTCTTTCTATTAAACCAATGTTCGACACCAGTAGACTGCTTCTGGTTATAAATACCCTTTTTAACTGCACCAATCTACTATTTACATACATGTTTATTGCCCATCACGGGTTATTTTACTTTCAAGGTAGCAGAATTCATTAACCTCGTCTATTTCGCGATTAATTTTGATTTAGGTTTGTTTTTAATTTTTATTTCTACAATTTGACATTGTTTTTACCTTTTTCGGGTTAACTCTTAGAATTTATTCTGTACTCATAACATCATTCATTACTTCTTCTTCGCTTTCCGTGATGATAGCAATGTCCTCAGCAAATTCTTATCATTGATGTCTCTTCCCCTGGAACCCTTCATTTGATTCCGTCTTCTTAGATGTATATATTGAACGACAGGGATGAAAAATTACTTTCATTTCTTACACCCTATTGGTTTTGAAACTTGGTCTTCCAGCCTTACTCTCCACTATTGGTTCTTGTGTATGTTGTATGTTATCCGTGTTTTTATATTTATGGTTCCAATTTTACTCAGTATTTGGGATACCTTGTAGTACTTTAAATTTTCTAAGTCCTCAAAACGCATGAACGCATCTTGATTTTTCTGCAGTTTTGCTCCCGTTATTAAGGATAAATCAGCACTGTTTCTCTGGTGCCTTTCCCTTTTCGAAAGCCAATCTAGTTACCTAACATATGCTCAATTTTCTTCTCCACTAGTCAGTAGCTTGGAAGTATGACTAGTTAAGTAGGTTACTTGCTCTTGCAATACTCGTAGCTTTGTGAGTGATATTTTCACATTTTTTATGGTACGTCGCCAGTCTCATACACACCACACACTAATTTTAATTGTCTTTTGGTTGCCATTTCAGATTTGAATATTATGATCAAATTTAGTCTTTGCCTTCTCATCCTGGACGTCAAATCTTCCAAAATCCTTTAGAATCTAATACAGGATCTCATACATGTTCGACGTCCAGTTTCTTCTTCTATCAAGTCATCAGACAAGTGCTTCCTTTCAGACGCCTTGGGTTTCCACTATCCACCTATCTGCTCTACACACTGCATTTACTAAAGGAATTCCCATTGCGTTTTTAATGTTATCATCCTTGTTTTTAATTTCACCAAAAACTGTTTTGACTCTTCTGCATGCTGAATCCTGTCGAGGATAATTTCTTTTACGTTTTCTTCGCATTTTCCCGGTAGCCCCTTCCCTTGGCTTCAATGCGTTCCCTGTTTATTTCATTCTCAATGGATTTCCCCTTGTTTCGTCGATCCAATGAAGTATTTCTTCGCAGTTACCCGCCTTGTTTGCCCTTCCAACATCTGTATGTGCTCTTTTCAAAGATGTCCACCTCTCTTCAGTGGAAGGACCGACGTATTCCTTATCGAGTGTGCAAATCATTCGTGGTTTTAAAATTTGTTTGACTAACTTATTCCCCAGTACTTCGAATATCCTACTTATTTCCATATGATTTTCCCGGACGATTCTGTTACACTGTGCATCTGAGCACGGATACTCTTACAATCCAGTATATGGTTTCTGTCTCACCATGATGGAAGCCAGATGGTGCGTTGAGATGTCTCCGGGTCATTACCACGTGTACCTCTTCCGCTTTCGTGATCTTACACGGGATATACACTATTACCACCAGAATTTCATAGCAGAACTTAATTACTCTTGCCCATTTCAAAATGTTCAGATGTTTGTAAATCTAAGGCACAGCTACTTAAACTTATGCTAAGGGCAAAACAAACACACACGTGCCCGAGGGAGGACTGGAACCTCCGACGGCGAGCAACCGCGCGTACCGCAGCAAGACGCCTTAGACCGCTCGGTCACTCCACCAAGGGTCTTGTCCATTTATCATTCCTACTGTCAAACCATTATTCCTCCATAAACCTATTTGTGTTCATACCCCTGGATCAGTGTTCCATTTCCCCATAATTATTAGATTTTCATCCCCCTTTTTACACCATACCCTTTTCTCTCTCCTTTCATCTCCTGCTTACGACAGCGGCATGTATATTTGAACTATCGTTGTCGGCGTTGATTAGCTGTCGAATATGATCAGAAAAATCCCATCAGTACACTGCTCTACTTTGGTATCGGTAACGAATCCTACATCCTTTACACACATCAGAAAAGTGTTGCATCGCCTAAGTTCCAAGTTCTCATGAACACTGGCCTTGAATGTGTCCGTCGAAAACACAGTTCCTTAGATTGTCCAAAGATGTCACTCAACCCGCACAAAGATGTAAACAACCAAACATTAGCACTGGCAGTCCAACGGAGTGGATAAGACGGCTGATTAGTTACAGTCAAAACACCGAGAAGCAAGTACACCGCTTGTGCTGACTGTAGTTACCCTCTGTCAGAAGGGATCTGTTAAGAGGAATTTTCAGACTTCTCAGAGTGAACCAAAGCGATGTTGTTCGGACACGGAGGATGTACAGAGATATAGGTGCTATCGGTTACTTGCCTCACTCTGACCGCCCAAAGGCTACAACAGCGGCTGATGACCTCAACTTACAGATTTTAGCTCGGAGGAACCCTGAGAGAAACGCCACCATGATGAATAATAATTTTCGTGTTGCCACAGGACGTTGTTTCACTCAAACTGAGAGTAATAAGCTCTATGACATGAAACCTCACTCACTACGTCGATCTCGAGGACTAGATTTCACACCTAGACATCCTGCAGCGGTTTACAGATGGGCCCAGTAGCATGATAGATGAACTCGTCAGAATTGGTATCAAGTGCTATTCATATATGAAACAGATCTGCAACCAGACAATCGTCGGAGACGTCTATTGAGGCATCCTGGTCAGCCTGAACGTCTTACACTCACCATCCAGCGAAATCAGCAAGAGGTGGTTGTTTCGGGGTGGCATTATGTGGATCCACCGTACACCACTGGTGGCCGTAGAAGGCATTCGAACAGCTGTACGGCACAGGGACGATGTCCTCAGACGTATAGCGTAATCATATCGGCAGTAATTCTGTGAAAGATTCGTCTTAATCGACGACGATTTTCGAGCTCAACATGCAAATCTTGTGAATGCTTTCCATCATGGTAATTTTATCACAAAATTAGAGTGCCCAGATCTGAACCCTATCGAATATACCTGGAATACGCTGATAAGGGCTGTTTTAGACGATAGGATCTAAGCCGAATCGCTGTTTATTTGGACAATTTAGACCAACAGTCCCTAGTGGACAGTATACCACGTCGAATACATACATGTATCACAGTAAAATGCCGTGTTAACCGGCCATTAGGGGTACTGGTGTATCTGCATTCTGAAACACAAAAATTCAGAATGTCTAGGCTATTTATGTAGAACTTGTCAGTTACTGTTTTCATGAGCAATTAAGAGAACTGTAACATTGTTTTTGTATATCTCTATTCCAGTTTTATGTAAAAGGCCATAAACAAAGGCATAAACAATTGTTTTATTATTATTTTTATGTGTGCTGCTACAGATGTTTTATTGTACTCCATATCATTTCGCTACATCTAGATTGAGACTTTCCACTTTCTTTTCTGGTTTTCTTTTTTTTACACCGTCAGTTCAAGCACTGAAAATATCACGTTCCTACGTGTAGTCATTGTCCGTTCCCCCTTGGCTTGGCAGATGCCAAGAAGGTTCCTCGGCTCATTTCTCTACGCACGTCCGACGTTACCTGACTGACACCATTGTAGGACGTTGGACTGAACGAGGAAGAACACAAGATCAAGTTAATCGCCGATGGCCTGTCATGCCTCCGGGCACCACCTTTTTATCTGTGGGGCTCCAGGAAAGACCGTGTTTTTGTACCCCTCTCGCCTGCAATATCGAATTGTTGAAGTTGTGAATTCGATAACGAGAGACCAGCTTCTTTGTATGTGGCAAGAAATGAGAGATCGTTTCGATATGTGTCATGTAACATATAGTGGTATAAGGAATGCGTACAAATCTGACCTCTCCCCTTTCTAGCAATGTTAGAAATCTAGTTTGGAAGCAATAATTGTTTGAATTCTTTTCCTTCTTTTTGAATTGTCCTGTATTATCGTACTTTACGGAGCAAATGATCTATTTACCCATAAGCGGTCTGATCCACAGAAAAGCAAGCATCAGTAGTTCACGTGTCTTGAAAAACGTATAACTTAGCTGCTCTTAGGGGCTCCCAAAAACACGTATTTCGCAGATAACACTCAAATGAAATAAAAGCAGTAATCGAATTAAAATACAAACTGCATATTTATCATCTTGAATGGCCATCTCTACAGGATTTGGAATTATAAGCTGCATCAATAGCCACATGATTTCCTATGTTGTGCGAGGTTTTATCAGACTGCACTAAACAGAAGATTTCATACATATCGGTCATTTCTTTTTTATGGAGGAATGGAGGACGAAATGAACGTCCAACTATAGCCCAATGCTAATAATCACAAGATTAGAAAGTTACAGACAGCGTGTTGAATATACGAGGATTGCAACTTAACCCTTTAATGCGTTGTGTAGCTGATCAGCTACATAACTTTTTTTTTTCATTATCTCTCAAACTGATCAACATTTTACCAAAAATTCATTTGTAGCTGCTTGTATACATAGTGTTAAATATATTAGTATCTCGTCCTATATATATATATATATATATATATATATATATATATATATAATGGATGTTTGTCTGTATGTCCTTGGTAAGTTCAGAAACCATTCGTTAGATTGCAATCAAACTTTGGTAAATTATTCACCGTACGTCCACGAAGGTTCCTGACCCAAAAACAAAAGAGCACGACACATAGCTCAGGAGATATGACGTCATAAATAATGAGAGGCCACCGCATGAGAATATCCAGATTTATGCATCAATTATTGAAAAATGGGAGTATTTAGGGACCTGAAACAAAGTTTGCATGTAATTAACGAAAAGAAATCTACCGCTCACAACAGTTTCGCCGTAGATGCCGTAAAACTGTCTCATCAGGCATGACGTTATATCAAATAAAGTTAGCATTACTGAATTGCATGTTACTATTTATTTTTGTCTGCAAGTCTCCCTTAATTTTCTTGCATCCAAAATTAAGCAATCAATTTCCTTAATCTCTATTTATATAAAAGTGAAACGAGACTCACTAAATCACTGGCTAAACACGAAAGCTTGAAAACTACTTCACCTATTGAGCTGAAATTTGCAGGAATGTAGTTTATAGGTAGAAAAAGTCTTCTAAGAAAGTATTTTGTGATAGGTGCATGGCGGAGCATACTTCTCCTACAGACTCACTAAATCTACAGTTTAACTCCGACATTCACGAAATTTCGCACGCTTGACCTTCAAAACAAGAGGAATGTCACCGGCTACCTTAGGTTTCATACGGTGCATGGGGGAAGGGTACTTTGCAACATAAAAATGGATCACAAAATACCTTGCTCGCGTCATAACTTGAGAACGGCTCGACCGATTTCACAGATCCTTTTTTTTATGGTTTCGTTATTCTGAGAACAAGGGTTGTATGAAATAAAACTGGAATATTTGAGAACAACAAAGTGCGTTTTTCATTGTGACCCTGCGTTTCTAATGCATAGAAATCTATAGTTTTATTCCGATATTGATGAAATTATGTACACTCTACCTCAAAAACAAGAGGAATGTCACTGACTTCATAAAATTTCTTTCGGTGCCTGGTGGATGGTACCTAAATAACGGCATTTAAAAAATGCATAGCTTTGCTCCAATCTTTATGAATTTTTGCACACATGGTCATTAAACCAAGAGGAAGATCACTGGGTACATAAATGTTTGTATGGTACATGACAGAGGGTACCTTGCAGAAAACTTTGCCGAGAGAGGGAAAGGTGGAAACGAACAGAGAGATGGGAGAGAGAGAGGTGGATGGAGAGAGGGGGGGAGGGGGAATGTGGACTACGAGAGTATAGGGTAAATAACACCAGGGCAACGCCGGGTTTACAGCTAGTAAATTATAAATTGTAGTCTGATAATGAATCATTTCGACAGCTACATTGAGTTACTCCTAACATGTCCTTTTGTTTAGTATTCCTCCTTTGCCACGTAAAAGTAGTCAATCACATACTACTGTTTCCTTATGAGTTTCTTTCCGGAAATATGAGAGGCATAATAGTGACATTTACAGCATCGTGTACATGTACATCATGGAAGCACCATATAGCTGACCAACTATGAACGTCTTGTTGCTAGTAACGCGTAATAATTTTAAGGATGCGTACTTTAAAATTTTCACGGCGAATTTCTTGATTAAAATAGTGTCGGGTGTACAATCGGAAGTCATTGCTTACTTCGCACAATGGATACGTCGGACCATCTCCTCTCCGTAAGGGATCTTAATGCGTACTTTAAAATTTTCCCGGCGAATTTCTTGATTAAAATAACTTCAGACTTACTGCGAAGTAAGCAATGATTCCGGCTGTACCCCCGTATTATTTTAATCAATTATAAGGATCTTTTTCCAATATTTTTCGCAGTATATAGGCACTATATATTAATCGTCGTACTTTTCATAGCTTCAAATTAAAAGTCATGTATTAAAGGGTTAAATAGTGGTAACTATTTATTCACAGCCGATAGAAAAGCGTTACATGTTTGCACCTGTTACTGTCCTTCAAACTAGTCACCAGCATAGTGTAGAACCCGTTGCCAGCGATGTGGAAGGGGAAGGCAGAGTATACCGTTAGCAGACATATTCTGTTGATCTACATCTACATCTACATAGATACTCTGCAAATCACATTTAAGTGCCTGGCAGATGGTTCATTAACCACTTACATAACTTTTCTCTACCGTTCCATTCTCTAATAGCGCGCGGGAAGAAAGAACACCTAAATCGTTCCTTTTTCGATCTGATTTCTCTTATTTTATTGGGATGGTCATGTCTCCCTATGTAGGTGGGTGCTAGCAAAATATTTTCACATTCATAAGTAAAAGTCGGTGATTCAAACTTCGCAAACAGATCACGCCGCAATGAATAACGTCTTTCTTTTAATGATTTCCACCCCAATTCGTGCAACATTTCCGTGACGCTTTCCCCCCCGTAACGTGATAAAACAAAACGAGCTGCCCTTCTCTGAACCTTCTCAATATCTTCCGTCAGTCCCACCTGGTGAGGGTCCCACAAGGGGCAACAGTACTCCAGGAGAGGACGCACAAGTGTGATGTAGGCAGTCTCTTTGGTGGAGCTGGTGCATCTTCGAAGCGTTCTGCCAATGAAACGTAACCTTTGATTTGCCTTCCCCACAATATTTTCCATGTGTTCTCTCCAGTCAGAGTTGTTCGTAATTGTAACTCCTATGTATTTGGTCGAATTTACGACCTTAAGGTTTGACTGATTTATCGCGTAATTGAAGTTCAGTGGATTTCTTTTAGTGGTCATGTGTATTACTTCACACTTTTCTTTACTTAGTGTCAATTGCCAATTTTCGTACCAAGTAGAAATTTTATCTAAATTGCTTTGCAGTTGCTTTTGATCCTCTGTTGACTTCACTAACCGATAAACGACAGCATCATCCGCGAACAGTCTAAGGGAGCTATTCAGATTGTCTCCTAAATCGTTTATAAACACGAGGAAGAGTAGGTGACCTATAACGCTTCCCTGTGGAACGCCAGATATCACTTCTGTTTTACTCGATGACTTACCGTCAATTAAAACGAACTGTGTCCTTTCTGATAGGAAATCGTGAATCCAATCGCACAATTGGGAAGATATAATAAAGGGCAAGCTGTGTTTCGCAAGAGCGATACTTTCTGAATCCGTGTTGACTATTGGTTAATTGGTCGTTCTCTTCGAGGTAGTTCATAATATTCGAACAAAGTATATGTTCCAAAATCCTACTGAAAATCGACGTCAATGAGATAGGCCTGTAATTTTGGGGATCACTCCTATTGCCTTTCTTGAATAATGGAGTAACTTGGACAACTTTCCAGTCTTTGGGTACGGATCTTTCGCTGAGTGATCGGTTGTAAATTATAGCTAAGTACGGAGCTATTGCATCAGCATACTCTGAGAGGAATCTAGTTGGTATACAATCTGGCCCGGAAGATTTAGTTTTGTTTAGTGACTTAAGTTGTTTTACTACTCCAGGAACATCTACTTCTAAGTTTCGCATGCTGGCATCTGTTCTTTGATTGAATACTGGAGTGTTCACTTCGTCTTCTTTGGTGAACGAATTTCGGAAAGCTGTGTTTAGTAATTCTGCCTTAGCAGTACTATCGTCGGTAGTATTACCATTGCTATCGCGTAGTGAAGGTATTGTTTGTGTATTGCCGCTAGTGTACTTCACATAAGACCAGAATTTCTTTGGATTTTCTGCAAGATTACGAGACAGGATTTCGTTGTGGTAACTACTATAGGCTTCTCGCATTGATGTCCGCGCTAGGTTGCGTGTTTCAGTAAAAGATTGCCAGTCTTGTGGATTCTGTGTCTTTTTAAATTTTGCATGCGTTTTTCTTTGTTTCTGCATCAGTGATATGACCTGTTTTATGTACCACGGGGGGGTCAGCCCCCTCTTTTATTAATTTATTTGGTATAAATCTCTCGATTGCTACTGATATTATGTCTTTGAAAGTAAGCCACAACTGATCTACACTCGCATTTTTAGTTTTGAAAGACTGGAAATTATCATGCTTTATTGAATAGATATATTTTTCGTTTATTTTTGTGCATTTGGGAATTTCGACATATAGTCTCGCTACTACAACTCGATATTCGCTAATCCCTGTATTTGTTTTGATGCTCTTTACTATCTCCGGATTATTTGTTGCTAGGGTATTTTCGCAACCACTTACTATTCTAGTGGGTTCATGAACTAACTGAAATCAGGTGGGAATGGATCTGTCTACTGCCTGTCGAATCTCTGGAGAAGTTCTAAAGCCAATGCTACAAAGTTCCTTCATCTTCGGAGTTAAATCAAAGTCACAAGGACTTAAATTCGGGGAGTAGAGTGGATGGTACAGCACCCATCATTTTGCATGACAATGTGCGGGCACATACAGTGCAAGCTGTGGCTGCTCTGTTCGGTTTATGGGACTGGGAAGAACTGTTGCATCCACCATACTTCCTGGACGTAAGTCCTTCTTTGATTTGATTCCGAAAATGAAGGAACCACTTCGTAGGCATAGCTTCAGAACTGTTCCAGAGATTCGACAGTCAATAGACCGCTCCATTCGCACCATCAACATAACAGGCGCTGTTAACGGTATACTATGCCTTCAACATCACTGGTGACTACTTTGAAAGACAGTAACACATGCAAACATGAAACGATTTTTTATCGGCTGTGAGTAAAGAGATGCCACTATTTAAGTTCCAATCCTCGTTTTACTGTCATGTTTCTCTTAATACGATTTTGAAACACGTTCCTATTATAGAACACACATTTTACAAAGTCACACAAGTTTCTGGTTAGTGGAAAAATCTTGCCACATACTTTCAATGAT
Organism: Locusta migratoria; assembly: GCA_026315105.1. Classification (NCBI taxonomy): domain Eukaryota; kingdom Metazoa; phylum Arthropoda; class Insecta; order Orthoptera; family Acrididae; genus Locusta; species Locusta migratoria. The sequence goes on from CM048746.1 coordinate 223,127,859, forward strand.
TTGGCTACTTCGTATTTCCCTATACAGTTTTTCACCTTCTTCTATTATTTAGAGCGTTTTCAACCAGCATAGCAAGCATAGTTAAAGAATGTTAATTCCAAATCCAGATGTGTACTATTATTGTGCAGTGCTTTGTGAGGTGAAGGACGTTGTTATTCACTCACGTTTTCTTACATGGTCAATGCGCCCACAGTAGTCTACGCTCTGCCTTGTACTGTTGCTGTTTGAAAGTAAAACCGATGACCGTCATTCTGCTTATTCGCGTGACTCAGAGCGCAATTGTCGTGCAACGTCATTTAAAAAGTTTCGCGGCAAAAGGAAGAACACGGGGCGGAGGAAGGCTAACTGGAATGACTTCGCCTTATCCAGCAGCTGCAAACGGACAAAAGCTACCTTTGAGCCACCGAATTTAATGTCCTTTTTGCGAGGCGGAGACTACTGTGATTTGTTCAATGCAAAAACACGAATCGCGTCGAAAGAAATCCGGATAAAAACAGGTGGCAGCAGCATAAGGGAACGCGCCCGGTAAGGGCGGCTCCGGTTTCCTATTTTGAACGAGAAACACAATGTGGCGCGGCGCGGCGGGCGCTTATACGGCAGCGCCTTATTATTTACTGGGCTCATAACTCCGCTGCCGGCGACCATATGTGGCGGCGACAGCTCCGCGACCCAAATCATCCCCGGCCGCAGGCCTAATTTAACAAGAATGCCGTATTTGCGAGGAACTCACGTATTTGGAACTGGCTCAATTGATTACAATTACGTGGAGAATTCTACAAGAATTCGGTCCAGGGCTGAGAGTCTGAATGGACACGAACTGCAATATAGATTAGATATAGTAGCAGGAAATTCAGCAAATCACTGACTTCAACGCCAATTGTTAATACGAAATAGTGCAACTCGCTTACTACATACGAAAATTACAGCAAATCTCCGTAGTTCTTTCATGTTATAAACATGACCATCGAGATAAAAGTTTATTGCTGTTTTTTCCCCCTTCTCAGCGACTCATTCGTTGTTACCCTCCGTATAACAGAAATACTGTGATCAAAAGTATACGGAAATTGACTTACAAGTTCGTGACGCCCTCTATCGATAGCGCTGGAATTCAGTGTGGTGTTGGAGCACACTTAGCCTTGATGATAGCTTCCACTCTCGCAAGCATACGTTCAATCAGGTGCTGGAAGGTTTCTTGGGGAATGGTAGCCCATTCTTCACGGACTGCTGCACTGAGGAGAGGTATCGATGCAGGTCGGTGAGGCCTGGTACGAGTCGAATAATGTTCAAATGTTTGTTGAGCTTATGGGACTTAACTACGGGGTCATCAGTCCCTAAACTTACAAACTACTTATGAACTAACTAATACTAAGGACGGCACAAATATCCATGCCCGAGGGAGGGATTCGAACCCCCGAACGTAGTGGTCGTGCAGACCGTGACTGGCGCGCCGCAGACCACTCGGCCAGCGCGGTAGGCGCACGAAGTCGGCGTTCCATAACATTCCAAAGGTGTTCTATAGGATTGAACTCAGAACTCTGTGCAGTCCAGTCCATTACAAGGATATTGTCCATTCTCCACAGGCCGTGCATTATGGAGAGGTACTCGATCATGTTGAAAGATACAGTCGCCATCCCCGAATTTCTCTTCAACAGTGGGAAACAAGAAGGTGCTTAAAACATCAATGCAGGCCTGCGCTGTAATAATGTCACGCAAAACAACAAGGTTTGCCAGTCTCCTCCATGAATAACACAACCACAACATAACACTATCGCCTCCAAGATTTACTGTTGGCACTACACACCCCGCCATATGACGTACACCGGTCATTCGTCATATCCAAACCTTGCCATCGGATCGCCACATTGTGATTCCACACAACGTTTTTCCACCGTTCAATAATCTACTGTTTACGCTCTTTACACCAAACGAGTCGTTATTTGGCATTAACCAACGTGATGAGTGACTTATGGGCAGTCGCTCAACCACGAGATCCAAGTTTTCTCACCTCCCACCTGTCATAGTACTTGGTGTGGATCCTGATGCAGTTTGGAATTCCTGTAGGACGGTCTGCATAGATGCTTGCCTATTAAAATGTACGACCTTCTTCAACTGTCGGCGACTTCTGTCAGTCAACACACGAGGTCAGCCTGTACGCTTTCGTGCTGTACGTGTCCCTTCACGTTACCACTTCACTATCACATCAGAAACAGTGGACCTGGGGATGTTTAGGAGTGTGGAAATCTCGCGTGCAAACTTCTGACGCAAATGAAATCTACTCACCTGACCACGTTCGAAGTCCATGAGTTCCGCGAAGCGCCATATTCTGATCTCTCACGAATGACTACTGAGATCGCTAATATGGAATACCTGGCTATAGATGGCCCACCATCAACAGAATATGTCTGCTAACGGTATACTACGCCTTCCCCTTCTTCATCGCTGGCAACGGGTTCTACACTATGCTGATGACTACTTTGAAGGACAGTAACAGGTGCAAACATGTAACGCTTTTCTATCGGCTGTGACTAAATAGTTACCACTATTTAACCCTTTGATATGACGATTAATGTATAGTGCCTAAATAGTGCGAAAAATATTGAAAAAAAAATCCTTATAATTGATTACAATAATGTCGGGGATACAGCCGGAATCATTGCTTACTTCGCAGTACGCAATGACTTCCGGCTGTACGCCTTGACATTATTTTAATCAAGAAATTCGTCGGGAAAGTTTTTAAAGTACGCATTAAGATCCTATACGGAGAGGAGATGGTCCGACGTATCCATTGTGCGAAGTAAGCAATGACTTCCGATTGTACGCCCCACACTATTTTAATCAAGAAATTCGCCGGGAAAATTTTAAAATACACATCCTTAAAATTATTACGCGTTACTAGCAACAAGACGTTCCTAGCTGGTCAGCTATATGGTGCTTCCACGATGTACACGATGTGGTAAATGTCACTATTATGCCTCTCATCTTTCCAGAAAGTAACTCATAAGGAAACAGTAGTATGTGATTGACTACTTTTACGTGGCAAAGGAGGAATACTAAAGTAAACAAAAGAACATGTTAGGAGTAACTCAATGTAGTTGTCGAAATGATTCATTATCAGATTACAATGTATAATTTACTAGCTGAAAACCCGTCGTTTCCCTGGTGTTATTTACCATATACTCTCGTAGTCCACATTCCCTTCCCCCCTCTCTCTGCATCCACCTCTTTCTCTCCCATCTCTCTGTTCGTTTCCACCTTTCCCTCTCTCGGCAAAGAGGTACCCTCTATCATGTACCGTACAAACATTTATGTACCCAGCGATCATCCTCTTGGTTTAATGGCCATGTGTGCAAAAATTCATAAAGATTGGAGCAAAGCTATGCATTTTTTAAATGCCGTCAGTTAGGTACTCTCCACCAGGCACCGAACGAAATTTAAGAAGACAGTGACATTCCTCTTGTTTCTGAGGTAGAATGTACAAAATTACATCAATATCGGAATAAAACGACAGATTTCTATGTATTAGAAACGCAGGGTCACACTGAAAAACGCACTTTATTGTTCTCAAATATTCCAGTTTTATTTCATACAACCCTTGTTCTCAGAATAACGAAAACATTAACAAAAAAAAAAGGATCTGTGAAATCGGTCGAGCCGTTCTCAAGTTATGACGCGAGCAAGGTATTTTGTGATCCATTTTTATGTTGCAAAGTACCCTTCCCCCATGCACCGTAAGAAACCTAAGGTAGACGGTGACGTTCCTCTTGTTTTGAAGGTCAAGCGTGCGAAATTTCGTGAAAATCGGAATTAAATTGTAGATTTAATGAGTCTGTAGGAAAAGTATGCTGCGCCATGCACCTATCACAAAATACTGTCTTATATGATTTTTTCTACCTATAAACAACATTCCTGCCAAATTTCAGCTTCATAGGTGAAGTAGTATTCGAGATTTCGTGTTTAGTCAGTGAGTGAGTGAGTCTCCTTTCATTTTTATATAAATAGAGATTAAGGAAATACATTGGTTAATTTTAGATTCAAGAAAGTTAAGGGAAACTTGCGGACAAAAATAAATAGTAACATGCAATTCTGAAATGCTAACTTTACTTGATACAAGGTGATGCCTGATGCGATAGTTTTACTGCATCTACAGCGAAACTATTGTTAGCGGTAGACTTCTTTACCTTTCACCATTGTGTGCCCGAGGGGGGATTCGAACCCCCGACCGTAGCGGTCGTGCAGACCGTGACTGACGCGCCGCTGTCCCCTCGGCCACCGGGGCCGGCCATCATTTTGTGTGTGTGGGGTGGGGGGAGGGGGGTTCAGTTACAAAACGCTTCGTAAACGTCCTAAGTTACATGCAAACATTGTTTCAGGTCCCTAACTACTACCATTTTCCAATAATTGACGCACATATCTGGGTATTCTTACGCGGTGGCCGCTCATTATTTATGACGTTATATATCCTGAGTTATGTGTCGTGCTCTTTCGGTTTTGGGCCAGGAACCTTCGTGGGCGTACTGTGAACAGTGAAACGTGGACGATAAGGACTTCAGACAAAAAGATGACTGAAGCTTTTGAAATGTGGTGCTACATTTGAATGATGAAGGTAGGACAGGTAGATCACGTAACTAATGAGAAGGTGCTCAACAGACTTGGCGGAAAGGATGGGTTTCTGGCATATCCTAACAGAAGGGATGGGTTTGTGGGGCACTGATCCATCACAGAATCATCAACTTACTATTATAAAGCCGCGGCGAATCGGCCGCGCGTATTGGAGCACCGTTCTTCGGTGCGCGCGGCCATCCGCCATCGGGGGTTCGGTCCCCCCCCCCCCCCCCCTCGAGCATGGGTGTTTGTGTTGACCTTAGTTTAGTTTACCCTAGACTACGTAGTTTGTCACCTAGGGACTAATAACCAACCAGTTGAGTCCCATAGATTTACAAATAATTTACTATTAGAAAGAAGTTTGTGGGTGTAAAAATCGTAGAGGGAGTCCGAGGGACGAATACAGTAATCAAATACAAAATGATTTCGGTTACCGTTCTTATTCACAGCACAAGGTAGCGTGGAGAGAGGCATCAAACCAGTCTGTGGACTGAAGTCCACCAGAACAACTACAACAGAAAAGATAAGCTGCAGTTTGTATGTGAGTTTAATAGAAGTATTTTAAAACCACTTTCAAAAAAGTTAAACTCTCGGCTAGAAAGGAGTTTAAGGAGATAGAAGTGGATGTGGGCTTTCTGAATGGATTTAAGGTGTAGAGTGCAGGTGAGGAAGCGGTCAATGTAAGGCTGGGGTACTTGAGGATTGAGGTATGATGGCTGGAGCAGTCATAGATGGTGAGTTGGAAATCATGGAGCCGGAGTAGTAAAACCTCTGAGAATAGCCTGATATTTATCGGGATTAACGGTAAGGAGCCAGGTGAAATATTGGGGGTTAGTGCTGTTGGAGGAGGTGTTGGGAGCATTGGAGGGTGTGGGCAGGGCAAGAAATGTGGTGTCTTCAGCGTAATGGAGGAGGACGACAGAAAGGAGGAGGAGCATATCTGAGAGTACAGGAGATAAAGAAGAGGCGAAAGAACGAAGCTTTGGGGTATTCTGTGGAGTGGTGGAACTAATGCGAGTCATATACAGTGACACAGGTGGGGCTATGGACAGAAACGACGTGATGAAATCAATAGGAAAGACATAGGTCTGCAGCTTGTAGAGGAGAATGGATGACCATAAACGTTTGTAGCCTTTCTCTGCGTGATACTGAAGTGATGGGAATTCAGAGGGAACAAACGAAGGTGGGTGAAGCGAAGTAGCTGGTCATTGGCAGAGAAGGAACGTCGGACACTACACTGAGAGAGGGAGAGGAGTCGATGTTACAGAGATGGTGATAGAGTTGGCGACACAGTATTCTTTGCAGGAGCTTGCTGAATGTAACAAGTTTGGGAAACATAAGGAAATGGGAGGTTTTCCGAAGGTCAGGGAGAAATCTGGTGTGAAGGATGACATTATAGATGGTGGCGAGAATGCTGTGGAAGTAGAGAGGACAGATACAAAGGTGCCTATAGGTAAGGCAATAGTGACTGAGAGCGGTGTTATATTCGATGCAAAAAGTTTGTTGGATGTTGAGAACAGTAATGAGAGTGTTGATGTTGGATAGTGGGTCATGGTTTAAGTACTGGAAGCTAGGGACGAACAGCAGTGCAAAGGTGTCCCATGAAAATAAGGGAAGAGAAAGTCAATGGGGAATGTCGTGGATGTAAAAGGTAAAAAGCACGCCGACTGGCCTTACTGGCGTTGTCTGGGAAAGGACGGTCATTGTTGAGGAGAAGGTACTTGGGCGAGGGTCGACTACCACTAACATGATAGAAAGGGCTTCAGTACTTGGAGAAGCTAATCGGGAGTGTGGCATTAAAAGAGGTGCATATCTGTTCCCATTTCCAGGCATTTATTTATTTATTATTTGTTTTTGTTATTTATTTATTTTACCGCAATAGGATTTCAGATATGTCATTGGGTTTGCTGGTGGTGTGTCCCTGTCAAGGGTGCTAAGGAAGAACCGACAGGGCTAGCGAGATTCATGAATGAGAAGGTCGGCCTGTAGGGGGGAGGGTAGGGCGATGAAGCTGGAGGGTTATGGTGGTTTTGTGAGAATGGACGGAGTCAGTCAAGGTTTGGTGAAGGTAGGAAGAGGCAAGTTATATGTTTTGGGGGGTTGGGAGAGGTAGGGATTGCTGTTAACCCAGGTTTATATGGTGCAGCAGTAGGCTTACCAGTAGTGTGGGAGCAGTCACGAACTAGTTTTGAGAGGACAGGGGGCAGGTGCAGGACAGCAGTGGTGGTAAATGCTGATGAGGTTAGGAGCCTAGTCACTGCCTGTTAGGTCAAGGAGTTCTGCCATACTGCGGCCAAGGAAGTTAGGGGATGCTAAGATGGAGTTGGGGGCTGTGTTACTTTCAGGCCAGGTAGAGTGAAGGAGCGGGACGAGGTCGCCCTGAATGGTGGCGTGGAACTTATACCGCTGCCTGACGCTGAGAGAAAATATTGAGGTTGGTAGCTTCCACATAGCTAGAGACGGCGCAATCAATTTGCGAAAGGAAATCATAAGGAAGAGGAGATGTGGACCAGAGGTAAGTGGTAGCGCAGTGAGAAATGGAAAGAAGAGGGTAAGGTGCTTGGTGGATTCCTTGAGGAGAGGTTGTAGCAGAACAGGGTGCCAGAGGTGACCAATTGCAAACCCCACCTCACGCTAAGGAGGGAGGACCATCAGTTCATTGAGTGAGGTAAGGAGAAGAACTGATGAAATTGTAGCACTGTAGGAACATTGCATTAGGAAGAAAGAATGTGCTTGGAAAGTGTTGGTGGGAAGGGAGCGGATGTTGCAATTAGAGGTGTGGAGGTCAGCCATGCAATGGTTAAAATCAGGGGGTGGAGAAGGGGGGCAAAAATGAAAAAAAAAGAATGAGAACTAATTATATGAGGGTCTCAGGGTGAGAGAAGGTGAAGTGGGAATGATTGCGAGAGAAGGTGGTGAAGGTTTCAAGCTGGAATATGGAGCAGGCAGCAAGTGCGATCTGGTGCAGTGTGTGGGTATGGGTGGATGTTCCATAGGACGGCATTGACGAAGTGGATGATGTTCTCAGAAGTGGGGGAGCCAAAAAAAGTTGTTGGCGTGTATGGGAGGATCAATGGGATGGACGGGTACAATGAATTCGGGGAGAGCGGCATTTTTTGTTTAAAACTACAAATGGTGTTGTTCACCACAGGTACTGCAGGTGGGAGAAGAGGCGAGGTTAGGGTAGACTTTGAGAAAGTGGGGACTTTTGCAGTAAGGACATGCAGGTGTGTTTCTTTAGTTTGCGGTGATGTGGTTATTATGTGTTAGGCAGCATTGGGAATGGTACGATTGGGGTGGGGGGGAGGGGGAACAAAGGGTTCAAGTGGTCAGTGGAGGGTGCAGATTGGGTAAATAGTTTAATGTGTTTGGTAAGACATTGTGTTTAATTGTTCCATAAACTCATCCTCCATGATCCACAGGATAATTTTGGTGATCATGGTGTTGAGGGTGGGGGCTGTGGTAGGAGGGCTGAGATTGGTGGGGAGAGGTTTGTGGGAAAGGGGGTAAGGTAGCATGTTGGCCGAAAAGGGTGTGGGGGACTTTCTGTAGGTCAGCAAGAAAATAATTTACAGTTGCATAACACAGTCACCTAACCTATAAAAATTGGAGAAAAGGAGACCTGAGTGGCTTGATGACAACGGTGTCCTTGCGTGGGATTAATTGGGAGATGGAAGCGGCAGGGAAATACTTGTGTATTGGTTCAGTTCTCCAAGAAACGGTGGTCAGGGCGGGAGAGGACAAAGGTGTGGAAATCTGTGGGGTGGGGGGGAGGGGCGCTAGTGTCATCAGTTGAGGCAGGTGGGGCGTGGGTGACAAGGCGGTGGCAGTATTCTTTGGGACGGCGGGAAGGGGGGTTTCACTGGTGCGTTTCAAAGTTTTTTAGAGTCAGGGAGAAAGGGTGGAGGCTGAGGGATGTGTTGGTTGGGCAGGTGGCGGGAGGCACGTCCCGCTTGCGACTGTCATTTACAGGCGGTGGGGACAATATAGCTGGTGGGGGACGGCGCTCCAGTTCGTGGTTGTGGTGTGGTGGTGGAGGCCTGGGACGGTGATGTGTACAAGATTGTAGTGACTGTATCACTGTCCCAGAGAGTGGAGGGTGTTAAAAGAGAGGGGCTGTTGATGAAGCCTTGTCTGGGTAAGACGCCATGTTGAAGCCAGCGTCGGTTGGAAACGGCGGTGACATAGACAGCGGAGGGGTGGGCGGTGAGAAATATTGGTGATGGCTGCAGGGATGAACAGCGACTGCCACAGCTTTGGTGCACCATCGCAAGCTGCGGTGGCAGCAGCAGCGGCGGCGGTTACGCAACTAGGAAGATGCGACCCAAAGAGGTGGCGGTGGCTACTGCGGAAGACGGCTGTGGCTGCTCAGTGTAGCAGGCTGGTTTCTTCGGCACAGCATCAGCGAACGGCAGCGTTACGACAAGGGACTGATATCAAGACAATTTCCGGTGCCGGAATTTGACAGTCCCATGGGATGCACGTAATTAGATAGCAAGGCATAAGATATAATAATTTTATAAAAGTATCCACGAAGAGTAGCTAAGATTTACTTGCCAGTGATAGACACCAAGTAGAACTGAAGTAATCGAAGTTATCACCAAACAGAATACAATTAAATAACACAATTCTCTTCGTGGGTTTACGTCAGTGTTTAGTTATAATCTACAATTTGCATACCAATATTTCGCATATTTCTCAACTGATAAATCCGTTCAGCATAACTAGAAGGCAGCAGTTATAGGCCTAGATCAAGAAAAAGACAAGACCGGTCTACTTCACATTTCTTCGAGACGTTTTACCTATTCTGTTGAACGCAGGGCACTAAATGTTAGGATGGAAATGAGGCTGCAACACGATGGAGCTCCAGCACACTTCGATGTTGCTATGCGGAACCACCTCAACGTCGCATATCGTAATCGTTGGATTGGTAGAGGTGGACCAGTCTGTAGCCAGCACGGTCGCCAGATTTGACACCTCTTGGTTATTTTATGTGGGGTAGCATTAAGAGCATAGTGTATGGCACTTTGTAGCGTCTGCGGAGGACCTTACTGCTCAACTCCATGGGGCGACTGAAACAGTCCCAAGAGATGTACGCTCTGCAATAACGTGGGAGGTACGCAGTTCGCAACACTTTTGTAATGTAGGCAGCATGATGTGCAACTCATTTTGGGTTTACTGACGTAATGAGGAACGCAAACGCATCTCAGACATCGTGCGCAGTAATGTTAATAGATAAGGACGGCCGCGGCGAACTAGCCGTGCGCATTGAGGCTCTGTGCTGGGGTGCGCGCGGCCGTTCGTCGTCGGAGGTTCGAGCCCCATCGGGCATCGGTGTTTGTGTTGTCCTTACGTTAATTTACCTTAGTTTAAGTAGTTTGTATGCTAAGGAATAATTACTCAGCAGTTCAGTCTGATAGATTTACAAACACACATATATATGCCTCTTGTGGAAGCAGCGCGGCGATGTGTGTAGACCGCTGACGTCATGGCGAATGGCGCAGCCACAACAGATTCCTTCTTGAAAACCGATCAGTTTGCCTTCCCGCACAACATAACTAATCGTTGTCGGTGTTTCTTGAGGCACCCTGTAAATGTCTATATATTTTTCAAGACAGCGATAGCTGGCGTTCCCCAAGGAAGTGTTACAGGCCTCCTCATAATTTCAAACCTATATAAATTATTTGTGACACAGTCTGCATAATCATCTTAAATTGTTTTCCAATAAAGCTTTCGTTTACCTTCAAGTGAAGAAAATAAGAGAATAATAATAAACTGGAAAATTATTTAGGTAAGATATGGGTATCGTATGAAAAGTAGCAGTTGATCTTAAAAATTTGCACGTGTTAAGTTATCCACATGATTACTAAAAGGAATCCGTTTAATTTTGATTACGAAATAGTTATTATAAAACTGCAAGCTATCAATTCATGTAAGTACTTCGCTGTCTCTAACGACCACGCTGTCGACGGGAGGACATTAAACCCAGGCTTCCTTCCTTTTCTTAAATACCTAGGAATTATAATTACGAACTACTCTAACTGAACGGGTACACAGACAATGGTTGTAAAAAAGTCGAAACAGAGACTGTTTTATTAACAAAACACTGGATGTAACAAATCCGCTACAGAGACTGGTTACGCTAACCTTGTCTGTCCTCTGTTACAGTACTGCTGCGCGATATGGGATTTTTACCAGCGCCAGAAACGACACTTGGTTCGGATTCCGCGTTAAGCCGTTAAGCTGTAGGTCCCCTTTCCCTGGTTGGGACACGCAAGTCGCCGAAGTGACGTCCAACTGAAAGACTTGCACTAGACCAATGTGCCACACGAAATTATTATCATTATTACCAGATAGTATTGACGCACAACACTACACTTGAGTGAGAGTACCTCGGAAATTGCGCATGAACTGAAACAGAAATCACGAAATCAAAGGCGTTTTTCGTTGCAGCAAGACTTTTTTACGAAGTTAGAATAACCAATTTTCTCATCAGGATGCCACCTAATACAATAATAGTAACTGGAGCACTCTCGAGAAAATGTGAGTGTTCGTTTACTCTGACAACTCTCTTAGGGGTGGAACGGTAGAAAAATGTTCTGACAGAAGTCGGATGAATCCTCGGTGAAGCACTTAAGTGGCAGAGTAGTCATTGTTCCTCGCTGCCCTGCTGATGTAATTACACATACAAGTAACTAATGATAGTTGTCACATTAAATGGGAACATATAAGTGTCCTATGGGCATTTTTGGGCACACTTTAGTGATGTCATCCTTACGAAACACCAAAATATTCATTTTTTAAAATAACACGCCGCTTTCTTGCTGCTGTAGTGTTTATTTTTCCAGTCGCTTTTCACCATTCTTTATTTTATGACGAAAAGCGTCTGAAGTAAACACATGGCAATAAGAAAACTGTGCGGTGTTTTTTTTTTTTTTTTTTTTTTTTTTTTACATATAAGATGGCCACACAAACAACCTTATTAGTCACCAACTCAGACTGATTAGTAGCATCGGATTGTTTTTGCTGGACAGTGGACCTTGTAGCACCCCTTCTAACATAGTAACAGTTACAAAAAATCAGCAGTTTCTGTTGCATTTTTTCCCTCCAATTACGCGTTTTGAGCGGTTAGCCCATCATCAGATGGGATGGAGAAGTGGGGTGTCTGATAAATTTGAAGCGGTGGTGGGGGCAGTTTGTTGTTGTTGTTATGGTCTTCAGTCCGGAGACTGGTTTGATGCAGCTCTCCACCCTACTCTATCCTGAGCAAGCCTTTTCATCTTCTCATAAGAACGACAACCCACATCCACTTGAATCTGCTTACTATACGCGTCTCTTGGTCTCCCTCTGCGATTTTTACCCCACACACTTCCCTCCAACGCTAAATTCACAATTCCTTGATGTCTAAGAATGTGTCCTACCAATCTATCCCTTCTTTTAGTCAAGGTATGCCAGAAATTTCTTTTCTCCCCAATTCGGTTCAGTACCTCCTCATTAGTTACGCGATCCACCCACTTAATCTTCAGCATTCTTCTGTAGCACCACATTTCAAAAGCCTCTATCCTCTTTCTGTCCACACTGTTTATCGTCCATGTTTCACTCCCATACAAGGCAACACTCCATACAAATGCCTTCAGAAAGGACTTCCTTAGGCTTAAATCAATATTCGATGTTAACAAATTTCTCTTTTTCAAAAACGCCTTTCTACCCATTGCCATTCTGCATTTTATATCATCTGTACTGCAACCATCATTTGTTATTTTACTGCCCAAGTAACAAAACTCATCTACCTCCTTTATTGTTTCGTTACCTAATCTAATTCCTTCAGCATCACCTGATTTTCTTACACTGCACTCCATTACCCTAGTTTTACTCTTGTTAATGTTCATCTTATGTGCACCTTTCAGCACACTGTCCATTCCGTTCAATTGCTCTTCCAGGTCCTTTGCTGTATCTGACAGAATCACTATGTCGTCGGCAAAACGCAATGTTTTTAATTCTTCACCCTGAACTTTAATTCCTTCTCCAAATTTCTCCTTGCTTTCCTTTATAGCTTGCTCAATGTACAAATTGAACAACATTGGGGAAAGGCTACAACCCTGTCTTACTCCCTTTCCAACCACTGCATCCCTTTCATGTCCTTCAACTCTGACAACCGCTGTCTGGTTTTTGTACAAGTTGTAAATAACCTTACGCTCCCTATATTTTACTCCTGCTTGCTTCAGAACTTGAAAGAGTTTATTCCAATCAACATTGTCAAAAGCCTTCTCCAAATCTACAAAAGCTAGAAATGTAGGTTTGCCTTTTCTTAATCTATCTTCTAGGATAAGCCGTAAAGTGAGTATTGCCTCCCGTGTTCCTACATTTCTCCTGAACCCAAACTGATCTTCCCCGAGGTCGGCTTCTACCAGCTTTTCCATCCTTCTGTATATAATTCGTGTTAATATTTTGCAACCATGACTTATCAAACTGATGGTTCTGTAGTTTTCACACCTGTCTGCACCCGCTTTCTTTGGAATGGGGATTATAACATTTTTCTTAAAGTCTGAGGGTACTTCACCTGTCTCATACATCTTACACACAATGTGAAACAATTTTGTCATGGCTGGTTCTCCCAGAGACTTCAGTAGCTCTGACGGGATTTCATCTACCCCAGGGGCCTTGTTTCGACTTAGGTCTTTCAGTGCTCTGTCAAATTCTTCTCTCAGTACAGTATCTCCTATTTCATCTTCATCTACATCCTCTTCCCTTCCTACAATATTGTCTCGCAGTTCATTTCCTTTGTAGAGTCCCTCTATATACTCTTTCCACCTTTCAGCTTTCCCTTCTTTGCTGAGAACTGGTTTTCCATCAGTGTCCTTGATATTCATAGAGCTGTTTTTCTTATCTCCAAATGTTTCTTTTATTTTTCTGTAGGCTGTATCTATTTTTCCCCTATTTATACATTCTTCTACATCCTTGCATTTGCCTTCTAGCCATTCCTGCTTAGCCATTTTGCACTTCCTGTCAATCTCATTTCTTAGTCGTCTGTACTCCATTTTGCCTGTTTCATTTACTGCATTTTTATACTTTCTCCTTTCATCGATTAAATTTAGTATCTCCTGTGATATCCAAGGATTCTTTGTAGGTCTTGCCTTCCTACCTATTTTGTCCTCTGCTGCCTTCACTATTTCATCTCTCAATTTTACCCATTCCTCCTCAACTGTTTTATTTTCCCCTGTTTCTGTCAATTGTTGCCTGAAGCTCCCTCTGAAATTCTTAAGAACTTCAGGTTCCTTCAATTTATCTAGGTCCCATCGCCTTATTTTCTTACCTTTCTGTAGTTTCTTCAGTTTCAGCCTACAGTTCATAACCAACAAGTTATGGTCAGAGTCTATGTCTGCCCCTGGGTATGTCCTACACTTCAAAACCTGGTTCCGAAATCTATGTCTTACCATTATAAAATCTATCTGGTATCTCCCGGTGTCTCCTGGTCTCTTCCACGTATACAACCTTCTTTTGTGATTCTTAAACCAGGTGTTTGTTATAACTAAATTATGTTCCGTGCAAAATTCTACCAGGCGGCTTCCTCTTTCATTCCTTTTGCCCAGACCATATTCACCCACTATCTTCCCTTCCCTTCCTTGTCCTACTACCGAATTCCAGTCTCCCATAACAATTAAGTTTTCCTCTCCCTTAATTGTCTGAATAATTTCCTTTAGCTCCTCATATATTTCTTCGATCTCCTCATCATCGGCAGAGCTAGTTGGCATATAAACCTGTACTACTGTTGTCGGTGTTGGCTTCGTATCTATCTTGACAATGATAATGCGATCGCTGTGCTGGTCATAGTACCTTACCCGCATTCCTATTTTCTTATTCATTATCAGTCCTACTCCTGTGATACCCCCAACTGATTTTGTATTTATAATCCTGTACTCACCTGACCAGAAATCCTGTTCATCCTGCCACCGAACTTCACTAATCCCCACTATATCTAACTTCAACCTATCCATTTCCCTTTTTAAATTTTCTAATTTTCCTACTCGATTAAGGGATCTAACATTCCACGCTCCGACCCGTAGAATGCCAGTATTGTCTTTCCTGATGATCACATCCTCCTGAGTAGTCCCCGCCCGGAGATCCGAATGGGGGACTATTTTACCTCCGGAATATTTTACCCGAGAGGATGCCATCATCATATGTTCATACAGTAGAGCTGCATGTCCTCGGGAAAAATAACGGCTGTAGTTTCCCCTTGCTTTCAGCCGTTCGCAGTAGCTGTGTGGCAAAGCCACATTAGCTGATGTTACAAGGCCAGCTCAGTCAATCATCCAGACTGTTGCCCCTGTAACTACTGAAAAGGCTGCTGCCCCTCTTCAGGAACCACACGTTTGTCTGGCCTCTCCACAGATACCCCTCCGCTGTGGTTGCACCTACGGTACGGCTATCTGTATCGTTGAGGCACGCAAGCCACCCCACCTCGGCAATGTCTGTGGTTCATGGGAGTGGGGGGGGGGGGGGGGCAGTTTAACAGTTCCATAATACTGCCGTTAAGGATCATATAGCAGAAGAAGAGCCAGTGCTGCGGTAGGTTCACGTTAGGTTCACTCAAAACGCGTAATTGGAGAGAAAAATTGTAACAGAGACTGCTGATTTTTTTTTTTTTTTATTCATTCACCACTGTCATTGCACCAGCCACCACCATGGAATAGAATGAAATGTATAGCTGCAGTAGATTGTTATTAGTATTTGAAAATACGTAACGTACGTGGTCCATAGATTTGAGAATAAGCAGTAGTATCGTTGGGCATGTGAACGCCTTTACAGAAGAGCTAGAAGGTAGCAGTCATCGGTTCACCACTGAGCCTTTTGAAAGTGTTACGGGCCAGCAGAAGTTTTAGGAAATGTTCTAAGTTCAAGAATGTGTGTGTGTTGCTTGAGGCTTACTTTCGGGAGTGTCTACTGACACTGAAGTTTTAACTTAGGTTATAGTACGGCACGACGTAAATATTTATCCGTCAGTATGTGTCTTGCCGTATTTTACGTTAAATTGATTCGGTTTCCTTGTTGCAAAGCATTTTATAATGGGATAACGCAGGCCCTAAACCTGTTGTGATAAATCATAACTCGTTTAACAAGTGGCGCGTAAAATTAAGAGTACTGACATGAATTAGTGTCTATTCCCTCTACTAACAAACACAGAAATCTTATTTAAATTGTAACGCATAATTGACATTTCACTTTGCACTGACAAAAAGGAAATTGGTAATATTTATAATTCACTGCTCTAATTGACATGTTAGCTGTTCGAATAATGTAATGACGACCATTTAAAAGCGAAATACAAGAAGGAAACACGTCAGAACAGTGAACGTAATGGTCAGCTTGATCATTAACAGTAAACTACTGCGTATCGAAATCGTAATTCTCTAGTTTCTCTCGACAGAACTTTACGGATCTCAATGGAAACTTACTATAATACAGTCGTAATCGGAAGTATAAATAGACTATATTGTGCTCAGAGGACCCGAGCGACCTTTTGCGAGGCCACTTCCCTCATCAGAAGGACAGGAACTTTACGAACTCGCACGGTAATAACGTATCATGAAGGTCGAGTAGGAACAACAGTTGCCCGAGGAGAGACAGCGGAAAACACTGGCAGAAGAAAGAGACTGACAGAGAGAGAGGGGGGGGAGGGAGGGAGAGAGAGGGAGAGAAACGACTGAGAGCGGAACGAATCTATAGCTCACCCCGGATACAATAAAAAGATTGGGTTCGTTCTGGGAAACAGAAATACACATTTGGGTCACGCCTATAAATAGAGAGTCGGCAGGAATATGCGGAGTCTTTGCGCTATCGCGGCGGATCTCGGAACAGAAAAATATGGCGCGGGAAGAGAACAGACGGCCGCGTGGTAGCCAGCCAGCCAGCCAGCCTGGTGTCGGTAATGGCCGCAGTGGCCCAGCCCTGACTTTTGGGGCGAGCCGCGGTTATCCGGAGAGGATCGCTCGCCACGTCTCCTCGCGGGAGCCACGCCTACCTGTACTTCAGGGTGCGTCCAATCAGATCCTCCAGTACCGCCATTCTGCACTAATAAAGTCTGAAAAGCAATGCAGGAATATATTGTTCGTAAAAGTCTTCTCGCCGGCCGCGGTGGCCGAGGGGAGTGAGACGCTCCAGTCACGGTCTGCACGGCCACTACGGACGGGGGTTCGAATCCCCCCTCGGGCATGGATGTCTGTGCCGTCCTTAGTCTTAGCTAGTTCATAAGTAGTTTGTAAGCTTAGGGACTGATGACCCCGTAGTTAAGTTCCATAAGTTCTACAAACATTTGAACATATGAAAAGTCTTCTCATTCCATAATTGCGTCTTGTGGTAGAGCAACCTTATTTAGTTGAATACTTGAAGCCGGTCGCGGTGGCCGAGGGGACTGAGGCGCGCCAGTCGCGGTCTGCATGGCCACTACCATCGGGAGTTCGAATCCCCCCTCGAACATGGATACGAGGCACGTCCAGAAAGTAAGTTCAGTTTGGTTATATAAAACGAACGGGTACAGATACAGAAAAAGTATTGATTGTACAAAAATCTACAACTTTTAAACTACTTTTCTACATAGCTTAAGAAATTTTGTAGGCCATTGTCATAGCAATTATATACAGGGTGTTTCACTAAGTGCAACCTCTGGCGACGCCCCTGGTGTCCGGCTACAACCTGACTACAGCAGATATTGGAAATGACATGTATTCATCTTTTGGGGCCTGGTCATCAGGCTGCTGAAGGATCGAAGCTCAATGGCTTGAATTGCAGTCATCTCATCCTAAATGTTCTGCTGTAGTTGTCGTGGTGGACCTTAGACATGAGGGCTCCCCTCACAAGGTAATCGTACGCTGACAGAACAGGTGACCTGGGTGCCCAGCCAGGAACTTGACCAGACTGACCTCTCCTAACAACTCTGTTAGGTGTGAATATTGTGTGAATGTGCTCCAAGGTGATGCCGACTGTATGGATAGTTGTTTCAGTCCGTCTAAAGTAACTGAAGGTCTTTTCTCCTCCATTCATGATGCTATAAGCGGTATCAAAATGTAGGCAATGTCACCCGCCGAAGTTAGCGTCTGATTAAACAATATGACACCAACCGGAACTTCAACCTTCTGATCATGCAATGGTGTTTCGTGCAAGTTACGCGGATTCTCCCATCCCAGAACCTGTAATTCTGTTAGTTCACATTGCCATTCAGATAAAATTAGGCTTCATCAGTCACAAAGAACAGATCCGTGTCCAAGCCAATCAACGTTATCTTAATGAAAAGGCCCCCAAACACTCAAATGTTCAAATGTTTGTAAAGTCTATGGGACTTAACTACGGGGTTATCAGTCCCTAAACTTACAAACTACTTATGAACTACCTAAGACTAAGGACGGCACAAATATCCATGCCCGAGGGGGGACTCGAACCCCCGACCGTAGTGGCCGTGTAGACCGTGACTGGAGCGCCTCAGTCTCCTCGGCCACTGCGGCCGGCCCCCAAACACTGAAGGTGGTGTGGAGTATCTGGCGGTTTTAATGCATGAACAACACATACTAGGAAGGGATAATTGTGCACGTCTAGGTGGAGTACTCATCCGTAAGATAGACTTGATTTGCCGCTCTCTTACGACAGAAAGGGCTCTAAGGTATGGGGTTCACATGTTACAGTCGTCTCCAAATGATGCCTGCAGCTTGAATTCTGAGGCTATTCTCAGTTCATACAGGCGGCTGGTGGAATTGGTGAAGCTGCTGGCCTCACATGCGGGGTTGAATCAGGGCTCATAATTTGTAGCATAGTTCCAACAGTTCATCGGGATCCTTTGGTTTGGAGCCGAATTGAGGGTTTTCGCCTATTCTGTGACAGTCTTGGATTCAGATTTCTGGACCTGCGTTATCAGGTGGGATACTGTAGGGCTTCCCTTGATACGTCAGGAATGAATTAACAGCAGCTGTGTACAAGCGTTGTATCTTTCTCTCTCTCTCTCTCTCTCTCTCTCTCTCTCTCTCTCTCTAGGCTTGGTGATAGATGCTGTTCTAGTCAACAATCGACGACATGCAGACAGGCCGCGTTCAGACGAAAGACACATCGACTGTCAAAATATCAGCATAAAATTTTCAAAGAATACTTAACAAATTTCCCGAATTAATTGCACTAAAGAACATTTGTTGCAGTCAGATAATCCCCAGGGCCAACGTAGGAAGCTTTGAAATATTTGGCGAGTTCTGGAATATATATCGGAAAGAGAGATGATACAAAATTCAACGTGGTGTGTTTACTGCTGTCGCCAAAAATATTTTTGTGGTTGAATTCAAGAGTAATTGTGAAGTTATCTGGACACGCATATAAGATCTAGGAGGAAACAAGTTAATTATTTGATGTTCATCCTGTGTCCTCGTTCCACCGTCACAGTTCTATAATCACTGAAAAAAGTTCACGTCGGTTAGTGCGAAGGTACCCGGATCATACAAGGTGGACGTCCAGACAATGGTGCACGTAAAAGTTGACTCAGTTTTGTTAGTTCATTGCCGCAGTGGAGCGGCCGAGCGCATTGAGGCGCTATGCTACGATGTGCGAGGTCGTTACCCGTCGGGGGTTCGAACCCCCCTTGGGCATGGATGTTTGTGCTGTCTTTAGTATAAATTAGCTCATAAGTAGTTTGTAAGTTTAGGGACTGATGACCCCACAATTGAGTCCCATAAGCTTTACAAACATTTGAACATTTTGTTAGTTAATGATCGTTTCGTGGTTTACATGTTAATTGCAGTAAGCTTTTAAGCAAGTATAATGAAAGAATTATTTAATTTTTAGTGAAAATTTTTTGAAAATTTACTTCGCAAGTCCTGTTGACTACTACAGTTAATCAATGACAGTAGATCATAAGTTTTGGACGAAAAGGGAAAATGATTGGCTACAATACACTTCTGACATCGGTTGTACAGCTGTTGGAACCTGTCAGCAAACGCTTCTTGTGGAATCGCTCAAATAACTGAGGTCACGCGTTGTTGGATCTCACAGTCATACTTCTTACTCACTGCTTCAGTACCATGTATTCCGTGGGTCTCCGTCGCCGTTTGCCTAATTTGAACAAAGCTTGATGTTAACGCGTTGCTTCAATTTGCGCTCCATGTTGCAATGACACGAGGTCTCACACTGATCCTCACACTGGCCTTGGTAGCTGGGTAGCAGCGTGTGCCACCGCTGGCACAATACGGGGCGCTTGTTGACATGTCCCCCCATTTGTATGCGTGGGCACCTCATCCTCGCTAGCGCGGTTTTTAAAATATGAGGCCATTCACCGAACTTTTCAGACGCACCATGAAGAACAAATTCGTCTTCGACATTGGAGGAAAAAAAAAAAAAAAAAAAAAAAAAAAAAAAAAAACACCCATACACACACAAAACTGAACAAATTTTCATACGATTTTCATCAGTCAAATGTGTGATTTATGAGGTATGTACAGGCGTATAATTTATTAAGGTGTAAAAAATATTACTGAACAAATTTTCATAAAGTTTTCACCAGCGACATGTGTGATTTATGAGATATGTTGAGGAGTATAATTTATTAAGGCAGGTGAGTGTGGCGAACAAAAAAACGCGAAATAAAGCAATAAATACTCTTAGGAATAGCTATATATTCTATAACTAATGAACTTTACAGTATGTGCGAAAATGCTTTTTTTGTTTGATAATACAAACTTCAGCGGCCAGCGAATTATGACAAGCCTGGATCTTCGTTACGGCGTAATGGCTTTGTTAAAGAAATCGTCACTTGTCACAAGTCGCAGGCGTGCATCTACAAGCCCGAAACCAAGCAAGCCTGGTTCCCTAGTACGAAAATACCGTAAAGCGACTCAATCTAATCGGGAAATGCTTCTGACAGTGTTTTGGGAAATGCACGTCAGTTTTATTGACGGACTTCTCTTAACATGGCACCACTGTCAGTTCTGAAGCCTTCATTAAAACTTCGATTAAGTCGCATAATGCCCTTCATGAAAACTATCATAACATTACCACTGACGGTGACGAACTTCTTAACTTCTTCGTGATAATGTTCGCCTCCTTGTTGCTGCTCCTGTTCATGGAAGAACAACCACGCCGGCCGCGGTGGCCGAGGGGACTGAGGCGCGTCAGTCACGGTCTGCACGGCCACTACGGTCGGGGGTTCGAATCCCCCTCGTGCATGGATATTTGTGCCGTCTTTAGTATTAGCTAGTTCATAAGTAGTTTGTAAGTTTAGGGACTGATGACCCCGTAGTTAGTCCCATAAGCTATTTGAACATTTTTGAAGAAGAACCACCATACAGTCCGGACATTGCACCGTTGGACTTTTATCTGTTAGGCCCTTGAAGAAATTCCTGGCTGTCCTACAGTCTTCGACGGATGCAGAACTAAAATCAATAGTCCGCTAAACCCCAAGCAAACGGACTTCTACGAACAGGGAATTTCGAAACTGGTACCACGATGGTAGAAATGTGTTGAGAACGTTGGCGATTTTACTGAAAAGTAGGTTCATATGTGACTTTATTTTGTTACCTACTAATTTAATTTGCAATGAAATTATTGTGCGTTACTTTCGTCGTATTCTACCGCGGTGCCAGTGATTGCAGTTCTTGATCTTGTTGCATTATTTTTGTACACTGACGAAAGAATATAGAGCACTGACAAAGATAACGTCTGTTTTGATAAGATGACGGCAGATGCCACCTGCGGGATATTAGATGTACTAATCATGGTTTCTGAGCGAATTAGAAAACACGGAAAGAGTGCACTAATTTTTATTTGCCATAATACGCACTTTCACTTACACAGAGAAGTTAAAGGACGAAAGCTTGATCTTTGGGAAGAACTTGAGATCTTTAAACACCTAGAACTCAGGCAATTTACTAAATGATCAGTTAAATCTCGCCTAAAGACAATATTTTGAAGGCTTCAAACCCATACTGCTCACGATATCTTCTTACAGCTGCCGGTAGCCTTTGCGATTTCTTCATTTCCTCAAAAATCTAAAACCTGTTTACATTTGCAATTCTTTATTGTAATTGGCATGACATCAACTTTATCTCATTTTCGTCACCATACTGTAAGCCATGTACTAATCCAGTATATTTTTATTCATCTGAGAGGTACACTTTTCTCAAATGTTCAAATGTTTGTTAAGCTTAAGGGACTTAACTGCGGGGTCATCAGACCCTAAACTTACAGACTACTTATGAATTACCTTATACTAAAGACGACACAAACATCCACGCCCGAGGGGGATTTGAACCTCCGACCGCAGCGGCCGTTCAGACTGTGACTGGCGCGCCGCAGACCGTTCAGCCACTGCGGCCGGCTACACTTTTCTATTATTTATTGTTCGTTTACGCAATGTATTTCAACAGTATTTGTTAGTCAGCATATTTTTGCAACTGGCCACTGTAATATTTGTTTCCATAGCTTCCCTCAACCTTCTCACCCTCTTTCTATGCAAATATTCAATGTATTGACATTGTTAGAAATTCATTGTACGTTCTCCCAATGGCTACTTTAAGCCACTGAATTTTATGTTTCACGGCGCATGTGCAGCCGGTCCTTGTATACACACTCCTTGCCTCGAATCAGTAAGCATGAATGACTCCAAATGACTGACGTATCTTTCAGCCTAAATCACTTTCCCTAGATCATAGGTATGTCCAGTGATTGTGATATGAAAGTATAGTAAGAGTTTTATTCTGATTTGTATTTCACAATGTTTTAGACGATAAGCTTGTTATGACGCATATTTCAGGCATAATGGTTATATTTGTAATTGTCTATACAACATATATTTCTGAAGAAGACGGGTTCATATCCGTCGAAACCGTGGTCAAGCTTAATAAACAACTATTATTGCAACTGGTTGGCTGATTATTAACTTAGTTTCACTTACCTTAATTTGGTATCTTGAGTCAATCTATATCTATAAATGTGAATGTCTGTTCGGTGTACGTTTATCACGTCTGAACCACAAGACGCAGAGACTTAAATATTTGTAGAGTTACTAATTTATACCTGAGGTAGGTTTTAGGCACATTTTATAGCGATCTGATAGATATTTAGTAATTTGAAGAATATAATGTGAAATGCGGAACTGTAATTACTCTTTGAAAATTATATTTACTCTCTGAAAATGGTTTTATTGGTTGCATTGTTGCTTGAGGGTTGATAATGATAAAAGGGTGGAATATATTGGGATGGAAAGTTATCGGTGTATAAAAAATTCTACGTGTGTGTGTGTGTGTGTGTGTGTGTGTGTGTGTTAATATTTCGCTCTGCAGCGAAAACTACAGAACGCAAACTCAATGGTCTGGTTGTAATTGTTGTCCGAAGTCTCCCGTTGTACACCATAGCAGTTCCATGCCGATAGCCATAAGGGGGTGGAAGATATGACGGTTGAAAGTCGTCAAATTATTAAAAAAAACGGACTGAAGGCCAGCCATGAGATTTGCGATTCTATAGCAAGGAGGTTACATACAGCGAAACGTGATGCCACAGACCATATCTTTGATCTATGCGTGCTACAATGTCTTCATCTCTTTCTCTGTAAGGATAAGCATATGAATAATGAAATATAAGAATAAATAAATAAAGCAGAAACAACGATTTTTTAATACATCTGTTTAAAAAAATCGATTTGACGTTTCGCGCATTACATCAAGTGATCGATGTGCGATATTATTACAATCAAAAAAATGTTCAAATGTTTGTATAGTCTATGGGACTTAACTACGGGGTCATCAGTCCCTAAACTTACAAACTACTTATGAACTACTTACGAACTAGGACGGCAAAAATATCCAAGCCCGAGGGGGGATTCGAACCCCCGACCGTAGCGGCCGTGCATACCGTGACTGGAGCGCCTCAGTCTCCTCGGCCACCGCGGCCGGCATTATTACAATCATTATTGTTGAATTTCGTGATCTACTCTACTTACTTCACGTAATTTTATTTTTTTATCTGAAAGTTGATTAAAACTGTTTGTTTCTAAAGGAGGTGTTGTATTTCATTTCATCCTTCAAAAGCAGTCTAATAGCACACTACTGAAAGATAGCTTATCGATCATAATCTACCAACACGCGAGCGGAGCCGCGGGTTTAAGCTAGTATGAAATATAACGGGGCAAACATTTTATCTGTCTTAAGAAGAAGACCGTTACTAAAGTAGCATTAAACCAGCATGTATTTTACTGCCGACTGCGCTTCGCTGTTCTCTCCCAATGACGTTAGCTATCTCTTTAATGCCAGCCAGCTCTCCAGATGAACGTGCTGTATTCGCTTCGTGCACCACTGGCTACAATAGGGAAAGTGAATTGTACACTCGTCCGTTGTCCGGTAATGAGACGACGCCGGTGACACCTTGACCGATCCAAAGGCAGAGGCTGCGAGGAGGAAACCGGATGACCGCCAGCCCGCCAGCCGCCTGCCTATTAACCTTGGTCGCGGGACACAGCTGCACCGCGGTGCACCGCGCGGCCCGTGGGAACCGCGAGGTGTCAGGGGTCGCGGCCGCCGGCCAAGGCCGCGCGCAACTAGCCACCAGCCGAGGAGTGCCGCCGCGGGTTAAATATGTCGGCCGCGTCTATAAATTATCGCCACGCTGTCTGCCTTTAAAAGCAATTGTCTGGGAATGCCTGCCGAGGCACACCGCCGCTGGAAATATAGCTTTGCCGCACACCGGCGCATCACCATCCTAACACACATAAATTTTCACGGTATAATGTCATAACCCTCTTTTCTCTCGGATCTAGCGACTCTGTAAGCTTCCCTAATTACACAGTAACGATACTCGGCAGAAAAGAAGCTTATATTTGTATCTCTTCATCCAGATCCAAGTTTCAGTTCAACCAAAATTCAAATTTTTGTAATCATGTGAGACCGAACTAGTGCGGTCATCGATACCCAGACTTACAAACTATACAAACTACTTAAAACTAGCTTAGAATAACTGTCTCAGCTGTCATCTGGTATTGTAATCAAACAAGATGGATCTACGGTAGCGAGCCGCGGTGGCCGAGAGGACTGAGGCGCTCCAGTCACGGTCTGCACGGCCACTGCGGTCGGGGGTTCGAAACCCCCCTCGGGCATGGATATTTGTGCCGTCCTTAGTCTTAGCTAGTTCATAAGTAGTTTGTAAGCTTAAGGACTGATGACGCCGTAGTTAAGTCCCATAAGTTCTACAAACATTTGAACATTTTTTTTTTATCTACGATAATCTGTGGCGAGGGCAGGACTCGAACAGGCCCTGCTGCTTACTAGGCAGTTGTGCTGACTCCCCCACCACCAGGTACACGCGTTTCACTCACCTACACGGACTCCTCAGGTACGTGCCCAGCCCTTCACAAATTCGTATATGTCATCCTAGGAGTGAAACATGGATGATAAGCTGTACGAACAGGAAGAGGATAGAGGCTTTTGAAATGTGGTGCTACAGAAGAATGCTGAAGATTAGGTGGATAGATCGCATAACTAATGAAAAGGTACTGTACAGAATTGGTGAGAAAAGGAATTTTTGGCATACCCTGACTAAAAGAAGGGATCGCTTTGTGGGACACATTCTTAGACATCGAGTAATCGTAAATTTAGCATTGGAGGGAAGTGTGTGGGGTAAAAATCGCAGAGGGAGACCAAGATACGCGTATAGTAAACAGATTCAAGTGGATGTGGGTTGTCCTTCTTATGAGGAGATGAAAAAGCTTGCTCAGGATAGGGCATTGTGGAGAGCTGCATCAAACCAGTCTCCGGACTGAAGACCATAACAACAACACCAACAACAACAGCAACCTCCTAATTTGACCGTCACATCTCCGAAAGAATATATGTCACAATTCTTATTATTGTAATCCACCAAGTGGAGGTGTGATGCTTCTTTCAGTGCGGATGCACACGAGGACCAAACTGTTGGCGGACCAGCTTCGAGTCCAAGTGACTTCAGTATATTAAAAAAAAAAACCATACTGAACTAATCGGATGTGGTCTCACGCCTCACAACATCAGGTATGTTCAGGGTACGGCCGTCAGACTAGTGTGCGGCAGATTCCTATAATCTAAAAACAGCTACCTGCTCTTGCTAGTCTGTCATTTAATGGAATACTGCAGCGAAGCATCGGATCTGCATCAGATGGGACTGACGGACGTCACCGAGTAAGTTCAAGGAAATACAGTTCGTTTTTAATTACAACGCAACACAGAGTCAATGATATGATAGGTGACCTAGTGTGGCAGTCATTATAACAAATCAGTTTTAAGTTTAGGTGAGACCTTTCACGAACTTCGCCATCATCTTTCTCCTCCGAATTCGAAAATGTTTCGTTCTCACCACCTACAAAGGGAGATACGATGATGTTAATAAAACCGGAGTAAGATATTTTTTAGTGTTCGTTTTACCCTTCCGTTGTTTGATAGTGGAACGGTATAGACATAGCTTGAAGGTGGTGCTATGAATCCTCTGCCAAGCAGTTAACTGTGCACTTCTCACCATCCAATTTTCAGCACCAGAGATATTACAGACAAATTAATTTGGGATAAAAAACGTTGTACGAAGATCACATGACACGCCTAGTCTGATCAACAGTTAGCGATGTGAGCTGCCAATATCTATTGTATATCGCTCACCTAAATGCTTATCGCCCGAAATATCGTCGCAAGAAGTCGACTTCATCCGGCTGCATCCCCGAAACCTTTTGGAATACGGTTACGTCTCACTTCTAGGAATTATATGTTTCCACTACTAACATTAGTGGATCAGCAGTGAAGGTCCATGGATAAAAAGTTCCTTTACTGTTGTTTTTGTTCTGTTTACTCTAAAGTTTACACTCATGAGTACAAGTTCCAGATGGCTGAGAACAATTCCAAATCTTCTGATTAGAGTGTTTCCGAATCTATTGTAACCAACGTTATGGTAGAGGCAGAATCAGGAATGAAACCACATTGGTTATGCTGCCAAGCGCCAATTCCGCTTGCTCCACTACGATGCCCCATACTAGTTCTGAAGCCGGTATTACTGTTTGGATGATATTTGATTCAGTTCTTGCACCACTCCCCCTGGTACAGTAAGTAGCCAGTATTGTACTCTATCTGCTGTCCTCCCATACCTTTTTTGTTCTTTGTTTTTTATATCTTCTTTTATTTTATTGTTATTATTTTTCTCTTTTCTCTATTTTTTAAGATAACAGCACGTATTATGCCCTCGACTTCCCAGGATGAGAAACACAAACAGAAAAGAGACTTCTGAAAACTTAACAGATGCTCTGGGGCGAACAATAAACTTAGAGGGCATTTCACACACATGTGAAATGTGTAAAACAAGGTACCATTCGGGTAAATCAAAGAAAGAGGGCGTAAATTGCAACACTATCTTTTAAAACCCAAACATCCAGTCATAAATGAGGACTGGCGAACGAAGAACGTAAAGAGGACGCTGATCCGCTAAACGAATGACGGGGGAACGAAAGATAAGTTCTCAAAAAATATTTTAAAATAAAAACAATAATCAGCTGCAACAGCTATTAAAAGGGAAACAGGAGCTCGCGGAAAGCTACAGTGCAACAGGATAACGCGCGAGCACATGTAACTTTCAAGATTACTTTGTCGCTCATCAGAGTGCTCTGCTCCCTATTCTCTCGATCTCTTGCCTATTCAAAACGTCTAGTCGGTGAGTACGGAGTGCGAGTGGCTCGGCATACACCACCCACTGCTACATAAAATCAACACTGGCGATATATGGAAGTAGCGCGAAATTCTATAGCGCAACATTACTTTCTGAGCCTCTTTGATTTAACGCTGGGGCATGGAACTCGGCTGTAACCAGCAACGCCGGCAACATTAAATACCTTTCTCACATCATGTGGAGCTGAATTTTTAATCATTTTACTTTGTACAGTATGTTATCTCCCAAATAAATTTGGATGTGATAGCTCCGAGATTTCTTGGTGTTGCAATTGGTATGGACAACAGTGTATATTGCAGATTAGTGATCTAGTAGTAGACGTAGATTTAAAGTGTCATGGTTGGTAATACTGAAACGAATTACTTGAAGAATAATAGAAAACCTGGTAGGATCCGACCTTTTGGAAGATGAGTTGGGATGCCAGGGAATTGTAGGAACATCAGAAGCATTGATCAAAATGTTTGTAAAGCTTTGGGACCAAACTGCAGTGGTCATCGGTCCCTAGAATTAAAAAACTACTTAATCTTACGATAAGGATAACAGATTGCCATACCGGAGGGAGGACTCGATCCTCCGACGGAGAGCATCTCCGCGCGAGGCAATACTCATCAGGTGGTGTAACATAATTGATGAAGGAAGACTAGGGTTTATAGTCCAGTAGTCAGCGTGGCCATTAGGGCACAAGCTCTGATAGTTTTGTTAAGGGTTGGGAAAGGAATATGAGGCGCCGTCTGAAAGGAACCATCCCTGCATTTGCCTACAGAGATTTACACAAATCACGCAAAACCTGAATGTGTATAGCCGGAGGTGGATTTGAAGTGCCGTCCGCCAGAATTGTCCAATGTGCTAATGACTAGGTCACCTCGTTCAGTTGTTGAGTAAAGCATTAGAATTTCTTTGTGAATGTCTCAAACATATAGCTTGCATAAAGTTACACAGCTCACAGGTGATGGATCATAAGGGCATGAGTTGATTTAGCGAAATACAGCGTCATCTTGGCAGGCGCCAAGAGGCCTCAACTTGCCGAATAAGAGTTCTGCTTGTCGGACAAGTTTTGACTTGTAGCTTTCGTCAAGTCTCGGCTTACTGAGAAGCCATGTTACGATTTGCTGGGTTATCATGGTGCTTGTGAGTTTTCATTGGGCAGCTGTAGACAGGCTGTTCTGTTTTAATGTTTAATAAGGTAGTGATGGTGATTAGAGGAGAACAAAATATCTGTGCTTTGGCTTAGACGCCCTCTTATTGTTAAAGTGGGCGGCTTAAGAAGGCCGCGCGGGAGTAGCCGAGCGGGCTGGAGCGCTACATTGCGGATCGTGAGGCCTCCCGCGTCGGAGGTTCGAATCTTCCGTCGGGCATTAATGTGTGTGTTGTCCTTAGGTTACTTTAACGTAGTTTAAGTCTAGGGACTTAAGACCAAATTAGAATTACAAACATTTGAACTTTTTTATTTCTTTTTTTGGCTTCAGATGGAGTTGAAAGAATGCAAGTATTAGGTAAAATATTGAACTCTGATTGGTTAATAGGTTTGTGCGCCTTCTTAAAAGTTCTGTGTTTGGAAACTGGAGTCCTCTGAGATGGAGTTTTAAAATGACATCAAATTGACGGATGTATCGTTTGATTTAATAACTGTAAAAAAATTTAGCTGCAACTAAGCGTTTATAGCTGAATTCTGAGTTCTGATAGAGAAGAAGTATTACAAAGTGCAGACGCGGCGGAGCGGCCGAGCGCATTGAGGCCCTATGCTCAGATGTGCGATGACGTTCCCCGTCGGAGGTTCGAATCCCCCCTCGGGCATTGACGTTTGTGCTGTCTTTAGTATACGTTAGTTCATAAGTAGTTTGTAAATTTAGGGACTGATCATGCCGCATTTGACCATCTGAACATTTTTTTTAATTATTATTACAAAGTTCACAGTAGAAGGAGGGGTGGAGGGGAGTTGGGGGTGGCCTCGTAAGGTCAGGTGGTTTATCAGAGAGATATGTTGTCAGGATGAGGGTGTAGCTCCTCTATATAAAGAAAGTGCCACGGAAGACCCAATCCGCCTTGCTGGAGTGGCCGAGCGCTCTAAGGCGCCTTGCGGTGGAGTGTGCGGTTGCTCGCTATCGGAAGTTCTTCCTCTGGCATGGGCGTGTCTCTTGTCCTTAGGTTAGTTCAAGTAGTTTGTAAGCCTAGGGACTGATAACCGTAGTAATTAAGTCCCACAGATTTACAGACATTTGAAGTCCTAATCTAAAACAAAGTGTACCAGAATTCCAACAACATTACGACAGATAACGCATTACATTACACAAATAATCTTTCTTCGTAGAATTCCTGAGCATCCACCTGAAGGCGGATTTTCCGTTCCCCATGATGGTGAAGTTCAGTATAGAATTTGTAATGTACTGTTTCTTAAAAAATCAAAACATGAAGTCTGTGGTGTTAAAAAAAGTTACGAACGTAACGCTGGATCGTTAAGGTTCCACACGCCGCAATTATAGGGGATCATATGTCGTTGGTTGAGAGTGAGACCCTCCAGACCATTATGCCGACTGTTCGGGTGGTGTGATGTAGGACACTGGCTTTCATATCCGTATGCATTTAACGTAAGCCCCCAAAACCAATCGGTATTCACCTCTAATCACAACGTTTTTGACAATACAGCAGTCCACGTCGCCGTGGCTTGACATTACTGTACACGTAGTCGCCGCCGATGTATCGGTGTTAACGGTAGTACGCTACAAGGCGCCTAAATTACAAATTCGCAACCACAAGGCTTCAGGAAATGTTCTGTGGAACAACTGCCACCCGTACATTTGCTTGTGGAGTGAGTCACTGTAGAATATCTGATGGTTTGTCGTGTGCCCCTTCCATACATTCGCCTCGTCGTCTTCCTGGTCGCTCCAGACCCAGTGCGTTGCAGATTTCGCGTCCTCTTCTCCTTCCTTGTCTGACGGAATATTCCAATCGTTCGACAGGGCGAGGTCATGGCGTTTCGACCAGCCTGCGATTTTCTGTTCAGTAATTAGCCACTCTGAAACAGTTTTAACTGTCTTCCTATGATTCTGCGCCAACTAACGTTCTCCTCGAGTCTGGATGTGATCGTCACGTGTATAACTCGGCAACTATGCACCTTTTAAATGGTGACCTCTGTGCGGCCTGTGGGCATTGCCGCTGGAACCAAACTTAGAGTATTTGCCTATCGGATCTCACTGTAGGGATGGGCTATGAGCGTTCTCGAGAAACACGCGACGCTAAGGCAATTTCTCGAGAAATTGAGAAATTCTCGCGTACTCTGGAGAAATTGTCGATAGTGCTCTGGAGGTTGAACGTAACTACTCTACAAGGAACCATTGCGACAGAGCACTCGTAATTGTTGTCTTCCGTACGTGCAAGGAAGAAACTATTATTATTATTAGTAGTAGTAGTAGTAATAGTAGAAAGATCCGCAGAAGACAAAAGTCTTAGGACCGTTACTGAAACACGTATCTTACACGAAACAATAACTTATTTGTTATGAAATACAAATATGCATTCCGCATGTATTTATACCTACATGAGAGAAAAATGCTACATGTTACACCCAAAAACTCATTACAGACAGTTACTAATTGTAGAAAACAATTCGGCAGAGTTTACAGTATTAGTCAGCGTTACGTATCTAAGCTTCCGTCCTTATTCCAACATAAAACTCCAGCTCCGGTACTTTCTCAACACAGCCACCACAATTTAAGACTAGAATACTGATTGTTTGTTGTTATGTCCTCATTATGCTCTAAAGTTTGGATAGTGTTGATTTTGATGCATTTTGCATTTTATTGCAGCCAAATTAAAAAAAAAAAAAAATACAGTTTTCCGATACTGGCGGACTGTTTCAGTAGTTTGAATGGATAGCATACAAAACAGGTGGGTATTTTGCCTGGCTTGCATTAACACAAGAACGTATTTGTTTAGTTGCTAAATATATTGTGTAATTTTAATGTTTGTATAGCTTATGGGACTTAAATACGGGGTCATCAGTCCCTAAACTTACAAACTACTTATGAACTAACTAAGACTAAGGGCGGCACAAATATCCATGCCCGAGGGGGGATTCGAACCCCCGATCGTAGTGGCCGTGCAGACCGTGACTGGAGCGCGTCACACCCTTCGGCCACTGCGGCCAGCTGTAGTTTTAAATGTCTTACCATACCTATTGCATTTTTCGCTACACCACTGAGGTTTGCAGTAGACATTTCCATCCTCCGTAAAGTACAGCCAGCTCAGTGGCTTTGGTTTTTGTGAATCCAATGCTCATATTTAAACGATAATCACAGCGAGCGCTGCAAATAACAGCAGCGCTTGTGGCGTGTCGCGCTGCCCCAGTCAACCGCCGCGCCGCAGCGCCGCTTCTCGCGAGCTTCTCGAGATCTGCTCGAGCGCCGGTAGCTGGAGAAATTCTCGGTGCGCTCGAGTCGCCGCGCCTCACACTCCCATCCCTATCTCACTGCACTTAATAGCAACGTTTATGTTTGTTTTCTGGGTGCACTGCTTTCAATATTTCTGAGTTATGTCTGTTACGAATTAAATAAATACCAAGAGAGCTGGGAAGCCAGAGTGAAACGGCACAGTAAAACTATGAAAATTCTAAATAAGAGTTTTTACAAGAAGGACTGACTAGACATATATAAAAACAATCTTTAGTGAAATCAAATGCAAGAGTAGTTACACTTTAAGATCGGTGTCTTTGTAATATGACCATTGTCTCCGATGAGGTGGAGCCGATTTCGATCTTACCATAAGCGATCGTCCATTCGGAGTTCTTGTCACAAACGTCAAGGTTAGCCCACCGTTTCCATCACAAACAACCGAATGTTTCCAGAATGAAAATCAATCTGCAGCGGAGTGTGCGCTGAAATGAAACTTCCTGGCAGATTAAAATTATGTGCCGGAACCGGGACTCGAACCTGGGACCTTTGCCATTCGCGGGCAAGCGCTCTACCGACTGAGCTATCCCGACACGACTCACGATGACGCATCACAACTTTACTTCCGCCAGTACCTCGCCTCCTACTTTTCGAACTTCACAGAATCTCTCCTGCGAAACTTGCAAGACTAGCACTCCAAAAATAAAGGATATGGTGGAGCCACACCCTAAGGGATGTTTCCAGAATGAAACTTTTCACTCTGCAGCGGAGTGTTTGGAAAGTAGGGGGCGAGGTACTGGCGGAAATAAAGTTGTGTGGCGGCATCGTGAGTCGTGTCGGGACAGCTCAGTCGGTAGAGCGCTCGCCCGCGAAAGGCAAAGGTCCCAGGTTCGAGTCACGGTTCCGGTACACAATTTTAATCTGCCAGGAAGTTTCAACCCAATGTTGCAGATTACTGTACTTATGTCGATGCAATCATCAGTCTGCATAGCTTTCATTCTTTTGTGTATCACAACTGGAGGCACGTTTTCCACGGTTAAATAGTCAATCACAACACGCTTTTTCTCACGGACCGCCATCGTCATAGTTAGACACTGCAGGGTACGATTCAGAACCCTCTGGCGGCAGAGGGTTGCGACCTGCGTCAGCAAAACGGAAACAGTCGACTGAGTGAAGTACTTGTCCTGCAGTACCTCGACCGATAAGGAGAACAGAATAAATGCATTCGGACGCTTTACTCAAAAATGTTTGTTAAGCTTAAGGGACTTAACTACGGGGTCATCAGTCCCTAAACTTACAAAGTACTTATGAACTACCTACAACTAAGGACGGCCAAATATCCATGCCCGAGGGGGGATTCGAACCCCCGGCCGTAGTGGCCGTGCAGACGGTGACTGAAGCGCCTCAGTCCCCTCGGCCACCGCGGCCGGCGGCCGCTTTACTGATCAGTACGCATTTGTACATTTGTGAAGATGTGCGTTAACAGGAGTAACCGTAGTAGTTGTTTTCGGACGTCGGTCACTTCGGTCACTGTTTACGAATTTCTAATGACCAACTTGCGCTGTGAACTGGGTTCTGAATCCGTTTCACCTCACGTTCGTAATGAATTGACAATAATGAACTGAATTGCACTGATTATTGTGACTTGATTTCATGCAGTGTGAGCTTCTGCAACTTACTCCAATTAGCTAAATGTTATTTGTAAAAGTGGAGGATCAAGATTGTTCGATGAAAGGTTTTTCAACGATACAATACCAGAATATTAAAAAATTATCAATAAAAAGCTCTAATATTACTTTAGTTGTCACTTTTCTATGTACACACATTTTATACAACTTGGAACAGAGTTTTATTCACAGGAAAATCGAGTCGTGCGTATTGCACGCCTTCATAATGTTGACCAGCTCCTGACACAATCACCACTAGTCGAGTCCCACACCTTGAAATTGACGTTACGGGAATTCCGAACACAATCCTCACAATGTACCCCTTTCAACGCGATTATAATGCTGCTGGGGTGGATCGGTTGCGTCTGATGTACTCCATCCATCTCTGGCGGGCCCTTGGGGTCAGGGTTCCATTGTTCTCTCTTAGCTGCTACATAATTCTGTTCATGACTCAGAACTATGTCTTCATTAGCCTCATCTCTCCTCTCTCTCGCTCTCTCTCTCTCTATTTGTCTTAATAACACGTATAATATAGAAGTTTCAAGTACATCTTTTCATTTAAGAGACAATACCCACTCAGGGTGACTTTATTGCTTATTTCCTGTTCTTCGTTCCTACGCGAGCTACAGTTTAACGGTTTGCATCTTCAAGAAAAGTTTCTCACGAGATGTACCTTTTTTTTCCTTATGCAAATCTACAAACCGAGGCACAATAATAAAATTATTAAGTTGATAACACTAGTTGCATAGGGGACTTATCATCGTGAATTATTCAGAGAAACGCTTGAGGTTAAAACGATGGGACATTCCATACACGTCAAGAAACAGCTCCAAAACTAATCAATGTGAACTAAGTTAATTAGGCTCCATCCAGAGTGTGGAAGTACATCACGAAGTACGGGAGCAGTTCATACTTAGTTTGTAAGTTTAGGGACTGATGACCCCGTAGTTAAGTCCCATAAGCTATACAAACATTTGAACATTTTAAGAACTTATGAACTGGTGCAGCTGTTGAGGCATCGATGCATCTGTTGCCGTATGGCGTGACCTATTAGACCACGCGCGTGCACCGGCAGTATACGAGACTTGCCTCCGTCTGGTGATGCGGCAGTTGCTTGCTGTCGTCACCAGACATCGGTTGTGTCTTAAATGGCTCCATCCAGAGTGTGGAAGTACATCACGAAGTACGGGAGCAGTTAGGTACAATGCTGCATTTGCTTTAAAAAGCTGAAAACGGGTGGAGGTACTACAAACATGCAGTGTCATTTAAGGATAAAACATCCAAAATGTTCCTTGGAAGATAATGTACATTCGATTCATATACCTATGTAAGTGATGTACTCTAAGCTTGGAATACTAACTTTCAATGTATTATCATATTGTTATGCTAACAAGTTTTATTAATGTGATTCCTTGAAAGCGAGGGGCTTTTTTAATAACCAATATGGGTTTAGGTAACATTGATCATGTGGTGCCTCGCGAGGTAGCCGTGCGGTCTGAGGCTCCATGTCACGGACTGCGCGGCTGCTCCAGTCGGAGGTTCGAGTCCTCCCTCCTCCCTCGGTCATGGATGTATATGTTGTCCTTAGCGTAAGTTAGATTAAGTAGTTTTTAAGTCTAGGGACCGATGATCTAAGCAGTTAGGTCTCATAAGAACTCACACCCATTTGAACATTCTTTGATCATGTGGTATACAGCTTTCCTAGTTCAATTTGCGTAAATTTACACTGACAACAATCAGTGGCCGAGCGGTCTGCGGAGTGCCAGTCACGGTCTGCACGAACGCAGCGGTCGGAGGTTCGAATCCCCCCTAGGGCATGTTTGTGCCGTCTTTAGTATAAGCTAGTTCATAAGGAGTTTGTAAATTTAGGGACTGATGACCCCGTAGTTAAGTCCCATAAGCTCTACAAACATTTGAACATTTTCAGAATAATAATCATATTTGGCTTGGATCACTTACATACTTCCCGGCTACATGAACGCATTGCGAATTCTGTAGACCGTACGCCTATGAAATTCACGTAACCGTGTCTCCTAATCAAGGTTGCGCTGGTTAACTGGACGACAGCGGAGGAAGTCCCCGTCAGCTTGGTCCTGGTCAATTTCTTCCCACGTGCGGCTGCTGCTGCACACGGTTTATGCCATCATACGTCTCTGGATTAACACCGCCATTTCGTATCTCAATTAGCTTTGGGTCACCTCTGAAGGCACAACACATCCGAAAGGACCGCGAATGCCTCACTGCCCCCTTGATCGACGATTATCAGATGACAATTGGAGTTTTACGACATTTTATCTCGAATACATTTTACCTTCTTTCATTTTCCCCTCTCCTCTCGCCACCATGCAGGGGGCTTGGTTTTCCCATCGTCTCCATAATGAGATGTTATTCTTTTATCTGACCTTTTTCACGATTCACAATTTTATTTACTGGCATAGGAGATGCAATTTTCTGTTAGTTTTTATGTCTCCTGCAATAGAGTGGGTTTTATGAGCTGCCTCTCTGTTAGCCAAAGGAGTGATTTGCTTTATTTTAAATATTCCAAGTATATCGATAAGTTACAGGATTTACACTTATTCACGTCAGTATACTGTTACCCATCTACCAGAAGACATTGGCAGTGATATACCATAACCTAGTACGGTACCTATCGTTTGAAACGGCCAGTATTCGTAATGATGGTCGCGTAATCATGCTCGAAGCTCAAGCGATCCAGAGCAGGAAAGACTCTATAAACATCTTCTGCACTGAAGAACCAGTACCCAAAATCTTATGATTCTGTCAGAGGGAGGGAGGAGGTGGAGAGTGGATTGTGGGAGAACAGCAACAGAGAATTATACTAAATAGTTGTAGCTATTGGGATTAGCGGGAGGCCAAAGAGGGGCCAGCGGAAGGGGAGAGTGGGTGATGTTCGGCTGTCAATCAAAATCAGTAATATCGCTGAACAAAAAACTGGGAACGAAATTGATTTCATGCTGCTGTTTTGTCGTAAAGTGTTACTTAGAGACTTTGATGTGAACTAAATACGTACAAATCAATAACAACAAAACGGTAGCTTTAAACAATGGATTTATGTCTCAAAATATTTAAAATCTAACAGAAAAATATAAAATGACCGTAGAAAACAACTATGTCTGACTTTCTTTTTTAGGAAGCATATCCTACGAACTAAGTAATATTTTGAACAATACAGACGTAAATATTCCACACAAGCAATAAACTGCAGCACTAACCATTCAAACATAAGGAATAGCATCCCTCCATACAGATAATGAGGTTTATATAAATTTAGTTGCTAAAGTTGCCCTACCTACTTAGGACAAAAGTGGGACAAGCTGTAAGATACGGTTCATAGAGGATTTAGATTCCATACGATCAAATAATCCAACAAAATCTGCATTTTCTATGCAGACAATTAACTGAGTGTGTGTATGTGTGTGTGTGTGTGTGTGTGTGTTTTCAGAAACTCAGTGAGAAGTGGTTGTGGAGGTGAGGCAGTAGGGCTACCTACATTAATTTCGTTCCCAGTTCTTTGTTCAGCGATCTTTATGATTCCTCTCCTTAAATCAGTGACTACCAACGAATAGGCCACACGATTTCCAGTTGTTTCTGTCGCCCCAGGGCTCATAATTCTTGTGAAACACAGCTAGCTCTTTAGTCACATGATGTGATGAGTGCTATAGACAATGAATGTGAAATAGATTCCTTATTTCTAGATTTCCGCAAGGCTTTCAACACTGTATCTCACAAGCGTCTTCTAATCGAACTGCGTGTTATGGAATACCGACTGGATTCGTGATTTCCTGTCAGACAGGACACAGTACGTTACAACTGACGGAAATTCATCGACTAGAAATGAAGTGACATCTGGAGTTCCCTAGGGAAGTGTTATAGGGTCCCTACTGTTCCTTACTGATACAAACGATTCAGGAGACAATATGAGTAGCTCTCTTAGGTTGTTCGCAGACGATGATGTCACTATCGGTTAGTAAAGTGACCAGAAGATAAAAAGCAATTGCCAAATGATTTAGATAAGATATCTGCATGTTTAATAATGAGAAGTGTGAAGTCATCCATATGACCACTAAAAGAAGCCCGTTAAACTTCATTTATATGAGAAATCACTTAAAGCTAAAGGTCATAAATTCAAATAAATATCTAGGAGTAACAATTATAAACAAATTGGAAAGAACACATAGAAAATTGTGTAGGGAAAGCGAACTAAAGATTACGTTTCTTTGGTAGAACACTTAGAAGATGCAAGAAGAAAGTTCAGAGAAGGGCAGCTTGTTTTGTACCATCGCGATATAGGGGAGAGTGTATCACGGAAATGATGCACGAGTTGGGGTAGGAATCATTAAAAGAACGGCGTTATTTGTTACGACGAGGTCTATTTGCGAAATTTCTTTCACAAACTTTCTCTTCCTAATGCGAACAAATTTTGTTAGCACCCACCTACATAGGAAGACATGATCATGAAAATAAAATAAAAGAAATCGAAAACGGAAAGATTTAGATGTTCCTTTTCCCCGCAATCTATTAGAGAATGGAACTGTACAGAAATATCATAAAAGCGGTTCGATGAACATTCTGCCATGCTCTTCATTGTGACTTGCAGATTATTTATGTAGATGTAGATCTATATCCGTAATCAGAGTTGCTGAAGACGACTGTGTCCCTGTGGCGGTTCGGAAAGGAACCGTGAACACTTGGCAATTTCCAAAGTTCAGGGTTTTCCATTCAGCTTCCCCAGAATAGGTTCTTGGAACTATATCTTCGTTTCGTCAGAGGAAGTAATTCCGAAAAATTTAAATATACACACGTGCCGTCCTGCTTTACTAATACAAGGGTCATACCCCTACGGGCATAGTCAAAGTGTTGAAGACAATAGTGCTCCCGTATCTCGACGGTATGGAATCCTGGACGCCCGGCGGTTTTCGAAGTTCAGGGTTTTCCACTCAGAACGGCCAGAACAGCTTCTCGGAACAGATTCAGGGACATTCCTCGCGTCGCACGTATTACGCGAGCGCGCGGCGCAACCGTCGCCCGGAATCAACTGCGCCGGTTTCGTATCTGCTCAATAATCGATCGGATTTCGCGGAAAAGCCTGGTTCAGAGAGGAGACCTTTGACTGGCCTTTTTCCGGATCGGGCGCGAGGATCTCTACCGGCCGCGTGTCCGCGCGCGCGCCTCTTTCAATTACACGTGGCCGCGGCTACGGCCTTGGCATTACGCGATCCGCGCTCGATTAGCGCACAGCGCGGTGGCCGGGCGATCCGTCATCGGCAGAGGAGCGCCGGCTAACCAGATGGGCGGCCAGATAGCGACCGCTGCCCGCCTGCCAGGCGCAGGCGAGGGCGTCATTCACACCGCCTGACGCGCCAGCTCCCCCGTGTCCGACCGCTCTCTCACTCTGCCACAGGTGCTTATTTCTCGTAATTAATGTTTATCTCTGCGCTGCGGCGAGGTCGTTCCTGCCGGAGAGTACACTCGCAATTACGGCACCGCGGACCAGCTATCGACCTTTTATTAGGCAGCAGGTGCTAGCGGCGGACGATTGCGGTAGAAACTTCGTCAGAGAGAGTCGAAACTGCAGTCTACGAGATTACACACGGATTTTCGAAAAGCAAACTAGGAATAAACACACTATTCTGTGCAGGGTGAATGTAGGCTTTCACGGCCGGCGTCTTCATTAATTAAAACTTCCGGGCTAAGTTGCCGTGGTCCATTCATAAAACTTCTAACTCCCGACGTTTCGTTGCCTACTGCGGGCAACATCTTCAAGAGTGAGTCGACGACTGCTTACTAGGCGCTGGAGGTCCTGCTTATATAGATGGCATAGATGGCGCCACCACTTGTCACGTGCTGCCGACGTCATGTCTCTCGATTATAGGTAATCGATTGTCATATCTTTGGTTCAAAGTTGACCGCCAAATCTTATCTAATTTCAAACATTCTTCTTCCTTGTTAAAATTATTGTGGTGTTTTTGTATTTATATGGCTTCTCTATACATCCGTGTGTAATAATGCGACGTGCATAGAAATACAAAAACACCACAATAATTTTAACAAGGAAGAAGAAGGTTTGAAATTAGATAAGATTTGGCGGTCAACTTTGAACCAAAGATATGACAATCGGTTACCTATAATCGAGAGACATGACGTCGGCAGCACGTGACAAGTGGTGGCGCCATCTATGCCATCTATATAAGCAGGACCTCCAGCGCCTAGTAAGCAGTCGTCGACTCACTCTTGAAGATGTTGCCCGCAGTAGGCAACGAAACGTCGGGAGTTAGAATTTTTATGAATGGACCACGGCAGCTTAGCCCGGAAGTTTTAATTAATGACATTTTTATCAGTTATTTCCTTCGGTTGGCTCGAGCTCCCAGTGTTACAACACGGAAAAAAAAAAAATAGTGAGAACAGTTTACAACTCACCGCAAAGACGTGGCGATGAGCTGCGACAGGCACATACAAAAGACACACACACATACAACACATTCAGCTATCGGCCATGGCCTTCTTCAGAAAATAGAACACTCACACAGGCACACAACACAGTGCGGCAGTCGGAAGTGATGGTTGTATGACTGTGTCGTGTGCCTGTGTGATTACGTGAGTGTTCTATTTTCTGAAGAAGGCCATGGCCGATAGCTGAATGTGTTGTATGTGTATGTCTTTTGTATGTGCCTGTCGCAGCTCGTCGCCACGTCTTTGCGGTGAGTTGTAAACTGTCCTCACTATATTATTAATTCCAACCTGGACTTTCCATCATTAAATAAATAAATAAAACAACACGAATGACCCAGTCACAACCTGTGTTTGCTTGGGGCTCCGTGAAGTGCGGCTGTAGACCCTATTTTATTATACAATCTGGCTGTGTCTTGTCTATGAGCCAGCCACACTTGCTGCAATGTCCCCAAAATGTTTAGTTTTATATAAATGCAGGCAGAAACAAAAAAGAAAAAAAATGCACAAACGACACATTCACTTTTAACTAAATTGATGTTTTTCCACCTAATATCCATCAGTGAATATTTGTTACATCTGACTTCCGAGCAATGTTGAGTTTCTTAAGGCTGCCACACCAAAAAAATGGAAACTTGACTTAATAGTTTCTAAGTCGCACACTAGCTAAATAGAAATTAAAGTCTAGCAACAATCCTTAGAAACGGAATGTAAATAGAGTCCACGAAGCATCAGTGAACAAATATTTCTAAATTTCACACTAGAACACCTCGCTCAAAATTTACAAGTCTTCAAGCGACTCCACAGCCGCCCAGCATAACAACACTTCTTGTGTGTCAAACCGACAGCATCACACTGCCCCAACAAGCCAAAATGGCCGCCCTAAGTACCCTCGCTGGCTTACTCTGAAGTCAAATCACTACCTTATTTTCACAAAATTACGTCTTTTACGTAAAATACAAATTAAATAAATACATGTGATTAGAGTCTTTAACGGAAATTTTCCGCTGACACAGAATATGACATCAAAAACATTGTACAGGGTGTTTCAAAAGGGACTTTACAACTTTGAAAATTCATATTAATTTATTAAAAAGAGGTACAGAGCTGGTTATAGTGTTGGTAAAGACTTCAAGTTTTTACCTTATACTAAAAGTGTTCGATGTGGCTTCCGGTGGTTATCCTATAGACATCCCATCGGTAACTGATTTCTTCGCAAACTCGCATCAGCATTGCTCAGAGGCGGAGTAGATTCTTGCTCTAAGTTCCGGTAGAGCGGCCGGCAAAGGAAGTATGTAGAGCATATCTTTGATGAAGCCCCAGAAGAAAAGTCTAGCGGTGTCAGGTCTGGGGAACAGGCAGGCCATGGATTTGGCACAGCAAGGCCAATCCATTTACCTGGAAAACGGTCATTGAGAAAATCCCGTACGTCAGTCAGATAGAATGGTGATGCGCCGTCTGGATGAAGTAAACATTTCGTTCCCCGTCGTCATCGATTTGTTGTATCAAAAATTGTTGAAAAATATCCAGGTACAATATCCCGTTGATGGTTCGTTCTTGGAAGAAATGGAGGGCCATATATTTTCTTCTTGCTCAACGCACAAAAAACGTTAGAGCTATGACAAACATGTTGCAATGCTTCATATTGATTTTCACTGCCCCAAATCCTACAGTAATGTGTGATAGCCTTGCCACTTAAGTGCAAAGTTGACTCGTCAGAAAAGATTATGTTGTCCAAGAAATGTTCATCATCATCCACTCGGTCTAACATATCCGCACAGAAGTTCTTCCGGACAGTCTTATCAGTGTCTTTAATTGCTTTTAAAAGCGACAATCTGTACGGTTTCAACTGCAAACGTTTTCTCAACACATGGCAAACTGTTGTATGTGGGACTTGCAGTTCACGAGATGTACGCCAGGTCGATTTCGTAGGGCTGCGGACAAAACTCTGTCTCACTTGCTCAACGACTATGTCATATGTGCTTGTTTACGACCTGGCACTCTCTTATGTCTTACTGAGCACCCCATTTCTACAGAACATTTATGACACTCATAAATTGTAGGCCTACTAGGAGGATCTTTAGCATACTTGGTACGAAATTTACGCTGAACTGTTGTCGCCGACTTTGATTCTTCAAACCACAACACACAGCTAGCACGCTCGGATCAAGTGGAGGCAGCCATCTTTAACGTAACTGCCGCTAGAGCTTGTTGCGGCGCGATTCTGCACTAGCGAACTATGAGAGTCAAAACTAAATGTTTTTCCTTTGAAACAACACTAAAACCATCTCTGTACCTCTTTTTAATAAATGTATATATAAATTTTCAAAGTTGAAAAGTCCCTTTTGAAACACCCTGTACTTATCGTAGTTTTCGCATTATCAAAAAATTAAACTTTTCTACATTTGCTCTTTCAGTATTTCAACTGAGATTATATACTGCTGTGTAATTAATTATTTACGTAAGTCTAGTTAACTGTATTGCCGCTAATACTATAGTTACTATTGTTTATTTATTAAAAATCCAGCTTTTATACCTGAAAACCACGTTACTGGCCTGTAATACAAATTTACTGAATTTGCGCAAAAAACTAAATATACATCTTAATTGCACTCACTTAGATCAATCATTTGACACCTAGTACATAATATTTGGTGTAGCCGTTTTCAACACATATAGTTTACAAAATTGTTATTTTATAATGATTTTTGATTTATTATAACTTAAAACACGATTACCGCGCATGTGCGCGATTTACCACATAACTGCAGACTTTAAGCGTCCCCATGAAGTCGCTTCTATCTATACTTCGCAAACCACTTATTGAATGTGGTTGACGGTATTTATGGTACACTTAAGGGTAGGACGTTGATGAAATTGACAGAACATGTCAATTTTCGATTTATTTTTTTATTGTTAGTACAACTTATGGACAATAAGTTCCCAAAGTCTTAATGTTGATATCCCATCCGAAGCGCCTGAAAATCAATTAAAAGTATGAGGCAGCCTCCCTGCCACGCCCTCGTTTTGAAGCTGCACTTTAATACCAGCTCAGTGATCAACGATTATGTGTATTACTTTCAACCAAACATGTCCGGGATACATCTAGAAGGCCGTGTTGCATATTCTTTGGTTTTATACATCCTCTCTGATATTTTATTTATTTATTTATTTTTGCCTTCTGATACTTACCGAGATTTATATAAGTGTTCGATTCTTTCTTAATTCAGTTATGCCACGATCACAAAGAGTGTATAAAAAGCTCGGTGAACTGCGTTAGAATAAGTTAGTGAATAGAACTGAGAGACAACGACAAACCAGCAGTGAGGCTACGTCCGAAGTAAGAACATCTGCTGAAAATGTGAAATAGCCTTCTAGCAGCTCCAAGCGAAATATTAGTGATGTGAATTGTGCATACTAAAGTGATGAATCTCGGTTTCTGGCCGATCCTGAACTTCTCAAAAAGTGTGTTCATGGCAAAACGCAGAATCCAAATGAGTCTCTAAATGCACTCGTATCGAAACGATACCCTAAAACCACATTTGCATCCTGCAACAGTCGTCAGAATTGCAACTTATGATGCAGTTCTTATATTTCATGACGGGAACGTGGGGGTATAAAGGTATTAGAAAGAACGGACTTCAAGATAGGAAATTTTACTCAAGACATCGTGAAAGAAATAGATTTACAGCGCGTCTC
This sequence comes from Locusta migratoria, assembly GCA_026315105.1. Lineage (NCBI taxonomy): Eukaryota > Metazoa > Arthropoda > Insecta > Orthoptera > Acrididae > Locusta > Locusta migratoria. The sequence goes on from CM048746.1 coordinate 223,171,375, forward strand.
TGCAGCTGAAAACCCACTTGAAGACCTGGTAAACAAACAAGAAACCAGAATAGAAGCCTTCAAGGGAAAGACGATCCACAGTACAAATGAGGTCCCTTCTGAAGAAGGTACATAAGGAAAACAGTTTGGTTGAACTTCAAATTGCGTTTACTGAAAAGTTTGTTTTTTAACGTTTACGTACCTTTTCCTCAGATTCTATGAATGCTAGAATTATGAAATTTTGTATACATATTTCTGTAAACCTAATAGACGTTGTCTCAAGAGAAAATTTGCAAATTGTGATTGCAATCTGAGATACGGGGCAAAGTGCTTGGAATATTGCTTGATTTTAAAATTGTACTTGTGGAATTATAATTAAAAAATTATGAAAATTCTCCTATTTGACCTACCCAAAAAAAAGCTTACAACATATAAAGAAGAGATGAAACAGAGAAATTTTTGTAGAAATCTCTTGAATACTTTCTGAGAAAAAGGAACATACATTATTTTAAGAAAATAAAACTTCAAATTTCATTTTAAAAAGTTGAATATATATAATTAAAGGATTTTATATGTAAATGTGTTCCTTTCATGTAAAGCGTGGTACAAAATTTTATTGCCATATCTCCAAAACTTGGATTTGGTGCATTTTTGAAATAGTATGTATTTTTCATCAACGTTCCCCCTTAATAGGGGCAAACCACATTAGGAGGCTGTATGTCACTGATTTTGTGGGATTTATGTTGGGTGGGAAGAAGAAATGAGAATTTTCTCACATTCTGGCATCGTTTCATTTAATTCTGTTTGTGAGAATTTACGTGTATAATTTCAGCCACATGTAACAATGTTAAGGTGTGATGTCCGCCGAAGGTTGTGAGAATAGGTCTCCCAATTACGTGCAGTGTAGCCATTCCGAGATTCATCTAAAGTCAAAAAGGTTTTGGGTTTATATGAATAATGTACTTTTTAAGAATATGAACCTCAACGCAGGTGACAATAATGACAAGTACAGATTTTGCAGCCGTTGGAACAATTTACTTAGATGTTCATGAATGTTTGTCTCTAATTATGCAATGAACAAGGCCCTTAAAAACATGATATCATCTCACAAGTAGGTTAATACATTTCGTACTTGTATAAAGAATCATACTATCAATTGTCATAAATGATCGGTTCTTTGCTTTTTGGGTTAGACTGCACGCTAATGTGTGAAATGTCACTTCAAGGTAAGCGCGTTCGAACATTAAAAACAATGTACCAAGCTTACCGATTAATCTGCGATTCCAGCACCATAATCTGTCGTCTTCCTCATAGGCTTCGTTTTGCGCTTGCTGCAGTGTTTTCCGAGATTGCTGACTTCCCTTCGATGCCAATGAACGACGTCGATCCTGCCGGCTCCCACGCTGGTTATCCATTTGTTTGGCATTATTTTGAAGCTTTTCATGCCTTCTACAATTCCTGCCTCGTTCATGACCATCTAAAGAGATGAAATACCTTCATTGATTACGCTCGCCGCCAAATACGACGCCAATTCAACGACTTTTAGTCCAGAGTGTAAGTGTTTAGAAGCTAAAGGCCAAATAGTGGAATTTAAACTTTCATTCGCATTTAGTATGTGGCCACCTAAATATCTCTCCAGTAATTCACCCCTTGATAAATCTTCGTAGATTGGAAAAATTTCCTTCTGTACTTCGGGGTGCAATGGGTTTAGGGTGCGGTTCCTTATCCATTCCAAGGACTTTTCGTTTCTGCCACTCGCACCAGCTCGTAATATCCAAACGAATGCGAATTTCGCTTTGAAAGTTTGAGAGCGTATTCGTGGATACTTAAGCTTCCGAACTATGCAATAAAAAATGGAATTTTTGAACCTCCTCATGTGGTTTTGCGCCTTAAACTGAAATACTTAAAGAAGGTTGTGACAGTGGTAACTCAAAGACTTGATGTTATTGACCGAACCGGAAGAAGAGGTAACCAACCTGTGAGCAATTCTGCCTGCACTGCTATTTTACGTCGTCCTCTGAAGTTATGCTTTGCAGAATCGGAATGTTCCCAGATATCATTGATTACACTGAAAATCTTCAAACAAGAGCACCTCACTTTGTTTTATGTCGGAATAGGCGAGGGAGCGTCATGGATATGATAATCGAGTCATTAAAACAAACTTTTTTTTCATTACATGACCTCTTTTCGCGAAGTTTCAAACATCACGTTTCACCTACAAAAAAACAAATATTTTGTTGACTCCTGCCTACATAGTCATCACAAGCAGAAAAGATAAATTAGAGTTTACACGGAAAGAAAAAAGTGCACACTTTTCCCACACATAATTCAAGTTGTGAATGGCCGAAAAACATTCTAAAAGTGATTCCATCAATTATTTTGCAGCCGAAAAGGAAAAACACCACGAAAGACGACGGACAGCGTAGAGACATAGACGCCAGGGCCCCATATGTATGTGTTCTTTAATACGGAATGTCTATAGCTATAAGGGTCGGTGTGATGTCAACGTGTGAATTAAAAAATGAGCCATTCACGGGCTCACACTCATGCTTCCTAGAGTCAACTGAGCTAATTTGAAAGAGGTTACATGGAAGTCTTCGAAGTGGCATCATTTATGCTGCTCTCAGACACCCGTCCACGCCGCACAGATGTCCGCCAAGATTCTCATACTTCAGGACGGCAGTGGCAGGTCCTACAGCTACCACAGCACAAGAGGGTTTGTCATTTCAGTAGTCAACACAGACTACTGCAACTAGTTACGAGCAGTCGGACTATGGCTACGCACACCCGTAGCCCATCTGACAAAGGGAACACCATGTATGGTAAAAACGGATTTTGATGGGTGACAGGTATTTTGCCAGGGAATTCCTCGAGACCACCAACCTAAAAGGATTTGTTCCACCGTGCCTCGGTTTGCATGGAAATCGAGATGAAAATACCGCGCGTAACTGCTATACCTGTGCACTGCATGGCGTCTACTTCTACTCTTGCCCGTCGATTGATTGTGCATAATTATATGGTTACACAACTATTCTTATGTTAATACTACAATAATTTCTGCAATGTTTGTATGATACTTATCAACCAGAATAATTTTGTACCTAGTAACGATTGCAAAACAGCGACTAAATGAAATTGCGTAATTAAATGAAATAATGAAAGCATATAATTTGATATTTCATATAAAATGGAAAAAGAAGAGTATAATTTTAAGATATCCATGTTGGATGCCTCGTAAACAATGAAGGAATGTGTGCACCTCGGTATTATAGTACTGTAATTTTGATACAAATGTGTTATTGTACAATATATGAAAATATGAAGGAATGTGTGCACCTCGGTATTATAGTACTGTAATTTTGATACAAATGTGTTATTGTACAAGACCTTCATGTAACTGATTTATCTTATGTAAATTTTATTTCATCATTGCAAGGAGAACTGAAAAAGTAGGAAACACATCAATCGTTGGATAAGTATGAAAAATGTTGAATGCAGGTTTCGAAAACGGGCCTCCACCTTGACAGCCAAGCCCCTTGCTTTTTTATTTATTTATTCGCTCTATGGGTAGTTCTGTTGGTTGCGGACGCTGGCCGCTTTTGTTCGTTCTTGTTCTATGAGTTCTTAGCTCAGCTTTTTTGTTACAGAGAGCGTTGAGCTTTCTGACCGGGCGCGCTGAGCAAAGGAGCCCGGCATCCGGCTACCCCACACCGGCTCTCAACCGACGGTCACAGTGTACACGTACAGCAGTTACGCGCGGGACTTTGATCTCGATTTTCGTGGAAACCAAGGCGCACTGGAACAAATTTCTTCAGCTTTGTGATCTGGAGGAATTCCCGCACAACATAACTGCGACCCATCAAAATCCGCTTGTACCATACTTGGTATTCCCCTTGTGCCCTTGTGAGTACCATCAGACGGTCACTTGGAAGAAGGAATGGCTGGCAACGATGTAGGCAGATTATGCCTGCACACAAGTGATTGTCGTTCGCGCTTAAGACGTAGACGTAGAGCGCGCTGTCTCGTACAGTGCATTTGTCCAAGTCAAACTCTCCCCAGTGCGATAACTCTTGTTCGTATTTGTTGTTTGTGGAGGAAACGCTGACCAGCGGTCCATAAGAATGTTGTTAGACCCATTATTTTGTCATTCTTGCAACAGAAAGGGGCTGTGTTATTCCAATAGCATAATACTCTCCTACACCCTCCTCACCTCAACGTGATCTGTAAGACGTGCAGCAACTTCTCTGGGCAATCTCCGGACTTGTCTCCAATCGAACACGTATGGAATATGTTTGTTCGAGCCACCATCTCACAGCTACTGCAGAACTACTTCAACAAGTCTAGTAGGCGTGGAATAATGTATCCCAAGATTGTATTAGCCGTCAGTATGATCGGATGGATGCCAGAATCAGGGGCTGCTCTAAGAGGTCGAACTAATTTTATTTCCGGCCGTGTATTTCTGGTGGCTACTTGACGTATGTCACATCCAGTAACTAGTCAATATTCGAGGTTACTGAGTTCACCTGACCATTCCATTCTACTTTTACTGCTCCTCTATTGACAACACAATACTCCCTGCCGCCTTCTGTACTGCCATATCATAGTTGCATATCAGTTATTGTATAATTTTGACCATATAATGTGTATTGCCCAACTGCTCCTGTAATATACTCTCTCCAAACATCTGTAGTAAGGCTCTCCATTATCACGACGCCTTTAAAACGTGATTCGCAGTGAACAAATGATTTTATGAGGAAGGTTATCGAGGAGTTGTTGTTGTTGTGGTCTTCAGTCCGAAGACTGGTTTGATGCAGCTCTCCACCCTACTCTATCCTGAGCAAGCCTCTTCATCTCCACATACGAACGACAACCTACATCTGTCTGAATCTGCTTACTGTATCCATCTCTTGGTCTTCCCCTACGATTTTTTCCCCATACACTTCCTCCAACGCTAAATTAACAATTCCTTGATGTCTAAGAATGTGTCCTACCAATCTATCCCTTCTTTTAGTCAAGGTATGTCAGAAATTCGAGGAGTTATGCCATACAAAAAATTTTAGCTTGTTTAATAATGTATGTTTATCGCTAGCGTATTTCACTATACATATTCTCGTGTAATGATAGCAAAATATAGAAGTGTTACTTAATAATAATAAAAATTTCCGCTTAGTGTTTGAGATATAAAATATTTATTTTAAAATATAGCATATCGATTTCGTTCATTGAATGGACATCTTCAGAACAGTTTCACGTCTAGAGGAGCCATGCTGTGAAAATGAATTCCCTGAACGTGAGTTCCCTGAACTTGAAACTGCACTCAATGAACTCGCTCAATGAACGATATCGATGTGCGACAATTTTAAATAAATATTTTATATCATAATAATCAACCGTAAATTATTAGTATTATTATTATATTGTAATAGTTGGGCACACTACTCACTATGGAATATTCATACAAGAGTCAATTGGTTGCTAAGTTCCTTTATACATCCGACTAGACGTTTCAATACATGCACCTCATCAGAAGGATCATAGTTTATAAACGTGCATAATCACGGTAACGACAAAACATTTATTTGGCGTTAGTGCCTTGACGTTACTATTTTACGAAGCGGCGCCATGCCGAACGTAACGGTCGATTTCCTGGCGTCCACTGAGTCCCTTCGTATGTGTTGCTTAATGCCGCGAGAAGCCAGTCGGAACGTGTTATCCTAGGGACGCGTGTGCTGTCACAGTCGAGTTACGGGTAGACACGGACGACAATTGCAACGAACTAATCTAGTAGCATGTCCCTGAAGTCAGCGACGAGTGCGTGGTCGGAGTTGCAGCATGTCGACGCAGACTCTAAGAACCGTGAAGGGTTGCATCAGCAACTAAGGATAGCGCCTGTTGGGCATGGAGGCTAGGAGTAATGTGAGGTCTTCAGTTTTGAAGAATAGGAACCGGTTGAAGACGATGGCGTAATCAAGGAGATAACATTAGGTGACAATTACAAGGGCTTCGTGAAGCTGGCCAGCGGGTCAGAACCGGACAAGATAATAGCACAGGCAGGGCTGCCGTGTGAATAACACCATGGTTCGACGGTTGCTGTCTTTCGTGAACAGACGCACAGCGTCTGTAGTGGATAGTTGAGGCGAGGCAATGGCTTTGGCTAATCGTAAGGAACACAGTTAATAGTCGAGAAATGAACTACTCCCTTCTATCTGGCTATGACCTTCTCCTCCTTCGCTATCTACTTTTGCATTTTCCTCGCCCCCCTCTACTCCACCTCCTCCTCCGCCTCGTTCTAAGCATCTCCGCTACCTTGGTCCATTTACTCCTCTCCTATTTCTGACATAAACTACGGCACGTGTAATCAAGTGTATCATTTCCTGCATTATATATAGGGTGCCTCCAACAAACACCGACAGCGCTTGGTATGTTGTGCGAGAAGGCAAACTGATGGGGTTTCAAGAAGGAATCCATATCCAGAAACGCTCGGGTTGGGCGTTGGAGAACATTCAAGTTTGAGAACGAACTATTGTGATCCGATCCATTTCGGTGCCTGCACACAGAAGCTATGCAACCCTTCAGACATCTGTGTATTGGGGATGGACGTCGTGATCCTAATAACATTCCTGTGCACAAAGTCTGAGATGGGTGTGCGTTCCTTCAAAATCAAAAGTGTTCAAATGTTTGTAAATCTATCGGACCAAACTGCGTAGTCATCAGTCCGTAGCTTACAAACTACTTAAACCTAGGTTAACTAACCTACGGACAAACACACACACTCATGCCCGAGGGAGGACTCGAACCTCCACGGCGAGCAACCGCGCGCTCCGCAGCGAGGTGCTTTAGACCGCTCTGCTACTCCACCGCGGCTGTGCGTTCCTCATTATGTCAATAAATCCAACATGGTTTCGAACTGCGTACCTCCTAAGTTATTGCAAAGCGTACATTATCGGTGCTGAGACGCATGCACATGAGCAAATACATGTGATTGTCTTTGAACTGTTTCAATCGCTCCACGGAGTCGAGCAACAAAGTCGTCTGCAGACGTTACGGGAGTGCCATACACAATACTCTTAATGCTATCCCACTGAAAATAGTCCAGAGATGTCAAATCTGGCGACCGTGCTGGCCACGGAACTGGTCCACCTCCACCCATTCACTGATTGGGATATGCGACGTTGAGGTGCTTCAGCACAGCGACATCAATGTGTGCTGGAGCTCTGTCGTACTGAAACCACATTTACATCCTCACATTTAGTGGCACCGCGTACAATACGGTAGGCAAGACATCTCGAAGAAATGCGAGGTAGTTCCGTCCTGTCAGTCTGTTTGGCAGTAGGTATGGCCCAATGATACGATCACCAATTATTCCGGCCCAGATGTTAATACCGAACCTCTGTTGGTGATTGTGAACCACCTGGCCATGCGGATTTGCGTCCGCCCACACATGCATGTTGTGCACGTTTACCATTCTCTCCAGTAAACGTGCATTCATCCGTGAATAACACGAAGCTCAGATATTGTGTCTAGAGTACGCATGGGAGAAGCAAAAATGTTCAAATGTTTATAAATCTTCTTGACCAAACTGCTATGGTCAACAGTCCCTAGACATACAAACTACTTAAACTAAAATAACAACACTCACACTCATGTGCCAATGAGGACTCGTCTGCACCAAAGCGCCTTAGAACGCTCGGCCAGTAGTTTAGTCCCTTGCAAAATCAATCAACTACAACTGCAACGCACGGCCACTCCAGCGCGGCATAAGAGAAGCAAGGTTATTTAAGAGAGTCAGATTGAACGCTGAAAGTCATAATCAGTTTCTAATGATGATGATGATGATGATGGTGACAGAAAATGGTCACAAAGTTAACCATTACATGAAAACAAATGAAATAAAGACCATTTTACAAGGTCAGCTTTGGGCTTCTCTAGAGCCAGGCGACTCTGGAAGTGCGATGATCAATTAGAGCAGCCAATCGTCGCACTAGCAGCGTCGCCTACTCCAGTGGTCTAAAGCTGACCTAGTAAAAAGGAAGAAACCGATTACCAAAAGAAATAATATACGATATGGACAGATTTTAAATTAATTTTGATTACAGATCATGATCATTTTCTCCATATTGATTTCCAAAATAGTAAAAGATTGTAATGCATGATTAGAGATATAGATCTGAAACCTTCTACCACTATTAACGCCTACAAATTCACATGATTTTTGTTAAATGCCAGCCTTTAATGAAACACCTTTCGAATTATATGTTTCGTTGGCTCCTTGTATAATTAAGATTAAAAATCCGTACTTCAGTTTTCGTGCTCACGTATTATTGTAATGATTTGTCTCTGCGTTACATGATTTTCGAGTAGGGCCTCTTCAACTCCGGTGTTTCTCGTGTGACGGCCTAGGCGTACTACCAGTTCCTGCTGATGTTGTGCACCTCCTATGTGCAAAGTGTTGTGTATGCCCATTGTGCAAGCGCGCTCAGATATGACGGTTTGGACTGAGAGTAGTGATGCTTCAGCAATATAAAGCTGATCTCAGTCTGGTGGATTCCGAAAGTGACTGGACTTCACAAGCACTAGCTTTGTTTTGACGCGGGATTGCACCTCTTCCGATTTTCGGTGTCCTGCACTTTTTGCTGCAGCTGGCATATCTCAGGTGTCGTTCCGGTAGCCAGCTGGGATCTGTCTGTGGCTGTGACGTCACGCGGCGGACACAGCAGTAGCACCAAGCTGGCAATAGTCACGTGATTATTGGTGAGTTTGGTAGTGTACGACACTCCTTCCGGTTTATTTGATATATAGTAGACGCTTCTGAGCATGAATAAGGCAAGACTAATTGTGTAGTTTGTAAGTGCAAAAGCGTGGCTTACAGAACGCAGGATGTACATTATAATCTCTTTCCGAAAGAAGTGATGTTTCGAAACATATGGTTAGTTCAATGCAAGAGAAATATTAAGTTAATGTGGCCCATTTCTTTCCAGGAGACTATATACGCGATTTAAGAAACGAAGTATTAGGTTGCCGGTGAGACAAGAGCTTATATCAGACGCCGCACGTTCACAAAAATTCCTAACTGCGTCGTATTCTAATATCTGATCTGGTACGATTTAAATTGTTGATAATACTCGTTTACCATGTACGAAATAGTTTTAATGTTTTCGCACACATTTTGGTCAGTAAGAATTGTAAAAGATTTTGTCTCTGTTGATAGTACCACTTTCATACATAAAGAGCTCAAATCTCTTAATCTCGGTCATGAATGATAGAGGTCGTCGGTATTATACCAGACGTGCACGAAATAGCTGTCGCTACGTTCTACAAAAAAAGAGAAAATTGGAGCAAGCCTTCTGAACAGTCACTCATCGATCCACAAATATTGAAAGAAGACAATGAAATTAAGGAGCAGAAAAGAGAACTGTCTTTTTCAAAAAAGGAAAAAATTCTCTTTTGGATAAACAAATTGTGCTTATGAAAGCACAACGGAGAAGCACCAATCGCGCGACTGTGAAAAAGAAGTGGTGGCATTTTTGTATCCGTACTTTACGGCAAGCCTGATTCAATTTTGACGAGAAAATAAAGGTCTATTAAATGGAGTCGGGAGAGCGTCGCAAATACACTCACACTCCGGAAACATATTATCATTTAAGAAGGCTGAAATAAGACTATTGCCGGCCGCGGTGGCCGAGGGGATTGAGGCGCTCCAGTCACGGTCTGCACGGACACTACGGTCGGGTGTTCGAATCCCTCCTCGGGCATGGAAATTTGTGCCGTCCTTAGTCTTAGTTAGTTCATAAGTAGTTTGTAAGTTTAGGGACTGATGACCCCGAAGTTAAGTCCCATAAACTATACAAACATATGAACATATGATAAGACTATTGTAAGGCAAGGTATGTCTCGTCGTTACATTTTATTTTCTATTAAGTGAAATATAGCTTGCAGTTTCAAACTGCACTTTTTTCTCTACTCGCAAAAATTCGTAATTAACAAGAGAAATACAATGCAGAACAAAGAGTATTCAGTAATATAGCCAATAAAAACTAGGCATTATGTACGGGGTTTAGGAGAGAGGAGGAAATACTCCACTTTATATTTGAAAATTGATGTTCTCCTCCTTGCTGATGTGTTTGAAAACTTCCGCAGTCTTTCCATCCTACGTACGAATTAGATCCCGACCATTACATTGCCACACCCACCTTAGCGTGGGATGCTTTGCTGAAAATTAGTAACGCAGAGCTGATAACCGATATCAATCAACTGCAGTTTGTTAAACGAGGTATCATAAGTGAGATCGTTCATTTTTACTGTACACATGCAGCTATGATCGATTATGATGAAACATTCGATGAATCGTACGCACATTATACAACTCGATGTGAACAGCTTATATAAGTGCACAATGCTGTACCGTCTTCCTGTGACTAATTTTGAATAGCTTCTTCCAGAGCATCAAAGATTTTGATGTTACGAACGTCCCACATGATCCAGACACAGGGTACATATTACAAGTAGATCTCGCTGAAAGTATTCATGATTTAAATTCAGATTTGTCCTTTTCTCAAGGAAAAAAAAACCCTACCATCATATAGTAAGAAAAAAAATTGTTTACAACTCTTTACGACAAAGAAACTACGTCCTTCATTACATAAATTTAAAACACTGTTTGGAACATAATCTGGTTTTGTAAAAGATTCATAGAATATTATCAACCAAGCACCCTGGATGAAGCCATACAATAACGCACGACAACTGATGAATGAGCGAAATGAATTTGAGAGCAAATTTTTCGAACTCATGTACAATGCCCTTTCGGCTGGACCATTTAGAACGTGCGAAAGATGCAAGACATTAAACAGGCAACATCATGGGAACGTAGACACGGGACAGGTGAATTCTCCATTTAAATGATAAATCAAGTGCAGTTGGAGTGGTTGTTTTAGATTCTTCCAGATGCTTCTTTACGACTTTCACTGTCACTGTGGGTATATGTTAAAGAAATTTCTACCTAATTACGTAAAACTGTACTACACAGTCACTGATAACCTCATTTATGATATTAAAACTCCAAATCTCTACGAGGATATCACTAATAATGTGCATAAAAGGTTCCGATACCCCTGGTTTCTCAGAAAACAACAATTATGATATTCCGCTGGTGAACAAGAAAGTGGTTGGATTATTGAAAGAAATTAATGGGGAACCTGTTATTGAACATACTGGGCTGCGATCAAATATGACAGACACTGAGCGCATTATAAGTAGGGTAAAGGCATGAAACAATCTTCTGTAAAGAAGTAGATTATTGATGGCTATAGATAGTACGTCTTGAATTAAAAAGTAAAAACGACTGTTCAGTACTTATTTACTTCCAAGCACCATGTTGTTTCCACCATTAGACAACAGAAGCTGGCTTTGTCTGCACAGGATGACAATCGATACATCCTCGAGGATGGGATGAACACTTTGGTTTGGGGACACTCTCACATAGCAAAGAACTGATTATATTGTCATACTTATTTCTGTCATTGTAAATATAATATTGTATTAATTTATTGAGTAGGTAGCACTGTTTTTATTTCAAAAATTTCCTGATCCTTTATCACACTATTGTTGATGGAGTAGGGTTAATAATAATTGTGTTGTATATAATGTTTTTTATTTGCATAATTATATAAAATCTTTCAGATTTTTTAAATATTTGCAGTATTGCAAATTTATTCTATATGCTTTAAATTCAGCCTGAATTGTATTCAGACCCATAGGTCCAATCACAAACGTAGGCATTCCTGCAGTAAATTCAGCTTCCACAGAGTTCATGCTTATAGAATTTCCTGTTTCATATTTTGATGTTGGATGAATGCAAGCATTTATACATTGTTCTAATTGATTTACTGAAACGTTGTATGACATAGATAGGTTACAAAATATTAGTATGCAGCCCTAAAAAATGAGGACGCCAGCGGCTTAGTCGCTCTGCTGAATCAGTAATGCATTATATACGTTATGCATTACTGATGCGCTTGAAGATTTCATATATACAACCGAACCATCAACTTTTAATTCAAGCACTGCCTCACCATACATGTCGATAGTTGCTGCCTCTCCCTTTAATGTATTAATGTTAATAGGGATGTGTGACGGGTTGTATTCACTCGTCGTCTCTCTATGTATGTACTCCTTCATCGAACCACACGCACAGTCCCATCCATGCCACACATACTGTCATTGAGCTGACTAGGCCTTCATCTGTAAACGAAACATGTACATTCACACACTCACTCAGTCGTAACTCAAGCTCACATGACCACGATTTTGGCCTGGGACGAATGGACGGGGGAGGGCGGGAGCTGAGCTCATACAAATTTTGTGTGACCATGCCGTCGCCAAATTTTCTAGAGTAAACGATGTAAGGAAAGAAAATATTTGTTGGTAATATATTGGGTGAAAGGTGTTTATTTTATTGTAGAAAAGTGTGAGTGGAGGTAAAAAAAATTGATTTACGTATTATTAACTGTGGTGGCTGTTGTTGTAATGTTTGAGCAACATAACAAATCTGACCATAATTTCGTGGTTGGTTACGTTAAACTCGTGATTAATGCAAGTGGTGTAGTTAAATTTTGAAAATATTAAGCAAGACAATCAGTGTAATTAACAAATACTATGGCCCTATCTGACAAACATTTCAAAAGATCACTCACCTTTCTTTTCCTTACAAAATCTCCTACAGAGACTGTGCACACACAGATAGCAGAAATTAACTTACTCCGTCTGTGCAATACGTATAACTCAATTAGTACGCTAATGGTACTGATAATTTAGAAAATCATGAATAGTAGGAATTTTAACATCAAGTGATTGGCAAGTGGGTGCAGTCCAACCACTATAGTCAGTATCTAACAAAAATTAATTCACTCAAGCAAATAGGAAATTTAAGTAAGTCAGTCTTAATTAATGCTATGCATACGGCAATTGTACGAGTTTGGTTCTTTATAGGATAGATGTGGCGTTGGCTATTATTGATGAACTCAGTGCAAATCGAAATAGAAAAATTATTCATTAATTCAACTGTCTGTTAACTTCTACTATCAATTTTAGGAAAATGGTCTCTAACAATTAATGACACTCACTTGATTGTAAAATTGTGTAGACATATTATTAATGCATTATTGAGGCTTGTCATGCTAATCGTCTGTGGTTAATTAGTTGTTCAAATGAGATAGCAAAAGTACTGTCTAATGTTCCTGTATTTAAACAAAATTTAAACATGCATTCACAGTAAATTACAATCAATAACATTTAACTTATCTTATTTTATCAGTCCAGCAACGTGGTACTCTGCAGTCATATAAATGATACACACATTCATACAGAAATCATTTTGATGGTGGCTCCTCCTTTGGCAGCTTGCTAGCAGTTCGCCGTGATGCTTCGCGAATCGCGTAATTAATCGCGACCGTTAGCGTCCGCGATGACGCTACCGCGTTTCGGACGTCTGTGACTGTTACCGAACGCATAACGAATTTCTGCCTCAGCAGAACGAACGAATAAATGTTTCATTAATATCAATTGTTACTTCACTTATGTTCACAGGTTTCACATAAACTTTCATATCGTTGCACTTATAACAAATTAGAACTTTCACTTTGTTTTAACTTTATTACTTATATTGTTTGAGCACTCCGCGGACCGCGCACGAACGTCTGATCTACGTCACGGGTCGGCAGATACTGCTGCTTGCCTGCTCTCCCACAGGCGAGCGCTGCTATACGATAGAGTCTCTGACCTGAGGAGCCATATCGATAACTGTTCAAAGAGAAATATTTTACATTGACAAATTAAACATAACAAGTAATCACAGTCATCTAGAAAACATACAAAGTACAAATAGAATAAAATAATATATACATAAACAATTACAATACAGATAATAAATAAATGACAGAAAATGTTCACAGCTAAGTTACGTACATACATTGAGCATCACGATAATTAATTAAGTCACATAAGAAGTTAACTACTACATATTCACGATAAACAGGTTCAAACGAATAATATGTTCAAAATGAAGCTCATTCCTCGATATAATGTAAGGCTTACCTTAAGGGTTACCTTACAACGAAACCCCCAGATCACCTTCTGTTTGCCAAATATTTATTTTAAATAAATGAGAGAAAAGTCTCTCTCTCTCTCTATCTCTCTCTCTCTCTCTCTCTCTCTCTCTCTCTCTCTCTCTCTCTCTCTCTCTCTTATGTATATGCATTATAAAACAGTCGCAGTTCTTACGGTCTGGGGACGGGGGCTATGGTATTCAAAGTAAGACACGGTGGTTAGGTCCACGATACTTCCGTTGAAGTCAGGAACGTCTTACTGGAGAAAACTGAAGTATTGGGCAAATTATTTACCAGAAAATGTAAGGGGGAGGGGCTAGCATTTATGAATAAAAAATATAGGGTGGTCAGGTATTTTTCTTATAAGAAACGCGTTTGAAAATAATCATTTTAGAAATTGGACAAAGTTTTTAACAGAATCGAAACAGGAACTTCCCTGTAGCTACTTAGCAGTCGCCAAAATATTCAAAATACTCCATATACCGGATCTTACTCCTCCTCTACCGTACAAACTATTATGCAGGCGCTCTCGATTGCAGCGCATGAAGACTGTAGCGCAAAAAGTGAAAATCAGTCATGAGTTGCTTTCGAAAGCAAGTATAATATTTTGAACACAGTAACTGCTATCATCCATTGAAGACACCCGCCGAATCGAGGGCCCAGTGGAAAGGCTTCTTAAGTATGGGGCCAAAAAAAGTGGTATTTAGCAGCCTAATCACCATGGACGAGCCGTAAATAAATCACTATGACATCGAGACAAAGAGCAAGGAAGCACGTTTCGCCACCGCCGAAAAAATACGAAGACACCAACATTATTAGGTAAGCTGGTGAGGGGTAATTTTTTTTTTGGGTGGGGGGCAGCCATGTTTAGATGTGAAGAGATTATACTGGTAAGGGGCTAGGAAATTCTGTTGATGAGTTTATGGGGAGCAGCATGGGGATGTTTTTTGCTTCATGAGAACACATCACCCTTTTTTTCCCACGTATCACATGTGTTGCTTCTTCGCAGTATCAACTCTTGTTTTCCCATGGCATGGTTCGCAGTGAGTTCTTTCACTATTCTTAGGTGACGAAAACATTTCGTAACAGTCCTTCCCAGAATTACAAGACAATTTTCAATGGAGAACCTTTTTTTTCCAGTACGTTATCCATAGCTAGGAAAAATGTGTCGCACTGAAGCGTGAATATTCTCCGCTAATCTTTTCGGAGGTAATAATAATTATAATATACTTATTTATAAATTCCTTTCACTGTGCTGGTCGCGGTGGCCAAGCGGTCTGAGGCGCGTCAGTCACGGTCTGCACGACCACTACGGTCGGGGGTTCGAATCCCCACTCCGGCATGGATATTTGTGCCGTCAATATTATTAGCTAGTTCATAAATAGTTTGTAAGCTTAGGGACTGATAACCCCGTATTTATGTCCCATCCGTTCTACAAACATTTGAACATTTCTCTTCACTGTTGCATAAAGTAAATAATATCTTTTTTATGTGAGTACCTTCCCTTTCGACTATTTTGATATTAAACCAGATTTGGTCCGCGTCTTCGTCGGTATGAATCTCGAACGTTAATGGGTGTTGAATAATCGATGAGAAACTCGGATATAAACAAAAAACTAAAGGTGATACTTTCAAAAGGGCGCAAAGGTAAAGAACTAATGTGGTTGTAAGCACAGATAAAAGATATTTGAAGTATGCAATACCAATAGAGCTGGGTACGGAACAGCCTAGTTTCAAACAGTGGCTACCACACGCGTTACAGTGCTCCTTGCGGCAACCAACTTATCTTTACCAGTGCTCATATCACTGAGAGTAACCGGTCTACAACTTGTGCTCATATCACTGACAATAAC
This sequence comes from Locusta migratoria, assembly GCA_026315105.1. NCBI lineage: Eukaryota > Metazoa > Arthropoda > Insecta > Orthoptera > Acrididae > Locusta > Locusta migratoria. The sequence continues at coordinate 223,187,309 of CM048746.1, forward strand.
CGGTCTACAATTTGTCACTGTATTAATTGACTTGCTTTATTCGCTGAAACACTGCTGTTTTCTCAAGTTCGTTTACCAAAATATGAATTCAAGGTGCCTTTAATTTATTTCCATTAAATGAACTGAAGTGACAAAACACTAAATACTGCTTATTAACATGTAGATGTGAGGAAGACTCTAAGGAAACTAAGTCCGTCTTGCAACTTCAATTTCTCTTCAAGTATGTGCAAGAAAGCCATTAGCTTTGAAATAATTACAGGTTTCCTTTCAAAGATAAGTAGCTAACAAAGAGAAGACTAGCTAATATGAAACGGAAAAGTGATTTCCGACTACAACCAGCTACATACACTCCACTCACTTTAGAGATGAATTTGTGTACAATATAAAAATAGGTGTCTTCTGTTCAAAGCATTCGCAACTGCTTTTAATTTTCCATGACATTTACAACGTAATTAGTGAAAGTTTATCACATCTTTTAATGCTCTGTAATATTAACAACATTTACCCAATGTAGCATTGCGTTCAAATTCGCCTCAAACAAGTGCGACGTATAGTACCTCTATGAAATTTAAACTCTTTTGCTAGACCACCAATGGGACAAGTGTGAAAATCGCATGCAATTTCATTATGTGATTTTTGTGTGTGATGTCCGAACAGACAAACAGACAGATAGACAAAGAACAAAAAATTCAATAAATGTGTCATCTCTTATTGCTGTTACAAAAGCGCATAATAACTTAAGTCAAGAACAGTTTTATTATACACACATAAAAATGTTCCGTCACCTTTGTTCGAAGGTCTCCTCAACATTGACGTTAAATGCGTATATTGCATCAAGAACGCAGTTCCTTAGATTGTCCATATATGTTACTCAACCTGCACAAAGACGTAAACAACAACGCATGAGCAGTGCCAACGCGAAGAAGTAGGAAAGACGACCCTACTTGCCTCACTCGGGCCACCTAAAGGCTACCACAGCAGCTGATGACCACCACTTAGAGACATCAGTTCGGAAGAACTCTGAGAGGACGTCAGTATGATGAATAATGATTTTCGTACAGCCACAGAACGTCTTGTTTCGACTCAGACTGTACGTAATGGACTGCATGACACGAAACTCGTAACCACCACACAGCCAAGAACAGATGGGCCCAACAGATTGCTGAATGCACTCGTCAGAATAGGGCATCGCTATTCACAAATCATTCTAGCATCTATCCACAACCAGACAATGGTGGGAGCCATTTTTGGAGGGCACCTGGTCAGCCTGAAAATCTTAAACACACTGTCCAGCGAGTTCAACAAGGTGGTAGTTCCTTGATGTTTTGAGGCTGCAATATGTGGGGGCCACCGTATACCACGAGTAGTTTTGGAAGGAACACAAACGGCCATGCGATACAGAACGACATTCTCCAGTATATAGTGGGAACATATCAGCAGCATTGAGGGATTTGAGGGATGGACGACTCTCGCGCTCATCGTGTACATCTTGTGAATGCGATCCTTCAAGATGACGAAATTGCAAAATTGAATGGCCATTACACTCTTCAGACGTGAACCCTATCGAACATGCCTGGGATACATCGAAAAGGGATATTTTTGGTCCAGACGATTCATCAACCAATATGAAAGATGTATGCCGAATCGCTATTCAGGAGTGGGACAACCTGGACTAAAAGCCCCATGATGACGAATCAGTGTAAGAGTATCAGAGGCAGTGGCGCAGCCAGGATTTGGTTCTGGGGGAGGCTAAATTTTTACAAAAAAAGCCTTTTGAATTTATTAACCAATTACACAAGAAATAAAATGAGTATACTAGCATTAATTTGAAAGTGAAAGAGGAGCGATGTGGTGGAAACGGAGTATATATAATCAGCTCGTAAAATAATTAAACAGCTTATATGTTACTACCCAAATATAAAGGTTTTTACAGTTTAATTACCATGGGAATCTATGTGTAAAAACTGAATAAAATAACACATAACACTAATGTTGTTCATAAGATGCCACTCGGTGGCGCCGCTGGCTTGCTAAGCAGCGGGTCGCCGCATATGAATAATCGAATAATCGGCTCATAACTTCAGCGTAGCAGAAAAAAACCAGTTCACAGTAACAACACCACACGTTCCCAATGGCGTTATCACGTTCCCGACCCATTGTTACGTTCACTTTTGCTTGGCAAATTATAGTTATGTTGTGATTTATTACATGTGTACTATTTCAAATTTCCGGAGCCGATCTGTTTACTTTGGAGCCCTATTCACCCCCCTCTCCCCCTTTCTTTCGGGGCTGCGCCACTGATCCGAGGTACTGGTGTATGCTGCAGTGTGGAACACGAAATCAGAATATCCGAGGATCATCGTTTGAAATAGTATTAAGTCCAACCGTGGACAAAACTGAGTTTGATGCATTTTTGTATAGTTTACATAGCGATCTTTCATGCTGTAAAGTCAGAATGTAACAAATCGCATTCACTATCAACGTAAATTGCATCTCTAAGTAGCTGTTGTTTCAAATCTTAATCAGTCCACTCAATCGTGTGTTTCAAACCATATTGTGTCCAGTATGAAGCAGTACTGTCACCTTGCTCTGTTGGCTATGCCGACAACTGACGCGCTATTTTCAACAATGCTGCGCATTCAATAATCACAGTTATATTGTAAACTTTGTATAAGAGAGTAGTTTATCGATTATGGAGGAAAAAATGTTTCTGGAGTAAATTGACAAAAAAAAAAATTACTAAAAATTTCCGGGCTGTTATGCCGTGGTCTAGTGGATTTATTATTAAAACCCAACGTTTCGTCCCCGACTGCGGAGGACATTCTCAAGGGAGATCGTGGCACTTTTGGATGTCCGATGCACACCCTGTCTCGCTACTGACTGAAGCCAAATTCCGTTTACAAGGGCTCGCGCGCAGTGGTGTGACGTCAGATGTTTTTGACATGCGCGCGCAATTCGTCGTTGCCGATTGCCTCCGTCCGTTAATGTCGTCCCATGGTGGAAAACTGTTACCTTTTTTCTTCAAAAGCGGAATCCAGATATCATTTAGTTTCACGGCCTCCTCCATCCTATTGAAAAACACCACAATAATTTCAATTGGATGGAGGAGGCCGTGAAACTAAATGATATCTGGATTCCGGTTTTGAAGAAGAAATGTAACAGTCTTCCACCATGGGACGACATTAACGGACGGAGGCAATCGGCAACGACGAATTGCGCGCGCATGTCAAAAACATCTGACGTCACACCACTGCGCGCGAGCCCTTGTAAACGGAATTTGGCTTCAGTCAGTAGCGAGCCAGGGTGTGAATCGGACATCCAAAAGTGCCACGATCCCCCTTGAGAATGTCCTCCGCAGTCGGGGACGAAACGTTGGGTTTTAATAATAAATCCACTAGACCACGGCATAACAGCCTGGAAATTTTTAGTAAATTTTGACCATTACGGCCGTGAAAGTTTACATTTTACCAAAACACAAAAAAAAAAAAAAATAAATAAATAAATAAATAAATAAATAAAGCCATTATGAACATGTTGTAGATCACAATATTGAACTTACAGATTTAATTTGCTGTTAACAGTTACTGTTCTTCCACAGAGAAACAAAAGTAAATGCTTAGTTGTATGTTTATCACAGTAATCGTTTTTACTTGTATATTTTACAAGTTATTGGATCAAAATATATTAAGTCCTTCCACTTGTATATTTTACAAATTATTGAATAGAAACATATTAAGTCCTTTCCACGTACCTACAAGTACATCCCAAGTAAAAAAAAAAAAAAATAAATAAATAAATAAATTGTGAAATGTTCCTCAGGTTATGTGTGATCATTTTTTTTATTATTCTCCTGTAAAATTTCGTTTTTTTGGACATAATACGCCTCGGTTGCACAGTGGTAGACTGCCAGACTACAAGTCCAAAGATGCCGGCCTTCGTGGCTCAGCGCGCCCGGTCAGGGGGCTCAACGTCCCCTGTAATAAAAAAAGCTGAGCCAAGAGGTTCGGAACCCACGTTAAACTGTAGTTCCCCCTATAACTGGCTGGGTAAGTCAGTTCGAAGGTCGGAGGAAGGCAACGGCATACCACCTCCAAACAGGACCATGCCTAGTAAAGCACTGTGGTGTTCAAACCAATCTTCCGATTGTTGACTGCTTTACCTTACCTTTTAATACGATTTGAAACGACGCTCCTCATCTACAACTTGTCAATTTCTGCACTCGAGAGCAACAAAGAGAACTGAAATGTTGTTTTTTGTATATCTCTATTCCATTTTCGTGTAAAGGGTGATGAACCCGTGGAATCGTGTGTATGCGTAGATCTAATGAAGGCCTGGACGCACTTGTCTCCGTTTCATATCGCTGCTGAGCATTATATCCCCCATTTTAACAAGTCCGGAAGACCGGCGCGGATAGCCGGCCAACCGGCGCCGGCTCGGTGGGGCTGAGACAATGGGCGGGCAGAGCTTTGCTGCTGCGGCTGTTCCAGTTTTTGATCGCCGCGCCGCGCGGCTGAGTCAGCCGGGTGAATCAGGCGGCGGCCGGCACGAGGCGCGCGCGCACACACACACACACACACACACACACACACACACACACAGCGCGCGCGCGCACGCCGGCTCACACAATGGCACGGCGACACGGCGCTGCCCTTTATTTGGCGACGCGTCACGGTGAACGGCCGCAAAAACCTGACCGGCATTGCCATTCTCACCTGAGCCACCCGCCGGCCCCAACCCAAACCGGCGTCCCTGTCCCTGTCCCTCCCAACCGTCGCGCGCACACTCACAACCATACCTGTGAAGGGACACATTGACAAGGTGATACATTACCCTACCCAGAGACCTCCACTTGGGGGATGAAATATGAGCCCGTTCAGCATCCGAAGCACATCCCGCTTCCCTCCATCAACTGTTTTTCTCCCTTTATTGTCATCATCTACATATTGACTCTGCAAATCACATGAGAGCCCCTGGCAGACGGGTTATGGAAACGTCTCCATAATATTTCTCTAGCGTTCCAGATAGTGCGCGGGAAACTGGACACTTAAATCTTTCCTCTTATTCTATTGCGATCATCGTGTCTCCTCATGAAGGTGGGTGCTATAAACGTAGCCGGCCCGGTGGCCGAGGGGACTCAGGCGCTCCAGTCACGGTCTGCACGGCCACTACGGTCGGGGGTTCAAATCCCTCTTCGGGCATGGATATTTGTGCCGTACTTAGTCTTAGCTAGTTTGTAAGTTTAGGGACTGATGACCCCGTAGTTAAGTCCCTTAAACTATACAAACATTTGAACATTTTGAATTTGCTATAAAAATATGTTCACATTTGGAGGAGAAAGTTGTTGAAAGAAATTTCAGTAATATATTTCGGCGCAACGAATAACACCTTTCGTTTAATGATTTCCACCCCAGCTCATGCATGATTTCCGTGATACTCTCTTCACTGTATCGGGGTAATACAAAACGAGCTACCCTTCTCGAAATGCCTTTATATAGTCCGTCAGCACTACTTAGTGGTCATCCCACAATGCGCAGCAATACTCCAAAATAGGACGCACCAGTGTAGCTTAGGTAGTACAAATTCTAAGTATTTGCCTCTGAAACGCATCCTTTGGAATACCTGCCCCACAATATTATCTATGTGTTTTTTCCTAGGCAAATTGTTGAATTTATGGCTTTTAGATTTGACTGACTTATCGTTACATCACGTTTATGAGATTTCTTTCAGTATTTAAATGTTAGTAGATTTACGGGATGAAACTGCTGATATCATCGGTCCCTAGACATACAAACTACTTAAACTAACTTATGCTAAGAGCGAGGACTCGAACCTCCGATGGTGAGCGGCCGCGCAATCGATGGCAAGGCGAATTAAAACACGTAACTTCCCGAGCAGCTTTCTTTTAGTGCTCTTCTGGATGACGTCACAATTTTCGTTGTTTGGAGTCAATCGTCAATTTCCGCACTATTAATTTTCTTTAAATCAAGGCTTCTTATATCCTAGTAAACTTCTTTTGGCCTCATTTTTGGTTGCTTTTGGTCTTCTGGTGACTTTAAGATGCGACCAAGGTAGCATCACCGACGAACAGTAACAAATTCTTACGTTACTGATTTGCGTCGCGGACATTCCGCCAATAGCTTCGGTTTCCCGAGAATGCTTGATCCTTCTTCCGTTACCGGAGGACTTGTGTCTTCTCTTGACTTCGGGAGCGCTTCTCGCTGAAATCTTCCGCACTGCCATCGGAGGTTGTTGCAGAGCTCGACGAAGGCACCGCGGACGTCCCTGAGCTCACGAAACGACCGAACCCGTCGTTCGCTGGGAGTGGTGGCCACTCCTGTAATCCAGGCTACTGGGAGGCCGTTTTGTGGGAGAAATCTGTCGTCCAACGTCGTTTCGTGAGCTCAGGGACGTCAGCGGTGCCTGCGTCGAGCTCTGCAACAACCTCCGATAGCAGTGCGGAAAATTTCAGCGAGAAGCGCTCCCGAAGTCAAGAGAAGACACAAGTCCTCCGGTAACGGAAAAAGGATCTTACGTTACCGTTAACATTAATTAAGGTGACGATTTATCTTCTCTTATCTTCAAAATTTACATGGAAAAACTAGGATTGCCTTTTTCTTTCTTTTTTTTATGACCAAGGTAGATTTATTCGTTAACGGCTTCAGTAGTCTGGTTTCCGACTGTAAGTTGCTGGTTGTCATTTCCAAACCCATCTTTGCAGAGGCGCTTTTTAATTTTTCGATCATACTGGTTCTTCCAGATTTTCACTTATGAGTAAATATATCATCAGCAAATCGCAGATGGTTCGGATATGACCTATTGATATTTATTCCTTTGTTATTGTAATCTAGTGTCTCGAAGACATTTTTCAATGGAAGAGTGAATGGTCAGTTACTAGAGAGTGAACGCTGATGAGTTAACAGTGCTTGTGCTTGTGGCTATTTTGCTTGAGGCTATACTTTTCAAGAAGAGCAGTAAGCCGGCGGCGATAGCCGAGGGGACTGCGGCGCACCAGTCACAGCCTGCACGGCCGCTAGGGTCGGGGGTTCGAATTCGCCCTCGGGCATGGATGATTGTGTCGTCTTTAGTATAAGGTAATTCATAAGTAGTTTGTAAGTTTAGTGACTGATGACCCCGCAGTTAAGTCCCTTAAGCTTAACAAACATTTGAAGAGCAGTGAAATGGCCTCGGATGGAGACTATTTTTCAAAACGTTTACTGGCATAATATTTCTGGCGTATTATTAAAATTATTCCGACGCTAAGAAGACGAAATTTGCCACATGCTTCAAGAGCCAGTAATGCAATATATTGCGCCACAACTAACTGCACTTCACTGTAGCGCCAGTCTTCCATCACATGCAAAGTAGACATTTTTTAGTATTGTAATGGCAGACTGAACCTAACATTTGTGAACTTGGTGAATAATCAACTTTATAATTGTAAATAGTGTTGTTAACCTGTTATTGTCCTATGCCATAACCTATGTACGGTCCTTTCCTTATTTAAAGTTCAATATTCCGAGTGACCCAGTTAATTGAAAGACAGCATATCAGTACCTCATTTCAAAGTGTATTTATTCTTAAAACCTTGCACTAGTGAAAGATTATTATTATTATCCAAGTAAGTCAGAGTAAAGCAGAAGTAAAGTAAAATAAAATAATATAATAATAATAATAGAGTAAAGTAAAATAAATAGTAAAAATACTAGTACCTGACATATGTTTGGACTAGCTTACTTAAAAGATTTTCTATTACAGTGATTTTCCAAATTAAGACAGAATAGTGTTTTTTTTTAATAGGACTAAACAAAATATCTATCATTTTAATATTTTTGGTTTCATATTTTCCAATGAAAGAGTAAGCTTATTATTCATAACTTTAGTAGGATGCTGTAGACTAAGATCCCATAATAAACAGATTAATCATGTTCCAGTTTTGCTTAGCAACTAAATTCAAGTGTAGATTGCTGTGATGCTACCTAACATCCACTAAAGTGACAGTTTTAAGTAGTGTTGCATTTGAAGTCTGTTTTACCAATGCACTTTATCAGATTACTAAAGAAACATTGTTTCTTAATGCATAATTACAATCAGCTTATAATTCAAATAGTTAATTATTGTCCGTAGTGACTGGCGACCGTAAATAAAACAAATAGTGCTGTTTTGCTCTTAAAGTAAAAACTCTTTCTGATTCCTTGTGTTTCAACACTATCTTTTCTTTTGGTACTACATATATATCTTTGTGAGGTGAAGGTTACCGCCGATGCTTTCATCGATTAGGATCACACGCGGTCAAATTTAATTCCTCTCGGAGGGGCACAATTCTGTAGGCGTAGGCTTGTAGTAGCGATTGGGTGCAGTTAGTAATATTACAGTATACATAACAGCTTTGTTGCGAGTTATTGTATATAGCTGTCTGAACTGTAAGCGGCTGCAAAGGTTCACTAACCGTCAGGAGTGTTGCAAGTATCCGTCCAGACGCAAAGCAACAGTGCAGATACGATGAAATTTCGGATTGACGTTATAGGCATGGCAGAACGACAATCAATGCCGGCAGTGTACTTCTTGGTGTTATGCATGGACCTGTTCGGCCGTCTAACCTGCACTGCTCGTGCGTGGTTGCTTAAATCATTGCGCGGGTTGATTGACATCCTTGTTTTTGATTCAATAAACACATTCAACGTCAGTGTTCAGGAGACTTTGCAACCAAGGTGACGCTACAGGGTTTGTGTGTGTGTGTGTGTGTGTGTGTGTTTAACACACTGGACTCGCATTCAGAGGGGTGAGGGGCGCTGGTTCAAACTCTCCTCCAGCCATCCAGATTTATGTTTTCCATGATTTCCCTAAACCGCTCCAGGATAATGTCGAGATGGTTCGTTTCAAAGGAGGGGGCCGATGTCTTTCCCAAACCTTGACGAAACAATCCAAGTTTGTACTCCGTCTCTAATGTCCGTACTATGGACGGGACGTTAAACCCTAATCATCTTTCCTTCCATTATAGACCAACTACAGTAACAAACGCTGCAAGTGAGGTGTTCGCATTACGGTGTGGGTTCCAGTCAAAGCCCTGAAAGTGTCGTTTCTTGAAAAGAAAAGACCACGGCGCTAAGATCAAAGGGATTAGAGAATAAGCGAACGCTTTCTAGCAGCCAATTTTCTTGCGAACTATACGCGAATGGGATAGTTAAAGGATGAATCAACAGTGGGACAGAAAGCATCATCCACTACCCATCGCGAGGTGGCTCGAGCAGAACAGATGATGTAGAATACAATAGTTTAAATCTGAATATATGACACTAGAAATAAAGAAATAGCTGCAGGGTGAAGGGTGGCAAAACTGCTGGAATCTGACCTAGAAGTTCAGTTTGAAATTAGGACAAATGTGGAACTCGAAAAGACTTATATTAAAAGATATCTTGAAGAAAGGCAAATCCACGTTTTCGGTTTTTGTAAATTTGGAGTAAGCTTTTCACTACATTGACTGGAAAATATCTTAAGTCAACAGTATAAAACATATCATTAGCCGTATCATTAACTGGAAGCTATGCCTTGGCGATTTAGTCAGGTCCCTCGCTCCATTGTCGTCCTCTTCAGTTCTTCATATGATTTTAGGCCCATTTCTTGATTGAAGTTGTTAAAAAAAAAGTTGCTCTAGGTCTGCCTCTTGGTTCTTTCCCTAAGACTTTTCCTTCAAATATATTCTTTAAGTACTGGTTGTGTCTCATTATATGTCCTATCATTTTTGCTTTTCTTCTTCCTATAGTGTTCTGTTAATATCTGTCCATTACTTTATCTATCCACCCAGCTTGTTTTCGTCATCCTTCACCAAATACACATTGCCATTACCTCCAGTCTCTTTTTGTCTGTCTTTCTCAGACTTCATGTTCCAAATCAGTTTGTTAAGACACGCCAAACAAAATTATTTGCAAATTTTTTCCTTATATCCGGTCTTAAATGGTTGTTTGTAAGTAAATTTCTTTTATATCTGCAATACATTTATTATCTTACGTAACTGTGCTCCCCAGACAACTCAGGCTCTCAACTTTCTCTAGAACGTCATCTTCTAGTTTTATACAGACTTTACCATTATCTTTTGTCTTCCCTACTATCAGAGTTTTGTTTTCTTCTTATTTATTATTAGATCAAATTCTCTTAATATTTTGGGAGATGTTAGCAACATAAAGTCAATTATTTTAGTGAGTAAGCAAATACTACTATCTGTCTGTCTGTCTGTCTCTTAGGCCCTTTTCCCGCACACGCGGGGTCGGCACTGTGTTAAACACGGATTTGGCATGTGTTAATATTTAGAGGGTGGCCGGATGCCCTTCCTGCCTCCACCCTATGCCCCCCCAGGAGGAAATGTTTACCCCACATGTCTGCATATGGTGTTATATGGGTGTGAAAGTGTAAAGTGTTACGAAATGTTTGCAAATCGTGTAACTGAGGCGTGACTTGGGAACCAGCCCGGTATTCACCTTAGGGGATATGGAAAACCGCCTAAAAACCACATCCAGGCTGGCCGGCACTCCGACCCCTTTCGTTAATCCGCCGGGCGGATCCTAACCGGGCCGGCACGCCTCCCCGTCTCGGAAAGCGGTGAGTTATACCACACGGCTAACCGAGTGGGTAAGCAAATACTACTATGTCATCTATGAAATATGTGGAACATCAATTTATATAGAACTCGTGCGGACACCAGACAGGAGTTATAAGAATCGAAGGAGGAGAGGGAGAAGGTGGAAATGGAGTAAGACAGGTATGTAGCCTTTCCTCAATATTATCGCTCTACACAAGGAGTAAGCTGTGGAGGAAAGCAAGGAAATATTTGGAAATGGAATTAAGGTTCAGAGAGAAGAAATAAAACATTTCCAGCTTGCCGGTGGCACAATATTGAATGAGCAACTGAACCAATGAACATTGTATTGTAGGGAGAGTTCAAGATTAATATTAACAACAGAAAAGATCGAATAAAATCTGACGAAGCCGAAGGAATTTACGAAACTGGACAATGATGATGACAGTGTGGCATTTGTGGCCGTTAGACCCCAATTGCGGTCCTGTTCAGCCTGTCTGGTGTCAGTGTTTTCAGCTGACGCCACTTCGGCGACGTGTTTGTCAATGATTATGAAATGATGAAGAGTACGAAACAGTACTCCCTCCCTGAGCGGAGAAACTCTCCGACCCGACCCGACCGGGTATGGAACCTGGGCCTCGTGCGGGGCAACTCACCACGATATCCACAGGACTACGGAGGCGGAAAACGGGACAATATAAGTAGAAGATGAGTATTGTTATTTGGACAATGAAGAATGACCTCGGGGAGCAGAGAAATTTGTTAATATCGAATAGTAATGTGTTAGAAAGTCTCTTCTGAAGTCATTTGTCTGGATTGTAGCCTTTTACGGGATTGAAAGTTGGACGATGAGTAATTCAGAAAGGAAGAGGTTTGAATCTTTCGAAACGTGTTGCTACAGAAGACCTCAAAAGATTAGATGAATAAGTAATAAAAAGAATTGCGGATAACATAAATTCCGGCATATATTGAGTAAAGGAAGGAATCGATTGATAGGACACGCTCAAGGAAAAGTCAACTTAATATTGAAGGGATCTATGGAGAGTTAAAAATCTCAGAGAGAGACTAATAGACGTGTGCATTAAGCAGGTTGAAAAGGATGTTGATTGCCGTTGATATTCGGCGATGAAGAGGCATCCTTATCAATTTCTACTCTAGATGTTTCCTCTCTTCTGAAACTTTCTGTTTATTTTCTTGGATCAGCTTTTCGGAATGGACGAATCATTTCTCGAGTTACCACTCCATGGTTTCCGTAGTCTGTAGAAAGTTGTACTTCAAGAATTGATTCTGTGCAGTTTTCTTAAATTGGACAAGTCAAGATACCTGTCAATGGCTGAATATAAATCCATGTTGTACGTTTCATTAGTCAGAGGTATAGCAAAATTGTTTGTCAAAGGTACCAAATATAGAAAGGTTTTCACTTCAGACCATACATCAGGTACATAAATAATGAATACTCTTAAATTTAAACAAATTTACATGATGAAATGTTATTATTGTTAAAGTATGAGCATAATTAATGCATTGAAATCGGTAATTTATTAATGTATAACGTATTAATTTATAAATGCGCTACTAACCCCTCCCCCGCCCCCCCCCCCCAAAAAAAACAGAAAACCTTATGAAGAAACTATGGACTAGAGCATGTGGTTCGTAACTTTACATACAGATGACCTCAGATGTCATAGTGGTAAAAAATACATCACCTTCCTCTACACGAATTGCACGCAACAATCTGAAATAAACATATTAAGCAAATTGAAACTGTAAGTGGGACCACATGCAGACAAAGTTTTAAATTATCCCAAAACGATTAGTCTCATAGTACACTCAGATGAAGGGGAAGGAGCATTCTTTACGAGAGGAGAAACTGCCTTGGCCATCAAAGTCTCGATATGTGCTGGAGGTAGGACACGTGTGTGATCAGGCGGGACGACAAGTTCGACCAGTATCGACCTTTGGGATTCCGAAAACCAGTTGCAGTAGCGTTGAAAGCCCGTTTTCCTCATTAGAGGCTGCCGACTCCGTGCAGAAAGACGCTGCCCCAATTACAGTGGTCAGGAAGATTTCTACAGCGTATGTTCAAATATTTGCAAAGTTATGGGACCAAACTGCATTGGTTATCAGTCCCTAGAATGACAAGCTACTGAAACTAAGTTACGCTAGGGACAACACACACAGAAACATACCTGAAGGGGGACTAAAACTTCCGGCGGGATTGGTCGTGCGATCCATGACGCAGACGCCTTTAACCGCACGACTAAGAGGCTAAAGGAAACGTATTGTTAATGTAACCGTCCTTATGTGTCGTCATATTTACCTTTCGTTTATTTTTTTATCTATAACTCTTTGTATGGACTTTTGATACTTTCATATCGGTTTTCTAAGAACTTTTTATGAAGGTGTTATGTTGAATTACGTGTCCACCTTTTCTGTATCATTTTAGTCAATGTATTTTCCTCTTTAATTTCTATTTTTATTTGCTCCTCAGATCTTCTTCGACTCCTAGATATCTTTGTGGTTGTTCTCTATGATTACCCCTCTAATTACGATCTTAAAACAATAGTTAGAATCAAAATTATAACAGTCCAGATAGCAGAATTGTTGTTTTTATTTCTTGACCGGTTTCAGTCAATGTAGACTTCAGATGACTAGCACCATGATAGTCTACACTGACTGAAACCGGTCATGAAATAAAAACAACAATTCGGCGATATGAACGGTTATAATTTTAATTACCAGTCTGCTGCTCCTTATTTTGTTACTGTTTCTGTTACTCCAGAGTCCGACTTTTATAACCATAACTGTCTTAGTGGCTTTCTTGTTTCTGTATTAACATGGTTGTTTGGTAGTCAAATACTCCTGTTTCTGAAGACTTGTTCCGTTATTGCAGATCTTCTTTTAAAATGCACTATATTTCTGCTGTCACTCTAGAGTAGCAATATTCACTTACTAACGTCCGAATTGTATTTACGAAGAGTGGTGTTCAAATGAAAAGGTACGATACAACACTGTGGGTACAACTGAAGTCTTCACTCAAAAGTAATCACCAGAGCCCTGATCACAACTATCCCACTGTTTAACAAACAGAAGGATTTCTTGTTCCCGTAATTCCTGTGGCTGTGACAAGAGGCAGTCCTCTACTGTGTCCTTCAATTCGTCGTCGGAGTTAAAGCGCTTCCCTTTGAAATAATTTATCTGCGGACCAAACAGATGGAAGTCACAGGGCAACATGTCCGGGCTAAAAAACGCATGCTCAAGCTACTCCCACCTGAACTTGGCCAGTACACTTTGTGTGACCCTGGAGACGTGTGCACGCGCATTATCATGAAGCAGAATCACTCCCTCCGCGAGCAGCCCAGGCTGTTTGTTCTTCATGGAATTGCGTAGGCTGCGGAGTGTCTCCCAGCACACGTCAAGGTCAATGGCTTTTCCGTGCTTCAGGAATTCGATGAGTATCGGACCTCGGACGTCGAGAAATATGGACAAGCATCACCTTGCCTGCTGAGTGCACAGCCTTGAATTTTTTAGGGAGGTTACGTCGCAGAGTTCGTGTCCCTAGATGTCGCACTACGTTATCCCAAAGCGGCATGTTCAAATTTCATCCGGTTTGGTTTTTAAGACTTCGTACCTTTTCATTTTAACACTCCTCATACTTCTATATTTACCGCTTTTCTATTTATTTGTGGATTTTTTTTTAAATAAATACATTTAAACAATGTACTTATGTGCCACAGTCGTTATGTTACTTATAGTATTTCTCTGTTTTGTACAACTAGATTCACTGAAGCTATGTCACCATTTTCAAGTACTTCTGCAATATCAAAGACTTTTTTTTATCCTCTACAAAAAACCCTCTTCCCAGAATTAAATTACTGACTGTATACTAATACAAATGATTAGAAAAATAAAACTAATAACAATGAAACATCCTCTCTAAAATAATGGATTCCTACATCAAGTTGTTACATTATTCTTATAATAATATAACAGGTCCTTTACGAAAAAGCTCTTCACAAAATTAAACTGACTCTGAACTAATACAATTGATTATAAAAATAAAAGAAATAAAAATTAAAAGTCTTGTCTAAAATAATGAATTCCTGCATGTGGTTGTTACATCATTCCTGTAATAAGAGAACATGTCTGGCATGAATTATTATAAACTTCGTTCCTATGAACATTTGTTAATTATCTTGACTGGAAACCTGTTTGTTCTCATGACAGGACTGTCAAATTTCCATTCAAGAGAACTAACAAATGTTCATAGGAACAAAGTTTATAATAATTCAGCCCAGACACGTTCTCTTATTACAGGAATGATGTAACAACCTAATGTAGGAATCCACTATTTGAGACAAGATGTTTCATTTTTATTATTTTTATTTCTATAATCATTTATATTAGTATAGATTAAGTACTTTAATTTTGGGAAGAGGTTTTTGTCAAGGATTAAAAATAGTCTTTGATGGTACAGAAGTACTTGAAAATAGTGACATAGCTTCACTGAAACTAGTTGTACAAAATAGAGAAATATTTTAAGTAATATAGTGACTGTTGCACATAAGTACATTGTTTAAATGTCTTTTCTTTAACTTTTCCAGTCGCACTCTTCATACACGATGTCTGATGTTGTAGTTATTTGTGGATGTTATTTTGGACATTTCTGTCAGTTTTCAGTTTGTGGTACGTAAAGCATCAGAATGTCTAGTGCTACGCGAAAGAAGAATATTGAAATTCCCGTACCTGAAGAGGAAACGATATTCCTATCGAAACATGTAAATAAACATGGGAAAGTTTGGGCTATCAGTCCCGCTTGTCAATAAACATTAACTATCAATAAAATATGAACATCCTGACTTGACATACAAACTGGAACAGTAAGAGTTGTTGTTATGGTCTTCAGTCCGGAGACTGGTTTGATGCAGCTCTCCACCCTACTCTATCCTGAGCAAGCCTTTTCATCTCCTCATAAGAACGGCAACCCACATGCATTTGAATCTGCTTACTATACGCGTCTCTTGGTCTCCCTCTGCGAATTTTACCCTACACACTTCCCTCCAATGCTAAATTTACGCCGGCCGCGGTGGCCGAGGAGACTGAGGCACTCCAATCACGGCCCTTACGGCTACTACGGTCGGGGGTTCGAATCCCCCCTCGGGCATGGATATTTGTGCCGTCATTAGTATAAGGTAGTTGATAAGTAGTTTGTAAGTTTAGGGACTGATGAGCCCGTAGTTATGTCCCATAAGCTTAACAAACATTTGAACATTTTTTTAATGTTAAATTTACGATTCCTTGATGTCTAAGAATGTGTCCTACCAAGCGATCCCTTCTTTTAGTCAGGGTATGCCAAAAATTCTTTTTCTCACTAATTCTGTTCAGTACCTCTTCATTAGTTATGCGATCTACCCACCTAATATTCAGTATTTTTCTGTAGCACCACATTTCAAAAGCCTCTATTCTCTTCCTCTCCGCACTGCTTATCGTCCATGTTTCACTCCCGTACAAGGCAACACAGCACACAAATGCCTTCAGAAAAGACTTCTTTACACTTAAATTAATATTCGATGTTAGCAAATTTCTCTTTTCAAAAATGCTTTTCTTCCCATTGCCATTCTGCATTTTATATCCCCTGTACTGCGATCATCGCATATTATTTTACTACCCAAATAACAAAACTCATCTAGTAAAAATATGCAACGTTATGAATTGCCAAAAAGCAAAACTTAGTAGCAGTGAGTTACTAAGCCGACGTTGTACGAATTGTGAAAATGTTGCATCACGCAAAATACGCAGTAACAGGAACGCCGAGGGCAGAACTGCCAAACACAGCAGTGGCGGAGAGATGCTCGTGTAGGGACATACAGGGATGGCGCTGGCATCTCCAAAGCGGTCGCTCAGCCACCTGCCGCTCTCCTTTTGTTTTTCCCCCGCGGCACCTGCCGGGCTTCGAAGCAAGGTCGGTCAGCGAAGGACGGCCGCGCCACCGTATTGTTTCCTGAAAAAGGCAACGCTAGGCGGGATGAATGCGCCTGCGCATATATGGGCGCCCGCCAGCCGCCGCCCCGGCCGGCCGCAGACGATGACGCAGCGCCTCCCCCCCAGAAGCACTCATTTCGCGGATAAATTCTACTCCCTGTCCTGGTACACATTTCTTACCCTCTACATCGCCTTCACGTTCCACGGAAGCTATTCCCAAGTCTTGACCAATGTCTTCTCATTATATCTCTCCTTTTCAATAGTTCCTCTGTCTTCCTTTACTCGCCGATTCAGCAGATAACTCTTTGCAAGCGCCTATTCCATAAGGTCTCGAGCTCCAATACATACAGGTTGAGGCACGGAGGATAGACCTTTTTTCTTTTTTTTAACAATATATCATCACAATAAAACTCAAATGATGTTGCCATTTTACAGGTGACGGCTGTTTTCAGCTATGCACTTCTCAAGCCGCGCTCGGAAGTTGGCTCCCAATCTTTCGGACATTGCGCTGTCAATCTGAACGGCTTCCAGACGAATTCTATCCCTCAGTATTTAAAGTCAATGTGGTTTATGCACTTTTACACGTGGGTTGAAGTAACCCCACAAACAGTAGTTGCACCGAGGAGACTGAGGCGCTTTAGTCACGGTCTGCACGGCCACTACGGTCGGGGGTTCGAATCCCCGCTCGGGCATGGATATTTGTGCCGTCTTTAGTATAAGGTAGTTCATAAGTAGTTTGTAAGTTTAGGGACTGATGACCCCATAAGCTTAACAAACATTTATTTGTAGTAGTTGCACAAGAACATGTCTGGGGAACGAGGACGCCAGCTAATGCCACCAAACTGGGAAATGACGCGACAGCGAAAAAGTACGAATAGCTTCAATTGACAGTCTCGCTGTGTGAGCTATAGCCCCTTTCTGCTGACATCAAACTAGCTTTATAGGAATACGGTTTCTTTTATTTCATGACCAAGAAAACCTTCCTTATCATCAAAGTAACTCGCCAAACCAGGACACACTGGCTAACGGAAACCCAAAATGACCTTACGGAACTCAGTATTGACCCACTAGCAACCACACAGACTGCATACTGACTTAAAATCAAGTACGTTCACAACCAAAGTCCCTGACGGAAAGGAATGTGAAACTGAAAAACGCATAAGCACAAGAAAGGAAACAGGCCGAAAGTGAAAGGATGAGGAAATTTTGGAAAGAAAACAAGAACAAGAAATTCAACAACACCAGTTCTAACTAATGGTTCCTTATAGTGCGAAACGAATAAATAGGGTACATAATAATCTTCATGACTTTCTTGTTCTTCTTTGCTTCCCAAAACTTCCTCATCCTTTTACTACGGGTCTGTGTATTTCCTTGTGTCCATCTGTATCGTGTCACGATCTTTGTCAGCGATGAACTCCAAATCTACTCAACTGATCTTAATGAAACTGTGAATAATGTATGTGATTTGGTCCAACTTACAAGATGGGATAGTTTTTATATCGAATGAAAACATTGTACTTCGGAGTTGGGGCCAGTGACTTCGCAATCTCCAGAGCAAAATACCGAAAGGATTGAAAATTTCACAGCCTACTCGACACTACACCAAACGGCAGATATTTCCAACCCCCCCCCCCCCTCATATACGACGGACAGTTGGAAAATAAGTTTCCCCTGTCGACTGTATGCAACGCCCAGATTTTTTTCCTGGACTGCTTTTAGAAACTTATAAAGCGGTTTGACAAATGTCTCCATGTACTTGAAAATTATGTAAAAAAAAAAATAAATAAATAAAAAATGTCTTATCTTAAATGTTTCATTCTATTTTTTTTCTCATTTCATACACAACTCTGCACACCGTCGACAATGGAAACTTATTTTCCAACTCCCCCTCGTACATAACTATATTCCCCTCTATCGCATATTTTAACCATTATCTCTTACGTAAGATTTCTGAATCCAGGGACAAAGTATATCACACCCAGAAATTTCCCTATCTACCAGCTTTTTGCAACCATTTGATATAGCGCATAGTCCTAAATAGATGATTAAGGACTTCAACTTTCAGTTGTCAATCGGTTTCGCAACCCATTGCAATGCAAACTTAACTGCCAAACTGTGCAGCCAATACATACATCCCAACTAACTTCATTAAAGTTCTATCTAAATACACATTTTTTCAACGGTTACCATTGTGCTGTATGAGCTGACGTTGAGAAAAAGAAGTATTAACACCATGCAGTCACGAGAGGAACTTCTATAAAACACACACACATACACAAACTTTCCTTTTGTAGCTATAGCTGCACAATAATTCCATCGATAGCAACATGCTCAATACATATCACCAGATAGTTCAATTTCTGAACTGTTGCCACTTTGCTTGTATATTACATCTTTCTTCTTCACGCACGGTGGCATTCTTCGGCCGAGAAACTTAGGGTTCAAAAAATCACAGACTGTTTGGTGATTTAAGGTGGGCTAGTTTCCACTACTGAGGTGTGTAGACAAGGTGAATGCATGTTTAATCTCAAAAGGATTGGTCGTAAGGGTTCAATAAAAATTCAGGGTGTTGAATCAGATCGTATAAATGGATTCTTCCGTCTCCTCTTAGTATAGAGCTTCCATATTTAAGGCTGAAAACAAACAAACTGTTTCTGTTCTACTATTTTTTTTTGTTTATTTACAAATTAATTTTCGGCTTATTAGGCAATCATCAGGTAAACAGTTGACAGGTGTCGACAAAGATGCTATCGCTCAGGTTCTTAAAGATGGAAAACAAAGATACAATTCATAGAATACTCGGTTTTGCATATGACATTTGTTGGAATTGCGAAAAATTGGAAAGAACTGTTTCAGAAAGATTTACAACTCGATCTGATAAGTTTTGTTTTTATTTTGTGGTTATACCTACACAACGATCACATAGATTGTTTATTAGCGTTTTTGGCGTAAAAATATTTCCTCTGTTATGTTACTTGTTCACGCACTGCACTGTCTGACTCATCGAACTCAGATGGATGTAGGAACTCTGTGATTCGCATGTGTATAACTTTTAGATGTGTACTTACATTGTCCCTGATACTGTACCACTTTCTGATTTCTTCCTTTATCCATGTTGCTTCTGCTGCCTTAATCGCTCGCTGCTGCTGATACTCCTCTAGTCTTGATGCACACGTTTGTCGGTGTAAAATTTAGAGTTTTGACACTGTATGTTGAACCAAATGTGTTGTCTTCGCTTTTTTCCTGTGTAACCTGTTGAATAAGACGGATAAATATGCTATATCGGCACTATTAATCTTAGAAATGGATTCTTCCGTCGCTTCTTGGTAGAACGCTTCCATATTTAAGGTTGAAAACAAACAGTTTCTGTTCTACTAATTGTTTGTTTATTTACAAACTAGTTTCCGGTTTATTAGGCCATCATCAGGGCAGGTGTCAACCCTGAACAAGTAGATGACATAAAACTAGCTACTCAAACCTGCCTACGGCAAAACTACCTTCAGTTCCGAGGTACTACATACAAAGAGATTGATGGATTAGCAATGGGATCCCCCCTCAGCCCCCTATTAGCTTTATGGACTACTTGGAAAACCATTTTCTACATAATGAACCCCTCAGTGATAATGTAAAATATTGTTACAGATATGTGGACGATGTACTGTGCTTGTGGAATGGCACCAATAGACAAGTCAACACCTTCCTAGAACATGTCAACTCTCATCACCAAAACATACATTTCACTATGGAGCTTGGTGAAAAATCCATCAATCTCTTGGACCTAAACATAGATATTACCACAAACACACATATTTTCAAAATTTACAGAAAACCACAACAACTGACACTGTAATACCATCACGTTCAGAACATCCAATAGAATACTAACATGCTGCCTGCCACTCCATGGTACATCGCCTTACATTCATAGCACTATCAAAACAAGATTTTCAAACATAATTAAATATCATTAAATATATTGCATGCAACAATGGCTATAGCTCTCAACTAATAGATAACATTTTACAAAGAAAACAAAGAAGAAAAGTCATACCCCTCTTCTATTCCCCCACTTCAGAAACAGCCATCACTAGGACCAACTGGTTTACTACACCGTATTTAGGAAAATTATCAACCAAAATAGCCACAATTATCAAATCCTGTATATACAGAAACTCATTTTATGTAAGAGGTACTGCAGCTAACATCCTATTCAACAGCAAAGGTACAAGGAATGCATTAAGTAACAGTGGGATTTATAAAATCACATGAAATGACTGCAGCAAACTGTATATAGGTCAAATAGGCAGGGCAATTGAAATTAGACTGACTGTACATGAACGTAGCTGGATATTATAGAAAGGAGATTCCACCTTCCCTGATCACGTTCTGAAAGAAGGACATGGCTAACAGGTTCACACAGAAGTGCTTCACATAGCCAACAAAGGCAGGAAACTAAACCTGTTAGAAGCACTGGAAATAAACAAACATTTAGCCAAATAAACGAAGTTAGTGCTAAATGACCAAGTACAGTTGAGCACATCCACATTGTTAAGCTTCACATAAAGTAATCAAAACAACTACAAACCACAGATCATCTTAATATCACACATAGAGTCCCCATTCCTACCATGTTTACTTTAAGACTTTAAGATCAGAACAATACATATAATAATTTGTAAAGTAATATGAAATGTAATGTAAATATGTGAACCTTGCCAGATGCTGCCAAATAAGTGTATTGTAAACTTAATGTAGAAACCATATTTAATTTACACCTTAAGTGACGGTCTCAACATATGCTACAATATAAATAATGTTAACATAGTTTTTAACTCAGTAATACTCTGTATGTAATGTGTTTCGCCCTGTTCACTTGCAAATTACATGTAAAAATGTTAAGGAGGCCCCTGATTACGTAAACATAATTCTACATGGCAACAGATAATTTTTCGCAATTCCAACACATGTCATATGTAAAAACCGAGTATTCTATGTCTTGTAACTTTGTTTACCATATTTGAAAACCTAATCGATAGTGTCTTTGTCGACGCCTGTCAACAGTTTACCTGATGATGGCCTAATAATCCGAAAACTAGTTTGTAAATAAAAAAAAAAAATTAGTAGACCAGAAACAGTTTGTTTGTTTTCAACCTTAATCAGATCGAGTGAGATGTAAAATACATTACACTGCTCTCTGAGTGGCTTCATATAAGAAAAAAGAACTTGGAGCTGATGTATAGACGGAATATCGTGAATTGTTTTGTGTGTCAGGTGTTAGTATGGAGATAGATCTTTCTTTGTAAGCTATGTGTCGTTTATTACGTGCGTGTACCGAGAGTCACGACTGGCGAGCAATGTGCAATCTTGGGAACCGTCAGAAGACACCTGACGATGGCTGTTTATACACCAGCTGTTTGTACACTCACGATGTAACTGAGTGATAAAAAGCGATTCATAAATACACTCTGGTATGTATAGTATTAAGTTACTGTATTCTTCGACGGGATGTTACTAGTTGGGTGTTAGGAATGGATATGGAGCCAGCGAATATGGTTGGTGGATGGTGAGAGATAGAAACTTTATTAAATTGTGTTGATAGTATCGCTCCAAGCCTTGTAGTGTTAGGGTTGACTGTTATCGAGAGTATGAGTCGGGTGGCATAGAGCAAAATACAACATATATTTCTAGTTTTTAGTAATATTTTCAAAACAGGTGGATCTGCATTCAAACTGGAGAGGTTATTTGTCTCCGCTATTTTGCTTGTATCCGGTGTAGGGAGAGAACTTAGAAATGGGTAAATCCGTGTGAGGTAGATTAATTAAGACTGTAAGGATAGCTCTGTCACTGGGTTGTAGTTGGTTGTTGCTATGGCCGCTTACAGAGAACGTGCAGACTAAGTGGGCCAGGAATTACTCTAATGTATCGACGCTTTGCCTGTTTGCTGTGGTGGACGTTGCGCTGTTACATTGGGCCTCTAAATAAATCAGCTAAGAAATATGGTCGGGCGGTTGTGTTAATTGGTCTTTGTGTTGCCCAAGTTATTTACAATTTAGATTGCATGTGAGTATTCTCTTATAAGGAGTAGACATATTCGTTCGAGTCAAACAAAATCGTGTAATCATTGGTTAAAAATATTCAAAGTTCAAAATGGTGGAATGATGTGAAAGTATCGTCTCTCTTGTGTTGGCCATCTGCGACAAGGTCTACATAACCAAATGCTCCTGTGTGTACGGGATGTTTTAACCGATGCAAATGAATTAGAGTGGACCGTCGGGATATATGGCCGCGGCGGATTAGCCGTGCGCATTGGGGCGCCGTGCTGACGTGCGCGCGGCCGTTCGCCGTCGGGGGTTCGAGTCCCCCATCGGGCATAGGTGTTTGTGTTGTCCTTAGGTTAGTTTACCTCAGTTTGTAAGCTACGGACTGATAACCCAGCAGCTGAGTTTGATAGATTTACAAACATTTGAACATTCGGGATAAATGTAATCAATGTCCTACATTCATTCGTGGGAGGGGGTCTTAATAACACTCCCACCAATCAAACATATAGAGTGCTAGTCTTGCATGGTTCGCAAGAGAGCTTCTGTGAAGTTTGGAAAGTAGGAGGCGAGGTACTGGCGGAAGTAAAGTTGTGAGGCCGCGTCGTGAGTCGTGTCGGGATAGCACAGTCGGTAGTGCGCTTGCCCGCGAAAGGCAAAGGTCCCAGGTTCGAGTCCCGGTTCGGGCACACAATTTTAATCTGCCAGGAAGTTTCATATAGAAAGTTACCTCCGGAACACGCACTGTATTGATGCTGTCTACTCTATAAAGAGATGATGACAACGTTCCGGTTATACGTGTGGTGTTGTGGTGTAAATGATGGTTTGAAATTCGAGATTCCATCCAATGAAATGGCTCGAAATCGAAAGTTTGTTGTTTTCTCCAATCGTGTCTGCATATCAGCGTGTCTTTCTTGGATGGGACTTGTAGAAAAAAAGGGGGGGAGCAGAGTGTGTGTGAATTGCATGTTGCACTTTAGTATCATCAATGTTGGATGGATGTGCAATGTGATGGGTTTTTAGGAAACGAGCAATTATACTCATTGTCTATAGTGAACTTTCGAATAGTCGTTAATTATTTTTATTTTTGGTCTCGTCATTGCAATTTTATTTTGAAAAAGTGTGGTGTTCGAATGTTACTGCCTGAATCATGCAGTTAAATGATACGGCGTTGTAGTGTGAAAAATCATAACTGATAGTTCAAAATTAGTCGTTTTTGTGCAGAGCTCCTTGGGTCTGTAAGAAATCTGTATTTCACGTCTTGTATGTAAGAAAGAGGACCTTTTGGGGTAGCTGAATTGCATCGTTCCCAACTGTGTTAGAATCTTCACAAATTGTCACTTTGGAGGATTTTAACTTTGGCAATGAGAAGTAGTTGTCAGTTTAAGAACTTTAACTGGTTGTCGCAATTCCATTAAGGAATAGTAACTGAACAGCGTATATAATTAAACATGAGATTTTACGACTGTTGATATTCCTTGGGCTACGATTTGACCTATTTGGAGCCAACGATTATGTAGCTTTATGTGACCGAGATACAGACTTAGTGTTTAAAAATCGTCGACTATTACTACGTAACGCCTTGCGGTTCGGAAAACATGCGATCGAGTACACTGTTTTGAGAGTGGTACGTGAAAATTCAGAAGGACGATTATTTTATACAATTGTCTGTTAAACGTGCGTAGTAAAACGTGTAATGACACATCGACGAACGATTCAGAGGCACCTTTACTTCGACAAGTGTGTCGTTAGCGAAACTGTCCTACTTGGTGCTTGTGTCCCTTGCAATAACATAAGATATGAAGATGACGTTCGAGGTATGTCTGTCTAACTGTAGTAGACATTACGTATGTGAAGTATCATTTGGCTCGTGTTGCAGACGGTGTTCTATATGCATCGAGTGTGTAGGTGTATGGATATTCTGATGTATATCATTCTGAGGGCTTTTATATATATATATATATATATATATATATAAGTGGGTATGATTACATCTGTTTGATTGAACAAGGCAAATCACTTCTGTGTGTTTTGAGCTGAACATAAATCGACAATTTTGGGTAAAATTTTAATCAATAATGAAAGGGGCAGCATTAGCCGACAAATCTTTTGCTTTATTCAGGCAAATCGATTCCGATTTTCCAAGAAACCATCTTCAGTGGTGTCAGCTAGTTCAAAACAGCATTTTTGTGAAATGTACAATGACATTTACGTCTAACATATGCGTTGACTAGTGCCTAATGCTGCTCCTTTCATTTTTGATAAAAGTGATTTTGTGGCCGTTGATCACACCCCTCCAGATAATGGAATCCAATTTAAATAAAATTTTAATGTGTAAGATTATTCCGATATGTGTTAGGTTGAGACTTGGTTTAAACAGGCGGTTACATTGACGACTGCTTGATCGACATAGGCTACTAATATTCAAGTGTGTGTGTGTGGTGGGGGGAGGGGGCAGGAGCAGGGAGATGACTTATTAGTTTCGACGAGTACTGTGTTTATACCATGGTTTGCAGATGTTGATACTCGTAGAAGAAAGTCAGAAATAGAAGTTACCGCTGGATGAAGAGTGAATGTGATTGTAGTTATGTAGATAAATCTTTGTAAAAGTTGAGTCATGTGTGTGCGTGGTGAACGAATACTGTGTTGTGCCAAAAAAATTTCTGAGTACCTTAAGAATGTTTACGCGATGTTTGTATGGTTGATGACAAATTCTCAGTCGTTGTTCTCATAACACAAGGTGACAATCTACTTAATATTCACTGGGTAATTTTGTGCCGATAGCTAGGACAATACACCGGGCATCTGCGATAAGGCAGCCGTTTGCAGAGTAGCTTGCATGTCTAAATTTAGTTGGTCACACAATGAAAATGGTATCGATAGGCGTGGTCACGCTGCCACTCAAGAGACCCTCCCTGCCTGGCTTCTGCGTCAGCAGCAGGTAGCCAGTGCTGCCACAAACATGTAAATAATTATCCCGAAAGTCGGTTTCAGTTGCAACTGTTGCTGTACCAGCCACCAGTGTGGAATGGAACCAGTTTTATATAAATAATTGCTCACCCCATTCTCCCACGATATGTTACGATTCGTAATTGAACCTCACCCCATTGCAGTTGGGTGGTTACTAGCAAGTGAGTGTTTGTTGTTTTCTGGATGGATCGATCACTCGTCTTTGTGAGCTTGTGTGCGGTTTTTCGAAAATTCTTAGTGCGTGCACTTTATTTATGTATTAGCAGTTAGGACATTCGTAAATGAAAGTCAATTCTGTGGAGATTCGTGCATTTGTAAGTGTGCTTACTGCGCAGTTATTAATGGTAGCATTTATAGATAAGATATTGGGAGTAATCAGCAGCGTTCAAATCCACAGCTTCCGTGCAGAAGGAGGGGTGGGGTGGGCTTTTCCCAAGACGCATCTTGGGGGAGGGATGGCGGGACATTCAAGTTCACTGGAAGAGAACAAGCATCATTCCTGTACTCATTTGTATTTCCTTTAATTTGTGTTGTGTTCTTAGCAGTACATCAGAAATCCAAATTCACCGAGAAAGAAACTGTAACCGCTTTCTTCAGTCGAAACTCATTATTTAGGATGAAGTCATATTTTATAGTAGGATACCAGATGCATCCAGAGACGGAACTAAAGACTTTCGCGAATACTTCAGTTTCCTATTTTACAACCACATTGGGATCAGTGCACGAGCCTGCGATCATCCAGTCGGATGGGATTCTGTTTGGATTATAACATTTTTATTAAGTGGTGGATAAGTCAAGACGTCAAGCGAAACATTACTATTGTAAAAAATATATAAAAAAGCCAAGATCGCTGATAATCAATTTTTATTTATGACGACCGGTTTCGCTGAACTATGTCAGCATCATCTGGTCAAATAAAATATTTTACAAGGCCATAATCTTGTAATGTAATCAGTTGTTACCTAAGAATTTACAGTGCATAGGTGCACTATGTCATTATAATAAAACATAATTATCACAGTGAGTGACAATTTACAGTGCATAGGTGCACTATGTCATTATAATAAAACATAATTATCACAGTGAGTGACAATAGCAAACTGATCAGTTTGCTATTGTCACTCACTGTGATAATTATGTGACATAGTGCACCTATGCACTGTAATTTGTTATATAACAACTGATTGACAATACAAGATTATGGCCTTGTAAAATATTTTATTTGACCAGATGATGCTGACATAGTTCAGCGAAACCGGTCGTCGTAAACAAAAATTGATTATCAGCGATCTTGGCTTTTTTATATCTTTTTACAATATTATAAGTGGATCGCCTCCTAGAACGTAAACCAACTCGAAACATTACTAATTGCGTTTTCTGAGAACTATCTAACTCAGATAATTCCGAAGCCTAATAATGATGGAAGTAAATTAACACATATCAGCAAGAAACAGTCATGATTTCTTTGAGGCAGTACAAGGTCACAATGGTATCAGTGAAAATAGGTGATTGTAGAAACAATGCTTACAGAAGTGCAAGCAACAACTAAAGCAAATACAAACAATTTTATGTTTCGTGAACAAGAGAGAGGATGAATTTTATTTGTTTCAAGTTTGACAGAATCAAGTAAAAATGCTATAGCTAGAAATCAAAGAATAGTTGACTATATATTGGATAGATTGGAATCTAATAGGTCTGTTACCTGTGGGACTTCCCATGGGGAAACACTCTTAAAAGAAAGGTCTAAGGGAAAAGGTACTTACGCTTAGTCTGATGTCCAGCAAAGTCTAGCGCTTTAAATGGACAGAAACAAAAGGAAATTCGACTGAATAGCAAAAGTGGCGTGTGTAAAGGCTTCAGTGTCTTCCGCGGTAAATCTTATCTGAATACCTCTCACAAAAATCACAGCAATTCTAGCCATATCCAAAGGCTGCCAGCGACACTAATTTTGGTGTCCAGGAACTTATGAATGACTCACGACAAAAATTTACGACACCAAAGCACCATCAAAAATGTCGAACATCGAATTCAAATAATTCATCACAAAAGGGAGTCCAAGACTACAAGCCGCTGCTAAAAAGTGTGAGGGAGGAGTAGGCAGGAGAGGCTGGCGCTAAATCACAGCGCCTGTCCGCACGCTTTCAGGCGAGACCGTGCCTCTAATTGATACGTCAGTTCCAGTTACAAATGACACGCGTGCGACGTAGGTGGGCAATTCATCTTCTCGGGAACACTCGCAGCCGGCCATTGGCGACAGGCGCCGACGCGGTATAATCGCTGTAGTGGGCGTTGGGCGTGCACCAGCACCCGCGCTCAGCGCTGTCTCTCGCAATATCGAGCGAAGTGCTTGCCTCATATAGAAGTTCCACTACCAGTAAGTAGAAAAGAAACTGTTTCAAAAATGTCTCATGAATTCTGATTAAATCATGAACACGCCCGCAAAGATCTTCGTACATACTCTCTGGCTGCCCTAAATCACTGTTTATCAAGGCATTCAAACATCTTGATCTGCACAAAGTTATTTGTAAATAAGAGATAAATCAAGTCCATATGAACTTTCTCGTCTCACGTGGGAACCGTTGACCCTCTCGATTAAGAATATTCTAATAGTTTTCTGTATTTTGTCATAAAATTAGATACTGCTCAGATACTGTTCAAGTGTCGAGATCAACGTATACTGTCAACCGTTGAACGGCTACAGTCTTAGGTACGAAGAAGTGCTCTAAACAGACGTATAATATGAAAATTTCAACGGTATTGAAACGAATATTGAATCTAAACGACGCTTAGATTCAATATTCGCATCATAATGCTCTGTTTTTAAAACTTGGCATTATTCATCTAGCACTATATTGCAGCCTGTCATGATATTTCTAGGAGCGAAGGTGTATTGCAACAACATTACGTGTTTTGAATTTTAGTTTTCCTAAAGGACTTCATTAAGATTATTTGTAAAGATGTTCTTCTGTGGCGTAAATAACTTTACCGATTACAGTATATGATATGGGGCAGAATAATACTTGCTCTCTTTCAAAATGTTCAAATGTTTGTAGAGCTTATGGGACTCAACTACGGGGTTATCAGTCCCTAAACTTACAAACCACTTATGAACTAACTACTACTAAGGACGGCACAAATATCCATGCCCGAGGGGGGGGGGGGGGATTCGAACCCCCGACCGTAGTGGTCTTGCAGACCGTGACTGACGAGCCGCAGTCAGCTCGGCCACCGCGGCCGGCTTGCTCTCTTTGATCATGTTAATATCTGTAGAAAATTGTCAGTAATTAGTCGTAAATGTTTTGTTTATTCACCAGATCTAGATTCCAATCACTGTGTGATCATAATCAATGCTTATAACAAACAGTTAAAACAAGTTCTACGTTACGTTCATACTGCTGCAGCTATTACATGAAGGACGAAAAGCTTTATATGTTTTAACTCTTTGTTTTAAGCACTGATATTGATCACACAGTGATCGAAATCGTGATCTTTTGAATAAACACAATATTTACGACTGATTGCTGACAATTTTCTGCAAATCGGAAACAAACAGCCGTTGAGCACAAGAGCCATCATGGAATCAATCCTTGCGGTAATACGGTAAAGAACATTGATAAAATTAATAATATTATACTGGTTAATAATGAGTAATAGAGATAGTGTTAAGTATCGTAAATAAATTAGGCCTAATGTATCTAACAAGTTGTCAAATCAAACAATTCGTCCAAATCACTGTGTAACAAAAATCTGTAACATTTTATTCTAGAAAATAACCACGGAAGATGGCACAATAAGTGCCAAGACATGTTTGGGTTTTAAAACAAGGTGTCTTGCATAAGGCGGATTTAACCACAAACCAAAAACCAAATTAAAGATAATATTACAATATGAATGTAAGGTAATTATGACATATTGGGCCGAGTGTGCTTGAACCGTAGCTTATGAACAAAGAATAGGGAAGGTCGATTAACGTTTAGCTTACCGAAAGGATCGATAAGACGGAGTGCAATTTCGTATTGGAACCATCTTAGCATTTTACCATTTGTCTTACACGTTTTAGTGAAACAATGGAAAACAATACTCTGTAAGACCTGAAGAAGACTTACAGAATGCTTGTCCGCAAAGATAGCCGAAGCGTCATCTCGAATACGGCAATGATAATGGATTATTTATATATAATATGGAAAAAATATCGAATTACCGTAGAATATACATACTTGAACATAAATATACTTGCCTGAACAGAAATACGTATGCCAGAAAAGCCTGTGTTGTGCGCTGTAGTGCGCTGCAGGGAGAAAGAAAAATTAATGCTCCTGGAGAGAAGATGTCGATTTTGATCCGATTACGGCAGATGGCAGGGATAGCAGATGTACTGACAATAGCTTCAGCGTCGTCCGCCAGCAGATAGTACACACCTGCCACATTGCCAGCTATGCTTATTCCTTAACAGGGAGAGTTTTCAGCCATAATGATCAGTGTGATATCAATGTGAGAAGCAAACACGCGCACTCGTGCTTCCTACAGCCTACTGAATGAGTTTGAAAGGAGTCAAATTGTTGCCTCCCGAGTGGCTGGATAGTCCTTTCGAAAAGAAATTGCCTCACGTGCTGCGAGATTTGTGCAACGAACGCGAGGTTCTGGACGTGCAGCTAGTACAGATGTCCGCCAAGATCGCCGTATTTTTAAGGCAGGTATGGCATATCGTACAACTACCACAGCACATATAAGAGGGTTTATGAGCCTAGAAGTGCCAACATGAACTGTGGTCAAACGGGTTACTAGCCGCGGGATTACGGGCACGCATACACCGATCCCGTCTTCTAGTCACGTCACAGAATCTGCGTGCACGGCTCGACTTGTAGGGTCAGATGATAACCTGGAAGATGAAATGGCAGGCCGTGGTCTTCAGCGATGAAAGCCTGCATGTTTATAGTCGTTTGCTTGTACGACGTAGAACTGGCGAGCGCTGTCTTTGTATTCCTCCAAGACACACTGCCCCCGACGTAGGCCTTACGGTTCGGGGTGCGATAAGAAACAATTCTTGTTCGCTTTTGTTGTTTGTGGATGAAACGCTGACCAGAGTTGGGTAGGTGCACAAGCTTCTAAGACACGTTCTTTTGGCATTCTTGGAACACGAGGTTAATGTGTTATTGCACAAGGATAGTGCTCGCCAACACACTCAGCAAGCCCAACTTCCTCGGCAGTCATGTTCTTCCAACGTTAATCTAGCTCGTGTGGAATATGACGGGACGCTTTTCCTACACCGTATTATATAGGGTAATGCGTTATAATTGTCGTGTTTCCATAATTTCGTTCATCCCATTTTATAATTGTCGTGTTTCCATAATTTCGTTCATCCCATTTCCTTCAAACCGACGACTAGGTACACGTTGTAGGACCGAACACATATTACTTGAGGGGAGGACGGAGAGTGGTGGAGACTGGAGATTTGTAGAGAGAGGTGAAAAAAGGTATGGACGGATGGACGGAAGAGGAAGATACCTGAAGGAAGAAGATGAAGAGGAGGAACGAGTGAATGAGGAAAGACAGGGGTAGGAGGAGTGAGGAGGTGATAGATAGGGGGAAAAGAGAAGAGGGGCAGAGGGAGCGGTCCGAACATAGTAAGAATGTAGAAAGCGATTGTGTATCTCTTGGACGATCTGAGTGTTTATATTTATGCAGAAAAGAAAAAACAAAACAAAAAACTTTTTTATGCACTGGCTTTTAGTTTAGTTTTAAATAAAAAGAAACAGTTGGAAGTTGGAAAGGAATAATCTTCAGAAAATACAGGGAGCTCAAAGAGCTACTTATCGGACGTACAGGATAGGGAAAAGGAGGTGCTCTAGATACACTACTGGCCATTGAAATTGCTACACCAAGAAGAAATGCAGATGATAAACGGGTATTCATTGGACAAATATATTTTACTAAAACTGACATGTGATTACATTTTCACGCAATTTGGGTGCACAAATCCAGAGAAATCAGTACCCAAACAACCACCCCTGGCCGTAATAACGGTCTTGGCATTGAGTCAAACAGAGCTTGGATGGCGTGTGCAGCTACAGATGCCCATGCAGCTTCAACACGATACCGCAGTGCATCAAGAGTAATGACTGGCATATTGTGACAAGCCAGTTGCACGGCCACCATTGACCAGACGTTTGGTGAGAGATCTGTAGAATGTAGCAGTCGAACATATTCCGTATCCAGAAAGACCCGTACAGGACCTGCAACAGGCGGTCGTGCATTATCCTGCTGAAATGTAGGGTTTCGCATGGATCGAATGAAAGGTAGAACCAAGGGTCGTAACAAATCTTAAATGTAACGGCCACTGTTCAAAGTGCCGCCGATGCGAACAAGAGGTGACCGAGACATGTAAACAATCGCACCCTATACCATCACGCCGACTGATACGCCAGTATGGCGATGACGAATACACGCTTCGCCGCGATGTCGCCAAACACGGATGCGACCATCATGATGCTGTAAACAGAACCTGGATTCATCTGAAAAAATGACTTTTTGCCATTCGTGCACCCAGCTTCGTTGTTGCGTACACCATTGCAGGCGCTCCTGTCTGTGATGCAGTGTGAAGGGTAACCGTAGCCATGGTATCGTCCACGCTGCTGCAAACGTCGTCGAACTGTTCGTGCAGACGGTTGTTGTCTTGAAAACGTCTCCATCTGTTGACTCAGGGACCGAGACGTGGCTGCATGATGCGGATAAGATGCCTATCATCTCGACTGCTAGTGATACAAGGCCGTTGGGATCCAGCACGGCGCTCCGTATTGTCCACCTGAACCCACCGATTCCATATTCTGCTAACAATCATTGGATCGCGAGCAACGCGAGCAGCAATGTCGCGATACGATAAACCGCAATCGCGATAGGCTACAATCCGACGTTTCACCAGGCAACGCCGTTAAACTGCTTTTTGTGTATGAGAAATCGGCTGGAAACTTTCCTCATGTCAGCAAGTTGTAGGTGTGGCCACCGGTGCCAACCTTGTGTGAATGCTCTGGAAAGCTAATCATTTGCATATAACAGCATTTTCTTCCTGTCGGTTCAATTTCGCGTCTGTAGCACGTCATCTTCGTGGAGTATCAATTTTAATGGCCAGGAGCGTATAACAGAAAAGTTAACACACACGATAATGAAAGAGCGACTGAAGTTTTACGGGTTGCGGTGGAGAAGCCAAGCGGTCTAAAGCGCCTCGCTGCGGAGCGCGCGGTTGCTCGCCGTGGAGGTTCGAGTCCTCCCTGGGGTATGGGTGTGTGTGTGTTGTCCTTAAGTTAGTTTACCTAGGTTTAAGTAGTTTGTAAGCTACGGAATGATGACCACGCAGTTTGGTCCGATAGATTTACAAACATTTGAAATTTTGAATTTTTACGGACATCGACATCGACTTGGCAAAAAGATCTTCAGTTGAGTCATGTAATCAATGTGTATGTCTAAATGGAAAGAAGAGGTCAGTACGAGATGCACAAGAAACTGATTTACACTAGAGATGATTCGAAACTTTGAGGTGAAATCACTAACGATGAGACCGATGTATTACTGTTGCGAGGAGGAGACTGAGGAAATAAGTAATTTACTCGAGATGGTCTGAGAAGAGAGGAAAAGGTAGGCCCATGAACCTTGGTTTCCATGCGGTGTACAGATGGCCAAATATAGAAGAAAGGATTAAAGTATGCGAAATAGCAGACTCCCAGATCACCGATATCCGCAGTCGACCATCGCGCTATGCAGAAGTTCCGTACTTAATCAAACGTTAGTAACGCGATGCCACACCGTATATAGTACACTGGCGGTATGCAGTTCACAGATATCGACGAAGTTCGTGATGCCGCCTGGGCCAGTAAGAAGCCGGTGAGGTGGAGGCAGCGGCGTCGGAAAAAGCGGGCCGCGTGAGCGCGCGCTGCTTCCCTTAGATGGCCCGGCTGCGGCCGCCTCGCCGCCTTCTTGCGGGGCGGCTGCGGCTGCGACTGGCGTCTCCCGGCGTCCCCAAGGCCGCGCCGGCCGCTCAATGGGTGCGCGCCCATTCATCCCGGCACACTCGCCATTCAGCACGCGGGTCGCACTTGCTCGACCGCCGGGCCGGACGGCCAGCCTCCACAGTCTTGCACGAAACTGGCATCTCAGAGCAGCGTGAGTGCCTCAGTTTTAAATTCACTGCAATTCCTATTCTATGACAAGAGAGCGCCACCTGTTCTTGACATCTTCATCAGAATATTAATACGGGAACACCCACATGGAGGTACCCACCACTTATAATATTAGCTAACGAACCCTGCAGTGCTTCTCCCATACCTCCCACATACAGTACATCTCGCGAGATGACCACAACGCGCAACTCGAGAAATTACAACTAATATAGAGATTTACCGTCAATCATTCTTCCCAGTCGCCTGCCGTGAATGGAACCGGGCAGAAGGGATCAGAAAATAGTACTAGTAGTACCCTCCCCCACTCATCGTCAAGTGGTTTATTGAGTATTGATTTGGCGTGGACTCGACTATCGTCTGAAGCAGTGCTGGAGGGAATTAACACCATGCATCCAGCAGGACTTTCCATAGTTCCGTACGAGTACGAAGAGGTGGAGATCTCTTCTGAACAGAACATTGCAAGGCATCCCAGATATGCGCAATAATGTTCATACCAGGAGAATTCGGTTGCCAGCGGAGGTTTTGAAACTGAGAAGAGTGGTCCTGGAGCCAATCTGTAGGTATCTGCACGCAAGGGTTGTCGCTCTGTCCTGCTTAAATTGTAAATTGATAAAGACCGTCGGAATGCACACTGGACATGAGTGAATGCATGCGGTTCAACCAGGCTGTGTACATACGTGTCACTTGCCTGAGTCGTATCCACACATATCAGGGGTCGCTTATCACTCTAACTGCACCCCCCCCCCCCACACACACACACCATTACAAGGCCTCTACCAGCTTGTACAGTCCCCTGGTGACATGCAGGGTCCATGGATTCATGCGGTTGTCTCCAGTCTATACAGTCAATTTACTAGATACAATTGGAAACGAGACTTGTCAGACTGGGCAACATGTTTCGTGTCATCAATAGTTCAATGTCGGTGTTCACGGGCTCAGGCGCGACGTAAAGCCTTGGGTCGTGCAGTCAGCAACGGTACAAGAGTGGACTTGCGGCTCCCAAAGCCCATATCCATGATGTTTCGTTGAATGGTTCGCACGTTGATACTTCTTGATGGCCCAGCACTGAAATTCACTGCAACTTACGGAAAGATTGCACTTCTGTCATACTGAATCATTTTCCTCAGTCGTCGGTGGTCGGTCTTGCTGGATCTTTTTCCTGCCGCAGTGATGTCGGATGTTCAAATGTTCAAATGTTTGTACAGCTTATGGGACTTAACTACGGGGTCATCAGTCCCTAAACTTACAAACTTCTTATGAACTACTTACGACCTAGGACGGCACAAATATCTATGCCCGTGGTGGGATTCGAACCCCCGACCGTAGTGGCCGTGCAGGCCATGACTGGAGCGCCTCAGTCTCCTCGGCCACCGCGGCCGGTAATGGTGTCGGAGATTTGATGATTTACAGGATTCCCAGTACTACTCACGGCGCACTCGTGAAATGGTCGTACGGGAAAGTCCCCACCTAATCGCTACCTCAGAGATACTGTCCCATCTCTCGTGACCCGCCTATAACACCACGTCAAACTTACTTAAATCACGATAACCTAACACTGTAGCAGCACTAACATAACGATTGCACGATACGTAAGTTTTCTTATATACGAGTAGTCGACCGCAGAGCCATCCTCTGAGTGTGTACACATCTCTGTGAGGTTTCCATTCGCATGCCTATACCAGTTTCTTTCAATCTTCCGTGTATATCTCCACTGAAACCTACCTGGCAACAATGCCAAACACCTACACACTACTCAAGAATGGGTCGCATTAGTGTTCTAACCCGGTCTCTTTTACAGATACATAACTTCTTCCCAATTTTATCCTAATAAACGGAAGTTAACCACCCGCCTTCGCACAATCTTCCTTAAACGGTCATTCCTTGTGAAAGTCACGGAAGTCAGTGGAGTTACGGGTAGATTCAATAATTTCCCGATGGTCTCTCCTCTGCTCGAACAGTTTTCTTACTGTGGAAAGTCCTGCTAACGTCACCAGGAGGGTTTGAAACTCGCGCTTTGCAGTGATCTCAATTTCAATAGGGCGCATCAATGTCAATAGGTTGATGGTAAAACACTATTAGTATGGGACCACAGCTATCAAAGGTTCATATAAGTTTCCTGCCAGACTAAGAATCAAAAGTTCGCGTTTAGATCCCCGCCAGGTTCTAAGATTTTTATGTGCCCCTTTTCACTTCATTTACATCTGGCAATGTTGCCGATGTGAAAAATGCCGAATTGCATCATGATTTCGTATCCACGTTAAACTGTAGTTCCGCCTGTAACTGGATGGGTAAGTCAGTTCGAAGGTCGGAGGACGACAACAGCAAACCAGCTCCAAACAGGACCATGTACTGTGGCGTTCAAACCAATCTTCGGATTGTTGGCTGCTTTTCCTTTCCCTAGAATATGTATTGACATATACTGCTGGGGACAGAGACTACTGGGGGATAGTACATGTACTGACAGTCGGCCACCAGACAGCGCAGTGACATAGCGCAACGCAGTGACAGTGTGTAGCCTTTAATAGAGAATGTTTATAGCCATACGGCGCGGTGTGATGACAACATGTGTCCAACAGCCAACCGATCGAATTCGAAACAGGTCAAATTGTGACCTTCCCATTGGCGGTATAATGCATTTTGAGAATTGCCACACAAGTTGGACGTGCTGCGAGATTTGTGAAACGAAGCTGGTTGAAATTTGTCTAGTGAACTTTGTGACACCCGAAGATGTGGCTCTGGATATTCTCGCAGCACCGACGTCCACCAAGACAGTCGCAATGTGCGAGCAGTAGTGGCACATCGTACAGCTACCACAGCACTATAAGAGGGTTTGTGAATCCACAAGTGTCGACCGGTTACTAGCAGTGGGACTATGGTCACAAACACCTATAGCCCGTTTTGCACTCACGCCACAGCCGCGAAGTGCACAGCCAGAATGATGCCATGAGAAGATCATTTGAAAGATGCAATGGTTGGCCGTGGTTTTCAGCGATGAAAGCTGCTGTATTCGTGCAAGTGAAGGTAATTTGCAAACGACCTGGCTAGCGCGTAGAAACAAAAAAAATCAAATGTCAACTGTTTGTAGAACTTATGGGACTTAACTACGCGGTTATCAGTCCCTAAACTTACAAACTACTTATGAACTAGCTATAACTAAGGACGGCACAAATATCCATGCCCGAGGGGAGATTCGAACCCCGACCGTAGTGGCCGTGCGAACCGTGACTGAAGCGCCTCAGTCCCCTCGGCCACCGCGGCCGGCCCGTCCAAGAAACACCGGCTGCATTTCAGGATTAATGGTGTGGGGTGCGATAAGCTGCAACTCTCGTTCTCCTTTGGTGTTTGCGGAGGGAACGCTGACCAGCCACCGGAACGTGCAAAATGTTGTAAGACCCGTTGTTTTGCCGTTTTTGCAACAGGTGGGAGATGCATTGGTCCACCAGGTAATGCTTGCCAACAGACAGCGCGTTCTCCAGGACGTAGAGCAACTGTCTTGCTAGCACGATGCCCGGATTTGTCACTAAACAAGCACGTGTGGTTCGTCATCTCAGAACTTGCAGACCTATGAGGACAGGTCGAAGAGGCGTGTAACAGTGTACTGTTCGCCCTTTGTATTTTCGAACGGGTGTCACCACACGCTGACACTTGTGGAGGCTACATAATATACAAATGGGAGTGTTTCAGCAAGGATTTCAGTATCTCTTGAGCTGTTTCTCTGTAAATGTAATCATTTTGTATAGGCCCTACTCTACAGGGTGTTACAAAAAGGTATGGCCAAATTTTCAGGAAACATTCCTCGCGCTCAAAGAAAGAAAATATGTTATGTGGACATGTGTCCGGAAACGCTTAATTTCCATGTTAGAGCTCATTTTAGTATTTCTCTTTAAATGTAAATTTCATTCCAACGTGATCAAATTGTAAATTTTCACAATCGACATGTCTGGGCTGACGAGAATCCGCACGCAATTGTGCAATCACGTCATCAACACAGATTTTCTGTGAACGTTTGGGCAGGAATTGTTGGTGATGTCTTGATTGGGCCTCATGTTCTTCCACCTACGCTCACTGGATCACGTTATCATGATTGCATACGGGATACTCTACCTGTGCTGCTAGAACATGTGCCTTTACAAGTACGAAACATCATGTGGTTCATGGACGATGAATCTCCTGCACATTTCAGTCGACGTGTTCGTACACTTCTCAACAACAGATTCGATGACCGATGGATTGGTAGAGGCGGACAAATTCCATGGCCTCCACGCTCTCCTGACCTCAACCCTCTTGACTTTCATTTATGGGGGCATTTAAAAAGCTCTTGTCTACGCAAACCCCGGTACCAAATGTAGAGACTATTCGTGCTCGTATTGTGGACAGCTGTGATAGTATACGCCATTCTCCAGGGCTGCATCAGCGCATCAGGGATTCCATGCGACGGAGGGTGGATGCATGTATCCTCGCTAACGGAGGACATTTTGAATATTTCCTGTAACAAAGTCCTTGAAGTTACGCTGTTACGTTCTGTTACAGTGTGTTTCCATTCCATGATTAATGTGATTTGAAGAGAAGTAATAAAATGAGCTCTAACATTGAAATTAAGCGTTTCCGGACACACGTCCACATGACATATTTTCTTTCTTTGTGTGTGAGGAATGTTTCGGCCGGCCACGGTGGCCGCGGGGACTGAGGCGCTTCAGTCACGGTCTGCACGGCCACTACGGTCGGGGGTTCGAATCCTCCCTCGGGCATGGATATTTGTGCCGTCCTAGTTTGTAAGTAGTTCATAAGTAGTTTGTAAGTTTAGGGACAGATGACCCTGTAGTTAAGTCCCATAGACTATACAAACATTTGAACATTTTTAGGAATGTTTCCTGAAAGTTTGGCCGTACCTTTTTGCAACACCCTGTATATACACTATATCAACAATAAATCTTGAGCGACTGAAGAACTGTTAAAGGGCGTATTGAACGTTATCACCCCAGTGAACATACTGCGCACTTCTTTCCCTTTATGGCAGTAAAGAGCCGTTGGCAAATTCGTCGGTTGCGGCCCTGCCCCGCGCAACGCGGCGGCAGTGATGTCGGCGTGTTCGGCCTGCTGCGCAGAGCCACCGCCGCGACGTCCCGCCTGGGGTTTCAGCGCGCGCCGACAGCCCAGCGCCAGGACGCCCAAATTTGGCACCGGCGCGGCAGGCCCGCCCCCCCCCCCCCTCGCTCCTCCGCCCCCGCCGCCGCACCTTGCGTCTCGCGTTACGCGACAGCCGGACACCGGCCGCCCCGGCGCGTTTCTCGGCTCGCCGGACACGCAGCACGGGTCGGCGTGTTCCCACCGCGCGCTACCGGACAGCCACAGGTAGTCCCGCCACGTGCTCTTGTCTTTCCGCGTCCGATTAACCGACTAAACAGCTTACTGTGTCCGCAGACATTTCAAGTTTGTATAGCTCAGCTCTTACCACATTATGTGGGTACCGATGACACTTCTCCGCTGCCACGGCAAAACAAAAGGTGCTTCATACTACATTACAAATAAAGTAGCACTGAAATATGCGTGTACGAGCGTTGTAACTTAAATAGTGGCAACACTTTCTGGAGACATTATCCAATGGAATCTACTATTGTCTCTGACTAGCACACGTTGTTTACATACCCACCTTACCTCTGAGCAAATGGACTCGCCCGTCCCAACTCACCGGCGTGCGCACAATCGAAGGAAACACAGTTACTTGTGAACGAGCTGACTAACGTAACGTAATAGTGTCACTGGAGGAACGCCTGGACATGCAAAAAAATTGCATCACGATGGGTTTCGCATGAACTGACGGAAATGCAGTAATGGACGTGTTACGACGCTGCTCGGACGCACTTGGAGTGCTATGAGCGCACCAGCTCCACCAAAGAGACTGCCTACATCACACTTGTGCGTCCTCTCCTGGAGTACTGTTGCCCCTTGTGGGACCCTCACCAGGTAGGACTGACGGAAGATATTGAGAAGGTTCAGAGAAGGGCAGCTCGTTTTGTTTT
Organism: Locusta migratoria; assembly: GCA_026315105.1. Taxonomy (NCBI): domain Eukaryota; kingdom Metazoa; phylum Arthropoda; class Insecta; order Orthoptera; family Acrididae; genus Locusta; species Locusta migratoria. The sequence goes on from CM048746.1 coordinate 223,227,060, forward strand.
ATCACGTTACGGGGGGAAAGCGTCACGGAAATGTTGCACGAATTGGGGTGGAAATCATTAAAAGAAAGACGTTATTCATTGCGGCGTGATCTGTTTGCGAAGTTTCAATCACCGACTTTTAGTTCTGAATGTGAAAATATTTTGCTAGCACCCTCCTACTTAGGGAGACATGACCATCCCAATAAAATAAGAGAAATCAGATCGAAAACGGAACGATTTAGGTGTTCTTTCTTCCCGCGTGCTATTAGAGAATGGAACGGTAGAGAAAAGATATGAAAGTGGTTAATGAACCCTCTGCCAGGCACTTAAATGTGATTTGCAGAGTATCTATGTAGATGTAGATGTAGATGAAGGAGAGGCTTCCTTACGCCGTATCGTAACAATGGATGCGACATGGGCTACATCGTACGAGCCAAATCTGAAAAGCCAACCCAACGAATGTAGTCATTGTGGGTCGCCGAGAAAACCGAAAATTCGTCAGAGCCCCAATATGGTCAAAGTTATGGTGATCCTCGTGTACGTCTGTGATGGTGTTATCCTAACGCATTATGTTCCTCCACGACAGACAGTCAACGCATAGTATTTCTGTTCGTTTCTGGAGCATCACTTGCTACCACCTTTGCGAAAGAAGCGGCAACACTTTCTGCGGAACACACCAATCACTTTGCACTACAATGCGGGGCCCATAAAGCGCAAGATGTAGGTGCTCAGCTCGGTCGATGGGACTGGGAAGTACTGTACCATCCACCACACTCCCCGGACGTAAGTCCTTGTGACTTCGATTTGAGTCCGAAGATGTAGGAACCACTTCGTGGCATTCGCTTCACAACTGTTACAGAGATTCGACAGTCAGTAGACCGCTCAATTCGCACCATCAACTGAACAGGCTCTGATAACGGTATACTACGCCTCCCACATCGCTGGCAAAGGATTCTACACAACGCTGGTGACTACTTTGAAGGACAGTAGCCGGCCACGGTGGCCGAGGGGACTGAGGCGCTCCAATCACGGTCTGCACGGCCACTACGGTAGGGGGTTCGAATCCCCCCTCGGGCATGGATATTTGTGCCGTCCTTAGGATTAGCTAGTTCATAAGTAGTTTGTAAGTTTAGGGACTGACGACCCTGTAGTTAAGTCCCATAGACTCTACAAACATTTGAACATTTTTTTAAGTAACAGGTGCAAACACGTAACGCTATTTTATCGGTTGTGAATAAATAGTTGCCACTATTTAAGTTCCAACCCTCGTATGTGGAGAAGCGACTGTAAAACTCTGCCACGATAAAACATAGGAAGCTTCAAAGTATATTACAAAAAGGCAGCATATAAAAATGTTTGTGTGTGGAGAAGTGGCTGTAAATTTTACGATGACTCTATATACCAACTCCTGTTTTAGTTGTGGTCGACAGAGCAACGACTGGTTACAAGCATCATTCCACGCCACCCTATCCTGTCCAAGCCCCACCATCGCTGAGAACGGCAACCTATATCCTTTTCAAAGTCCTTGATTAATTCGTTTCTCGGTCTCCCACTAAGAGTTTCTTTTACCTCATAAAATTGTCTGCATTGCTAAAATGATGATTCCTTAATGTCTCAGAACGTGTTCCATCAATCATTCATTTTATTGTATACATGCCAGAAATTTCTGTTAGCCCCAATTCTGTTCAGTACCTCCTCATTAGTCATGCGATCTACGTGTCTACACCTCAGCATTCGTCAGGAGCACCACATTAAAAAGGCTTCTGCAATATATTTGTATTAACTCCTTATCGTCCACGTTCCAGATTCACACAATGCCACACTTCATACAACTGCCTTCGGAAAGGACTGCTTGTGAGCGTTCTCCTTTCATTGATAATAATGTGAATAAAACGCTAAACGGGCCGCATACGACATCCTAGTTTGGCAGCAATCTCGGTGCTACCCACTCTTTTGCTGAGTAAATTTAGGAAGACAATGCGAAGTGATAGGCCATATAGGTATAAGTAAGCGCCGACAGTATCGGTACCCTATCTGACTCGGACGTATCGTACGCGGCCGGTAAATGCTAATGGCGTGCCTTACGTCAGTGTCAGATAGGATGCGGACACACGCCGGCGCTCGCGTTTATACGGACCCTCACTTTATATCGACTTATTGCATTTTTTTCCGGAAACGTTTTGGTACCAATGGTAGTGCTACCAAACTGGAATATCATAGAGGGCCCGTTTAGCGTTTTAATCACGTCATCATCAATGTCACATTGTCCTGTAATCATGCCACCGTATGAACCAAATTCAAATGTTTGTTAAGCTTAAGGGACTTAACTACTGGGTCATCAGTCCCTAAACTTACAAACTACTTATGAACTACCTTATACTAAAGACGACACAAATATCCATGCCCGAGGGGGGATTCGAACCCCCGACCGTAGCGGCCGTGCAGACTGTGAGTGGCGCACCGCAGAACGCCCGGCCACTGCGGCCGGCCCGTATGAACCACGTGGTCTGAACCAGCACTGATACAACTGGAGACCACGGATGCCATTCAGAGTTCACTGAATTATTTTGATTGGTAACTAGTGATTCGACAATAGCCTAAAAATTAAGTTGGTGATGCGCGCCGGAAGAGTGTAGTCACGTTCGCTGGGTTGTAAGCCAACAACGTTTTTAGAAAAGGATTAATTCGCCTGGGGATGGCGGGGGCGCATGTGTGTCAAAAGATGTCACTGAAGTCGTCATTTTGTCAATCATAGAACTGCCGTTGAAGACTGTGAAATGCGTGGTAATCATTTTTCCAAAGGACAGTAAATTTTCAGCAACAGTCAGTACTAAAGTAGCTGCCGCCATGCAGGAAACGGTACCCGGTTGCAACTGGACTACTCTTTATTTTTTACTATTTTGCCTATTAAGAGCATATCGACGAACTGAATATGGCAGTGGGAACTGCTCTAACGAAAGGGGCAGTAAAATTCTGTTTCAAAAAAGTTTTAGTTAGTAATGGGATACAACCGGCGCTTGCCGATGACATCGTGGCTGGCAGTATTTGTTTCCGCAGGCTCCACCTACACTGGGCAGAAGCAAAATTACAAGTACCTGCAGAGAGAAAATGGGCCGGTACGTGCAGACGCTCGCTGAGTGGTGGTGCAGACGCCGCGGCGCTGGCGGCTGGCGGCGTGGCGCCGGGGAGGCGATGCGCGCGCAGATAGGCCGGCGGCCGCCGCGCCGCGCCATTGGCCGCGGTGATTGAGCCGGCAGAGGCGGCGGCGGCGGCGCAGGCGGAGGCGGATGGGGCACGCGCCTATCGACAGCTCTATCGGCTGCGCTGCTCCAGTCCCCGGATGCCGTACCGCCGCCCCTCCTGTACTTAGAGCCGGCGGCAGGCGCACCCTGCATTCCAACGCCAACACTGAGCGAGTTTCTGGCGTCATAATGAGGAATAAAGCTCCACATATACCTAGCTGAACAATCCACCACTTTGAATCCCAATCCGATGACAGTGTTATATGCTTTGTGTGATGTAGCGAAGTGAATCAGCGAATATTTCGTGATTTTATTGTTTCACATAGTGAAATGGTTGGTTGTGCTGCTCCGAACTGCGGAATAATAGCAGACATGGTCGCTATAAGTTTTATCGGTTTTCTTCAAACATAGATCAGTGGGTTTATCTGTCACTTTCCACTTCTTTCACCTCTGGCAGTATTGCTCATGTGAAAAATATCGAGTAGCACCGTGGTTCGGAACCCACGTTAAACTGTATGTCCCCCTATGACTGGCTGGGTAAGTCGGTTCGAAGGTCGGAGGAAGGCAACGGCATACCAACTCCAAACAGGACCATGCCTAGTAATGCACTACGGTGTTCAAACCAATCTTCGGATTGTATGGACACGTATGGACGCCAAAATCGAGTAACTACCTGTATAACGTTAAGAACAAAACCTTGTTTTATTTGTATAAAAAAAAAAGTTATGCTCACAGAGATGATAATGGCCTAAACATGTAAGAAATGGCTTAATTCTGCTACATATCGTTAACATGGCACTACACACAATCTGTTTAAAGTAAGCTACTTTTCTCGACTTTATTTAGACCAATTAAGGAGCTGTTAATTGATTCATGAGTTCAGCTGGCTTTACCCAGCTAGTGGTTTTTAAATTATATTATTTCGCATAAGTTATGGCATCATCATCATCATTAGAAACTGATTATGCCTTTCAGCGTTCAGTCTGGAGCATAGTACCTCGAATAAAATTCCTGCATGATCCCCTATTCAATGCTGACATTGATGCCTCGTCTGATGTTATGCCTTTTACTTCAAAATCATTCTGCACCGAATCTAAGTACTTTCTTCTTGGTCTACGTCGACTCCTCTTACCCTCCGCTGCCGAGCTCATGAGTCTCTTAGGTAACCTTGCTTCTCCCATGCATGTAACATGACCCCACCATCTCAGTCTGTTCGCTCTAACTGCTTCATCTATGGTGTTCATTCCCAGTTTTTCTTTGATTTCCTCATTATGGACACCCTCCTGCCATTGTTCCCATCTATTAGTACCTGCAATCATTCTTGCTTCTTTCATATCTGTAACCTCTAACTTATGAATAAGGTAAACTGTATCCACCCAACTTTCACTCCCATGCAACAAAGTTGGTCGAAAGATAGAGCGGTGCACTGCTAACTTAGTCGTGGTACTTACTTCCTTCTTGCAAAAGAGAGTAGATCTTAGCTGAGCACTCACTGCATTAGCTTTGCTGCACCTCGATTCCGGTTTTTTCACTATGTTGCCATCCTGTGAGAAAATACATCCCAGGTACTTGAAAACTGTCTACCTGTTCTAACTTTGTTCCTCCTATTTGGCACTCAATCTGTTTAAATCTTTTCCCCCACAGACATTACTTTTGTTTTGGAGATGTTGATTTTCATATCATAATCCTTGCACCTCTGATCGAGCTCTGAAATATTATTTTGCAACCTTTCAATCGAATCGGCTATTACAACTAAGTCATCCGCATATGTAAAACTGCTTATATTGTTTTCACCTATCTTTAATCCCGCCCTGCTAGTCTACTGTTTTCAACATATGATCCATGAATAGTATGAACAACAGTGGTGACAGGTTGCAACCTTGTCTTATCCCTGAAACTACCCTGAACCAGAGCTTAATTTGCCATCTACTCTTACTGCTGACTGACAGTCTACGTAAAGCCCTTTAATTGCCTGCAGAAGTTTGCCTCCTATACCATAATCCTGAAGAACTGATAATAGCTCCCTCCTAGGAAAACCGTCATAAGCCTTTCTAGATCTATGAAACATAGATACAATTCCCTGTTCCACTCATAGCACTTTTCCATTACCTGCCGTAACCTAAAGATCTGGTTCTGACAGCCTCTAAGAGGCCTAAAGCCAAACTGATTTTCATCTAACTTGTCCTCAATTAATACTTGCACTCTCCTTTTAACAATACGTGAGAATATTTTGCCTACAACGCTAATTAAAGAGGTACCTCGATAATTGTTACAATCTTTTCTGTTTCCATGTTTGAAAATTGGCGTGTTTACCGCTTTCGTCCAGTCTGATGGAACCTGTCCCGAATCCCATGCCTTCTCAATTATCCTGTGTAACCATTCGAGACCTGATATTCCACTGTATTTGACGAGTTCCGGCTTAATTTTATCCACCCCAGCCGTTTATTGCACTGTAATCTACTGACAATTTTCTCCACTTCCTCAAATGAGATCATGTTTCCATCGTCGATTCTATCCCATTATACCTGAAACTCTGACACATCACCTACATTGAGCAATTCTTCAAAATATTCCCTCCATCTGATCAAGGCATCCACAGGATTGACTAGCAGCTTTCTGACATGTCCAAAACACTAGTTACTTCCTTCTTCCCTCCCTTTCGAAGATTGCTAATTACGCTCCAAAATGGTTTTCCCACGGCTTGACCCAGAATTTTTAGCTTATTTCCAAAGTCTTCCTATGATTTCTGTTTGGAGTCTGCCAATTATCCATTTGGCTTTGTTTCTTTCTTCAACATAACTTTCTCTGTCTGCCTGATTTCTAGTATGGAGCCATTTTTGAAATGCTTTCTTTTTCTTTTTACAGGCTGCCTTAACTGTGTCATTCCCCCAAGCTGTCCGCTTCTTCCTGCCTTTACACACTGCTGTTCTAAGACATTCTCTAGCTACTGCCAGTAGTGTGTCCCTGTACCTTGACCATTGCTCTTCCAGTGACTGTAAATCATTACGTTCAACTAACTGATACCTTTCCGAGATCATTGTTATGTATTTGTGCCTAATTTCCTTGTCTTGAAGCTTCTCCACTCTTCTCCTTCTACACATGGACCTGACTTTCTGCTCTTTTGGCCTCACAAAACCAATTTCATTGCAGATTAAATAATTGTCGGTATCATCAAAGAACCCTCTGAAAACACGTGTGTCCTTGACTGTCTTCCTGAATTCCTGGTCTGTTATTATATAGTCAATGACAGATCTGTTTCCCCTTCCTTCCCAAGTATAGCGGTGAATGTCCTTATGCTTAAAGATGGAGTTTGTGATAACTAAGCCCATACGGGAACAGAAATCCAAGAGCTGTTTTCCGTTAATGTTGGCCTCCAGATCCTCTCCAAACTTACCCATAACCTTTTCATAGCCTTCTGTTCGATTTCCTATCCTGGCGTTGAAATCACCCATGAGTAAAACACTATCGAATGTTTCGAATATATGTATAGCTTATGGGACTTAACTATGTGGTCATCAGTCCCTAAACTTATAAACTACTTATGAACTAAGACTAAGGACAGCACAAATATGCATGCCCGAGGGGGGATTCGAACCCCCGACCGTAGTGGCCGTGCAGACCGTGACTGGAGCGCCTCAGTCCCCTCGTCCACCGCGGCCGGCAGTAAAACACTATCCTTATCCTTCACCCTAACAACTAAATCACTAAATGCGTTGTAGAATATGTCCATCTCATCTGGATATGTCCCTTCACAGGGTGAATACACTGCCACAATCCTAATTTTCTTGCTGGAAATGGCCAAATCTATCCATATCAGTCGTTCATTTACATACCTTATTGCAATTATGCTGAGTTCGATTGATTTCCTAATGTAAAACCCTACACCCCACTGTGCTCGTCCTACTTTCACTCCTGACAGGTAGACCTTGTATTCTCCGACTTCGCCCTCTTTCTCTCCCCTTACTCTAACGTCACTAACAGCTAAAACATCCAACCCATCTTACTTGAAGCCTCCGCCAGCTCTACCTTCTTCCCAGTGTAATCCCCATTGGTATTAATACCTCCCCATCTCATTTCAGATCGTTTGCCAAGTCGTATAGGATGAGTCCCTGGTCTGTCAATGAGAGGTGGGACTCCATCACCTCCAAAGATCGGAGGCATTTTGCTCTGATTGTTGCCAGCATGATACTGAAGTACTTGGGAAGCTGGTTGCTAGCCTTACTTGTCCAGGGCCCCACTGGGTTTTACTCCTAACGGTTGTTCAAATGTTCAAATGTTTGTTAAGCTTATGGGACTTAACTACGGGGTCATCAGTCCCTAAACTTACAAACTACTTATGAACTACTTACGAACTAGGACGGCACAAATATCCATGCCCGAGGGGGGATTCGAACCCCCGACCGTAGTGGCCGTGCTGACCGTGACTGGAGCGCCTCAGTCACCTCGGCCACCGCGGCCGGCTAACGGTTGTGCCGTCGATCACAAAGGTGGCCCGGACTCAGAATTTGTCCTAGATGCCCAACCTTATTCCAAAGTACCTGGTATCCTAAATGTCAGAACCACTTACTTGGCCACTCATACGTTGCCCGTGGTTCATGAAGTAGGGCATGAGTACAGGAACCCACACCACGAACCACATTATTTAAGTGTTTAATTTAAATGTAACTCTAAACACGGAAATATGTAGGCCTAAGTCAAGCTGTGAACAGGATGTCTGGAATTAAAAAAGAAAAGAAAAAAATGAACTTCGCAAAAAATTGCGAACAGGAAGGAAGTCGTACATGAAACGACTTCACTTTATTTGAAAATGCATGCTAATTTAGGCGTTATCTAACGAAACAAATGTTTGTTAAGCTTATGGGATTTAACTGCAGGTTCATCAGTCCCTAAACTTACAAAATACTTATGAACTAACTTATACTAAACGCAACACAAACATCCATGCCCGAGGGAGGATTCGAACCTCCCACGCGGGAGGCCTCGCGATCCGCAACGTGGCGCTCCAGACCGATCGGCTACTCCTGCGCGGCTCTAACGAAACCATATGTTCAAATTTATTAAACACATTTTGACGTAAAATCTTCTCTGAAATATGCCAGGCATTAGAGTAAGGAATACGGAAAGGACATCGGCATTTAACATTATTCCGTAACTGTTTCGAATGCATGTCTTAGTTACCGTAAATGTATGTTCCCGTACCATTTATAACCCAGAAAATACGATAGTTATAACTGTATGTGCTAAATATTTAGAACGGCGCCATAAGCCTTACTTTGGAATGTAAGTGAATGTGTCGTATCTCTAAAGGTCCATCTAATCACTAACTTTTAAGTTTCTTGTCTCTTAAGAGTCAGATGTAATAAATTTATTTTGCTACAATATTTTCTGCGTTAGGAAAGTATATTTAATGGCCTTAAGAGCATGTTGAAAGGCGTAAGTGTTTCATACTCTTTAAGTACGCGGCTTCAACGTGGGATTCAAAATGGCGGATTGTCTTACTTGCACTATACAGTTCTCTAACCTGGAAACCCGTGGCCAGCAATAAGTACAGGCGAAAGTGTTATCACCAGAGCACATACGTTTCACGTCATACGTCACATTATTATGACGTATTTATCATTAATGTGTGATCCTGAATTCGTTTGTAAGAATAAATACGCCAATTAAGCGTCTCCAACGGTCTCCAATGCCTCTGTCCTCTCCGGTACAGCGTAAATAAGTGATTATGAGGTTACGACTATCGGGATCTACTCTCCTGAACAGTTATTCGCCTGCGCTCAGGCCTGTATTTCCAAACGTACAGAGCAATGCTTAATTTCTAAAATGTTAGTTACCTAAGTGCACCTCTTCAACCGTACCACTCCCTCTTCCCCAGCCCAAAAATTACCAGTTCTAAACATATCTGTCAAATCGGCAGTCTTCTCGAATAATACAAGGTGCGTCTGTTAAGTTCGGTGAATGGTCTCAGGAAACATAACAAAACGAGAGTTACAAACAAAATACCTTTACTGGCCTTCAAAGTAATGGCCTTTGACTGCAATACACTTCTGACATCGGTTGTACAGCTGTTGGAGACTGTCAGCAAACGCTTTTAGTGGAATCGTTCGAAGCACAGAGTGCCACGCGCGACCGTTCGCCGTCGGGGGTTTGAGTCCCCCCTTAGGCATGGGTGTTTGTGTTGTCCTTAGGTTACTTCACCTTAGATTAAGTAGTTTTTAAGCTACGGACTAATAACCCAGCAGTTGAGTCCGATAGATTAACAAACATTTGAACAGAGTGCCACACCTCCGTAAGCTGAAACAAAAGTGTAGGCGATACATGAATATCCTTCGCTGCCTCAGCCACATAGTTTTGGCAGCCGCACGTCCAACATTCCTGCAGCTGCATTGACTGCGGGAGCTTAGTGTACGATTCGGCAGCACCTTCAGCATTGCAGGTCCTGGATCCAATTCTACATGGTGGTGTCCGATACTGATGGGGCTTTTCGCACGAGTTCGGTGAAAAGCCTCCTAGTCGAAGCTGGGGTCCCTCCCCTGCGGTTCCGCCGGCAACAGCTGCTACCTTCCTACTTTGCCCATGTTCAAACCTCACCTCAACCACCAGAATCTCAGGCTTCTTTTCCCAGTTGCTGCACTCCCTTTCTCTCCACAATGGCACAGAAAGGGTTATCTGATTGCGGTCAGACTTCATTCCCCTCTTTCGCCGCTCCAATCCTATCCAAACCCTCTCACTTTCCACTGTTCTTTCGAAACCCCTCCTTGGTCCATTCCTCGCTTACTGCTTTGTCTGGACTTCTGCTGTGCCTCGAAAGAGGCAGTTTTACTAACACAGCCGGCCGCGGTGGCCGAGGAGACTGAGGCGCTTCAGTCATGGTCTGCACGGCCACTACGGCCGGGGGTTCGAATCCCCCCTCGGGCATGGATATTTATGCCGTCCTTAGGATTAGCTAGTTCATAAGTAGTTTGTAAGCTTAGGGACTGATGACCCCGTAGTTACGTCCCATAAATTCTACAAACATTTGAACATTTTTTTTACTAACACATATTCGTCGCCAGTAAATGCGCTGCTTGATTCGTTCCTTGGCGCAGAACATTTTCACACAGACGGTTCTTTAGGAAATGTGCTGGGTATGCTTATGTCCAAGGTGGCTATATAGAACAGCGAGCAGCGTCTTTACCGCAGAGTTGGTCGCTATTGCTTGAGCTCTTGAACATCTCCGAGCCTGCAGTATATTCAAGACACTGTCTCGTCTCTCAGCAGGTCTGTCTTTTCTGTGATCTTTGTCTGGACCCTGGGCCACATTGGTATACCAGGAAATGAACGTGTCGATTGGTTTCCCAAGCAGGCCACTACCACATGACCTCTAAACATTGGGCTCATGGATCTACGGTTGGCACTACACGAGACAGTGCGTGAAGCTCTGAGCTTCGAATGGTATGCTTCGATTGTGCCAAACAAGCTTCGCCCGATCAAGCTGTCCACGGTCGCGTGGAAATCTTCCTTGAGATCCACACGTCGGGATTCGGTCGTCCTCTGCCGCTTCCATATTGGGCATACAAGGTTGACTCACGGCTATCTACTTCGTCGTGAGGCCCCACCCAAGTGACGCAGTGGTGGCGAATTGACAGTGGTCCATAACCTGAGGGACTGTCCAGTTTTATCCCTCTTGAAGCAATCTACCAGATCGCTCCCTTTAGTTTTAGGTGACTATCCATAGCTAACTAGATTTTACGTTTTATTCGTGCAGATGGTTGTTATCATTTTATTCAATGGAGGGTGCTTTAGTCTTATATTTAGTTCCGCATCCCTCCCGTACATTTAAGTCGTTGTTAGAGTGACTAGAAGTTTTTAGTGTGTACAGCGTGGGTGGCTCATCCCTTGCCGGCCACGGTGGCCGAGGAGACTGAGGCGCTCCAGTCACGGTCTGCGCGCCCACTACGGTAGGGGGTTCGAATCCCCCTCGGGAATGGATATTTATGCCGTCCTAGTTCGTAAGTAGTTCATAGGCAGTTTGGAAGTTTAGGGACTGATGACCCCGTAGTTAAGTCCCATAAGCTTTACAAACATTTTTTAGCTCATCCCTTATTATCCTAGCGATCAACCAGCCACGGTATGTTGCAGTAAAATTTTAATTCGGTTTACTATTTATCTGTTTTTTCCTTCGTCTTATCAGTGAAATGTTCACTGTCGATCTGTGCACCATCTGAGTTTCCCTTCTGTGTGTTAAGCGCCAGATCTTTTTTTTTTTCCTTACGATGTTACGTCTTCGTTAAGAACAGGGGATTGATGACCTAGTAGTTTAGTCTCCTACAAAATACCACAACTACCAACAACAACAACAACGAAGCAGTGAGGTCACGCGTTGTTAGATCTCCTTAACCACTAAAACACACACGTGTTACTTACTGCATCAACAGCAGTGCAGGCACGTCCTATGTGTTCACTGGTTCAGTGATCCCCCGGAAAAAAACTCGTCATGGAAAAACGTAAATAAATAAGATAAAAAGTGTTTTAAACTATCATTCTTCGTTTCGTTCTTCAATCAGATCATTTTACATGCACATTCAAAGTATTTTTATCGCATGAAAACCGTTTTACGTCGCAGAGACAGCACGTAACACCAGTCTAGCGCGGCCGCCGAATACAAGCGGCAGTGGCCGCATCGTTGCAATGCACATGCGCGGCTGAGGACCGATTTATCTTCTGAACCTCCTGGAGGCAGCATATGGGCGCTCCAGCGGCAGGAAGGGGCGAGGAGATACGCCGCGTTTAACAGTTTAACATCGGCGACGGAGCTGGTAGAGACACCAGTTCCTGGCTACTCGCGATCGGTTACGCACGAATGGTCCCGAAGCTAGACATTGGAGCTACCGCGCACTTCGCCTTACGCATGTGCAAATTCTCCATGAAGGCAAAATTCGCAATTGATATTTGTTTTTGGAACATTGAAAATTAATAAAACCACGTCATATTTGGTAAAATATCTTATATCTGTAAATTAAAGACGCATCAACTGAATTGTAAAAGCCTTCAGAAAATCCGATCAAGAATACTAATGAAGTCACTATTCTCCACATGGCAAGAATAGCGGTGTTGTTAGCAGCATTGCAGTACAGTGTGGAAGGTAGTGGGTTCGAGACCGACAGCAAGCAATTTTTTGAAACCCAATCTGTTTTTAAACAGCTACAGGAACAACAATGACTTTTGTATTGTTACTTGCTATATATCTTTGGACCTTTTTGCAAATGTATCGCGATTTTGGGGGGTACGACATTTATACTCTTCGTTGTAACAAAAATTTAACTGTTTGCAAAGATGAGGGGGAAAGCAGCCTTTGCGCATGCGTAATTTTAGGAGTTGGTGCTGCTTACAGTGTCACGTGACCCGAAAGTACCTTCTCTCTACATCGTAACAGATGCATTTTGTGATACTTAACACTGTAATCAGTTACTTACTGTCTTTTAGTGTTCAGGTGGATATTCATATGTTGTTGGTGTTTATTATCAAAGGAAAAGGCGTAATTCACAGAGGTGACGACAAGCAGGGGCAGGGGGGGACGTACATTTGCACTACCATCCCATGGTCTCCGCCGCCGTTTTGCCTAATTTGAAACAAAACTTGATGTTAGCGCGTTGCTCCAATGCTCCATTTTGGGCTCCCTGTTGCAGTGATACTGTCAGCTGGGTCGCAGCGTGCACCACCCCTTCGTTACAGTGCTTTACACAATAGGGCGCTTGCTTGTTGACATGTCCCTCAAAGTGTAAGCGCGGGTACCTCATCCTCGCCAGCACGGTTTGTAAAATATGGGTCCATTCACCGATGTTTTCAGACGAACATTAAACGTCGTGTTTTCAACTGCTGTCAGTCGCTATATTGAAGTAGTTGTACTAGTTAGACACGGCGACGCTTGCCTGAAGCTCAAGCTGATATAAAACGAATGGCAACGTAATTTAAATAATGCTTGTCAACATATATGTTTTCTTAGAAAAATACATCAGCCAAATAAATTATCTGTGGCTACATGGAATGAAATTAATGTTAGAACAAATGTTTTCCTGAAACCTATTATTTATTGTAAAGCCAGAAGAGTCGCAAATTTTTCTGTCAGTCTGTTTTCTGTGTAAAGGCACAGATTAGACGGTTTATCAACTCTGCTGTCTGTTCTCTCACAGTCCATCTCCTACCCCTCTATCTACCTCCTCCTCCATCTGTTCACCGTCTCTGCTCCTGTCGTTTCTTTTGTCTTCTATCTTCTCTTCTCTCTTAATTTATCACCTCCTCCTCCATCTCTCTGTCAGTATCCTCTTTTCCTTATCGTAGCAATTCAAAATGAAGAAATTAAAAGTATGAAACTTTTTTTAAATTTTGCGGGGACGAAGGAAAATGACTGCTCTTATAGAAAACCAGGATAAATATCAACATCAATAAACAACGTAATTTACATTCGTTATTACGGTGTTTCTATTTCCACTACTGACAAATATAACTTGTTGCATTGGAGCTGCCAGGTATGCGATTGTAACAGCAAATGAACCTTTAAGATGAACCTCCGTGGAATGAATTATGTTTCTACTTTTGTGTGTCATTTTTACCGTGGCACATAATCTGTGCCCAGGGAAAAAACTGGCCGCTTTTACATTTTTTTATGTTCACTTATTATGAATGTAACATGTTTTAATGCACGATGGCAAACGTGATATCCCAGTCGAGGTATGTAAATAGCTACTGCATCGTACTACTCTTAATGGCTACGAACACACCTGGTTTTTATTTTGTGAGCTTATATGACGAAGTACCTTTCGAATTTTAAAAGTTTCATTGGTTTCCTCGTATAATTAACATAAAAGTCGGTACTTCGATTTCCATGTTCACGTATTAATATACTGAGTCTATGTGCTCCGTGTACGTGTATCCAGTATTAATTAAGAAAGAATACAGCAGTGAACGACGATGAAAACACTTCTGGCCAATGAGAGATACATACAATACATATTTTTCGAAGGTAATGAAAAGCAAAAAAAAAGGTGGGTGATGAGACACGGAGTTTGTTGTTGAGCAATGCATCGAGTGACATTTGTCTTCTGCTCATTATATTGCATTAGAGTTGGGTCGATTTATGTTCATATTCATTACTAGAAGTAAACAAACACACACACACACACACACACACACACACACACACACACACACAGAGAGAGAGAGAGAGAGAGAGAGAGAGAGAGAGAGAGAGAGAGAGAGAGAGAGAGAGAGAGAGAGAGAGATTCAAATGTTTAAATGTTTGTTAAGCTTAAGGGACTTAACAACGGGGTCATTAGTCCCTAAACTTACAAACTACTTATGAACTACCTTATACTAAAGACGACACAAACATGCATGCCCGAGGGGGGATTCGAATCCCCGAGCGTAGCGGCCGTACAGACTGTGACTAGTGCGCCGCAGACCATTCGGCCACTGCGGCCGGCTAGAGAGAGAGAGATTTAAGTTGTTTACTACTCCAAGGATATGTATGTAAATATCCGTATCCCGTTCCGGCTACTGCAGGGTCCGGGTGCCCACTAGTCCTCTCGGTCTGGTTCTTTCTTCCACCACTTCTCTTCCTCCACTTGTTGCCACCTCACAAGCCTTCTTTCCATACATGTTCTCACTCCAGTTTTCCACCGTATCCTTGAGCGAGCGCCCTCGAAAGTCTTTTTCCATGCATCTTTAGTAGGGTTACCAGACGTCCTCTTTTACCCGGACATATCCTCTTTTTTGGACTCTAAAAATGGTCCCGCCTGGTTTTTATCAAAATGGGGAAATGTCCTCTTTTTTGCGTTGTGCAATGCTACAACTTTAAAGTGCGTAAATACAACTCTCTGAACTGTCACAATCACTAACTCTAGAGAATTTAACATTTCTTGAAACAATGTAATTTTTTTAATTTTCTCGTTTTTTGTGCCGCCGATGCCCTGACGTCAAGCTACTTCGGAACAATTGAAATAATTGGTCACGGAATACGAGCTTCGAGGCGACCAATTACAAACATACGTCTGCAACAATGCTAGACAGTGCAATACACATAGTATAATATAAACTCCCCCCCCCCCCCCACTCCTTTCCCTGTCGGAGTTTTGTGCGACACCCAAAAATAAGACGTTCTGTCTGTCGTGCTGGGACTCGGCAGTGCTGTGTGTGTCTGCCAACCACACTTATGACTAAGATCAAAAGCTAGTGCACTGTTCGATATACATAAGTTAAAACCTTGTTCAGAACTTCATACAAATAAGGTCAGATGCCACAGTCACCATTGCAGGTTTAGGACCAAAGAGATGTAACTACATAAGTGTTCTGAAAAAAATCGATTGAAAGTTTTCGTCCTAAAAACTGAGTAGTTTTTAATAAATTATTTACCGTAAAAAGGCACGCAATTAACTTTTTATTTTATTCATTGCTTTTTTCACCTAGGCCTTACATATTCCATTCACTCACTAGGACCTAGATGCTAATCATGTATATAGTCACGTCTGTATGATCCGAAATGGGAACATAACTATATCAAGGAACGCTTAGATAATTTTTAATTACTTTATTCTTGACGATTTTACAGTCAACAGTACTATGGTTTCCGTAAATGATGCATCGTAAAAACTTTCATGTGAAAACAGGGGTGATCGGCAAAGTGTGGAAAAAATGTTCAGCACTCAAGACGCTGAAGTGGTGAAATATCAGGGTTTCACTGCTATGTAGTCCTGTCTTAACATTTCATGCTTCTTAATTTGTAAGAAGATGAACAAATTTCGTAAGATTCGTAAACTGTATTACAAACAAGACTCTGATAATAAGGTAGAGACATCACTAGTACTTAAGTTGTCAATAGTCAATGGAGAGAGAGAGAGAGAGAGAGAGAGAGAGAGAGAGAGAGAGAGAGAGAGAGATTCTTTTCTCCAGAGGGACATCTGGTAACCCTAATCTTTAGTTCGTCCATAATTTTGGGTAGCATGCTTGTAGCATCTTATTCTCTTTCTTTCGATTTCATCGCTCATACTTTCCTGTTCTAGGTACTTTCTTACATTCACATTCCTCACTCTGTCCATTCTTGCTTTTCCTTCACTGCTCTGAGAAATTTCATATCATCTGCCCCAGTTCCTTTCTGTCATTGTCCATGTTCTTCCTCCATAAGTGACAAAAAGAAAGTAATAACTCTTGTACGTATGGAGTTTTGCTTTTTCTGAACCTTCCTTATTCCAAATCAGATGCTTTATTATTTGATAAAAGCTTTCTCCCTTCTGCAACCTCCTAATAATTTCTTTGTTATTCTTCCATCGCTAGATATTTCGCTCCCTAAATAAGTGAAACTGTCTACCATTTTGAGGGGTTCTCCATTCACAGTAATATTCACGTTGATCCCTTTGTCTCTTCTATGTACCATTAATTCACTTATCTTTATTTATTTCAATCCATACCTTTTCATTATTTCCTTCCATGCAGCAGGTTGTAACTGCACATCTACCACATTATCACCCATATTACCATATCATCGTTAAAACTCATGTTTTTGTCTTTTTCTTTTACCCTACCTTTAACTGTCCTATTCATTCCTTCCATCAAAATATTAAAAAGTGCAGGAAAGAGAATACTTCCTTGTGTTATTTAGAAGTATTCGGAATTTCCCAGTGGTTTTCTAATTCTACAACTGTGCTCTCCGTACATAGTCTTAATTACATTAATGTATATATCCACTATATCTATTTACATCTACATCTACATCTACATAGATACTCTGCAAATCACATTTAAGTGCCTGGCAGAGGGTTCATTAACCACTTTCATAACTTTTCTCTACCGTTCCATTGTCTAATAGTGCGCGGGAAGAAAGAACACTTAAATCTTTCCGTTTTCGATCTGATTTCTCTTATTTTATTGGGATGGTCATGTCTCCGTAAAATTCGGTGTTGAAACTTCGCAAACAGATCACGCCGCAATAAATAAAGTCTTTCTTTTAATGATTTCCACCTCAATTCGTGCAACATTTCCGTGACACCCCCCCCCCCCCCCACTTAACGTGATAAAACAAAACGAGCTGCCTTTCTCTGAACCTTCTCAATATCTTCCGTGAGTCCACCTTGTGAGGGTCCCACGATGGGCAACAGTACTCCAGGAGAGGACGCAGAAGTGAGATGTAGGCAGTCTCTTTGGTAGAGCTGGTGCATCTTCGAAGCGTTCTGCCTTTTATCTATCTATTAAAACCATCACCACCCATTATACTCCCAATATTTTTCCATCTGTTCATGGATAGAAAATATCAGGTCAGTTGCGCTTCTTCCTTTTCTAAATCCATGTTGTTCCTCGTTCAGCTGCTTTTCTATCTATTTGTTTATTCAATTTAGTACAATTCTTTAAAAATCTTGGCTGTATGACTCGTGTTATTCCTCTGTATTTTTTACAAAATCTTTTACTTCCTTTTTTGAAGATGGGAAGAATGTCTCCTCCAATCATCAAGTATTTTACTATTTCTCCACACACTTGTCAATATTCTATAGAGAAATTGCATTCCCATAGATCGCGATGTTCTTATCATATCTACTGATATTTCATCAGGTCCTGGGGCTTTCTCCCACATTCACCATCTTCGCAGCTATTTCTATTTCTTCTTATTTAATTTGTCCTAATTCTGCTTCCCAATTTGTCCCGATTTCTCCATTGTTTGTTGTTTCCTCACGAACCTGTTCATCTGCATTTAACAGCTTCCTAAAATGTCATTTCCAGAGATCTTTTACATTTCTCGACCCTTCAACCCTCTTTTTCCATCTCCATTTGTATTTCAGTAGCCTTTTTTTTATTCTTCATCATTTTATAAAACTTTTTCTTATTGCTGTTCACGTCTTCTTCTACTTATTTGTTAACTCTTCCCATTCAATTTTCTTTGCTGTTTCACTGTTGTTTTTTTTTTTCACTTCTTCTTTTCCTTAATATATCTTTTATCGTCTTCATTTTTAATTCTGTACAAATTTCTCCATGCTCCATTTTTCTTACTGCTTGGATTGTGATATCATCACACCAACTTGTCTGACTTATTTTTTCCTTTCCTGATGTTCTACCACTTACTTTTTGTGCTGATTCAACCAAAGTTTCTTTGAATAAAATCCATTCTTTTTCTACATCGCTGAGAACTTCATATATATTTGGTGTTATTAATTCTCTATACTTCTCAGCACTTTCACTGTCTTCTCGCATTCTCGTCATTTCCTATTCTTTCCTATTCTTCAGATATTGGTTGATTAACCACCGCCCCACCGATAATATATGGTCTCTAACTGCACTCATACTTGGAATTATCTTCATATTTGTTAGTGTCTCTCCCCATATTTACTTCTAAATTACGCTTGTTGGCAGCTGTTCTTGAATCGAATTCCGGACTTTTTCCTTCAAGTTCTTTGGTGATGGAATTTCGGAGAACTGTGTTTAGCAAGTCTGCTTTAGCAGCTCTGTTAACAGTAGCATCACATATGCTATTGTGTAGTGAAGATATTGATTATGTTTTGCACTAGTACACGTTATATTCGACCAGACTTTGGATTTTCAACCAAATTATGTGACATGTACTAAGTAGGTTTCGATTGTTTTAATAATAAATTGATCATTACTGTACTGAAGAACTTTTAATTAATGTAATGTATTTATCTAATGATTAAAAAACTATAGCTGGGTCATAAATTTTAATTCAGTTCGTGAAAGTGGTATTTAATTTAGAGGAATGTTTAAGAAACAGTGTTTGCAATTTAAGTAAACACCTGCCATAGCTGCTCTAACCACAGTCCACCCAAACTCTGAACTACACGGTTTTCCTATGACTGTCTCTTATAAGAGTTATTAAACTATGGATGTGTCTTGAATAATGACTCTCCCACTACGCATAGGAGCCTGTAAAACACCTTTATGGATCAAAACTGATGGATCTTGACACCAATCTGGAAATATTTCACTGTGCAATGCAGTATAGAGATTTATACTGCGAGACACATTGGCAATTGAAGTCATAACTTCGCTTTGACGGGCAATGCTTTCACAGAATGAGTTCTCACACAACATTTCTCATCGAGAAAATGTGTGGCCTGTGTGAGACCCCTTAACTGTAGGCAACTTCTTACACCGCTCTACCAGGAGGGAAGCCAGCGACAACTAGGTGCTTACTCGGGAGCCTTTCTCGGGAATGGGATTACCATAAAAGAGAAAGAGTCTACGACTTTGAGCGCATGGACGAGACGGTAAATATTAAAAATGATTCTTATGTTCTTAGAAATAGGCTGGAATAATTAGCATTAAGCCAGCGGATATGTTGTACGAATATTAATAAAAACTATAATTCAGATTTGATATTGCAAAGAAACAAGAAATTATTTACAAATAATTGATGAAAGTTAACAAAGCATAACAGCATTACATTCCTTCGGTCCACAGTAAAGTCATTTTGCCCTTTTCCCAAATCAAAGAGTTCAGATGTACCACAAACGCTACGTAAAGCGAAACACCGACAATAATATGTTTACTGTGCAGATAATTTAAGAAAATAATAGATACGAGGGGCACTCTATAATTCTTTACGCTTTACATTTCACTTAATTAAATATGAGCTGTTTGACTCATCATTACATTTGCAAATATACAGCACTTTTGTCTAACTGTAAGTCGAAAGACAATCAGCAGAAGAATAACCCTGGACAGTACAGCCTGTTTTTACAACTACTGTCATTACGTGAGCAAACAAGGACAGTGCTGGACGACAGTTTCTGTGGACTGAGGATGTGAATACAAGACAAGCAACCTTCGTGCGTTTTCTGGCGTCTCCAGCAATGGCGAGCAGGTGTCCTGCGTTGGGTACGACAGTGATTCTGTTAAGGGCTAAAGATGTTAAAGGGACGAAGACAGCAAAATATGGTGGGCGTGGCCTCTTGTCTGAGGAGTTCATTTTTTCCATAATAGCACGAGAACATGGGTGGTTGTGTTGAAAGAAAGAATACACACTCGACACGCTGCCTCCAATCATTTATGAATGTCAACAGTGTTAACACCCTCCTTTTCACAGAAACTATGGCGTCTAAATCACGTTTTCTGGTCACATTCCATGTTGTCCGCTCACTTAATGACAGACGATGGGAAAATGGTCTGCTCTGTGCAACGAATACACTTTTAGTGGATGTCCTGCGACTTACATTTAAACCAAAGAACTATGTACAAGAAACTATAGTAATGAGTCAAATAACACACCAAAAATGGCGGGGAAAAATAAAGGAAACTTAGGAAGTTACGTACAGAGAGTCCAAAATAAACAAGAAAACTTGAAAACGTGTCAATATTTATCCTAAATTAAAGAAAACCAAACTAAAATTCTGTGAGCATATTGAACGGAGTACACAAATGTTACGCGCAAGGTCGTGAAGTATGACGCTTGAATGGAGCTAGACGCTACGCATTGTGTGAGTCTAGAAATCAACAAAGGAAGTACCTTAAAAACACCCGTTTTTCCAATACTTAAGCACTTCACGTAAAAAGTAGGAAAAAAAAGGGCGCTATTCGATGCATATTAACTTTAGCTGACAGTGACCTTCAGAGAATATTAACATGCACTCGAACTTACGCAACGCCAAGTCGACCATACCTCACTCCCCCCCCCCCCCCCCTCAAATTGGGTTCATGGTGCTTTCGTGAGTCCTCTCCCTTCTTTCCTCCGTGGACTGCATTTCCTTTCCCTTCCCCACCATTCGTATCCTCATTCCATCCACTCCCAAATTAGGGACTGATGACCCTGGTTGTTTGGTTCCCCTGTCCTCTGTAACTCATCCATACGTCCATCCGTGACCATACTTCTGAGCTGATTTCTCGGAGTATCAACGAAACAGAGCGACGTCTCCCGCAGCAGACAGACAGTGCTTCAATTCATTACAGTAATTATAACCATTTTTACTAAAGTTATGACGTGGTTAACGTAGTCGATGGTAAGGCATCGACTAAAACAGAGGTGATATCGGTCGTTCCACAGGGTAGTGTTATTGGTCCTCTGCTCTTTCTTATTTACATAAACGATTTAGGGGAATATCTAAATAGCTCTCTTAGATTGTTTGCAGATGCCACCGTCATTTACAGTCTAGTAAAATCGTCTGAAGATCAATACCAACTGCAGAACGAACTGAATAAGATATCACTATGATGTAAAAACTGGTAATTGACTCTAAATAATGCGAAGTGTAAAGTCGCCAACGTGAGTACGAAAAGAAATCCGTTTAACTTTGTTTGCGAGGTGAAGGCCGTAAACTCCACAAAATACCAAGGAATTACTATTACTTCAGCCTTAAAATGAAAAGAACACGTAGATAATATCGTGGGAAAGGCGAACCAGAGACTCTGTTTTATTGGCAGAACCCTTAAAAGATGCAACAGAACTATAAAAGAAACTGCATATACTACTTGTCCGTCCATTTTTGGAGTATTGCTGCCCAGTGTGGGATCCTTATCAGGTAGGTTTGACGGAGGGCATCGAAAGAGTCCAAAGAAAGGCAGCTCGTTTCGTATTGTCACGATATAGGGGAGACAGCGTCACGGAAAAGATACAGGATCTGGGATGGGATCATTACAACAATGCTTATCGCTGCGGCGTGGACTACTTAAGAAACTCCAATCGCCAACATTCTCCTCCGAATGCGAAAATATATTGTTGACTCCCACTTACATAGGTAGAAATGATCATCATTATAAAAAACGATAAATCAGAGCTCGAACGGAGAAATTCAGGTATTCTTTCTTCCCGCGCCCTAATCTAGAATGGAATGGGAAATAAATAGTATAACGGTCGTTCGATGAACCCGCTGCCAGGCTTTTAAATGTGGATTGCAGAGTATCCCATGTAGATGTAATGTCTGCAAAATTCTCTGTATCCTTTCATAGCAACAATCAACTAAAATCCAGTGACAGGACCATCCTTCCAGCTGTTATTAGACTACATCAAATCTATTTACCCATTTCCATGGTCTCTCCCTGCACCAGACACAAGCAAGTTACTGCAGACATCAAATACAGCAACAAAATCTTGCCAGTATCAACCCATATGTTTTGAAAATATCACTAAAAAGTATAAATATGATTTGCTGTATTTACATTTTGCTCTATGCCACCACTCTCCATAACAGTCAACCCCAATCTGACAAGTCTTAAGAGTGTTTTTATCAACATAATCTAATCAAGTTTCAAACTCTCACCACCCATCAACTGCATTCGTTGTATCCATTCTGAATACCCAACTAATAACATCCCGTCGAAAGATCCAGCAACCTACGCTATGTATAGTCCACCAACACAGCATAAAATGAATGACACACAGAACAGTTTACCAGAAAAGATCTCTCTCTACAGCAAATTAAAGTTCTTTTTCTTATATCGAGTCAGAGTCCCCATGCAACGTGTTCACCACCAAATCAATCTGACAGTACACTAGAAAATTTTATTGAACACTATGAGCAATACTTTCTACTCGTACTCCATACACACCCCATTGGTGGAAACTAGTCCACTTTCAGTCACCAGACTATCAGAGATTTATTGTACCCTCTGCTTTTCGGCCGAATAACTTTAGACCATCGCAGTCATCTCCATTACACAACCTAGATACTTCCATTCCAACCGAGGAAGTGTGTATACCACCACCCAAGCACAAACATTATACTTTGTACCCATATGTGCATCTACAACTGTGTAAATCCTTTCTTTACAGCGCACTGTATCATTAAGCCAGTTTTGAACCCCACAGCTTACTTGACACATCAAACCGCCCATGTTCACAGCGCCATCCTCCACATAGTTCACATATTTTTGCTTTCACGTATAGTCTGAATGCTTCTCTACACACTGTTCCTAGCACGTATTTGTTCCTTTCGATTCAACCAATTTACCTACAGCTCCCACTATAGCTATCACGTGTTTTTCACCGTTTTTGCTTCCTGTGTGATTCCTGAATCCTGGGCCTCGCACCAAATCTAGCACTCAAAACAGTGAACGCTATATTTCCGAAAATAGAAGTTCGCGAAGAAGAAGAAACTCAAATGCGCTACTGTGAAGAATAAAAAATTCATAATCCTCCACTGTTTTGTTCAACAACTCACCTGACATAAGGACATAAGTATCCCTAGCTGCCAACTTTGTACTGAGAGTTACTGGATCTTTCAACTGCATGTTGCTAGTATGGAATTGTCTGTTCAGTTGGACTAATAGAGACTGCTCAATACTATATTAACTGCAGATAGATAGAATCATTCTAAGAATTGTCAGAGTGGGGTTGACAGTTATTGAGAGCATGTAAAAGGTTGACGAAAATCCAATGTCTCAGACTTTTTAGCGATAATTTTTGCTGCACTGGAGTCTGAAGTATACATTGATGGTCTTCGTTGTTGTACATGATGTTGACAGTAACTTGCTTATTTATAGTGTAGGGCGATAGAACTGGTGGAAGTTTGACTTAGATGGACCAGCACCCATAGTGGTGTGGTCTTTGTCTGCCGTGTTGCTTGCGTCCAGAGTAATGAGAGATAATGGAAATGGGTAAAACGTTTGTAAAAGTCGACATGTATGCCTCTGACACTGGGATTGTCTTTGCTGTGTAAATCTGTCTGCTTAATACTTTCAGTACGAAAATTAAATTGTGTATCACTATTTTTACTCTTGTAATAGCGCGCAATGGATAGAAAGAGAAAGCGTGTTTTTTTATTTTGTACAGCCTCTCTCTTCCCTCCCTCGCCATCACCCTGGCGACCATTGACATCCGCGATCATGTGTCCCTCCCCTATGACTACCTCTCTCTCTCACGATGACCGCAACGTTACGACCTATGTGCTTGCCATAGACCTTAACCTTGCCTCCCACCTCATCGGTGAACTCCGGCGATGGCATCAGTTTGTCACCTCGCTCCGGGGCAATACATTCCCCATCCTCAACCTACGCATCCCGAAAGCAAAGCAACACCACCCGTTATTATAATATGTATCTCGGGTATGCAGCCGGATACCGTCGTCAACCAGACACGATATTTCAGCAGACCATCTCGATGCCATCTTCAGGTGAGAGTGCAGAACACTAACTCGCAGGAAACTGATAAAGAACAAGAAACAGCAGCCCCTTTATACACTGCTGACGACCCACCGCGCGTGCGCGAAACCAAAGTAGAAGCCACCTAGGCGCAATAGAACCAGTAGCGCGCCGGTGGAGAAAAACGGCAAAAACGATGGGTCGAAACCAAGGCTAGTTTAAAGAAACAGCAGGTCGAAATGAAGACCGTTGTTGCTTGATGTCAGATAAAATCGGGTTCCAAGTTTTACTTAGTGGAAAACCCTTGCCCCTATTAATAATATTATCGGCCATACGAATTTCCATTGATTCTTTGAGAACACATTCCCAGTAGCGGGAAGCAGGAGCAATCAGTTTAGTTTCATCGTATAACATCTTGTGTCCCTCATTCAAACAATGTTCAGCAACAGCCGATTTTTCAGGTTGGAGCAAACGAGTATGACGGTGGTGTTCCATACACCGATCCTGAACTGTGCGGATCGTTTGGCCAATGTAAGTTTTACCACAATAACACGGAATACTATAAACACCGGGTTTCCTCAGTCCTAAATCATCTTTGACTGACCCAAGGAGGGCCCTAGTCTTAGGTGGGGGCATAAAAACACTTTTAATGTCGAATCTTCTTAAAATTCTTGAAATTTTCGAGGAAATATTCCCGACGAAAGGCAAAAAGGCAATAGACTTGTAATTGTCTTCTAATGGTTCACCTTTTGGACCCTCCGCAGGCAATCTTCCTCCTATGCTAATCACATTGTCTTTACCATACCGTCATACATACTCATGATCAGAACACACTTCAATCCCAATGGAAACTGTAACGCCTTATTTCAATCCTCATGACCACGAAAGACTCTGGGCCTGGTGTCAGGCATGATGCACCCACCTTCACACCTTACTCCCTACGAACTCCTCCGAGTACTGGCAAGCCTTCCAACACCTTACTGGCAGTTGCTCCGCCTCCAACTACCCACTCCTTCACAACGACCTCTGTTTTCCTGACAACGCCAGAAAGGCTGAACACTTCATCACTCACCTTTGCGACATTCTTTCTGTTCCTGACAATCCCTGGTTTGTCTATTCCGTCTTTCCGAATGTCCACAAGTGTGCCACCAACATTCCTCCCTGCTCGCCCCTGGCTACCAGTACTTGGACCACATTTCCCCCTCAGAACTTAACATGCCAATTACTGCCCTTGACATCCAAGTCGCAGTACAACCTAAAAGCAACATCACCTCCCCCCCCCCCCCCGATCAAGACCACTGAACATACAGGCACCTCCACACTTGACTTCAGTTATCCCATGTCGCCCTTGCATGCCATTACGTCATCCTTTGCACCAATTTCTTCTCCAGTATGTGGAGGACCTCCCGGATCCTTATGTTCCCTAAACCTGGCAAGCCTTCATATGAAGCCTCGTCCTGCTGCCCCATCAGCCTCACGTCAGTATTCAGCAAGGTCCTGAAAAACATCCTCTCCTGCCATATACACCAACACCTCCATAAACTCTTTCTCCTCTCCCAGTGTGGCGTCTGATCATCCTTCTCTGTTGATGACCAGCTCATACACCTCACCCACCTCTCCATACTACCTTCCCAGCAGCCTCACCTCAGTGTTCAGCAAGGTCCTGAAAACCATCCTCTCCTACCATATACAGCAACACCTCTGTCAACACAAACTCCTTCCCATTTCCCAGTGTGGCTTCTGACCATTCTTCCCTGTTGATGATCAACTTATACGCCTCACCCACCTCCTCTCCATTCATCTGAATTCCCATTATGCTGCCATCTTTGTGTCCCTAAACATCATGACGACCTACGACTGAGCGTAGCATTCTGGTATCCTTTTAAAGGCCATTCCTATTAATTATGTTCAATTTATCAATTCCTTTCTCTCCCATCGCCCCTCCTACATTGTCACCAACTTTGACTTCCATTTGATCTACCCCTCCACTGCAGTGCCACAGGGCCCCGTCCTCTCGCCGCTCCTTTACCTCATTTATTCGGCAGATTTGCCACAACCCCAGCCTCCTCTCCATCTCCAGTATGCTGACGACATTCTCTTCCTTGCCTTTGCCCCCTCTCACGCCTGCTCCTAGCAACTTTTCCAGTCTCGCCTTTCCCAATTTGCCTCTTGAGGGCAACCAGTGGTTTCCACCATCAACCCCAATAAATCCCAGGCAATATAGGTCACACCACTCTCCCCTTCCACTACTGTAACCTATACCTCACTCTCCATGACCACCCCATCACCCAAACTTCCACCATCAAGTAACTTCTGAAGGAACTGAGATACCAACAGCCATATGTATAATAAAATATTTATTGCATCACAACCAGTTTCGACATTCCACTATGCCATCTTCAGGTCCCTACATAGGAGCATAATATCCAAAAGCAGGGATACAAAAACTGGATTCGTGAACTTCTGTCTCTTAGGGGGAAGCAACAACAACTGTCACAGTTGTTGTTGTTGCTTCCCCCTAAGATGCAGTTTTGAGTCCTCCTACCAGCCCCAATCCTCACCCTTCCGCAAATATGTCGCATCCCCGTATCCCTTCCATCTCCTTTCCCAAGTTTGGTCTTCCCCTTCCTTGTCCTTTTCCCCTATGGGGTCTCAGTGACCTATTTTAGCTTCAGTATCAGTTTTGTGTTGTGAAGTTGAATTATAAAACAAACACAACCACAGTAGGGGTGTGGTTGGGGGTAGTGGTAGGAAGAGTGGAAAGTGCTTAATTATGCAAAGCGTTCGTTAAAAAATAAGTGCCGTTCTGGTTGAAGTCTGGGGCAGTTGTTCCCCAAGTGAGTGGAGGTTGGTCGGTGGCATTGGCGGCTGTTATGTCAGCTTTCAATTGTCCTTAAGTGAGGAAGTTAAATACAATTATCTGTCAAAAATCCATCTTAGTAGTCAATTATCCTGGGCATTATCCTTTATTGCGAGGGTGGGGACTTTTCTCTAGGCACCATGTTAGTGAAAGATTATGGGCGTCAACGACCAAGGAAGTGACTCCGTACCCACAATCTCCATTACTCACACTGCTTTGAGGTCAATCATCCTGAAGTAGTATGTTCGAATTCACACAGAAATGGCATGGCGTGGCGTGGATGTCTGGTGGTGGCGAGGCAGGAGTTGGTGCAAGCGGGATGTGAGAAGTTGACACGAAAAATGATGCCTATAGAGACGTGGGAGGAATGTACAACATATTTCGTCGTCATCAAATGAAAACAGGGATGCAACGGTGCTTTTGCCATTCATAAATATTCAGTGGCGAAGAAGGTATTTACATTCATTATGGTTATTAAAATCGAGGAAATATTGTATATTCGATGTGATGGAAACGTACAGACTTTCCATAGTTGTTGTGATCTTCAGCCTGCAGACTGGTTTGATGCAGCTCTCCATGCTACCCTGCCCTGTGCAAGCCTCTTCATCTCCTAATAAGAACGACAACCTACATCCTTGTGAATCTGCTTACTGTATTCCTCTATAATTTTTACCCCACACAATTTCTTCTAACGCCAAGTTAATGATTCCTTGATGTCTCAGAATGCCTACCACCAACTTATCCCTTCTCTTAGTCAGGGTATGCCAGAAACTCCTTTTCTCCACAATTCTATTATGTACCTCCTCATTAGTTACGTGATCCACCCATCTGATCTTCATCACTCGTCTGTAGTGTAACACGTCTGGGCACTATTCGATGGTTTTGACACCAGATGACGAATGTTCTACACATAGACTTCGTCTACATCAGGATAGCTGAACTAGTTCGTTACATGTTTGCTGTCATCTCAGCACTCAACTCGGGAGATGGGGTGGCAATGAAACAGTGGTCTAGTATAACGAAACAGTTTATGCACGTTAGAGCTTACAAACGGCTGGAGGCGAGTGGAGGGTGCGTGCCCGCTGCACGCGCTGAGGTGGTGTCCAGCTGACGCCACAAGCCCCGTAGTAGCTGACGCTGCTGGTGCGGCTGCCTGCCGGTCGCTACACCTCTGTGTTGCGTTAAGGCAAAGTATCGTCCTGCCACCGCCCCGCGCCGCTGCCGCCACTGCGATGTCTGTACCGCGCTGGGCTCTGCCTCGGAGTTGAACCCAGGTCCTCCTTCTCCCGCCGCTGCTGCTCCGCCCTCCAGACGGTCACAGGAGCGCTTGAGGTGTGGCCGCGTCCTTTCGTTCACACCACGCCCCTGGGTGAGCAACTGGCTGCAGTCTTACCGCGCCATGCGTTGGTTCGACGCCCGGTTGCGCTGTTGTCGAGGCTGGGACCCCGCTGCCCGTTGCGTCAGGCTGGGCCGCCGCTATTCTGCTGTCTGCATCTCCCGTCGGGGATGCCGTGTTGATCGTGATGATCGGCTGATGGCTGCACTGCGTCGAAGTGCTTCCAGCCTGCGATAGACTCAGTTTTGGGATAACAATAATAACAATTGTTGTCGGCGAGAAGCACAGTCTGGGCGGCAGGTGACTGCCCAGCCGTGGCTGCCACTCTCTGCCGTCGCTGACTGACTTGTCTTTTTCGCCAGTATTTATACAACGAGGTTGACTCCGTTGACCTGTGTGCCACAGATGTGGCATAGCTGATCTTTGCTACATGTGACTGGTCTCCTACTTCCGATCAATTATGTCACAGTTAAGCAATACAGCTGTCAGTCTGTTACACAGTACGGCGCCCTCGCCGACCTACTTGCATCACCAGAAGCTTCACCGAGCCGCTCCACTTTAGGTTGGTTGGTTGGTTTGATGTTTTAGGGGGACAAAACTGCGGAGGTCATCAGTCCCCCATTCCATCACAGAGCTAGAGAAGTGTGGAAACACTGAAAAGTCCGCCCAGAGTTAAAACTGTTACGGGAGGAAAACCCCACTCAATCAATAAAATGTAAACAAATTCGACAAAGGACAATAAGGCGGGAGACAACATGATAGGACACAATCACACGGAAACAGCAAACAAGTGTGGAAATGAAATGACAAAGTCAAAGTTCGTGGTTGACCGACCATGAGAATAAAATAGGAAGGGTCAGCCACGGGGCAACACAAGCTTCATATAGAGTTGTAAAAACCGCTGTTACGAATAAAACCTAAAACAGAATCAGCCATATCGGCATCGTTACATAAAACGTCAGATAAAATTGCAGGAAGATTAAAATCCCGCCGCAGGGCGGCTAAAAGACGACAGTCCATCAAAATGTGGGACACTGTCAAGGGAGAACCACAACGACAACGAGGCGGGTCCTCACCGCGCAGGAGATGGCCGTGGGTCAGCCATGTATGGCCAATGCGTAGCCGACACAGGACTACCGAGTCCCGGCGAGAGGGCCGCATTGAGGAGCGCCACGCAGCCGTAGTCTCCTTGACAACCCGAAGCTTGTTGGGCGTGCTCAGGTTGCGCCATTCAGCATCCCAAAGCTGATGTACCCGACGGCGCAACAAGGTACGGATATCTGAAGCTGGGAGGCCGATCTCTAAGACAGAGGCATTAACCGACTGTTTGGCAAGCCCATCGGCACGTTCGTTGCCTGGGATGCCAACGTGACCCGGAGACCAAAGGAACACCACTGATCTGCCAGACTGAATAAGGGCAAAAACAGCCACTCGGATGGCCATCACCAATGGCGAACGTGGATAACACTGTTCCAGAGCACGTAAACTACTCAGGGAGTCACTACAAAGAAGGAAAGACTCACCTGAGCAGGAACGCATATGCTCGAGAGCACGGAAGATGGCCACCAGTTCTGCAGTAAGAACACTGCAGCCTTCTGGCAGAGACAGCTGCTCAACGTGGTCACCATGTACGTAGGCAAGGCCAATGCGGCCGTTTACCAACGAGCCGTCCGTATAAACAATGTCGTAGCCGGGGTGCTCAGCAACGACAGCAAGAAACTGGCGACGGAGAGCCTCAGGGGGAAGCGAGTCCTTGCGCCCGTGGGCCAAGTCTAAACGAAGACATGGCCGTGGCAGGCACCATGGAGGTGTGCGTGACTGGGCCCGAAATGGAGGTGGTAGAGGATAGGACTCAAGCTCCCCCAGGAGGGACTGCACGCGGACGGCTATTGTGTGTCCTGATCTGGGGCGCTGCTGCTGGTGACGAACAGCCACAGTAGAAAAAAGTAGGCGGTAGTTGGGATGTCCTTTGGAACTATAGACGCGGGCTGCATACGCTGTCAACAGTTGCTGGCGGCGGACCCGTAGCGGGGGGACCCCGGCCTCCGCTAGAAGACTGGCCACAGGGCTGGTTCGGTGGTTCGGAAGGCTCCCGTCGCAATTCGAACCCCACAGTGGTGAATAGGGTCCAATAAGCGCAACGCTGAAGGTGCTGCAGAGCCATAAGCGAGGCACCCATAATCTATACGCGATTGCACCAAGGCTGTATAGAGCCGCAGCAGGGTGGAGCGGTCAGCTCCCCATGCGGTATGGCCAAAACATCGAAGGTCGTTGAGATGTCGCCCGCACTCCCGTTTCAGAAAACGAACGTGAGGGAGCCAGGTCAGTCGGGCATCAAAAATCAGGCCGAGGAATCGGTGGGTGTCCACAACAGGAAGCAGTTGGCCGTCAAGATAGAGTTCAGGGTGGGGGTGCACCGTCCGACGCCGACAAAAGTGCATTATACGTGTTTTGCCGGCGGAAAACTGGAAGCCATGATGCTGAGCCCACATGTGTGCCTGGCGGATGGCCGCCTGGAGTCGGCGTTCAGCAGCACTTGTTGTGGTGGAGCAGAAAGATATGCAAAAATCATCGGCGTACAGGGAAGGAGACACCGATGACCCCACAGCTGCAGCCAGGCCATTAATGGCCACCAAAAACAGTGAGACACTCAGCACAGACCCCTGATGGACCCCATTTTCTTGGATGTGGGGCGAACTATGGGCAACACCGACTCGGACCCGAAACGTGCGGAGTCGGAGGAAATTTGCAATAAAGATGGGAAGTGACCCCCGAAGGCCCCACCCATGCAGTGTAGCAAGGATGTGATGCCGCCATGTGGTATCGTAGGCCTTCTGAAGGTCGAAGAAAATCGCAATGAGGTGCTGACGACGGGAAAAAGCTGTTCGAACCGCTGACTCCAGGCACACCAGATTATCTGTCGTAGAACGACCCTGGCGAAATCCACCCTGCGATGGCGCCAGAAGGCCCCGGGACTCGAGCACCCAAGTCAAGCGACGTGCGACCTGCGTTCGAGCAACTTGCAGAGAACGTTGGTCAGGCAGATGGGACGATAACTATCAACCTCCAGTGGGTCCCTGCCAGGCTTCAGCACCGGTATGATGACGGCTTCCCGCCACTGGGACGGAAACTCGCCACTACCCCAAATGCGGTTGAATATCTCTAGGACATGGCGCTGAGAATTTTGCGAGAGGTGTTTCAG
Source organism: Locusta migratoria (assembly GCA_026315105.1). NCBI lineage: Eukaryota > Metazoa > Arthropoda > Insecta > Orthoptera > Acrididae > Locusta > Locusta migratoria. The sequence goes on from CM048746.1 coordinate 223,258,727, forward strand.
CATCTGTGCATGGACACGGTCGGGACCGGGAGCCGTATCTGGGCAATTGGCCAAGGCACTAAGCAGCTCACTTTCGGTAAATGGGGCGTTGTAGGACTCCCGACGGCGCGTCGCAAGGGGAGAGGCGCTGTCGCTCCACACGCTCCATGCGGGAGCGAAATGCTGCACTGTAGTTAGCAGATGCAGAGCACCTAGCGAAGTGATCAGCAAGATGTTCAGCGATCACACTCGGGTCTGTACACACAGCCCCATGGATAGAAAGACCTGGGACGCCAATAGGAGTCTGGTGGCCATAGAGGCGCCTGATCTTAGTCCACACCTGAGATGGAGAGACACGAGAACCTAAGGTCGAGACATACCTCTCCCAACATTCTTGTTTGGCTCGTTTGATGAGTTGCCGAGCCTTGGCACGAAGTCGCTTGAAAGCGATGAGGTTGGCCACTGATGGGTGCCGTTTGTGACGCTGAAGAGCTCGCCTACGTTCTCTGATTGCGGCAGCGATTTCCGGCGACCACCAGGGCACGGACCTCTGCCGGGGCGAACCAGAAGAAGACGGGATTGCAGACTGAGCTGCAGAGACAATGACGTCTGTTAAATTATCGACCACCACATCAATGTTAGTGTCCGGCAAATATCGAACAGTGGCAGCAGTTGTAAATGCATCCCAGTCAGCTTTGTTAAGAGCCCAACGGGGCAAACGGCTAGGGCAATGACGCTGGGGCAGTGACAAAAAAATCGGAAAGTGGTCACTGCCACACAAGTCGTCATGCACTCTCCAATGAAGAGATGGTACGAGGCCAGGGCTGCAAATAGAGAGGTCGATGGCCGAGTAGGTGCCGTGTGCCACACTGAAATGCTTGGGAGCACCTGTATTTAAAATACAAAGGTCGAGCTGGGAGACAAGATTTTCAACCTCCCTACCTCGGCCAGTAGTCATGTCGCCACCCCACAAAGGGTTATGGGCGTTGAAATCGCCCATGATGAGGAAGGGTGGGGGGAGCTGAGCAATCAGTGCAGCTAACACGTGGCAGGGGACTGCACCATCAGGTGGAAGATAAACACTGCAGGCGGTTATAGCTAGTGGTGTCCTGATCCGAACAGCCACTGCCTCCAAAGGTGTTTGAAGGGGCACAGCTTCACTGTAGGCAGAGTTGATGACATGAATGGAGACGCCACCAGATGCTCTGTCATATACAGAACGATTTGTGTAAAACCCACGATAGCCACGAAGGGCTGGGGTTCGCGTTGCCGGAAGCCAGGTTTCCTGGAGGGCAAAGCACAGTACATGAGAAGAGCTTAAAAGTTGTTTCAGCTCTGCTAGGTGGGAAAAATAACCGCCGCAATTCCACTGGAGGAAAGTGCTGCCTAAGGACTGGGGAGGCATGAAAGTGATTAAGAGACGCGGTGCGCCTCAGTGTCACTTGCCGCCACCCGCTGAGGGTCTGTGGTGTCCATATCCATTGCATCTAGGGTGTCTGTAAGAGTGAGGTCCTCTTTAGACGCAAGGATTTCGACCTCATTGTCTGAGTCAGAACTGGTAGCGGACGGCATCGAGGAAGCCGCCTTTGCCGCCAGCTCTTTCTCCTGAGGGACATCCTTTTTTCTCGCCCGCTCCCGCTTGGGTTTGGGCTTCGGTGCTCGAGCGGGCTTCCCAGAAGTGGCGTCGGATGTCGACGCAGATGGGGAGGCCCGGCTACCAGCAGGTACCTGAACTTTGAGCCACTGGCTGACGTTTGGCTGCGACGAAACTGGCGTTTCGGAGACCTCAAGAGACCCTTTCCGTACAGCTATAGGTCGACTGACATCCAGGGTGTCAGACACAGTGGGAACTGCAGGAGGTGGTGGAAGGGGCTCGTCAGGCCCTTTCCCTGAGGGAAGAGCCGGAGAAGGAAGACATTGCTCCTGCAGAGGGACGGGGTTCAAAGACCCCGTTAAAGGGGGAGGCAAAAGCCTCGCAGAAGAAGGTGCTCCCCCTGGCTTCTGGGGAGCGGAGATTAACTGATGGCCCAAAGGGCCCACAGAAGGTGTGATAGGGGGTCGGGAAACCGCCCTCGATGGAGGTGATGACACTGTGGCAGCAGCATATGTAGCAATCATGGATACCGGGTGGAGTTTCTCATACTTGCGGCGGGCCTCAGAGTAACTTACGCGATCGAGGGTCTTATACTCTACGATCTTGCGCTCCCTTTGGAAAGCGGGACAGTCCGGTGAGCAAGGAGAGTGATGTCCGCTGCAGTTCACACAGGAAGGTGGTGGGGTACAAGGTGCATCGGGGTGTACGGGACGGCCACAGTCACGACAAATAGGGGCTGCGTCGCAACGGGAAGACATGTGTCCAAACCGCCAGCACTTGAAACAGCGCATGGCTGGATCACATCTGTATACCATCACCTTGACCTTCTCGGGCAAGGTATCGCCGTCGAAGGCCAAGATGAAGGCCCCGGTTGCCACCCTATTGTCTTTTGAACCCCGAAAGACACGGCGGACAAATTGACACCGCGTCGTTGCAGGTTTTCGCGCAACTCCTCATCCGACTGCAGCAAGAGGTCACGGTGAAAAATGACTCCCTGCACCAGATTCAACGTCTTATGTGCCGTTACAGAGACAGGCACGTCGCCAAGCTTAGTGCACGTGAGCAGAGCACGTGACTGTGCAGGGGACTCTGCCTGTATAAGAATCGATCCGTCTCGCATCTTAGAAATTCCCGCAACCTCACCGAACTTGTCCTCAATATGTTCAACAAAGAACATGGGCTTGGTTGCCTGGAAGGATCCCCCATCTGTCCTAGTACATACCAGAAATTTCGGGACATACGACTCATTATGTCGATCCCCACGTTCCCGCCAAGAAGAAGTCAGGGAAGGAAACGATGAAGGGTCATAAGTAACTGCATTGTACTTTCCACGCTTAGAGACACCTGTCTGACCAGGATTTTGGTGGCTGGATTTGTTTCGCTTCATCGCGAATCATCCGCCCCGATGCCACCCACTCCGAACAGGGGCTCTCCTCATGGGCGCCACCCAGCCACAGCAACGTCACCTGGCAGGATGACCGTTGCCGGGAGTCCTGATGCTCCACGGGGACAAGCATCTACTCCTAGGCCTGCATGAGGAGCTTACAGCTCTGGCATCGGTAGAGCGATCCCTGCGTTGTCAGGGGGCTACAGCCAAGAGGGTACATGACGGCCCCACCACAACGGACTGGCTACCGTGTTGGCTTTCTGGCGCTATGTGAACCATCATAATCGAGAGTGCTGAGATATCGGTGCACAATGGACGCGACTTGCATGAAAAAGAGATGGCATGCCCGATGGCAGAATAGAAGCTGCAGTCGCAAGTCCATTCCATGATGGGTGCGTAGGATGGCATGGCACGAGAATTACATTTAGCACCACGTAAGGTGTCCTTCCCCAAATGGTTCGCTCTTCTGAAAAAAAAATTTTGAAAAATGGAGGGTCAAACCCAAATAGGGGACCTCAGACGGAAAGCCGAAAAGTATGAAGACTCCTTTTAGTCGCCTCTTACGACAGGCAGGAATACCGCGGGCCTATTCTTACCCCGAACCCGCAGGGGGGCCGCTCCACTTTATTTGCTGAAATCATAAACGTGCTTGTCCCGCTCTACTTTAAGTCACACGCCTGATTTCAATACAGAACCGCTTCCATGTTCAACTTCTGCGTTAAAGTTCACTTACCACTCGTTAACTTTTCATACTACGCCTATATTCGCCCTATCCCCTACAGTAGCACCACATTTCGAAAGCTTTTATCATCTTTTTGCCTGAACTCCTTATCGTCCACGTTTCACTCCCATACAATGCTACACTCGACACAAATGCTTTCAGAAATGACTTCCTAACATTTAAATTAATACTGGAAGTCAACAAATTTCGCTTTTTCAGAAACGCTTTTCTCCCCAAAGACATTTTGCATTTTATATCTTCTTTACTCGGGCCATCACAAGTTATTTTGCTACCCAGAAAAAACAAAACTCATCTACGACTTTCATTGTCTCTTTACCTAATATGGTTCCTTTAGCATCGCCTGATTTTAGGTTTCATAAGTGTTGTTACACTATGTTATGCAAACTGTAGAACAGACGAAAAGACTACTATTGGGCTTCTCATTCATACGTAAATCTCATTTTAATGCTGTTTGTCTACGAGAATGTTTTGTTATGACTTCTTAGAGAACAATATATATTTATCACAAGTGTAGGACTTAGAACGTGGCAGAATCATGTTTCTTTTCGATCCATGACATTCTTGCTCTTTTAGGTCGGGATCATATGACATGTAAGACGTGTACAGTGGGATGTGAAGAAAATCCAAAAGTGTATGTCGTTCACAGTGACAGTTTCTATAGATCTAAATGATTACAACGCGATGTTTAGGGTGACGATGATGGCACATGGATAATATAAAATGAAAACATAGTCGATATGTGATGGCATGATATGAGACGATTTGGGATGGAAATGATATGAGGTGCAATGGAAGTACTACACGTTTCACTGAATTTAATTATCAGAGTAAGAAACATTATCAAATCTTAATGCTCGTTGAAACAAAAATCACATCTGTATGCGCTAGACATGATCATATCCCTACATAGGCTATGTCACATAATTAGTTAACTATTTTTCTCCGTTGCCAAGGAGCCAAATTTCTCACACTTTAGGATGCCTGTACACCTCCTCTTGTACTAAATGAAAATTTTAAAAGTCTTAGAAAATCTTTAATTCTGTGGTTTAAAATTAAAAACATCTGAAAATTAATTAATTGTGCTACATTAATATCATTTTACAAATATATTTCAACTGTACTCGTTTGAAAACATATCAGTGTAACTTATGTTCTTCAGAATTCTCTCATTTAATTTGTGACCAGAGGACTAATTCTACCATCTACAATTACTTGTCGAGAAAACGTATTACATAAATCCTTGACACTAATCAAAGCTCCTTATCTAACAACCCACTAATGATATATATTTTATATTAATCACCTAGTATCTGCAGAGAAAGAATGCAGACGGATAATTACCTCACAGAATCGAAAAAGGAATCAAAGGTTTCCGCTTGTGTCATTCAGCATATCCATAGAAAACCTAAATTGGAATGACCTGACTGGAATCTGAACACTATTTACCTGTGCCAGTGGTCATAATAGCTCGCTAGGAGCTACGGAGCTACGACAAAATGCTTGTATGTCTAAGATACCAAGGAAATTATAAAATGTGGAAGGACTGTAGTGACTTATAGACACTGTTAATAGCACAATAGTGTGAACTACAGGTATCGTTTGATAACTTCTCTTATAACATTGGTTGTTTACTGTAAGGTATTATAAAAATGTATGTAGGCTATGTTTCACATCTGCTAAAGTACTAGACCGATTTCAACCAAACTTGGTACACATATTCCTCACCATTACTTACTATCTTTGTAGAGTTACGAACCACCAACGACGCATAGGCCAGGAGAAATGATACCATAAACAATGAAATTCACGAAAAACTGGCACATAATGCGACAATACCCCGCATCTCCTCATACAATAAATTGACCGATTTGATCCACACTTGGTACAAATATTCCTTAACGTTGGAATTAAATCGCTATGGGGATTAAAAACACCTACTACACATAGTGCAGGAGATATGGCATAAAAATGACAACAGCCCTATCATGTGATTCGTGACTTCATTCGTCAACTATTTGAGAATGAGAGCACTTAGCGACTTCCGATAAATTTTTCACGTTTCTCGCTAACAACGTCAAGTAAACGATGAAAGGAAAAAAGCTTTATCGCTTACTAATTTTCCACTGTTCATATGCAGTAAAACGACAGCATTATGAATGACGTAACAATTTATTACCTTTACACTACAAATTCTACTCGTAAGACATTTTGCAAACAGTATACAGACAACCACAGAATGTGCCTTCAAGACTATACCGTAGTACGACACAAAGTTCATAAGATATGAGTTCACAAAGCAATTAGGCTCATAAAAAACCACCACGTCAGGCATATGAATTCTGTTTATTACGTCTTCACTACTAATTCTATTCGTGATATATTTTGAAGAAAGTATTCTCACATTTCTCTGAATGTACCTTCGAAATTTTATCACGGTACGACTCATAGTTCAGGAAATATTACGTCAAAACAACGAGATCCATGGAAATCCAACCATGTTGTTATAATTTATCACGTCTTTACTATCAACTCCAATCCTAACACATTTATATAGGAAACTGAAAAAATATACTATCATAGGACACACAGATCAGAATTGAGTTGCATGTAAACGAAACTGAAATGGATGGAAAGTGGGGCAAAAGGCTATTGAAAGAGAGCAACACCAGATGGAGTAATATGAAAAAGAAAGAAATACACACCCAAACAACGCCGGGAACTAAGATTAGTTAGGTATAGAAAGAAGAGGTTGGTCTACTGATAAGTCTTAATGCCAGAATTGCTGAATGGTGAAACGTAAAATGACAGTAAGGTCTGCAATTTTCAAACTTATACGTGATTATCGCTTAAGCGTCGAGAGTTTTATTTAGCGGGCAACACTATGTAATTGAGTCATCTAAACCTGTTTCATGGCTCATCCCTATGTTGTGGCTGCGCGGGAGTAGCCGAGCGGTCTCGAGCACCACGTTACGGATCGCGCGGGCTCCCGCGTCGGAGGCTCGAATCCTCCCTCGGGCATGGATGTGTGTGTGTTGTCCTTAGGTTAGTTTACTTAGTTTAAGTAGTTTGTAAGTCTAGGGACTGATGACCAACGTAGTTTGGTCCCGTACAATTACAAACCTATGAACATTTTTGCATTTGCGAAATGCAGAGTGAAAACGAACGATAATAGATAGTTCTACATGTCACGCGTATCAAATGAATAGTCTGTAACTCAAAACAGAGAACATCGCTGTTGCAGTAATAATTTAAAATCTACCTAGGAGCCAGAGAGACACATAATAAACAGCGGACAACAGACTTGAGCAGATTTCATCATGCCGCGTAACTTTACATCAGCTTTTAAGTAGTTGGTTTCAAGAAAGCACAAAAGGCGTACAAAAGAAGATGACGCTATCCTCATTAAGCATGCAGTCGTAAGTGCCTTTCAACAGTTAAATACCACCATGAGAGCCCAGAATTAATTTGATTGTAATAGTGATGCAAGGAAATTCAGAAAAGTTGTACACCGCGTGTAAGAAGAAGGCAAGGAGGGGAAAGGAGACTGATGAAGGTAAGCTATCATTAGTTCCCAACACAACATTTGTTTTAACCAAGCGGTGTGTCGTCACCTAGAGGACTGCACTTTCTCTTATGTTAGCCGACATGAATTGCAGCATAATTAATACTTGTATGAAGCTAATTATTAAGTACTTGCCGTGATTAGTTACATTGTGAGTACAAATATGAAAGGTGGAGGACACGGAACATAAACACACATCACAGTTAACACAGGTTGAATTAACTGTACAAGGTTAAAGAAGAAATGCGGCAATACTCCAATGGACATCGATACTGATCGCCATTGAGGTTCTGGCTGATATGTAAACTTAATACATTATCAGTGATCAATCAAACAACGTTCGTCGCTATGTCATCTAAAAGGTGGAGAACATCAAATGTTGTTACAGATCAGAAAAATAATTGGGCAGTTCTGTTCCTTCATATTTTTTGGTAAAAATCTATAAGTTGTGTTAACTTTTAATTATTTTAAGTGCAAAAGTATGTTTGTAGTAATTATCAAACATTTACGCCATGGAATGAGATCATATTAGAGCTGATGAAAACAAATTTTAGTTTTGGCTTTGTTGTAGCAACTTTTTGAGCAGTCAAATCATATCGAAATATTTGGATGGTGCCTTTAAAAATCCGAAAGCTCATCTAGTCTGCTCCATATACAGTAACGAAATGGTGAGCTATTTCATTTCACTGTGTTAATCATATGGGAAAATTAGTTACATTGCACATTTCAGTTAAGTTTTGCAATGAGAGTTAGTAAAACGAATGACAAAAGTGCATAGAAAGTGTTTACGTCGTAGAAGAAGTGACTGGTTATGTGCTACGAAGATACATATGTATGCTTAAGCGCCTGTTTGACTAATCGCACAACAAGTTCCGTATTCGTATCAGTGAAGAAGACAATTTTACACAGGCAATAAAACTGGAAATTATCCACATCAGAATGGAAAAGAAATATCCAGGAAAATAAGAGGGATTACATGCGGTGATGCAATCAATGGAATGTGTTATTTTCAAAATAATGAAGGCTGAAACGTACATGTAATACTTAGAAAGATTGTTCCAAACATTATTCTTGCATTATTGATTGAGAGTTTAGTGCCTGAATACGAAATTTACTCTGTTCCTGGAGTAAGCATGAAATGAGTTCTGCTACGTGAGAACGAGCGGAACAACTGACATCGCAATCATAAGAATACGCGAAATCCACCTAAATAACGAACGTGATAGCTATAAATGGAGGTACAAACATTTATTCCGAAGCCATCACAAAACTGTCGTTCAGGGAATGAATTTCTTAAAACTTTTGATGAAATAACGTAAATATAACAGTGCATCTTGGCATATTTAATTCTGGTTTATCTGCCAGTGACAGTTAAGATTTTAAAAAATGTTATGAAACGCATTTTATTTTACATTAAGTACTTTGCTAGCTGACGAAAGTATGAGTCTATACACTCTATAAACCAGAATGATGACCCTACAACGGCACAGCAATCGGGGACTAGGTTCTGGTCAGAGGCAATTATGTGAAACAGGAAAAGTAGGTTCTGCAATTACCTGGCAACTTGAAAACATTTAAATCACCAAGTGGTGGCGGCCACTACACGCCACCGAAGTTCAGGATGCATGCATCCCCACTAGGGATACTCGATATTACAGATGCATCCCCCCCACGCAAATATGCCAAGAATTTTTTATTTAAATTTATTGAGCTGCCACAAATGTCGAGTAGCTACTTCTCCTATGTTACATCTTTGACTCCGGCCCCGACATATTTGTCTTTTGTTGTGTTGTGATACCATTTTTCATTCTGGTTCTCAGCTATTATTCTAGCATGGCTGATTACCTGTCGTAGTTGACAGTAGTTATCAATTCGAAATCGTTCAACATCTCTTAACGAAAAAATAAAGAATGTAAAAGCTGTCTGCAACTAACGTATAATCAATGAAATGATAATTACTAACATAATAGTAACCATTTTTAAGTCCAGCAAGCCGCGGTGGAGTAGCCGAGCGATCTAAAGCGTCTCGCTGCGGAGCGCGCGGTTGCTCGCCGTGGAGGTTCAAGTCCTCCCTGGGGCATGGGTGTGTGTATTTGTCCTTAGGTTAGTTTACCTAGGTTTAAGTAGTTTGTAAGCTACGGACTGATGACCACGCAGTTTGATCATCCGATAGATTTCCAAACATTTGAACATTTAAGTCCAGCATTGTCCGGATGTTAAACTACTATCAGTATGTACTCCATTTTAAACCATCATACCTAGACAACGTATAATAATTACTGGATAAAAAAATGTTTTGTCTGTATCTACTTATCCACCTTCATGCAACGTTTTAACTCATTCGTTCAAATTTTAAAGTATGCAAGAGACACGTTACAAAAGAAAACCATTTTTTTATTATTATATTTTTTTATTCCTTCAATATAAAACCCGATCGGTACACATGAAAACTGTACCATCAGAGGATGATTAATGTAAGCCCAATTCATATCTCTTGCTAAAGGAATTGATTGATTCAAATAATTTGCTTCGGTACGCTGTAAAATAGAGACAAATGTCCTAATGACCATATAAATGGGCTGTGGTACTGCATAATTCAAATACTTTTTAAACCTTGATCCTAGATCAAACATTAACTGTATACTGTGACCCCGAAAATTTCGATTCTACATCCGGCCTTTACAGACATATTTATTACAGCACTACAACAGTGTAATGATTCGTATGGGACAACAGAATGTATTTTATAGACAAAGTATACGAACACTCTGGATGAAACAAACATTTTATGAAAAAAATTTACCCAAAAACGTAGAAACGCAAACTATAACATCTATTACTGGCTCAGATCTCAGATATTCGAATTTATATTCACAGATGGGCCGGTATAAACATCCTGCTTAGATTATTGTTGGTAGCACTGTTAATGCCAATTAAAAGTACGATTCGTTCTCTGAAATATTAATGCAAAAAATATAACGTACCTTTCTTCCTGCGATAAGGCATAAATTATTTCAATTATCAACATCGGACGTTATTCACTTCTTAATAAGAAATTAAGTATTTGTGTTCTAAAATTTTAATGAATTTGATTTTGAAAACAAGTCAAAGCTTGGATCACAAAAAATTGACAATATTGATTTGCCTGAAAATGTTGAGTGGATATTGGAAGTTGGCAACATGCGATAGCTGACATTTAATTCACTTCCAAAAAATGGCCATTCGTTTGAGTTCCGTGTACTGTGCAACGACAGATCAACCACCTACACGAATAATGTATGATATTGGCCTTTGTTCAGCTTAACGATATCAGAACAGACAAATTAATGTTAAGTACATTCATATCAAAATCTACATCATTTCAGACGAAATAGTAACTTAAGAAAATTAAATATGGCCTTGACTAAAAAATTAGCCCAGGATTGACCTGAAATTGTTTATTGTCTTGCCGAAAGGCCAAACACAAACATTTCAATGTGGGAATGAAAGCTTAATATCAATATTTGTCAAAAAGAAGGAAATAAGAAGGATAATCGGGTAATATTGCACAATATGTTGTAATAGTGCAGTCCTGTCTCGTGAAAGAGCATGTCAGTTTCTCTTGTAAAAGCTGTATATACCGCAAAAATGTCAACTACCTGTTCCTGTTCCTGTATGCTCCTGTATAACTGTTAGTTCAGAAAACTACCACAGTCCAGGAAACAACTACCTCTTTTTAGACATCTATGTTCGAAGTACAAATAAAATATAAAATATAATATAAAAAGATGCAATTAGTAAAAATTGTTAAGATTCTGATAAGTGTAGGATTGTTAACTAACATAATTTTTGTAGCTCTTATGCAAAGCCGGCCGCGGTGGCCGAGGGAATTGCGGCGCGTCAGTCACGGTCTGCACGGCCACTACGGTCGGGGGTTCGAATCCCCCCTCGGGCATGGATATTTGTGCCGTCCTTAGTATTAGCTGGTTCGTAAGTAGTTTGTAAGTTTAGGGACTGATGACCCCGTAGTTAAGTCCCATAAGCTATACAAACATCTGAACATCCAGCGCCAAACACCTTTTGCCTTATGTAGGCGGTGTCGCTCGCAGCGCCGTCCTCTGAGCGTTTACATATCTCTGTGATACATACGCTTGCCTATACCAGTTGATTTTGAGACGCATTAGGAGGTATTTCCGTGTTACAGATCCCAAAACCCTGACAACATCTTCCACAATAATTAAACGGACTCCACGTTAAAAGTGCTGTACTGTGTACTCCCAGTACTTTACCCCTAATATTTCCAGAATTTTAGAGACTGTTTGCCAGTCAACATTGTCAGAAACATTCTGTAAATCTACAAATGCTACGAAAGTTATTCTATCCTTTACAACTTATTTTCTAAGACGCAAGATTAGTTTGATCTCATGTGTTGCTATAGAATTCAAGCCGATCCTCTCCATCGTAGATCGCATTTTGCAACTATGTCCCCTTCTGTGTAAGTTATTCGCATTTGTGTTTTGGAAATTTGACGTATTACTCCTAGTGTTCGGTAATCTTTACAGCTCTAAACTTCTTCTTCTTCTTTTTTTTTTTTTTTTTTTCTTTTTTTTTTTTTTTTTTTTTGTGGTTTAGTTATTACAATAATTTCACTCACTTCTCAAGGGAACTTCTCCCCATATAAGTACCATGCATTGGCTTTAAAAAAAAGTAGCCTTCAGACAGAAAAAGGGTTCTTCTGTTCATTCCCAGAGCCGACTCAATATGTCGCAACACACAAACTAAACCAACACAAAGGTCAGCTCCAGGCTGACGCGTACAGATTACGAAGGGTCTGCTTGAGAAGAAAAAACAGTTACACACCAAACCAGCATAGACGAACGACAAATTTACAGAATCTTCCATGTGAGGAGATGAAACAATAATGGAAGTTGTGAAATATAGAATAGAGGACAACGAAATTAGCATTAATAAAGAAAAACTATGTTATGTTATCTTAAAATTGTAGAGTAGGCTAAACAATAGTCTGGACTTCGTTGAACTTGGGTTGCTGCTTGCAGATCACAAAAGTGTAAAATACAGGTGGTCTGGATAAGTAGTCCCAATATCTTTGGATTAGGAGTATTCGATGCACATAGCTACAAGATAGACTGCAAAACTATACTGTAGGACATCATAATTGTACCATGTTACAGATATGATGTAAGAGGGTTATGATAAGGGGCAATAAATGTAAATTGAATAAAGTTGCTAGGAAACAATGAGCGTGCATATTTTTCAAGAATCTATTCTAATGAAACTTCGCTACAGAGTGAAAATATAATTATGTTCTACAGATAAAAGACAGTAAACTTCTTTCTAATACCATCTACGTTGTGAATGAAGATTTTAATCTCTCGTTGATCTCAGATGGTTCTATGGTGTATCAATTATTAATAAACGACATAGAATTTGGAATTGTGTTTGTATACAAAAGAACAATGTTTGATATCACATTTTTTCCGTAATCTCTTACACCAATGTAGAGATAGAGACTCCTTGCATTTAAAGAAAATGTACCATTATCTTTCATCTGTAAATTGGTTGTCACTTAGCTCACTGCTGCTTCATACTCGCTAACGACTTCGGATGAAAGTGCCGCGCTTGTCATACATTGATAAATGCTGGTGTTGGACAACAATGCGAAAAGGTTGCAGAAGGAATATTCCTTTTACGGAACAGATTAGCATGTCTTTAACGACCTTCTTCAACACATCTATGACCCTCAACCTACAAGGAAACTGTATCCTCTCTCTAAAAATGTTCAAATGTTTGTCGAGCTTATGGGACTTAAATACGGGGTTATCAGTCCCGAAACTTACAAACTACTTATTAACTAGCTCATACTAAAGACGGCACAAATATCCATGTCCGAGGGGGGGGATTCGAACCTCCAGCCGTAGCGGCCGTGCAGACCGTGACTGGCGCGCCGCAGAACGCTCGGCCACTGCGCCCGGCTATCGTCTCTCTCTCTCTCTCCAGCCGTTCATATCTTGGAGGAATTGCGTAGAGATGTGTTCGGTTCGGACCACTGAAGCACAATGAACAGCGTGACCACGGACTGAGAGCGTGATCACAGACTGTGCTTGATTCGACTGTGGGAAGTTCCATATGATGGCATTACCAAATAGTGTATTTTGATTTTCCTAATGGGTATTTGTTTGAGATATTACCGTTTTTCAACATTTTCAAATAATTTTTAATGCCGATTACAGCGCCATTTATCATTAATAAATCATACAAAAGTTGCATATTTTTTCACGCGGAATCCAAATCTGCAATAAAAATAGAGGTTCCTATTTAATGTTTCAAAGTCACACCCGTCACGTCCCCAGGGGTGGTGCAGAGGGGTCGAGCTTTATGTTAATAAATGTCACTCTTGGAGGTGAACCACTTTTATTAAAAAAAATCTTAATTCCATTTGTATTTAGCAAATATTTCTAACAACAGTTTTAAGTTCCTAACATTGAATATATAGTGTCCATGTGTTTTTGTGTTTGTATTGTATACAAATCGACAGGTTTAGGCCGCGGCGGAGTGGCCGAGTACATTGAGGTCGTTCCCCATCGGGGGTTCGAATTCTCCCTCGTGCATGGATGTTTGTGCTGTATTTAGTGTAAGTTACTTCATAATTAGTTTGTAAGTTTAGGGACTGATGACCCCGCAATTACGTCCCATAAGCTTAACAAATATTTGAACATTTTTGACATGTTTGTTCCAGTGTTGATGTAATTTTACATACTTGACCTAAGAACCAAGAGGAAGGTTTGCTGTGGTTGTAAGGGTGACGTAAAACATAGTTCAGAAGATTTTATGTCATAAACTTTGAAATGCGTAAGAAACTGCTGCATCACACGACAATGTTACACACCTTCCCTAAACCATTGAACTGAATTCAAGCAAATTTTGTGCACATATTCATTTCCATCAGGCTACAATTGCTGCAGAGGCAAGAACCACCCACAACACATAATTCAGGAGATATGATGTCATAGAGAGATGCTTGATAAACCACCCATTAATGTAAAAGGTTTGTTTGTGATGCACACAGATCGACAGCCTCATTTCGATTTTGATGACATTCAAAATATGAGGAACGTCGCTGTCTAGGAAACATTTTCTACTGTGCATGTCGAAGAGTGTTTTACAAAAGCACTGTTTTACTCCAATCGTGATGACATTTTACACACTTGACCTTCAAAACAAGAGCAATACAACTATCAGATTTTGGAAGATTCATGGTGGGGGATACATTAAACAGACGTTTTTATTCTGATATTAATGTAATTTTACACCCTATAATTTCCAATCAAAAGGAAAATCGTTGCTCCTCAAAATTTCTTCAGCTGCATGGCGGAGGATACCTTCCAACAATGTTTGGCGCCCATAAAATTCGTAGATCCATGTAATGTTTCATAGATATGAGCACCAAAGATGAGTTGAGAGGGGCGGAGAAGGGAATGAACAAGGATAGGAGAGAAGAGATGATGGACAGACAGGAGGGAGAGGAAGCGGATTAACAGATGATTCAAACTAATAAAAACTCGAGCAATGTCAGGTCTTCAGCTCGTTTGTATATAAAAATCAATGTCTGGGCTACATGCAGGATCCGTTTCGTTTTTTGTCGAGGTGCTGTTCCCTTTCAAGTGGACAGCTTTGGAAATGCAGTTTGAGTTTAAGGGGAATAATCATACAAACGGATGCATAGATGAGAATTTGAACTGAGGAGGGAGGAGTGCCAAGGTAAATCCGAACGAAGCCACTGTGCCTGGGTGGCAGCGTGGTTAGCGCAACTGTCTTAGTAGCAGAAAACTCAGTTTCGAGCCATGGCCATGCTTCAGTCTGTATATATTGTTTTATTTTGCACTTTGCATTATTTGGTATGATTCCTTGTAATACGTAGTTGAGTATGTCCAAGTTGCTAGCTCCTATCAGTGCTTACCAGGTTGTGGGATTGGATTCGTGATTTTCTATCACAAAGGACACAGTACGTTGTAATTGACAGTAAGTGACCGATTAGAACAAAAGTGATATCTGACGTTCCCCACGGGCCCCTATTGTTCCTTAGTTTTATGAACGATTTAGGAGACAATATGAGTAGCTCTCTTGGAAAGTTCACGAATTGTGCTGTCATTTATGAAAGTGGTCATTTATAAAAGTGGTCATTTATAAAAGCGGTTCAATGAACCCTCTGTCATGCACATCACCGTGACTTACAGAGTATTTATGTAGGTGTAGATGTAGATAAAAATTAATTTATATACATTTGGCGTCTGTTCCGAAAGAACAGGCGTCACTTCTGATCCTGCAGTTGTTATTATTTAATATTCACAGAATATCTGACATCATCGAGAAAGATGTGTAATGGAATGAGAAAACATTCATAGAATATATGACATCAACTGCGATTGGGCAAAGCTGAAAATGTGTACCCAGCCGGGAGTCGAACCCGGGTCTCCGGCTTTCTAGGCAGTTGCGCTGACCCCTACACTACTGGGGACACAGTGATCACCGCACCTGCAAGGACTACCTAAGCACGCCTCCCGTCTGATACAAATTCCCAGCTTCGCCCTGCCCACAGTACTCAAACTCGTAGTTATGAAACTAATTCCCGTAAGAGTAAGGGCTTCAAACTTGCCCACCTCTCCCCACTAACGATAGGATCATTGCCCGTCACCGACATATTATATATATACATGTGGCGTCTGTTCCGAAAGAACAGACGTCACTTCTGATCCTGCAGTTGTTATTATCGTTAGTGGGGAGGGTTAGGTAAGTTTGAAGCCCTTACTCTTACGGGAATGAGTTTCATAACTACGAGTTTGAGTACTGTGGGCAGGGCGAAGCTGGGAATTTGTATCTGACGGGAGGCGTGCTTAGGTAGTCCTTGCAGGTGCGGTGATCACTGTGTCCCCAGTGGTGTAGGGGTCAGCGCAACTGCCTAGAAAGCCGGAGACCTGGGTTCGAATCCCGGCTGGGTACACGTTTTCAGCTTTGCCCAATCTCAGTTGATGTCATATATTCTGTGAATATTAAAAAATTAATTTGCCCTTGAAGTAGCCATTTTAATCCGACCTTCCCCTATTCCCTCCCAAAGTGGACTATTTCGAAGGTAATCCGAAAGAATAAGATCTGGGTACCAACGAATAACGTTAACCGATTTATTACGGTACTATCTAGTAATTCGAAACATTTCGCCCGGCAAGTCGCAAGCTGCTTGTAGATATTAGTCCGATGCGTCCACTGTAGTACACACGTGTGTGGCTACACGTGTCGGGGCGGATGCGCGTCCTGGAGGCGGCGATGTAAATTGGCGCCGCTGGCCGCTGCCGGCTCCCGGATGCTGCGCGCTTTGACCCCCAAACGACCTCGAGCTCGGGGTTCCGGGTGTCCCCATTCCAACCCCTTCCTTCCCACGCGGCGCGCTACCTGCGTCGCTCGCAACACTGCACCGACCCACCCTCCCCTCCCCTCCCCGCCCCGCAGAGTTGCGTCGCGTCCAACCCTTGCCTTCGCTGAAGAGATGGCTGTCGGGCGCGGCATCCAGTTCGCGCCCACCCCACTAGTGTATTCATTTTGATACTGTTCCCACAGCCACTCGCCTTTCAATCCCGATAACGACCGTCTCGTAACAGCTCTCCGCCCAAAGGAAACGCACTGTCATTATATCAGACCACCAGACGTACCTACAACGAAACCGAGCCCAATCGGAATCGTGAAATTGATACTGCCGTCGTGTAAGTATCGTCTTTTACACAGCATTTTTAAATGCAGATATCATAATTTCTTGTTGCTTCTCCGTCTGTTATCATTCACTTTGGTCTCCACTTTAACTCTTGCCGATTGGATGTAATGAAAGATTTCTCACAAAATTCTTCTGAAAGTGCAAGTATAATGAGCAACATTTTGGTTGCTGTCTCCTTCAATATCAACCTTACGTAATCGCCATCTGCTTGTGATTATTACTCTATATTACTGCGATTGGGAATATTTTGTGACTTGGTGAAGGATTTTGATTGTGCATTAGTAAAAATGATACTTGTATGAAGTCGAATTATATAAAATCAGACACTCAAAGGGGCAGAAAGGTTCGCTATTTGGAAAACAAAATAACTAACGTCAACCGATGTACGGAGGATAAAAATTACAGTCTGCCAGCAGTAAGAACCAAACATTCCATCCTACCTTGCTTCTATTCAATTAGGGCAAATAAAAGATTGATAAGCTCCATAATCCGAATGCGATTTAACCTTGGATCCTTCCACAGCCACCTTCATCGGAAACACCTGAGAGACAGTACTTATTGTGAATGTTATGCCAATAACAATGTGGCTATCAATCATATCATTTTCGAATGCAATCCAACGAAATGAGTTCATTAACAGCCGATCAGATGCAACCAGCCATTACCAACTACCATGTCATATCTACTGCATCGTTATGAAACTAAAAATGAAATTTTAAGATAAATGTAATATCAGTTTGTAAAATCATGAATACTGAAAGATGACTTCATGGTTCTCAGGCCAAAAGTCGAAATAAATAAATTAAAAGAAAAACCTAAGAAAAGAGTTTCTGAAACAGAATTTTTTTTTTAATACCGAACACAAATGTAAGTGTAGTGCTGCGAGGAGGTGAAACGGGGAATAGAAAGGCAAGCTTTTGAAATGTGGTGGTAAATAACAAAGCTGAAGAATAAACGTGCCGATAGTGTAGGATATGAAGACGTATTGAATCGAATTACAGAGAAAAACAATTTACGGCACAACACTATATAGAATATGGATCCACTGGTGGAACACATGTTGGACATTCAGGAATGTTATATTGCGTGAACTGTAGGGGGAGACTAAGTCCCTGCTACAGTTACTGGGATGTAGAGTGTTGAAGCTTTTTAAAGGTTGTACAATGACGCACCACTAACGACCCCGACCCTTATTATTGGTGACCATAACAACAACAACTAAAACAGCATATTGTCATGCAAATACAAACTAATTACAGAATCGTGGACACAAAGTGTTTCCGGATTTCGTCTTTTGTATACTATGAAGAGGAGTATTACAAAATTCGTATCCTCCGCAATCTGATAGGGATTAGTAATATTAATCATTCAGACATGATAAAAAATAGCCTTATATCTTGCTTCAATATTCTTTTCTAAAATATATTAGCAAATATCAGTTTGAACTTCTATAAATGCGAATTTTCTCAGTTCTGTAAATTATACAGGTATATGAAAAGTATCACTCCATATGATCACATTATTACAAACATCAACATTTTATTCAAAATAGACGGATTGTTGTTAGGCTCTATACATAGGGTACTTTCTTTATTGTACGGTAACAAACAAAACTAGTGATGCCACTCAAAAACTACTTACATGATAATTACATGAAGAGGTCGTAGCTCGTATAACTAAGCAATCAACGGCCAATACGTAAATTTCCATCGTATGTGAATAACTCATAACAAGTGCAAAATTAGTTCGAGACTCCCCGCCCCTCGGGCATGGGTGTCTGTGTTGTCCTTAGGTTAGTGTACCTTAGTTTAAGTAGTTTGTAAGCTACGGACCAATAGCCACGCAGCTGAGTCCGATAGATTTATAAACATTTGAACCGTTTTTGCAAAATTAGTACATGGAAGATGAAATCCCATCAGTCAAATCCACTAGGTAAATCGCCATGGGAATTTCCCTTTAAAATAATTGACACCTCATTGGTCGCTCTCTTTCTACTTAGGAATGTAGGCAATTCGCTTTACAAAAACGTATTGTTGTCAAAATGGTTCGAAGTTACAATCTGCACAATTCCAACAGTTTTATGAAATAATTCAGGCAATAATATGCGTGAAATGCAGTCAGGACGACATTAAGCGAGTGTGACTCTAAAGAGTTGGCTGAAGTTGGCGCCACGTACCAGCGGCCCTGCTGATACACAACCTCCGACACGGATTGCTTGAACTCACAACACCTGCAAAATACGGAGAACGCATAGCCCCTGTTTTACTCATTCACTGACAGAACTAAACACGAACATAACAACAGTCTCCCGTTAATGAAGCGCCTACAGAAGGCGTTATTTCCACGAGGATTTATAAGGAGTTTTGGCACTAACTGAATCCAGAACTCCAGCAGATCTTTAACGAGAGTTTTAGTGGGACACCATTACTAGGGTCAGTCTCTGAGGGAATGATAATAGACCTGAGCCAGATGCCATCGCTTGTTCTATCCTTCTCAGCCCACAATATGGGAGCATTGAAAGCGACTGCGATTACTTCCAGTTGAGAGCTGCAAACTACTAATGTGGACGGGTAGGGGTATGGCTACCAGTTAGATGGATCGTAAGAGATTCTCTCTGGTATCGTGCTGCTGTCTGAGTTACGGAAGACCTACAGTTTAGGTAACGAGACGAAGGCAAAGTTCACCATCTGTAGCTTCTTGGACAAGACAGATTGTAGACTTTTGTTACAGGGTCGAATGTAGGTTGCAGATTACCTGCCTTCCTCTGCTATAGGATAGTGGGGTTTCAGAGCCTGCTAAATAGATCAGGTGTCTTCTACACACTAGGATTGCTTACAAGGGTAGCTGATTTTTTATACTATGGGGCTGCATTCTACAAGGGCGAAGGACCAAAATGTAACGAGGGTAGACAGCAGTCAATATTGTAGTTGCGTTGTAACTGTGTCAGAAAGTTCCACACCTTCAAGCACTGGAGTCTAAATCATTGTAAAAAAATGTTCAAATGTTTGTATAGTCTATGGGACTTAACAACGGGGTCATCAGTCCATAAACTTACAAACTACTTATGAACTAGCTAAGACTAAGGACGGCACAAATATGCATGCCCGAGGGGGGATTCGAACCCCCGACCGTAGTGGCCGTGCAGACCGTGACTGGAGCGCCTCAGTCTCCTCGGCCACCGCGGCCGGCGAAATCATTGTAGGTGAGGAAAGGTGACAACAAGAATGAGCGAAAACAAGGTCGTTGCAGGGACGCTCAGTACCGTGTTAACCAGACCCAACAAAAACGAAGGAAAATCAAACACATAAAAAAAAGTGTTGCATAATCTTGGTTTCAAGGTTTCTGAATAGTAAAGTCACTTCTTCTGTGTGCTACAGCATGGTATACTGATTATTAAAACAAAGCCAGTAGGTCATTTAAGTTTTAAAAGTCTATTTGTATGCTTTCACACATTTATGTACAGAATGTAACGAATAATAAAAATAAATTTAGGCCTTTTTTTGGGGGAAAGATATCGGGCTTAACAATTTCCAGAAATATAAATATCGATCACGGACAGAAGAGACATGTCGTGCGTGAAAGCTAGTCGTATACAGAATACAATATCTGGAGAACTAAATTAGATATCACTGTGCTCTTAATTTTAAATAAAATTTCACTCTGTCTTCTGGATTTCATACACTTCTATGTGCTAACTAAAATCAGCTATATGCAACGTCCATGCAACATTTCTTCACCTCTACAAACTCTTTAAAAAGTCGTGCACACTTTACTAATTTTCTAATTTTATACTACACAGTAACTGCGACAAATAATGAAAATAAAACAATATCTTCATTAAGAGAAGGCATAAAACTGTAAGACGTTAAAATTTCTTTTTTTTTTTCACGAAGTACATAAAAATGTCTGGTGATAAGTATTTCCAACAGCCTGTACGCCATTCGTCACCAGAAGAGATCAATACAACGACAACAAAGCCGTGTTCAGCGTCCAGTACCGAGAGAAAAAATCGCACTGACGTGTTTTACGGCCCACTTTAGATTTGTAGTTTTATACGTTTTTGCAAACATTTTCGACCAAAATAATAAAAAAATAATTAATAAGTGTGTCTGAAACCCTTTTAGGAAAAAAAAATTAGGAAGTGGCGGGTTCCGAACCACCGAACTTTAGCATCACAGTCCATCGCCTTGCCCACTACGCTACGGGTATTAATAAAAAGATTTGTTCTTTAATCTCATACTATTGATGGCCGTTGTTAACTGATGCTAACATGGCATTTGTAGACACTAGATTATCATTTATCGTACGAAGAACGATGTGTTTTTGTTAATTCTTCAGTGTGCCATTGCTTTGAAATGACGAGTAAGTTACAATAAGAAAATCATCAAATACGCAACGCAAGATGCCGTATGCCAAAGAGAGTTCTGGGCGAGGAATGTCACTTGTCATCTACGAACGGCTGGTTTTCGTTAATTCAATGCTTAGCCTCCAAATAATACAAAGCCTACTCACTAGGAGCTTACCTCTGATGAGCAGTGTCGCCTCTGTAGTTCACACCTATTCCGCTGTTCGCGCCACAAGCCAACCTCATTCCGTGTAGATTCTTATGGAACCGAATAGGAAATAAGGCTTAAAAAATATGTCCATATATCACAACGGTTCATTTTGGTCACTGATGGCGAGAAGATATTGAAGTTCGTGTTACTGTCTTTATTTAACAATGATAAAATCGATTGTTTCTTGTTATTATCAATGCCAACATATCTCTTCAAAGTAAATTTTGATGGCAAGCTTAATATATGAGCATTTCTCACAAATTCATAACCTGACGGCGACTTGCTTTACCACAGAACACAATATCTAATTGTCGAATCAGTCGACCGAGGTTTTTTCTGGGAGAAAACCCGTAATTGCTCCAATAAGAAAGCTGCTTTGATGTTTCCATCTACACTTGCGCTTTGAATTTTATTAAGATTGTAATTAGCTACAATTCAATTCCCTAATTTTTTCAGTTTTTCTGTTCTTTTCTTAATTCTCGTACCTGTTGTTTAGCACGCTGACGAAATCTTTGCAGTTTTCAGTCTTCTATTTCTAAATGATATACTTCGCCTATTTAACTTTATTTGTACTATGGCATCTTTATTATGAGGTTGTGAAATATGGCTGTTTTGGCAGACTTCTTCGCTTACATTTCAGTTCTCTGCATCGATTTTGTCGATCATCTGTTTCAAAGATTTTGTCTCACGTCTTTCAATTTCTCTTCTGGGTTCTTTTATCTTAATCTTAATTCGTTTGCTTAGCGGATACATTTCGAAAACACTGGGAACTGCATCAGGATTCAATTTCTTTATCTTCAGGTAGGATTTATAGTCTGAGGTAAGAAAATGTTTACTGCATACCACAGAATGCTCACTGGGCTGCCATAACTTATCCTTTGTATCACCTACATAAGAGATAAAAATGAAATATTTAGGCAACAATAAAATAAATTATACCACCACTGATCACTTAGAAATGCACATACCTTGTCTACTTATTGTTTTTATCCATAGTTGTCTCGTGGATTCGTTACTCGGGAATGCGTGAAAACTAACTCCATGAGCTTTATTTCGGGAGCCCTGATTGCAAAATGGCACACAACAATATAACATTTTCCACAAACACTTAAACAGTTGTGAATTTTCACGCAAAAACAGTAAGTTACACTCTTTTGGGATGCACAATGTGCATTACAACGCACTGTCACAGAACGCACTTCAGTCAAGTTTCGCGCGTGTGTGGTTGTTGTGCGGCGCCTCTAGCGGTTGTTGTTTCAACGAGAGCGGCGACAAGAGTTTACTCCTAGTGAGTAGGCTTTGTATTATTTGGAGTCTAAGTTCAATGGAAGGTGTCAAATCTCCATTATTTTTGCAAATGTGTCTCAAACGTTACGAGATATGAAAAAAACATAAGGGAGCTAAGTTGTCGAGAATTTTCGCTTCTACCAATTAGGTTATTTAATTTTCGCGTCAGATGAACGGTTCTTTTGCAATTACAATTATATTACAAACGGCTTTTTTGGTATTACTACCGTATTTTTTGTCCGAAAAATTTGAAAAATGGAGGTTCTAGTCTCTGGCGGCCTACAATCATGTCTGTAAAATTTTGTGCTGATCGGTTGAACGGTTCGTCTTAAAAGCAGGGAACACGTTACGGACAGACAGACGGACAGACAGACATACATCCCAAAATCGTCGTTACTTTTGCAAATACCTTTCAAACGCTACGAGATATGAAAAATGTTGTGAAGCAAAGTTGTAGAGAATTTCCTCCTCTACAAATTCGGTTATTCAATTTTCGTGCCAGATGGCTAGTTAAGCCGTTATTTTCATTTAAATTTCGAGCTGTCAAAAGACGGTCGCAAAGGCCAGTTTTAGTGTTACTACCGTAACCTAAAGTGGGCCAAAAGGTGCAGTAAATTGAATCCTGGAATCTCGTGTAAGGACAATGTAATCGGGAACATTATCACCGTTCCCCGAGAACATCAGCGTAAC
This sequence comes from Locusta migratoria, assembly GCA_026315105.1. Lineage (NCBI taxonomy): Eukaryota > Metazoa > Arthropoda > Insecta > Orthoptera > Acrididae > Locusta > Locusta migratoria. The sequence continues at coordinate 223,282,284 of CM048746.1, forward strand.
ACCATATGGTAAATATTTCAATGATTTTCCATCGATACAAATTACACATGTGGCCGGACATTCCCATAATTGCAACTTTTTGTAGCAAAAATCACGGTTATAAGTGATCTGAGGCTTTCTTGGCGCATATCCTGTGCACGTGGTCCTGGGAATATTGTCGTAGCGAATCGTCGAAAGACCTTTATATTTTAGCGGACACCCGCATTGGGTGGTGCTGATAGAATTACGAGGCTGCTGAAGGTTGGTAATATTTTTATCCTGCCTTGCGCGTGATGGTCGGGTGCGCGCGGCTGCGGTGGCGGGTAAAGGGTGGGGGGGGGGGGAGGGGAGGGTCTGCCTCAGTTGACGTCCGACCGCCGACAACGTCGCATCCCGCGCCCTAATGTCGCGTTTAGTTTTGATGGAGCGTAGTATTGGCTCCCATGCCTTGCATGCATGTTGGGGCGAAGCACCTAACTTCTTTACTAGGCCCTCACGTTGGCGTACATATGGAATTCAGGTAATTACATATATCGGTTGATAAAGGCTATAGTACACCGACGTTAGGTCAGCAGAATATCGTCTCGCTTTTCACTCGAGTCCCTTTGCAAGATTCCATACAACTACTCAATGAGAAGTTCAGCCGTGAGCTGACACAGCTGTTCAGGAATTTTTTGACATCACCATATTATGTTTTTAATGGAGAATATTACGAGCAGACGGTGTGGCCATGGGCAGCCGTCTTTCGCCTGTTGCCTGCATGGAGTACTCTTGAGGACCGACCCCTGCAAACTACTCAACTGAAACCTGTCTGTTTCTGTCGAAATATGGACGACAGATACGTTATTTGGACCCACTCAGGGAAAATATTACAGAAATTCTTGGAACATCCAGTTTACCATGGAAATACAAAACGATAGCAAACCTCGTTTTCACTTGTGCAGTCGCACAAGAGATACATAGCGCCAACTCAAGACCTAATGGTCGGGTTGCAGTTGGTTACAGCCACAAATCACAGTCTGTGTGTCACCGGGGCACTGCTACTAGTCTGACCTGCATGAATGACATCCTGCGACCCTTAACCATACCCTATCTGCACGGCACCTCAGACGCCATTTTCCAGCAAGAAAATTCACGACCACATGTTTATGTCCTTTCTTGTTTCCACAGGTTGTCAATCTTTTGCCCTGGCCCGCAAGATCACTAGACTGGTCGCCAAGCGGTAGGTACAGCACTGTGACAGAATGCCAACCATAACTGATTAAACCTTCCAAACAACTTACGGTACGCTGCCGGTTAAAGTCGTCGAAAACCGCCAATACTTCGATAGAAGCACACCCTGCCATTCTCAAGTCAAAACTGCACTCAAGTAAGCAATCTGCAAGCGTATTTAATACCTCAGTTAGCAAATGGTAAAGAAGGAAGATAACACACACAGTACAAGTCACTACAGAGTCAACACAACCAAAGATGACCAAAAATATCGATAGTGAGTATTAATCAAGAGGTGAGGCAGCATTCATTCTGTCCCTTTGTTTTCGACGAGAGACAGTGGCGTGAGGCTGGCATGAGGTATCTATACTTTCTGTTCCACTGAAGCACCACTGGGCTTTGCCCGTCTGACTTCTATATATAGCTGATGATGTGCAGAAAATAGCGTGATGGTTTTATCTAAATTGTTTGTATGTATGACTGTTTGTCTGTAATCTGTTAATCCCTAAATTGTCGGTTGATTGTGGAGAATGGTCGTTTAATCGAAGCGTTGGGGTATGGTGTACCTAAGTGTTGGATTAGGTGGTGGGTCGAAGATGAAGCTTTCTCATAGAGAGCTTCTGATTTTCTTTTAATGTAAGTTGAGATTGGGGGTTCATCTAAATATTCTTTTATGTGTCTATTTGGTATGTACCTGTCAGCGTCCGCTATGACTCGGAGGATTCTGTTCTGAAGCGTTTGTAGCTTGTTCAGGTGCGTGTCTGCTGCCATTGACCATATTTCCGAGCCATATAGCATGCTCGGAAGTATGCAGGCTTTATAAGTTTGGAGCTTCTTTTTTATTGGGAGCCCCCTTCCTTTAAGGAGCGGATAGAGTTGGTTAAAAGCAGCGCAACCCTTCCCCCTAGATCTAGCTAGTTGTTTCCCGAAAGTCAGCCTTTTATCCAGCTGCAGGCCAAGGTATATTGCCGAGTCACTCCAGTTGATCTCCCTGCCTGCAACAGATATTTTTCTGTCGGGTTCTTTTAATTTTGTGGTGAACATAACCGCTACTGTTTTGTCCGGATTTATCTTTATTTTCCAGCGGTTGCACCACAATGATATATCGTCCAGGTGTGTCTGGAGTTTTCTAGTTATGAAGTTGAGGTTTGTGCTGCTTTTAAACACCGCCGTATCGTCGGCATACAGGGCGATCTCATTTCCTGCCAATTTTGGCACATCGTTGGTGTACAGAGAGTATAGTATGGGGCCAAGAACCGACCCCTGCGGGACTCCCGCCACAGCTTCCTTGATTGTGCTAACATGATTTCCACACCTGACAGAGTATTTCCTCTCTGCCAGGAATGAGTCAATCATGTTTATTATGTGTCCTGGAATGTCTAACTGTGAGAGTTTATATATTAAGCCATCATGCCAGACTTTATCGAACGCTTTCTCGATGTCGAGAAAGACCGCTCCTGTACTTCTCTTCCTGCTGTCTCTCTCCCTGATTATGTGTTCCACCAGGCGCAGGGATTGGTGTATGGTGCTGTGCTCAGGCCGGAAGCCAAACTGCTCAGGAGTGAGGATGTTGTTGATTTGGAGGAAGTTGGTGAGGACTCTATGGATGAGGCACTCCAGTACTTTTCCTAGAAAGCACAGGAGTGAAATGGGTCTATGGTTTTGCGGAAGGATTAGGTTTTTGTTTGGTTTTGGAATAGTAATGACCTGAGCAGTTTTCCAGGTTTTCGGAAAGTAGGTTAGGGATAGACATTGGTTGTAGATAGTAGTGAGGTAGGTGATTGCTGTAGGAGGTAGGTGTTTTAGGTGTGGGACTCGGACCTTGTCAGGACCGGGGGCTTTATTGTTCCCTAGGCGCCTGATGTAAGTACACACAAGTCGATCTGACACTGGTGTGAACTCTGTTTCTGGCCTCTGTTGCCTCAGTTGAGTCACTCGTCCGATTACTATTTCTTCCTGCCTTTCACTCTCGTCATCTTCGATGACGTGAGTTCGGAATTGTGACTCTAGCGCTGTTGCCATTACTTCTGCCTTTTCCTGATCGTCGTATACTAGCCCGTTTGGACCTCGGAGTGGCCTGTCTGCCCTGATAGTAGCCTTTAACGATTTTGTAATTTTCCAAACGTTGTTTGGGTTTTCTTCAACGCTTTGTAATCTTTCTTCCCAGCAAAGGCCTCTGTGCTCTTGCAGTCTCTCCTTCACCTGGGCTTCAAGTCTCCTAAGCAGACGACGATCGGCGGGGTCGCGGTAACGTTGCCACTCCCGTCTCACGCGTCGCTTAGTGACTATCAGGTCCCAGATGTCAGGGGGCAGGTCCCTGGCACCAGGTTCGATCGTCACCTTGGTGCTTGTCTCGCGAGCACAGGTCTGGAGGACTTTTGTGAAGTGGTCGACTGCTGAGTCTACCTCTTCTTCCGTCCGCATTTGCGGGATGTCCTCCAGGTGTTGTCCTACCAGGGCGTTGTATTGTTCCCAATTTGTTAAGTACGTGGTTTTTGCCATACTCCGGATTAGATGAGAGACAGTGCTGGATTCCAAGCATAATTTAAACAAAAACCAACATATCTGTTTATAAGGGGCTTGCTAGTTTCATTTCAACAGCTTCGTTAAAAACACTATCCCAATTAGGTGGAAATGCTTGCCAGAATCTCTGTGTTGTTGTATCCCTCAGGATGACCGGTGCCAAGGCAGTGTTCTGCAACAGCGCATTTGTTTTGCCATTGTAAGCGCGTTTAACGTTTGTGTTCAATAAACTGGTCTCCCACAGACCTGATTGACCAATATATGACATGCCATAGCTGCAAGGATACGATAGACATTAGCCTTACGCAAACCAAGATCATCCTTTACGGACCTCAACAGGGCCTTTATCGTAGAAGGTAGTCGAAAAACACATTTCTTATCATATTTCCGCAAAATACGAACAATCTTGTTGGAAATGCTACCTGCGTAAGGAGAAAAGGCCATAGATCTAGGTTCCACTTCCTTACTATCGTCACTTACCCATTGGTCAGTAGGCTGATAGTGCAACGCACATTTCATCTGCTTGTCAGTATAACCATTCTGACGAAAAGTGACCTCGAGATGGGACAACTCAGCTGACAAACTCTCAGGGTCTGATATAACATGGACCCTGTGAACCAAGGTACGAAGTACTCCTATCAGCTCGCAGATACAAACTAGTATGAATAGGCTTCCTATAAACAGCATGTCCCAATATACCATCAACCTTCCTTCTGACCGGCACATCAAGGAAAGGAAAACAGCCATTATTTTCCTTCTCCGTAATTAACTGAATATTCGGTTGATTGAATTTAGGTGTTCCAAAAAACCGTTTAAATTCTCACTACCATGAAGCCAAACGACAAAAAGTGTCGTCTACATATCTGAAAAAACATGCAGGTTTCAGGGTCGCTGACTCTAAAGCACGTTCCTCGAAATCCTCCGTAAACAAATGAGCAACAATAGGTCAACGGGCTTCCCATTGCGACTCCAACAGATTTCTTTCGTAGTAATAGAAATTAACTGGAAGTCAGCACATGTCGAAAAAGAAAATTCAAATGTTTGTAAATCTATGGGACTCAACTGCTTGGTTATAAGTCTCTAGCTTACAAACTACTTAATCTAGTGAAAACCGAACTAAGGACAACACAAACACCCATTCCCGAGGGGGGAATCGAACCCCCGACGGCCGCGCGCACCGCAACACGGCGCTCCAGTACGCGCGGCTAATCCGCCGCGGCTGTAAAAAAGATTTGTTAACTCGACACCAAACTTAATCTCAATTAGCTGCAACTAATCAGACAGAGAAACGCGAATGAAGAGAGACACCACATCAAAACTCACTAAAATACCAGAGTCATTCAAACGCAATCACTGCAATCGACGTAAGAAATCCGCCGAGTTTTTAATTGTTGTTCACACCTACCTACCATTGGACTCAACAAACTAGCAAGATGTTTAGCTACACGATATGTCGGATCACCAATGTTAGATACTATAGCCCTCAAAGGAGAATTCTTTTTGTGGATCTTAGGAAGGCCACACACCATAGGTGATACAGCACAATAAGAATTAAGACTCTTGATAGTCTCCTGTGACGAAGGTCTTTTCTTCACGAGGTTATTATTCTTTCGATGTTTTACAATCGATGAAGTTTGGAACCCGGTGAATGCCACAGTACGCATGGTACCAGTTATCAGGGCCCACTGCCGATCCTGTGCCTAGTAGGTAACAAGAACACATGCTGAACTGAGCTGACTGAATTACTACTAATCATTTATTCAAAACATACTGATAAACATATCCTGTAAATATAAACTTTCTTTCCCTATACATTCAAGGTGCTCCGTTTTTTCTCTGACCGTGAGTGTAGCTTAAAAGGACTAGTTCGTCAACTTAAATATATTTCAGAATGACAGCAGCAAAATGGAAGAAAAATTTTGCAACAGATGCGTAGTAAAAACTAGGATCTTATGGCTTAATTAAAAATAATAGTTGTTTAAAGAAATACAACGAAATGACTATACAATAATGTTGAGATTTCCAAATTCATGTGAACACTGAATAATGTACAACAGAATGGCTTGCATATTAGAAAAATAATGGGTGCAATACAAACCACAAATGGAACATAAGGAGAAATTAGGAGATCTACCAAAATATGCAGTAAATATCCAAAGTAATGGCAAAGTGAAAGCTAATGTTCTTTGGGCACCATAACAAAGTGACTGAAAACTGACTAACAAAAACAGTATTCCTAGAAATCTGGAAGAGGAGGTCAACAGTACTATGCCGTAGCAGAAATACGAAAAGTACTATAAATAAGCCATACGTAAGAAGTACTAAATTTAGCAAGTTTTTCACAAAGAAAAAACAAGAAATCAAGAATAGGAAGAAGATAGTAAAACACAGTGCGAGGAGAAAATAAATTACTCGAAGAATAGGAAACAAACAAAAGAAGAGGTAGTGCTTACATAAGCCATATCATCATCAGCGTTATATATTATAAAAGTAAGTGTACAAATTGCGTCCCGCAAAAACTCAGAAACAAATTAAGGTACGATCAAGGAACTTACACAGGACGATAGCCCGTTATCTCCTCTGAATCAATATTATCTTTGCTTTTACCTAAAGAGCGTACCTTCGGAAATAAAATATTGAAGGCGTTCGAGTTGGCGTTTGCAGTTGCAGCTCGCGCAAGCCGCGAATGCGTTGTAGAGGTAATCAGCAATGCAGCTGAGAGAGCAAATGAGTCAACTAGCGCTACAGGCGGCCAAACCAGGAAAAAAGAGAAACAGACGCTCAAGTTGGCGTTTGCAGTTGCATCTCGCGGAGGCTGTGCATCCGCAGTAGAGATATTCAGAAACTGGCGACGTAAATTTCTCGCTTTTCGAACGAACCAAATATGACAGCTGACATTTCTCTCACATTCGAAAGAAGATACACAGTACTTATCCCTTATATAATCTACTTTAAAATATTGCATACAGGGCGTACCTTTGGTAATATTATTTTAATATTAAAGATATGGAAGATACGGAACCTGAAACAGGCGTAGAAACCGAAATAAAAATCACTTACAAAGAGTTTTATTCTTACCGTTTGATGATCATAGATAACCAAACATTCAGTTACATTCTCAACAGTCGTCCTTTATTTCAGTGAAGTACGAGCAGTGAACTTCACGTTTTTCATATTTCAACATTGATTTTTCTTTTGTACAATGCCCAAACGTAAAAGAGGTGCGAAACCAGCCATTTCTGAAGCAAAACGGCGAAAACTAAAACAACAGCGAAAAAACGAACCATCCGAAAAGCATAATACACGTTTACATTCTCAACGAACCAGGATGAACGCAGTGAGAAGAAGAGAACACGGACAACAGAAAAATGAACGAACTGAAGACTGAAGAATTGCGACACAACTGTACAATAATCGACTGCGAAAGAAAGCTACCTGTAACGGTATTAATCTGCGAGAAACCCGGGCCGGCGGCGGTGGCCGAGGGGACTGAGACGCTCCAGTCACGGTCTGCACGGCCACTACGGTCGGGGGTTCGAATCCCCCCTCGGGCATGGATATTTGTGCCGTCCTTAGTTGTAGGTAGTTCATAAGTAGTTTGTAAGCTTAGGGACTGATCACCCCGTAGTTAAGTCCCATAAGTTCTACAAACATTTGAACATTTTTGAGAAACCCGGTTGAGGACAGGTAAGCAGCACGACTTAATGAATGAAGCATTCCACTACGACCCGACGAAAGAATATCACAAACACGTCATAATCGGAAAAATATATGACTGGGGAAACTCCAAAATCTAAACACTTTCTCCAAACTATAAAAGCGTAAAATTATAATTAAAGCCGATAAGAGACCACCTGCAGAATACGAATGTCGATTTATGTACCTCAGATAGACGAAGTCGCCATTGTCGAGGTGGACAGCAAAACAGAAGCCGTGACATATTTGTACAACGAAGAAAAGAAAGTCTAAAACGTGTTGCAGAGACACATCGAAATATAAGAGCTGACCTATCGAGAGACGAAGCAGCAGCACACTTTTCTGACCTACTTTCACAAGTAGGCGAAGGCCATATACAACTGATCTCATCGATCTGGACAGTCATTTCTGTAACATAGCCAACATTGAAAACGAGCAGTTCGACCACATTTATCCCGACATTGTTCATAACTACACCAGTTCGGAGTAACTATTCGAAAGGGCGATTTTAGTAGCTAAAAATAATATTGTCGACGATATCAACTTTAACATACAAAAAGTTCCCGGTGAAGAGAGAATATATAAATCAGTCGATATGACGGTGGACATTGGAGAAAGTAACCCTCTATGAGTACCAGGAATGCCGTTACACTGCCTTCGACTAAAAATTGGAACACTGATCAGACTACTACGGAATCTTAACTCGCCTAAACTATGTAATGGAACAAGAATGATCGTCAAACAGCTGTCAAATCATAATCGAAGCTGAGAGTATGACTGGAAAATGAAAGGGACACGCAGTATTTATCCCTAAGATACCACTGATCTCTACTAAACTGCCAATCCAGTTTAAAAGACTGCAATTTCCAATAAAATCTGCTTATAGATTTACTATTAATAAAGCACAAGGACAAACTTTAAAATATTGCGGCAGCTATCTTAGAGACACTTGCTTCTCTCATGGTCAACTGTACGTCGCTTGCTCTAGAGTAGGAAACCCAAAATTTTGTATATACAGGGTGTCTCTCCCAACTATTTCACCTCAGATATCTCAAACTACAAGAGATATTGAAAAACCACTTTCACGGTCATGAACGTACGGCACGGGCTTATGAAAGTAGGTACTATGAGACACGCGGTTGAGTGTCGGACATCCGCTAGCAGCGCGCTTCATGTATTTCAAACATCAACTTCGCTCTGCAGTTTCTCCGGATGTAATTGACGCATCGCGATGCAACCGACGGCATTCTTTTTGTGATTTTTGATCCTGTCATTGGTTAAGGAATAATATGGAGTATCCATTTAAAAAAAAGCGTGTGTTTGTGTTGAAAATAATATTTCTTCGCGTTTTAGTCTCATAGTACCTACTTTCATGACCGTGAAAGTGGTTTTTCAATATCTCTTGTAGTTTCAGAGATAGCTGGGGTGAAACAGTTGAGTGGGACACCCTGTATATACCCTCCTAATAATAAAATAAAAAAAACGTTCTTTATAGAGTAGTTTTGGAATAAATATTTAAAATATACTGTCAGTATTTTATTGTTCTATTATTATACTGTTTATCCATTTATTCCAACTATAACATAACCTTATATGAAGTCTCGAAGCGAAGCCGGGAACAGCAGCTAGTTACTCAATAAAAGAGAGAACTATCAATAATTGCTAAAGTATTTAGGAAAATAAGCGCGTACAAAGAAGCCGTTACTTTCACACAATAAAAACGCCGAATTGTGTTGGACACATTAACTACTGTTCAAAACAGCAGATGCTCTGCAGGCATCTATGCGTGTTATTAGCATTTCGTGAAATTATTCACGTTTCGTAGGAAATATGCCGCAAAATTGGGAATCAGACTGCCGAAATGGCGTCAGCTAAAGCCCGACAAGATTCGAAGCCTTGAGTCAGACCAGCTAATCCCGAATCGAAAGTTTAGATAATCTCCATACTTCATGTAATCTTCATACAATATTACATAATTGTATTAGATTCCTCTCGAGAGTAGCTCTCCTGCACTGCACGGCGAGGAGTAATATATCTGAGTATTAACAAAAACGCCGCACTACTGATCACGTGAAGTGAGTCGGAATAAAATCTCATGTGTCACGGTGTAATAGGAAAGCTGCGGGATACCAGCTGAGCAACTCGTGACCTGTCCCACTGAAAAGAACCGCTGACTTGAGTCGTGGGTCCGATACTTCTCGACAACCGCGGTTTGTAAGGTTGTTTACCTTACTTCCATGACAGATATACAAGTATATGCACAGAAATATTTAAAAAAAAAAAAAAAGAAAGACATTATAGTTCGGAAAAGGACCAGGTAAAAACAATTTTACCGTTTTAATTATCACACTATCTAACATGTGTCTACACTCATGAACCACAGACATTGCCGAGGTGGGATGGCTTGCGTGCCTCAACGATACAGATAACCGTACGGTAGGTGCAACCACAGCAGAGGGGTATTTTTGTAGACGCCAGACAAGCGTGTGGTTACTCAAGAGGGGCAGCAGACTTTTTAATAGTTACAGGGGGAACAGTCTGGATGATTGACTGAGTTCGCCTTGTGACATCAGCTATCATGGTTTCGCCATGCAGTTACTGCGAACGGCTGAAAGCAAGGGGAAACTACAGTCTTTACCTTTACCGGCGGCATGTAACTCTAGTGAATGAATATCTGATGATGGCATCCCCTCGGATAAAATATTGCGGAGGTAAAATAGTCCCCCATTTGGATCTCTGGGCGGGGACTATTAAGGAAGATGTCATCAAGAGAAACAAAACAGGCATTCTACGGATCGGAGCGTAGAATGTCTTATTCCTTAATCGAGTACGTAAGTTCGAAAATTTGAAAAGAGAAATGGATAGGTTAAAGTAAGATATGATGAGAATTAGTGAAGTTCGTGGCAGGATGTTGTTGTTGTTGCTAGGTTTCTAAAGGTGGCTAAACGGCTGGGTTGTCAGTCCCCTGTTTCCAGCTAAGAGATCACATCATTTGATTAGCGGTTAAAAATCAAGTGCTTCTCATCTAGTATACGAGATGGGCAAAGTGAAAATGAGTGCTAAAACGAGAACATTAAAAGGAAAACCGCTTAAGTAGTGGACCAAATAGATAACAGTACTAAAACAGCACAGCAGAAGATTGAGACTGGCTGATCGCAAGGATAATAATGGATGAGCCAGCCATTCTACACACAGTAGAACTGCCAGTCAAAGATAGAACTGACAACAGATTAAAGCCGTTTGAATTGTGGGTGCCTGAAAGATCAAACTTGGGTACCCAAAATTAAATCACGCAATAAAAACCACCTGCGCGAATAAAACCTAAAACACGGTCGATGATAGCAGCATCGTCTCCTAGCATAAAAGAAAGCGCACCTGGGAGATTAAAAGATTGTCGCAAGGCAACTAGAAGTGGACAGTCCACCAGAATGTGGACCACTGTCAAGGAGGCGCCACAGCCACACTGTGGCGCGTCCTCCCGCCGAAGAAGGTGGCAGGATAAACAGGAATTTTGTTCAGGTGAGTACAGGATTATAAATACAAAATCAGTTGGTGGTAATGCAGTAGCAGGTCTGATGATGTATAAGAAAATAGGAATGCGCTTAAGTTACTATGAATAGCGTAGTGAACGCATTATTGTAGCAAAGACAGACACGAAGCCAACACCGACCACAGTAGTACAAGTTTATATGCCAACTAGATCTGCCGATGATGATGAGATCTAAGAAATGTATGAGTAGATAAAAGAAATTATTCAGAGCGATATATGTGAAGAAAACGTAATTGTGATAGGGGACTGGAACTCAGTAGTAGCAAAGGGAAGAGAAGGAAATGTAGTTGGTGAATATGGACTGGCGAAAAGGAATGAAAGAGTAGATTGCCTGGTAGAATTTTGTGCACAACACAATTAAATAATCACAAATACTTGGTTCAAGAAAGAAGGTTGTATACGTAAATTTTATGTACGTGGAAGAGATCAGTAGACACTGGGAGTTACCACATTGACCTTATAATGGTATGGTAAGGGTTTAGAAACCAGGTTTTCAACTGTAAGACATATCCAGTGGTAGATAATTGACTCAGACCATCACTTATTGGTTATGAACTGTAGATTAAAACTTAAGAGGCTGCAAAAAGGTAGAAACTTAAGGTGATGGAATCTGGAAAACTTGAAGGAACCAGAGGTGACTGAAAGTTTAGAAGGAGCATTAGGCAAGGATTGTCTGAAACGGGGAAAGTAATACAGTAGAAGAAGAATGGGTAGCTCTGAGAGATAAAGTAGTGAAGGACGCAGAAGGAAAAGGCCTAATAGAAATCCTTGGATAACACAGGAGATACCGAACTTAACTGACGAAAGTAGAAAATATAAAAATGCAAGTGAAGTAGGCAAAAGGGACTACAAACGCCTGAATAATTAGGTTGCCAGGAAGTTCAGACCGGCTAAGCAGGAGTGGCTTGAGGAGCAATGAAAGACCGTAGAAGAATGTACAACTAGGGGAACGATTGATACCGCCTACAGGAAAATAACAGAGACAATGGAGACAAGAAAAACAGCGGTATGAATATCAACTCAGATGACAAACAAGTAATAAGCAAAGAAGGGAAAGCCGAAAGGTGGAAGGGACATATAGAGGCAGTATGCTAGAAATGTAAGACGAAGTGGAGGAAGATGAGATAGGAGATATGATACTGCGAGAAGAATTTGACAGAGCGTTGAAGGATTTGAGTCGAAAAAAGGCCCCTGGAGTAGATGATGTTCCATCTGAACTGCTGATATCGTTAGGATAGCCAGTCATAATAAAATTATTCTACCTGGTATGGAAGATGTATAAGATAGGAGAAATACTCTCCGACTTCAAGAAGAATACTGTAATTCCAGTTTCAAAGAAAGCAAGTGCAGACAAATGTGAAAATTACAGAACTATCTGTTCAATAAGTCATGATTGCAAAATACTAACACTAATTATTTACAGACGAATGAAAAAACATGTGGAATCCGACCTCGGGGAAGATCAGTTTGGATTTAGGAGAAATGTTGGAATACGGGAGGCAATACTCACATTACGACTCATCTTAGAAGATAGGCTAAGGAAAGGCAAACCTACGCTTTTAGAGTTGTAGATTTGGAGAAAGCTTTAGGCAATGTTGATTGGAATACACTCTTTTAAATTCTGAAGGTAGCAGAGGGTAAAACAGAGGGAGAGAAGGGTTATATTAAACTTGTACAGAATCCAGACAGCAATTGTTAAGAGTCGAAGGGCATGAAAGGGTAGCAGTGGTCGGGAAAGGAATAAGACAGGGTTGTAGCCTTTCCCCAATGTTGTTCAATCTGTACATTGAGCAGGCAGTGAACGAATGTATGGAGAAATTTGGAGAGGGACTTAAAGACCAGGGGGAGGGAATAAAAACCCTGCTCTTTGCTGACGACGTAGTAATTCTGTGACAGGCAGCAAAGGACCTGGAAGAGCAATTAAATGGAATGGACAGTGTCTTGATGGAAAATGAAAGATGAACATTAACCAGAGTAAGACGAGGTTAATGGAATGGAATGTTAGAAAATCAGGCGATGCTGAAGGAATTAGATTAGGTAATGAGACGATAAAAGTAGTAGATGGGTTTTGTTATTTGGATAGCAAGATAACCTCTGAAGGCCGAAGTAAAGAAGATATAAAATCCAGAATGGCTCATGGGAAAAAAGCGTTTCTGAAGAAGCGAAATTTATTGATATCCAATATTAGTTTAAATGTTAGGAAGTTCTTTTTGAAAGCAGTTGTCTGGAGTGTTGCATTGTGTGGGAGGAAACGTGGATTATAAGGAGTTCAGACAGAAAGATGTTACAAGCTTTCGAAATTTGGTGCTACCGCCGAATGATGAAGAATAGATGGGTAGGGATCACGTAACTAATGAGAAGGTCCTCAAGAGAATTGGGGAGAAAAGGAGTTTCCGGCACATCCTGACTACGAAAAGGGGTATGTTGGTGGGACACATTCTGAGACATCAAGGAATCGTCAACTTAGCAATAGAAGGAAGTATGTGGTGTAAAAATCGTAGAGGGAGACTGAGAGACGAATACAGTAAGCGGATTCAAAAGGATGTAGGTTGTCATACGTGTTCTCAGATGAAGAAGCTTGCACAAGACAGGATAGTATGGAGAGCTGCATCAAACCAGCCTGCGTGCTGAACACCGCGACAACAACTAAAATGCGTATATCTACAATTTTTGCCCGTAACATATATATTTCAAGCTGTGCACTCTGCAGAACTTGGTATTCGAATGCGTCATTACCCTGGTGTAAGGGGTTCGACGGCTGTCAAACTGCTAGGACGTCAGCAAAGCTACGCTATATCACAGACCTCTCGCCTATATTGACATTAAGATTTCGGAGAATGTGCACATTGGAGGAAACTCGAAAGAAGAAGTAAACAATTTGGTTTAGTGAAACGTAAATAAACAGCACCTCACAATCTGCCTCATAGCATAAGAACTAGAATCAGTACACAAAAGAAATACGTGTTTCATTTCCCTGACTAGATTAAAAGGATACACTATGTCACAGTTAAGAAATTGGTAACGAAACTGCAACTAGAGAAGGAACTTTATATTTAGAATGGTACGTTTTCAACATAATCATAGGAATTAAGAAGAGCATCTGTACCACCACAGTATATTCCCTTAGCTCTCTTCCCTCACCGAACACACTGTACTAGATATAACCACATCACTAAGCTGCCCATAGCCCGGTTCCTAGACCTAGATTCTTAACCACTTGCGGATGTTCTCATCACCTCTGTCACTACAATAACACATTTGTAATCAAGAAAAAACCTGCAGGCTATGGCAGGCATACATCCAAGGCGGAAGGGCAGGGGCGGAGTGGCAGAGCGCATTGAGGCGCTTTCCTATCCCCCCCTCGGGCATGGATGTTTGTGCTGTCTTTAGTATAAGTTACTTCATAAGTAGTTTGTAAGTTTAGGGATTGATGACCCCGCAGTTAAGTCCCATAAACTTTTGAACATTTTTTGAAGGCGGAAGGGGCAAGGTCATAATCATCTCGACCCGCAACAGACATTTTTGGTTCGAAAATGTGAACAGCATATTCGAAACTAAGAAGATATTACCCGTAGACTGAAAAACCTTCAACTCGAACCAGCTGATATATTAGTGACTTTCGGTGTGGTTTTCTTTGTTCACTCGTGGTTTCTTTGTTCACGTGAGTGCCTCTGATGGATTCACTACAAATTACAGGAGATGAAAAATGTTCAAATGTTTGTAAAGCTTAAGGGAGGTAACTACGGGGTCATCAGTCCCTAAACTTACAAACTACTTATGAACTAGCTTATACTTAGTATAGTTTAGGGTCTGATGACCCCATAGTTACGGCACATACATCCATACACAAGAACGGCCTCGCGAATCTTAGCATAGCGCCTCAATGCGCTCGGCCGCTCCGCCAGGGCGATAAGCTAAAGGAAGACATTTTACGTTTCTTCAAACATGTGCTTATATTCACTTTTTATTTGACAGACAATGTTTCGAACAAACTGACGGGGTTGCTATGGGTAGACCTCGGTCTATCATAGTAGTAAAACTTTTAATGGAATCCTTCGAAGACAAAGCACTACACATGGTAGTTTCTGGAGGTGCGCGAACGATACATTTGTGGTATAATTACACGGGAAAACAATTCTCTAGTCATTTCTGTGACACCTCAAGGCTAAATGAAAACCTCCCGGTTCTATGTGTGTTGGTTCGTAGAAAAGAAGACGGTTTCTTGAGTCCTTGGTTTATCGAAAACCGATACACAGTCCTATACTTAAGAACTAAAAGCTGTTAGCGCCTTTCCCAACGCAGTGGTGTATTGCGGACTGTCATTCATTGGGCTAGTCATATCAGATCCAGCGAACATAACAGCAGAGCTCAGCCATCTCCTCCGTCCTATTTGTACAGAATCAAATTCGAAATGCATTTCGACCAGCACGCAGAAGAGCTCAAGAATAGACGGAAGAAACGGGCATTGGAAGAGATTGTGTTTTTTTTTGTTTTTTTTTCCCCCTCCTTATGTTGGTGGCGTAACCTACTCAGCAAACATAATGTCAACTGTGTCTTCCGACCTCCGACTTGAGGGCAAGCGATACTGCTTACCGTAAAAGGCAACCCAGGTCTAAGAAGACCAGGCAGATATCAAATTCCGTACCAATGTGTAAAGTCATATATTGGCCAGACGGGTCACACTGTCAAAGAAAGTTGCGATGTACCCAAACTAGATTAAGTCAGAGTAGTCTGCTGTTGATGAACACGGGGCATAGCATCAACTATGGAGAGATAAAGGTCCTCTTGTATGCATCCACTTTCTGGGACTCCATAATTAAAGAAGCAGTCTCCTTCCAATAGAGTCACGCGATTAACTTAGCAAGATAGGCTACAGCACCTACCGACACGACACCCGTGAACTATGGAAGGAATTAATATATTGTAAAAGCCTTAAACAGTACACATGGCAGTGACAAAGTATGCCAACCAGCTAAGGTGTTCAGCAGCGAATACGATAATGTGGAATGGTCCACCCATAGGAAGTTCAGCAAAGCAGGCTACAAAGGTAAAGGCTCAACTGTAAGAAAAACCGCGAAACACTGTCTTCTTGACTTTAAGAGGATAAAATGGGAAGAGAAAGGATTCCTTTCATTCAATCATATGATCTGCTAACCTGTCTTCTCAGTTATTGTGCAAACTACAGTAATGATAGCAGTAAATGCGTAATTAGATTATAGTTAGTATATTACTCTTGTAAAGTATGCTAATGTATTATACAAACTACTAAACAAGTTATTATATTAAACATTTTATATACAGTGACAATAGAATGAAGACTTTTTCGAAACCTGGTAATTCTTTCCCAGTCTGACGTAGAAGTTTGAAATTTGCCTGAAAGATGTCGTCTACAGCCACCCTCTGTAGGGGTGTAAAACCGTGGCTCCCTGCTACACCGTCCTTGCTCTCAGCGAAGCTTCAAACAGGAAGGTTACGACGTACGAGGGAAAAGGCCAGAGTTCACAATTTCATGTGAGTTTCGAAGTGGGTTAATTATGTCATAGTAGTACCAAATTTCACAATTCTGCCCAGCACCATCTTCAAACTTTCTCTCATTGAGAAGGTAGTCAAACCACCTCTTTCGTGTCTCATGAAGCCCCAGAAATGAGGATCAGAACCGCGACGTCCAACGTTCAATCCAATAGTTTTCTTCTGGGTGGCCGAGGAAAACATTTCAGACTCACTGCCACTCAGAATCCCTACGAAATGGGCGCACTGCGTTGCTGTCCCGTCCACTGGAGCTCCAATTTGGACTCATTTCGTTGGCAGTGGCGTGCACAAAAGCACAACTTCCTGGAAAACTTTTTACGCTGAATCAGCCCTTCTCAAAAGACATCATAAAGCTCCAACGCCAATGAACATGACCATACCAATTGGTTCTATAGCGTGATCGCAATTTTAGCTCTAGCATACAGGGCAGAACCCCTATGCGTACTTCGAAACTATTTAACAAAATTCAAATCCAGAAATAGGAAAGGGTTTTTACAGTTTTTCATTCCTTTAATTTCGCGCTTGAGTCATAACGGGACAGATTCAGGAAAAAACGGCAAAGGTCTCTATAACGCCCAACAATTCATAAACATTGGTCAGGCTTTTGCGTCTTTTTTCAACTCTTTACAAACCTACTTGAAAGCAATTTTGACCACCATTCGGTTCCAGTGCTACAGATGCGCCTGGGGGTAGGCAGCCCTTTCGACATACAATGCGGTTTACTGCCCGCAAACAGGCGCTAGTGAAGGTTTCTAGTCAGCTAAATGGATGTCAAAATTACTTACAGTAAGGTTATTCAACTGTATTTTTCGATGTTATATCTGGGTAATTCCGTGTCAAATCAACACACTTTTAATTTAAAATTTTCCTTATCGTCTCAGGAAGTTATGAAATTTGGTACACTCAAAGGAAAAATACCAAATTTCAAATTTTTATCTCAAACGGTTCTGAAAATACGGCTATGTCAAGTTCTCAAAAAATGGTCAAATTCACACTATGGCAAAAGATTGCAACGGTCATAACTCCTCTCCTATTTACATTAGAAACATGGGAAAGGTGTAATTTTGTAGCATTTTTAATGGCCTTTCCAATGATATGCAATGAAATTTTTCTTTTCAAAAACGAAATTAATTTTTAAAATTTAAATATTTTTAAAAACAGATTTCATAAATTTTCAAAAAAAAATGTATAACATGGGTCATGTCATCACTAATTTGTATACAGTTCGGTTATGGGATTGCAATGGGTTCATAGTCAAAATAATTTAAGACAGAAGGGTGGTTTTGGACTAAATCGCTATTTTCGTACATATGTATCAAAACATTGTTGTATTTTGATGAAACAATATGTAACAATGATAAAACTAGTGACGATGTATTCTGAACCGAAGTGACATTTTCTGGAGTATATTTTTGTAGGTAGTTTCAACAATGGAGTTCTCTTTTTGCATTGTTATTGCATCTCTTGTGCCAGCTTTGTTCAGTCTGCAATTGAAGTCAGTAGAGCGCACATGTACATTAGATTACTTTTTCCGTTTAGAGTTTTAGTACAAACTTCGTAGTTTTTCATAAAAAGTTTATTAATGAAGTTTGAATAATTGGTGTATATATTAATTCTTAATTAGTGTGCATTGTGTAAGTGTGGAAAAAATGGCACACAATTGCAAATTTTATAACGCTCAATGTTGCAATCCTTTAAAACAAAATAATCACTATGTCAAGGACAATAGAAAATTAAGAACTGTCACATATTGTATATGTAGTTTGTATCCAGAAATTTCGAAGATATCAAAGATTTGTGATACATACAGGAAAACAATTGCTTCCTAGAAGGTCCAACAAACAGTTTTGAGGAATCGTCACTCGTGATTGAGACACTCAACACTTCTCTGAAAGAGCTAGGTGAGTCACCAGTTGATAAAACAAAAACTTATTCAACTGAGAAGATTAAAAAGATAGGTTATGCTATTTAAAAAAATGTGTCAGTAAAAGATTCAGAGCCGGATGATGACTTTGTAATATATCTCAAGACCCAAATGTTCAAATGTTTGTAAATCTATCGGACCAAACTGCGTGGTCATCAGTCCGTAGCTTGCAAACTACTTAAACCTAGGTAAACTAACCTAAGGACAACACATACACCCCTGCCCCAGGGAGGACTCGAACTTCCACGGCGAGCAACCGCGCGCTCCGCAGCGAGGCGCTTTAGACCGCTCGGCTACTCCACCGCGGCTATTTCAAAACCCAGTTTTCTAATACAACTAGTAGAAAGAAAAAGATTGCGTGCCAAAAACTTGGAGCATCAGACAAATTATGGACTAGTTTCATACAACTGAAACTATTCAACATGTCTGTGACTTTTACGAAAATGATGAGCTTAGTAGAGCTATGCCAGGAATCGAGGATTGTGTCACGACAGTAGTTGACCAAAGTAGGAACAAGACCGAAGTTTCAAAAAGACTTATTTTATGCAATTTGAAAGAGGCTATGCTTTGTTTAAAAGTGAATTTCCTTCTACAAAGATAGGTTTCCCTAAATTTGCTGAGCTGCGACCCAGGCACTGTGTCTTAGCTAGATCAACTTGCACGCATGCAATGTGTTTATATACAATACATGAAAATGTCAAATTAATGATTAGAAACACAAAACTGGGGAAATTAACCTACGATGAATTACAAACGTACAAGCACTGCATGGCAAAAATGCATTTTAATTAGACATGACTTTGTAGCAAAACAACGAACTTCATATCTGAATAAAGTAAAGGAAAACTTAAGTGCATCTGAATTCACTGTAATACTAGATTTTGCAGAAAACTACAACATGGTTGTTCAAAATTAAACCCAAAGTTATCACTTGGCTAGTGAGCAGGCTACAGTTCATCCCTTTGTAATATATTACAAAGAAGGGGTAAAACTCCAACATCTAAACTATGTAATAATTCCAGAATGTCTTGAACATAACGCAGTAGCTTTCAAAAGAAGCTTGTTCATTTTTTGACCATGAAATTTCAAGATGTCCCACAAAAGATAATATATTTTTCTGATGGGTGTGCTGCGCAGTATAAGAACAAAGAAAAATTTCATAAACCTTTTTCACCATAATGAAGACTTTGGAATCCAGGCAGAATGGCATTTTTTGCTACTGCCTACGGTAAAGGACCAAGTGATCGAATTGGTGGTATGGTCAAAAGGATTAGCTGCAAAAGCTAGTTTGCAAAGACCCTTTGAAAATCATATCTTGACTGCACATGATTTTTACGAATGGTCAGTTGAAAATATTCGTGGGAATATTTTCAATTACGGAACGCAAGAAGATTATGTGTCAGCAGAAATGTTTCTGAAAGATCGGTTTAGTCAAGCACTCACAATAAAAGGGACACAACAATACCACACATTTATCACTGTTGCCTCAAGCTTAAATAAGTTATCTGTTCAAATCTTTTAAGAATCGACAACTTCTTCTCAAGCATCAGTATCAAGGTTAACAGATAAAATGTTCTTTGCTGAATGTAATGGCTACACAACAATTGTTTATGACTAACTGGCGGCTTGCTTATACAGGGTGTTACAAAAAGGTACTGCCAAAATTTCAGGAAACATTCCTCACACACAAAGAAAGAAAATATGTTATGTGGACATGTGTGCGGAAACGCTTAATTTCCATGTAAGAGCTCTTTTTAGTATTTCTCTGTATTTCCTGTAACAAAGTGTTTGAAGTCAGGTTGTTATGTACTGTTGCTGTGTGTTTCAAAAAAAAAAAAAAAAAAAAAAAAAGAAAAAAAAAAAAACAAAGTTCAAATGTTTGTATAGTCTATGTGACTTAACTACAGGGTCATCAGTCCCTAAACTTACAAACTACTTACGAACTAGGACGGCACAAATATCCATGGGGGATCCATGGGCGATTCGAACCCCCGACCGTAGTGTCCGTGCAGACTGTGACTGGAGCACCTCAGTCTCCTCGGCCACCGCGGCCGGCCTGTGTGTTTCCATTCCATGATTAATGTGATTTGAAGAGAAGTAATAAAATGAGCTCTAACTTGGAAATTAAGCGTTTCCGGACACATGTCCACATAACATATTTTCTTTATTTGTGTGTGAGGAATGTTTCCTGAAAGTTTGGCCGTACCTTTCTGTAATACCCTGTATATTGGACAAAAATGAAGACCAAGATGAAGTAAAAGTTACCTTCCTTCATCCCAAAGGACCTTCCCTATCATTTAGTTACCCAAAAAGACCAGATATATTACGGCTACCCTTCACAGATGTATTACGTGTAGTGAATCCAACAGGAAGGTTTAATGTACTATCCGAAGATGATATTTTAAGAAGCAATGAAATGTTATCAGAGTACTTCCAACAAAATGTTTGTTTAGCTTAATTACAAACTACTTATGAAGTACCTTATACTAAAGACGGCACAAACATCCGTGCCTGAGGGGGATTCGAACCACCGACGGTGAACGGCCTCGTGCATCGGAGCATAGCGTCATAATGCTCTGTTTGACTCAATACCCAGGCGTATCCAGGCCGTTATTATGGTCAGAGGTACTGAGTACTGATTTCTCAGGATCTATGACCCAAATTGCGTGAAAATGTAATCACATGTCAGTTCTAGTCTATATCTATAAATGTGAATTTCTGTTCGGTGTACGTTTATCACGTCTGAACCACAAGACATAAAGAGCTAAAAATTTGTACAGTTACTAATGTCTACTCGGGGAAGGCTTTAGGCACAGTTTTATGACGATCGGATAGCTATTTATCTATATGTATTAATGTGAATGTCTGTTCGGTGTACGTATATCACATCCTAACGACAAGATGCAGAGACTTAAATATTTGTACAGTTACTAATTTATGCCTGAGGAAGGTTTTAGGCACGGTTTTATAGCAGCGTATATAATATTTTACGCGTGTGTGTGTGTTAATATTTCGCCCTGCAGCAAAAACTACAGAACGCAAACGAATGGTCTGTGTGTAATTGTTGTCCGAAGTCTCCCGTTGTGCACCATAGCAGTTCCATGCCGATATCTATAACGGGGTGGAAGATATGGTGGTTGAAAGTCGTCAAATTATAAAAAAATTCTGACTGAAGGCCAGTGATGACGTTTGCAACTCTATAGCAAGGAGGTTACATACAGCGAAACGTAATGCCACAGATCAAATCGTTGGTCTATGCGTGGTACAATGTCTTTAGCTCATTCTCTCTAAAGATAAGAAAACGAATAAGGAAATTTAAGAATAAATAAATAAAGCAGTAAAAAAGAAATTTCTTTTAATACATCTCTTTTAAAAAATGAATTTCATTTCATCCCTCAAAACCAGTCTCATAGCACACTACTGAAAGGTAGCTTATCTATGGTAATCAACCAACACGCGAGCGGAGCAGCGGGTTTAAGCTAGTATAATATATTTGTCCAGTGAACACCCGTTTATCATCTGCATTTCTTCTTGGTGTAGCAATTTTAATGTCCAGTAGTGTATTTAATTTCCATGGGTTGTATTGTTACTGCTAATACTGACCGTAAACGGGTCTGGACAACATATGGAAGAACCAAAACAACACATCCATTGACATTCAAAACAGCTTCAAAAAAATGTTCAAATGTTCGTATAGCTTATGGGACTTAACTACGGGGTCATCAGTCCCTAAACTTACAAACTACTTATGAACTAGCTAATCCTAAGGACGGCACAAATATCCATGCCCGAGGGGGATTCAAACCCCCGACCGAAGTGGCCGTGCAGACCGTGACTGAAGCGCCTCAGTCCTCTCGGCCACCGCGGCCGACAAAACAGCTTCCAGCTTCCATGGAAAAGATCTATATCGTGTACCGTTTCCAAAGGGAATCTTGTGCGATTGTTCACATAAAGTAAACAGAATTAAAAAATGGTCAGTCTCTGTTGCAGTATTTTATTCTCCAATAACGCGTTTCGCGCTGTTAGCGCATCGTCAGACTGGAAAAAGACAAATGTTTTGTTACCGTCCGTGTACCTGGCGGGCAGCGAATCTAATGTGTCTAAGGTGAGTAAATTTGAAAATTCAGACTTACTTGGGCGGAGATGGAGCCACAGAACTATCTATTGCTGTGTAGGAGGTATCTTAACAATTTGTGTTGGGACTAAAGGGATGTGGTACCACATCCCTTTAGTCCCTAGTTATTCTAGCTCAAATAACCCTTACGTACTTTGTACGTTTACCTCTTGCAAGCCGGCCGCGGTGGCCGAGGAGACTGAGGCGCTCCAGTCACGGTCTGCACGACCACTACGGTCGGGAGTCCGAATCCCCCCTCGGGCATGGATATTTGTGCCGTCCTTAGGATAAGCTAGTTGATAAGTAGTTTGTAAGTTTAGGGACTGATGACCCCGTACTTTAGTCCTATAAGCTTAACAAACATTTTAACCTCTTTGCAGGCGCCTAATAATACAAATTGTTAAGATACCTCCATCTCCGCCCAAGTAAGTCTGAATTTTCAAATTTACTCACCTTAGCCACATTAGATTCTCTGCCCGCCAGGTACACGGACGGTAACAAAACATTTGTCTTTTTCCAGTCTGACGATGCGCTAACAGCGCGAAACGCGTTATTGGAGAATAAAATACTGCAACAGAGACTGAGCATTTTTTAAATTATTCAACACTGTTGCTGCACTAGCCGCCACCACCACCATCATGGAATGGAATGGAAAGTAAACAGAAGTTTGGGAAACGACGATGAATGACGGAAGTGTTGCACCGTAGACCTGTTGTTTAAAATAAAGATATAAATAAAATAAATCCTGTCTGTGGATATGCTGAGAACGGGGTTGAATCAAAGGAGAAAGTGTAACTACGCTCCCGCAAGGCTGTGTGTCGTAATGCGCGGTAATGGGGAGCGCCAGCGCTCGGTCGTTGCGCTGGCGGTCGAGGCAGTCCCAGGCTCGGCGCTGCTCGGCGCAGCGCGGCCTGTCCGACGGCGGCGCGTGTTGTGTACGGCCGGGTCAACGACCTGCGGCGGCCGCGAGGTAATTGCCGGCAAGGCGGACGGGCCGGGACGGGCGGCCTTCCGGGGGGCGAGGCGGCGGCGGCACTGGCTCCCAAATTACCAGAGACGGGACGCGTCACGCCGCGCCGTGACCCCGCGCTCACATTCCACCGTGCCGCGGCCCGCCAACACCTCTTCTCGCCTCGCCTACCACGGCTCCACATCTGACGCGTCGGCAGCTACGGTTCCGCGTATCGACAGCACTTATTTTACATCTACACATTTACTCCGCAGTCCACCATAAAGTGCGTGGCGGATGGTACACTATACCATTACTACGCATTTACCTTCCTATTCCACTTCCAAAAAGAACGAGGGAAAAAAGAATGTCTACATGCCTCCGTACGAGCCCTAATGTCTCTCATCTTGTCTTTGTGGTCATTACGCGAAATGTAAGTAGGTGGCAGGAACATTGTTCCACATTCAGCTTCAAATTCCGGCCCTCTAAATTTCCTCAACACAATTTATCGGAAAAAAAAAAATTCTCCAGCGATTCCCATTTGAGTTCCCGAAGCATTTCAGTGACACTCGCGCATTGGTCGAACCTACCAGTAACGAATCTAGCTGCTCGCCCTTTTTTTTTTTTTTTTTTTTTTTTTTTTTTGTAAAAATGTTTGTAAAGCTTATGGGACTTAATTACGTGGTCATCAGTCCCTAAACTTACAAACTACTTATGAACTACTTACGAACTAGGACGGCACAAATATCCATGCCCGAGGGGGGATTCGAACCCCCGACCGTAGTGGCCGTGCAGACCGTGACTGAAGCGCCTTAGTCTCCTCGGCCACCGCGGCCGGCTGCTCGCCTCTGAACTGTTTCCATGTCTTCCTATAAAATGATCGTTTGTGCGTTTCAAAAATTTAAGCAATACTAAAGACGTGGTCGTAGACTCATGGCTGGATTGCTGACAGGCCATGGGAATTTCAAAAAACACCTACATACAATGGGAATAACAGAAGAGGACCCTAAATGTAGGATCTGTGATGACGGTGATGAAACTGCATCACATCTAATCTTCGAATGCATTGCATTGGAGAGTAAAAGACACGGAACATTTGGGACAACCAGACCCGAAGAAATTGTGTCTAATAAAGAACTGGTGAAGGGACTCCTTGCACTGTTCAAGGGCATTGGTTGGTTTTTCTAGATATACAGGGAGCGATACTGCACAATAGACTTAGTTTCGGTGCGGGAAGTGGCGGGTTGGACCAAGACTGTTTTGGCTTCCCTGCAAAATAATCAATCAATCAAAGACTTGGTCGTACAAGCGTTATATACGCAATCTCCTTTACAGATGAAATACATTTTCTCAAAATTCTCCCAATAAAATCAAGTCGGCTGTCGGCTGTCCTTACGTGTTCGTTCCATTTCATATAGCTCTGCAATGTTACGCCTAGATATTTGAGCGACGCAACTGCATCAAGAAGCACACTACTAATGCCGTATTCGAACATTATGGGATTATTTTTCCTACTCATGTGCATCACCTTACATTTTTCTCCATTTAAGCTAGCTTCACACAAACTAGAAATTTCGTCTAAGTCATCATGTGTGCTATTACATTCAATTAAAGACGACACCCTCCATACACCACAGCATCATCAGCAAACAGCCGAAAATTACACGTTTTTCAATCAGATCATTTTTATAGATAGAAAATAATAGCGGTCCTATCACTCTCCCCTGGGGCACGCTGGACGATAGACTCGTCTCTGATGAATACTCGCCATCGAAATCAACGTACTGCGTTCTATTACTTAGGAAATCTTCCAGCCACTAACAAATTTATGAACCTATTCCATATGCTACTATCTTCGTTAGCAGTCTGCAGTATTGCACTGCGTCGAATGCCTTTTTGAAATCAAGAAAAACGGAATCTGCCTGTTTGTCATTCATCCATCACTCGCAAGATTTCATGTGAGAAAAGTACAAGTTGAGTTTCACACGAACGATGTTTCCTAAACCCGAGCTGATCAATGGGAAGAAGCTTATTCGTCTCAAGGAAATTTACAATATTCGAACTGAGAATCTGCTCCAAAATTCTACAGGAAACTGTTGTCGACGATATTGGCCTGTAATTATGTGGGTAACTTCTTTTACCTTTCTTACAAACGGGAGTCACCTGCGCTTTTTTCCAATCACTAGGATCTTTGCGCTGAATTAAAGATTCGCGATAAATGCAAGCTAAGTAAGGGGCCAATGCCGCAGAATACTCTTCGTAAAATCTTACTGGTATTTCATACCGACCAGGAGACGTTTTTGAATTTAGCCCTCTCAGCTGCTTCTTTACACCGGAAATACCTACTACTATGTCCTCCATTTCGGAGTTAGTACGTTGATCTAATGATGGGACATTTGAGCGGTCCTCCTGCGTAAAACATTTCTTAAAGGTTAAATTTAGAACTTCAGCTTTCCGTTTGCTTTCTTCTATTTCTGTCCCGGAATGATCAACGAATGACTGGATAGTGGGCTTTGACCCGCTTATCGATTTTACATAGGACCAGAATTTTTTCGGGTTCTCAGAAAGATCTTTTGCTAAGGTATGGATGTAGTAATTATTGTATGCTTCGCACATAGATCTTTTTATGGACGCACGAATCTCTACTATCTTTTGCCTGTCATCATCTGCGTATTCTTTTTTGAACTGAGAGTTCAACAGCCTTTGCTTGCTCAGTAGCTTTCTAACATTATTATTATACCACGGTGGATATTCCTCATCCTTAATTGACTATATTTCTCTAACACTTTATTTACAATGCATTTAAATTTAGTCCACAATTCCTCTACATTTATTGTACAGGATCTAAACGATGTCCATTAATTTTCTATGTGCGATGCTAACAATTGTTTATCGGATCAGTCTTTCCGTGATCATTAAACAGAGATGCTCAATAGCTAAACCACACGGCAATAGCCGAGCGGTTCTAGGCATCTTGCGAGGGACAGCGAGGCTATTCCCGCCGGAGGTTCGAGTCCTCGCTCGAGCATGGGCGTGTGTTGTCCTTAGATTAGTTTAATTAAGTGACGAGATCGATAGAACAGGGAAGACAGCAATGCACACCGATTGGCGATGAAGAAGTCTGAGACATTACGTACCACGTATGTTACCTAATTATCCAATTGGTATTCGGCCTTCGACAAGCACAGAAGGTATGGGAGGACAACAGGTTTTAGAGACTATCGCTTGCTGGTTAGTGTATCGCCAATGCACACTAAGGGGCTTGCAGGAGTAGAATCCAATACATCCCAGTCTGCCGGCCGCGGTAGTCGAGCGGCCTGCGGCGCGCCAGTCATGGCCTGCACGGCCACTACGGTCGGGATTCGAATCCCCCCTCGGACATGGATATTTGTGCCGTCCTTAGTATTAGCTAGTTAATAAGTAGTTTGTAAGTTTAGGGACTGATGACCCCGTAGTTAAGTCCCTTAAGCTCTACAAACATTTGAACATCGCAATCCTAATCCGATGCGTAAGGCAATCGTTCAAGAGTCTCTCGCCACGGTGTCTGCAGACTCTAATCCGACCATCGTCGTGGTGCAATATGAAGTGCAGTTTGTCGAGGAAAACAATGTCGTACCATTCAATTGAATCTCCGTACTTCACTGCATCATTGCCGGCGTAATGGAAATCGCAGCAAAGGGACACCTTGCAGACAGTAAATCTGCTCCTAACTACATAAGAATGCTAGGGGCGGACTCTGCTTGCTACGCAACTCTCTTCACATGCAGTGGTGGATAAAGATTGGTGCAAATGGTCCCGTCGGATTGTCCTGCATCGAACAGTTACTCATCCACATCACAGTTACTTTGTTACGTCCGAGACGATCATCAAATTCTCTGTAGGACATTCGCCAATCTCCAATCCCTAAACGCAACTATTCTTCCTTGGTCGAACTACGGAGCACGCTCGAACAGTCGCTTACTTATGAAAAACTGCCACACGAAAGAAAAATTCCAGTACGTCCACACGGTCGTTCGTCCTTTCTTTACACAGCGCTTGCAGATGGCGCATTTGTTGTTGTTGTGGTCTTCAGTCCGCAGACTGGTTTGTTGCAGCTCTCCACGCTATCCTGTACTGTGCAAGCCTCTTCATCTGACAATATGTACGGCAACCTACATCCTTTTGAATCTGATTAATCTATTCGTCCCTCGGTCTCCCTCTACGATTTTTACCCCACACGCTTCCTTCTAATGCTAAGTTGACAATTCCTTGATGTCTCAGAATGTGTCCAACCAATCTATCCCTTCTCTTAGTCAGGGTATGCCAGAAACTCCTTTTCTCGCCGATTCGGTTAAGCACCTCCTCATTAGTTACGTGATCTACCCATCTAATTTTCATCATTTGTATGTAGCACCACATTTCAAAAGCTTCTATCATCTTTTCATCTGAACTCCTTATCGTCCACGTTTCACTCCCATACAGTGCTATACTTCAGACAAATGCTTTCAGAAAGGACTTCCTAACATTTAAATTAACATTTAACAAATTTCGCTACTTCAGAAACGCTTTTCTTCCCATAGCCATTCTGCATTTTATATCTTCACTTCAACCATCAGAAGTTATCTTACTACGCAAATAACGAAATTCATCTACTACTTTTTTTGTCTCATTACCTAATCTAATTCCTTCAGCATCGCCTGATTTTCTGACATTGCAGTCCATTATCTTCTTTTTACTCTTGTTAATGTTCATTTTATATCTTCCTTTCAAGACGCTGTCCATTTCATTCAGTTGCTCTTCTAGATCTACTGCAGTCTCTGACAGAATTACTATGTCATCGGCAAACTGCAATGTTTTTATTTCTTCTCCCTGCATTTTAATGTCCTCTCCAAATTTCTCCTTCCATTCCTTCACTGCCTGTTCAATGTACAGATTGAACAACATTGTGGAAAGGCTACAACCCTGTCTTACTCCATTCCCAACCTATGCGGCCCTTTCTTGCCCGTCGACTCTAATAACCGCTGTCTGGTTTTAGTATAGGTTGAATATAACTCTTCAAATGTTCAAATGTTTGTATAGCTTATGGGACTTAACTACGGGGTAATCAGTCCCTAAACACACAAACAACTTATAAACTAGCTAAGATTAAGGACGGCACAAATATCCATGCCCGAGGGGGGATTAGAAACCCCCGACCGTAGTGGCCGTGCGGACCGTGACTGGCGCGCTGCAGAGCGCTCGGCCACCGCGGCCGGCTATAACTCTTCGCTCCCTAAATTTTACCCCTGCTACCTTCAGAATTTGGAAGAGGGTATTCCAGTCGACATTGTCAAAAGCTTTCTCCAAATCGACAAACGCTAAAAACGTAGGTTTCCCTTTCCTTGGGTTATCTTCTAAGATAAGTCGTAATGTGAGTTTTGCCTCCCGTGTTCCTACATTTCTCCTAAATCCAAACTGATCTACCACGAGGTCGGATTCCACAAGTTTTTCAATTCGTCTGTAAATAATTCGTGTTAGTATTTTGCAACCACGACTTATTAAACTGATAGTTCTGTATTTTTCACATTTGTCTGCACTTGCTTTCTTTGGAATTGGAATTACGATATTCTTCTTGAAGTCGGAGGGTAATTTCCCTGTCTCATACATCTTGCATACCAGGTGATACAATTTTTTCAAGACTGTCTCTCCTAACGATATCAGCAGTTCATACGGAATATCATCTACTCAAGGGGCCTTGTTGCGACTCAAGTCCTTCAGCGGTCTGTCAAATTTTTCTCGCAGTATCATATCTCCTATCTCATCTTCCTCCACTTCGTCTTCCATTTCTAGAATACTGCCTTCAAGTTTGTTTCCTTTGCATAGGCCCTCTATATATTCCTTCCACAGTTCAGCATTCCCCTCTTTGCTTAGTACTGGTTTTCCGTCTGAGTTCTTGCTATTCATACAGCTGCTTTTCTTGTCTCCAAATATCTCTTTTATTTTCCTGTAGGCGGTGTCTATCGTTCCCCTAGTTGTGCTTTCTTCTATGGTTCTGCCAATTGTCCTCTAGCCACTCCTGCTTAGTCAGTCTGCACTTCCTGTCAATCTCACTTTTCAGACGTTTGTACTCCCATTTTCCTGTTTCACTTACTGAAGTTTTATATTTTCTCCTCTCATCAATTACGTTCAGTACATCCTATGTTATCCAAGGATTTCTATTAGACCTTGTCCTTCTTCCTACATGGTCCTCTGCTGCCTTCACTACCCTATCTCTCAGAGCTACCCATTCTCCTTCTACTGTATTACTTTCCCCCGTTTCAGCCAATTCTTGCCTAATGCTCCCTCTGAAACTCTCAACCACCTCTGGTTCCTTCAATTTGTCCAGGTTCCATCTCGTAACCTTTCTACCTTTCTGCAGCCTCTTAAATTTTCATCTGCAGTTCATAACCAGTAAGTTATGGTCAGAGTCTATATCTGCCCCGGGATATGTCTTACAGTTTAGAACCTGGTTTCTAAATCTATTCCTTACCATTATAAAGTGAATCTGGTTTTCCAGTGTCTCCTGGTCTCTTCCACGTATGAAGCCTTCGTTCATTATGATCAAACCAAGTGTTGGTGATCATTAAATTGTGCTCTGTGCAAAATTCTACTAAGCGATCTCCTCTTTCATTCCTTTTTCCCAGTCCATATTCACCTACTACATTTCCTTCTCTTCCCTTTCCTACTACCGAGTTGCAGTTCCCCATCACAATCAAGTTTTCGTCTCCTTTAACTTTCTGAATGATTTCTTTTATCTCCTTATACATTTTTTCGATATCCTCATCATCAGCCGTGCTAGTTGGCATATAAACTTGCAGTACTGTGGTCTGTGTTGGCTTAGTGTCTATCTTTACTACGATAATGCGCTCACTATGCTGTTCATAGTAACTTACCCGCATTCCTATTTTCTTATTCATTATCAGACCTACTCCTACATTACCGCAACTGATTTTGTATTTATAACCCTGTACTCGCCTGACCAGAAATCCTGTTCATCCTGCCACCGAACTTTACTAATCCCTACCATATCTAGCTTTAACCTATCCATTTCTCTTTTCACGTTTTCTAGATTACCTACGTGATTAATGGTTAGAACATTCCACGCTCTGACCCGTAGAATGCCTGTTTTGTTTTTCTTGTTGACGACATCCTCCTGAGTAGTCCCCGCCCGGAGATCCGAATGGGGGACTATTTTACCTCCTGAATATTTTACCCAAGAAGACGCCATCATCATATAGTCATACAGTAGAGCTGCATGTCATCGGGAGAAGTAACGACTGTAGTTTCCCCTTGCTTTCAGCCGTTCGCATTAGCTGCAAGGCAAAGCCATGTTAGCTGATGTTACAAGGCCAGTCAGTCAATCATCCAGACTGTTGCCCCTGTAACTACTGAAAAGGCTGCTGCCCCTCTTCAGGAACCACAAGTTTGTCTGGCCTCTCCACAGATTCCCCTCCACTGTGGTTACGCCTATGGTACGGCTATCTGCATCGTTGAAGCACGCAAGCCACCCCATCTCGGCAATGTCCGTGGTTCGTGGGGGTAAGCGCATATGCTTACGCTGAAATGCGGACCATGTGCTTCTCTCGAAGCTGCAAATGCTTTCTGCAAACTTCAACTGATTGGTGTGATTTCTTCTCGATGTTGCTTTTTGGGTGGTGAGCATTATATGAGCATTTGCTTTTGGCTTCAGTGTTCGTAATAAGATAGTTGAAGATTTGCCATCTACATAAATACTCTGCAAATCACATAGAAATGTATGGCAGAGGCTTTCATCGAACCGCGTTTGTGGTATTTCTTTATAGTTCCATTCTCTAATAGCTCGCAAGAAAAAGGAATAATTAAATCTGTTTTCAATCTGATTTCTCTTATTTTATTATGATAGTCATGTATTTCTATGTAGGTGGGTGCTAACAAAATATGTTTGCATTCTGAAAAAAAAAAAAGTTAGTGACAGAAATTTCTCAACTGAAGTTTAACAGATTTCTTATAGTGCTCATACGGATTACTTCACACTTATCAATATTAAGGGTCAATTGCCAGTTTTGTCAACATAGACTATCACTCAATGTTGGACGTTAAGGCGAGCGACTTATAGTTTGGTATCTCACGATGTCTTCAGACACATTTTCGCTGTTCGTTGTTTGTACTCCAAACAGTAAGATTCCAGGCCGAATGCGTCTTACACTACTCCATCCGCCCCTCCCACTGCTAAAGTGGTTGTCATCTTCCGCGTTTCCTCTCTCTAGTAGGATGGTGAATGCTGCATCCCATCGTTGTATCAAGGGCTTGCAATGGACAGTTGGAAGCATAAAAAAAGAACAGATGAAGTATATCAGAATATATAATATTAAAATAATAATAACGGCGGATAGTAGTACTGTCTCCTTTCTGACACGAACTCGCGAATCTGGTCGCTCAACTGTGGCGATATTTCATAAGCACACAATTTGATTAGAGGACGCTTGTAAGGCAAAGTGCCAAAAACCTCCAGGAAATCAAAAAATATGGAACCGATTTGAGATCACTTGTCGATAGCTCTCATTGCTTCGTGTGAGTTTCATAAGAAGGATACTTTCTGAATCCATGTTGACTATGGGTCAACAGGTCGTTCTCTTCGAGGTTGTCCATAATGTTTGAGGAAAGCAAATTTCCTAAAAACTTTCTGTAAACCAACGTCAATAATATAAGCCTGTAATTTTGCGGATCACTCCTATAGCCTTTCTTGAATATTAGAGTGACCTGTGCAATTTGTCAGTCTTTGAATGTGGATCTTTCGCTTAGAGAGCTATGTAAGGACCTATTATATCAGCATCCTCTGAAATGAACCTAACTGGTATACAATCGGGATAGCGAAACTTGTTTTTGTTAAGCGATTTAAGTTGCTTTAATACTCTATGGATATCTACTTCTTAATTATGCATTCTGGCATGTTTTCTTGATTCGAAATCAACATTATTTGCTTCGTCTTCTTTGGTGAAGGAATTTCGGAAAGCTGTATTTAGAAATTCCACTTTAGTAGAACTGTCATCAGTAACATCATCTTGCTATCATGTAGTGCAGGTATTAACTATGTTTTGCCGCTATTATACTTTACATACGACTAGAATTTATTTGGATTTTCTACCAAATTGCGTGACAGGGTTTTATTGTGAAAACTATTATACGCTTCTTGCAATGGACGTCGCACAGAAACTTTTTGAGATTCTGTAAAATATTGTCACCTAGGGATTTTGTGTCCGTTTAAATTTGGCAAACTTTTTTCTTTGCTTTTGCAAGAGTGATCTAACCTGATTTATGTACCTCGGTGGATCTGCTCTCATTTTTGTTAATGTATTTGCTATAATTCTCTCAATAGCTGTCGATATTATTTCTTAGAATGTTGATAGGGTGACTGGCTGCTTCTGACCAAAATGCAGGTCAAGGAAGGAAGGATGGGTACAAGGATTCAATTCAAATTCCTCAAAAATTATTTATTAAACTAAGATCAAGGTAAAAGGTATTTAACGCCTCACACAATTTTAAAAACAACAATTAAAAGCACTGAGGTGCTGGTAATAAAAAAAAAGGCTGAAGGCCGCAATAAATAGTACTGACTTGTTGGAAAAATTCTAAATAAAATGACAAAACCACAACAAATTACACATATGTGCTAGGAGTAGTTTTACAGAAACGGCTAGAGGCCACAATAAATAATATGTGCTGGCACTAATCTTAAAGCAATGGCTGAAGGCCACAATAAATTACAGAAATGTGCTGGCAATAGTTTAAGGAAATAGCTAAAAACAAGGAAATACACTCACTTCCAGCACCAGAATAATTAAAAGCCAAAGCAGTCAATCAGCTGCAACAAACAAGTTACAGGAACTTAATATGTAAAAGTCCGAACACATGTTGCTCCAAGAAACATTAAAGACAATGACCAGGTGCCAACGCCTCTCAAACACAAAGAGTCATCAAGATATGCTGCAAGCTCTGAACTATCGCTCCAAATTATATACAAACAGGAGATGGCACAGGATAACAATAAGCAAATTCAATCATAACAAGGGTGAAGTCCCAACAAGATACAAAATAAGTAAATATCATAAA
Organism: Locusta migratoria; assembly: GCA_026315105.1. Classification (NCBI taxonomy): domain Eukaryota; kingdom Metazoa; phylum Arthropoda; class Insecta; order Orthoptera; family Acrididae; genus Locusta; species Locusta migratoria. The sequence goes on from CM048746.1 coordinate 223,315,846, forward strand.
AATGTAAATGAGCTTAAAACAAACAACTCCCTATAACTTAACACAGGAGCAAACTAAATTTCAATCAACAGCAACAGTTGGAACAAGTTACTCGTTACAAGCAGTTCTGAATATCGCCAGAATTACACTACTAGCCATTAAAATTGCTACACCAGGAAGAAATGCAGATGATAAACGTGTATTCATTGGACAAATATATAATTTGTGTGCATAGATCCTGAGAAATAAGTACCCAGAACAACCACCGCTGACCGTAATAACGGCCTTGATAAGCTTGGGAATTGAGTCAAACAGAGCTTGGATGGCGTGTACAGGTACAGATGCCAATGCAGCATCAAGACGATACCACGGTTCATCAAGAGTAGTGACTGGCGTATTGCGACGAGTCAGTTGCTGGGCCACCATTGACCAGACGTATTCAGTTGGTGAGAGATCAGGAGAATGTGCTGGCCAGGGCTGCAGTCGAACATTTTCCGTATCCAGAAAGACCCGTAATGGACCTGCAACATGCGGTCGTGCATTATCCTGCTGAAATGTAGGGATCGAATGAAGGGTAGAGCCACGGGTCGTAACACATCTGAAATGTAACGGCCACTGTTCAAAGTGCCGTCGATGCAAACAAGAGGTGACCGAGACGAGTAACCAATAGGACCCAATACCATCACGCCGGGTGATACGCCAGTATGGCGATGACGAATACAGGCTAACCGCGATGTCGCCAAACACTGATCCGACCCTCATGATGCTGTAAACAGAACCTGAATTCATCCGAAAAAATGACTTTTGCCATTCGTGCAGCCAGGTTCGTCGTTGCGTACACCACGCAGGCGCTCCTGACTGTGATGCAGAGTTAAGGGTAATTTCGGCCATGGCCTCCGAGCTGATAGTCCATGCTGCTGCAAACGTTGTCGAATTGTTCGTGCAGATGGTTGTTGTCTTGCAAACGTCCCCATCTGTTGACTCAGGGATCGACACGTGGCTGCACGGTTCGTTACAGCCATGCGGATAAGATGCCTGTCATCTCGACTGCTAGTGATACGAGGCCGTTGGGATCCAGCACGGCGTTCGGTATTGCCCTCCTGAACCCACAGATTCCATGTTCTGCTAAAAGTCATTGGATAGCGACCAACGCGAGCAGCAATGTCGCGATACGATAAACCGCAATCAAGATAGGCTACAATTCGACCTTTATCAAAGTCGGAAACGTGATGGTACGTATTTCTCCTCCTTACACGAGGCATCACAACAACGTTTCATCAGGCAACGCCGGTCAACTGCTGTTTGTGTATGAGAAATCGGTTGGAAACTTTCCTCATGTCAGCACGTTGTAGGTGTCACCACCGGCACCAACCTTGTGTGAATGCTCTGAAGAGCTAATCATTTGCATATCACAGCATTTTCTTCCTGTCGGTTAATGGCAGGTTTCGAACTATCGATCACGTACATCACAACCTAACGCGCCGCCCACTATACTACGGCAAACAGTTGCGAAACTGTTCCTTAATTCTCGTACTATTGATGGCAGTTTTTAACTGCTAATGTGATATTTAGACACTAGATCATAATTTATCGTACTAAGAACGACGGGGTTTTGTTAATTCATCAGTGCGCCATTGCCTTGAAATGACAAAGCAATAATAAAATAATAAAAAAAAATCATAAAATACAAAAAGCAAGATGGCGTATACCAGACAAGTTCTACTCGTGGAATGTCACGTGACTTTACGTGACGTACGTACGTGTGTGTGTGTGTGTGTGTGTGTGTGTGTTTGTTAACCGTAGGTTAGTTTAGGTATTTTGTAATTCTAGGGGCTGATAACTGCAGTAGTAAAGTCCCATGGATTTACATATATTTGATTTATTTATTTTTTGAATTGACACCCAGCTTGATTCAATTCGTAATTGCTGCTCAGCTCTGCATGCTTAATTTTTCTTGCGCCGAATTCTTTATACTTCGAAACCTCTTGCCACCTTCACACAGAGTGGTTTGGGTTCAGAACACATTCTGTCCAACAGTTTTAATATTAAGATAGTTTCAAAACAGCAGAAGAATTAAAACATGCACTGACACTGCAACTTCATTATCAGCCATCCACTGTATTAGTTGTGTGCTGTCAGCTTAGCGCTAACAAGCTGGCAGCACGCCAAGAACTCAATCTAGGCAGGTCAGTCGATTCAATCGCTATCAGGCATATACCATGACAAATACGCGACCGTAAAGAAACAAGAGTATTCTAGAGTCTAATTTGGGCCTTCTCTTACAGAGGTCGCAGTGTAGCTGAGAACCACCGAAGTATTCCTACGCCGGCTCGCGATTGGCCAGCGATCGCTTTTCAGGGACCAGCCAGGCGACCCGCCAATGAATCTCACATCCACCAAGCAAACAATAGCCTCGTGGAAGACTCCATAGACGAAGAATCCCGCTACAGAATAAGTCACCGAAGACCGTTCGACGTTTTACCGAAGAACCAACGGACTTCTGTAACCACCTTTGAAGTAGCGATCATTGTAAGTAGTGTAGAAAAAGTTAAGTTTAATAAATTAGTTCTTCAAGAACAAGATAGTGTTCACAATAGATTGGCAACAAGTAAGGACTCGAATCCTCGCAGAAGATATCAGAACAACAACAACAGGAACTATCAATTCAACAGGTACTGACTGACCCACCTTTTTACCAGTTTGTCCAACTACAACAACAAATCGTCGTCGAAGTTCAGAACCTCCGCCTCCGCCACCTACCGCCATTTCCAGCATTCAACGAAGAGGCCGAAGGTTGGGAAACTTATGAGAAGCCAGCACTTCAGGATTCACCACGTTAGCAATGAAAATGAGATGCGGGCCTATTTTCTTTCCTGGAATCCTTCCCACATATATTCTCTCCTCACCAAGCTGCAACCATGTGATCATGACGTTCTTTCCTGGTCCTCCATTTGTGAATGCCTCAATGCCTCCCAATGTCACAGATACCATATCCTGATTGCTAGAGTAGAGTTCTTCCAGTGCCAGAAGAAACCAGAACAAAGTTACTGACAGTGGGCTGCTGAAATCCAGGGCCTCAGCCGGAAGTGCAACTTTGTCACCTGCACCACAAGGGAATCTTATGCGGATGGCATGGTACAATAATTATTCTCGATGACGGTAATGTTCAAAACTCAATTTTTTTTGAGCTCATCGGTTGCAAGACTTGCAAACTGCTTCAGTTAACTTACGTTGAGAACAACAAACTCTCTCTCTCTCTCTTTCTCTCTCTCTCTCTCTCTCACTTACACACACACACACGCGCGCGCGCGCGCGCGCGCGCGCGCGCGCGCGCCCGCGCCCGCGCCCGCGCCCGAGGGAGGACTCGGGCCTCCAGGGGCAACAACCGCGCAATCTGTGGCAAGGCGCCTTGAACCGCACGGCTATTCCTGCGCGGCTCGAAACTGTTATCAAGAATTTTGTAGGACCGTGGAACCTGTCTAAACGAAAGCATTCAATAATTGAAAGTAGTCGGCGGTACGCAAACAACGAATGACTAAACATAGCCGACGGTAATGAAGATATTCACCTGTTAAGTAGATTCAGAGTAACGATTTGAAACTAGGTGCCGGCCGCGGTGGCCGAGGGGACTGAGGCGCTTCAGTCATGGCCTGCACGGCCACTACGTTCGGGGGTTCGAATCCCCCCCTCGGGCATGGGTATTTGTGCCGTCCTTAGTCTTAGTTATTTCATAAGTAGTTTGTAAGCTTAGGGACTGATGACCCCGTAGTTAAGTCTCATAGACTATACAAACATTTGAACATTTTTGAAACTAGGTATCCGAAAACAAGAATATCTCATTTACGCGGGAAAGTCGTCATGGACAAACAACAGAGTAACATGCCAGCAGTACCCATTCTTACCAAACTGTCACACAACACGCGTAAGCACTATCGATAAAATCGTATCTAGATTTGATTTTTAATTTTGTGCACTTGGACAGTAACATTCTTAAAAGCGTTGATGAAAAACTTTGTTCATAAGGAATTCAAATGACCACTTAATTTATCTAACAAAACACCATACAAGAAATTAAACGACAACTTGTAAGTATATTGGAATACATAGCTCTTCAATGCGATCGTTGTATTGGAAGGTGGTATGTTCTTACCTTTCTACAAGTTGTGAACTGACTAGATTAACTATAGAAAGCTCCGAAGTGTCAAACACGAGTTTTCTGCACTTCTTCACTTTTTATACCTTGCTAAAGCAGTTGCTGGTAATAAAAGCTAGAAAAATGTCCATTGCTAAACAGACACTGAAATTTTGTAATGTGCGAGTAACGTGAACGTGCCCCATCATTCATCAGGCAACATGATTTTCTTTTACTATTTAGTAACAGTGAGTGAGAGGAAACTACAATTGAAAAAAATATGTGACTGATTGATAATATTTAACGTTAAAACGAATTTAATACAACAATGGGAGACATGATGACTAATTAAAGCGATGGAAAAAGAATTTGCAGAAATCAAATTAAGAACTAACAGTCATTGTAATTTGATAATTCTCTTGTTGGTCCCTATCATTGCACTGACACAAAATTCGATGTAGGATAGTTCACAATATTCAGATTTTCTAATAGCAGCCGCTCATACTGTTGCAGATGACACGTTGTATGCCGAAAAAGCGGCAACAACTTCGGCAAAATGTGCAGTAGCTAAATAGTGTAATTTTTTTACACAGTGAAATATCTGATAAAAGAAAGTCAACGTGTAAATATGTTTTTCGTAATTTTTGTAATGATGTTATTTCAGCATGATTGTAAAAAAATAAACCTAGTGATGATGGCGGGATTTTCGTTGAAACTAGTTTGGGTATGAAAATAAACAGAGGTGTTTTGCACCAAGGCAGGCACACAATCCCACATTTGAAGAACTACGGTACGTTTTCGCAGTTATCAAGGGTAAAGAATGTGACGATCATAATAATTAATAATCATGATTTCAACTAGTAACAGAAAATAGTATTAATTTTAAAAACTGTACGCGTGTTTTGTAATGTTGAACCTTTCGTTAAATCAGACAATAAATTGTTCATTAACTCAGCTATTTGGTTTAATTATGGCCCTGATATTAATGTACAAGAAACAGTGCATTAAATTGATTTTGTGCGCAACGGATCTTTTAAGTAAACAACTGTGACATGTAACCTTTTGAAACAGACACTGACTATACTCAAAAATTTTGACTGCGAGAAAGATATAAGAAAAACCACAAATCACTTTCTTAATGCTTGACTGTGAGAGTTAATGTCGATCAGTTATTATTGAAATCCAAATCAACTATTATCTTACTATCGCACCAATAATGAAATATGTTCAATAATGTTATTCAAATCAACACTCCACTAAATCAAGTAATTATCAAATGAAGGAAGTGGGTTAATTTTCTAACTACGTAAATGAAATATGAAACAGGGTTAAGTTACTTATTATTGATAAACAGCATTACATTACCTACATAATACAACTTCTGACTTGCTGGCAAAGCAGCCTCTGCTCTACATCGGAGCCATACACACAACCCAACCGCTCTCTAAGCGAGCTGAACCACTAGTGCTACTCTCTCTCTCCGTGCGAGCTACAATGCTATGCAATACATGATCTTTGCCAGAGATGAAGCTTTACACATATCGATACATACAGTAGAAGCGATATTATACATTTTCTTGCAAGCAAGTTACTCGATACAAAACAGGAGGCACAATATTAGACATTTTCTTATAAAAATAATTTTTTATGGACACGTTTCATCACCCCCCTCCTACCTATTAAAATTTTGTAGGGTGGGTGATGCCAATGGCATTGCCTAGCCAGCAAAATTACTGAATTTCAAGTCCAAAAATCCATTAATGACATCCAAAATTTAACAAGATCAAAACAACAGATGGAGTACATAGAAAATTTTAAAAAAAATGTGACAGTCATAAATACATGCCATTTTACAGAACAGTACCATCAAAAGTCATGCATGGAGAGGTACAGGGTGTGACAGGCATAAGCAAATGTCAAAATTTACAGAACATCAGCAATAAGTGGAATATATGACAATTATACATAATGGTAAACATAAGTATATATATATAGAATTTCAGAAAACATAGTTTGACAAATGATATAGTGGAGAAAATGAGATAGCTAGAAGTAATACACAAATGGAAAAAAATATACAATAATAAACATGAACATATACAAAGTTTTACAAAAGATATTTTAACTAATGTCATCATTCTTTAAGGAAAATGTGGTAATTACAAGTAATACACACAGTAGTGTAAGTTCCATGGGTTTACATTTTGTACAAGAGATCAGTATTTTGGGAACATAAAATGAACATTTGTATCTTGTGCACAATGTAGTCTATGTAAATTTTTAGTGCACTTAGTATAAGATAAAGTGTCAGTTTTGTATTCTGTGATGCATTTAAAATGCTATACTTTCATGGATGCTAGAACATACATGTAAAATTTTTGACTACATAGGCTTCTGATCATGTACAAAATAATGTTACTACTTCAGCACAATAGGATTTCAATATAACGTTTGTCAATCGAATAGGCACAATGACATTTCAGACTAAGTATATGTATCTATCAAGAGCACAATTTTATTTTGGTCACTGACTGTGAAAGAACCATGAAATATACCTAAACACTGGTAATGAACCTGTGGACAACGTTTGCAATGGGAGGCACTGAATAGTATATGCACACGAATAGCACATTAGCTCCTAACATTCATTTTAGGTCTGCACACGAACACAAAACACTGTAAGATTACACCACACTGTAGGCGGGCTGGCTGGTTGCATTGAAGTGGAAGTCATGGGGAAAAGGTTCTGATGTATTCCTCCATGCAATTCGACGACCAAGTGTGCTCCAACCAACAGAGCTATTAGCAGACTGCATCAGCATAGCCAAAATTAGAGCAAACTGGTGGTGGGTGGCCAAGGCTGCAATGGACAGTACTGTGTGGCCAAACATCATCCAACAAACATCTTCATTAAAAGGCCCAAAATCAGTGGTGTATAGTAACTCGTCCATTGTTCTGTGTGCATTCTGGAATCTCGTGTGCGAAATCGCCACTTCCCATGCGTGTCCAAAGTACATGAAATAAAGCATTTTACACACAAATTAGTAACATAGTCATGATATTTCAGTTTAGACTGAAAGAAAAGTCATTCATTAGAACATATCTACAGAAATATTTTCCCACAAATTCAAGTGGTACAAATGGGGTCATGGTATTAAACCATATTTTTACATTACAAGTAGTGTCTTGAAGACGGATACATTTGAATACTAATGAGTAATTTAATTCTTATTTTAGAGTATCTACAACATTAGTGTCATTTCATATAAGCACAAGGCTTTACATACTATGTACATATTGCTTTACAAACACATAATCGTATGAAATACATTGAGGGTGCTTATCATCAATTTGGCATGATATAACTTAAATTGACATTCCAATTACCATTAGTTCATATCTCTTTAAATTAATATATATCACTATGATGGTGATTACATTACCACAAATTATAACACTTAAATTACATAAGTTGCCATGGCCAGGCTTTTGTCTCAACTGAGCTACATATTTCATTGCCTTAAGGTATAACACATCAGGGTAGTTTCGTGAGAATATCAAAAGAGGTTCAGGTCAACAGGTCATGTCTGTGTCTGTCTGGGTCAACAGTAGGGTCAAACAAAACAATTAGTGCAAATTTTGGCACAGTACTAGATGTACATCACAGTAAATCATCCAATAACATAAACACAGACGTAATATTCGTTAGGCATAGCTGCAGATTTTCATCAACAAGATCATCAATAAAATTTGGAAGATAGTAGTAAGCAAAAGCAAAATATTTCTGTGCATTATCTTTCTAGACTTAACTAGGCGCAGTTTATGGCATAGCTGCAAGTTTGCAAGATAGATGGCTGTGTGGAACGTATAAGCATAACCATACATTGTCATTGAGCTTCATTATAAAATTAATTAGCATAGTGGTAGGGCTTAGGTATATAATTAGTGAGCATAGCGGTAAGCTTTGATTACAAGAGCAATACGCATAGCTGCAAGCATAATTAGAAATACTCATTACACATAATTACAAATAATTACAGATCATCAGAAGGATATGAATCTCACCAATCACACATGCCATTGAAGGCACAATGCATCAACATACAAAATGGTGCACATAAGCACAAAGAGAAAACACAAAAGGGCAGTGCGAGTAAGCACATAAGAAAAGAACAGAACATAGCATCATTAGCAACATAGCGATTCTCCTCATAATTGCTTCATAATCATTGTATAATCTCGTCATCATTAGCAACATAGCGATTCTCCTCATAATTGCTTCATAATCATTGTATAATCTCGTCATCATTAGCAACATAGCGATTCTCCTCATAATTGCTTCATAATCATTGTATAATCTCGTCATCATTAGCAACATAGCGATTCTCCTCATAATTGCTTCATAATCATTGTATAATCTCGTCATCATTAGCGAAATAGCGATTCTCCTCATAATTGCTTCATAATCATTGTATAATCTCGTCCACATAATTACATTTATCAAACATCTTTGACTGTTACCAATACCTTCCTTACCATCATTTATCCATAAACAATAATGCATTTTAAAGACCACCATGACATATTGTGTATTGCCTTACTCATCATCCTCCATAATGTTCTTGGCTTACCAAATGCTCATGTCAACTCAAAATCTTCTTCACTCGCTCAGAACTTCGTAAGTTATGCAATTAGTAACACAGAAGAAAAATCTGATATTTTCTGAAACATAGGAACTTGATTAGATTACACAATCAAAAATTTCCATTAATTTTATTTGTCTTGCACAGCCACAGAGTTCGTTATATGCAAATTGCAAGATAATCAAAGTTTCGTATGACAATATCCCAGCGTAGCACAGAGCATAAGTATTCAGAGTTAGAGAAAAGTAACAGTGAGAAAAAGAGGTAGATAGAGCGCACTAAGGAAAAGCGGAAGAATAGTGACACTCAGCTCGAGAACGGGGCACCAATCGCCACTTGGTGTGTCCAAAACAGATTAATGGACTCTCTACCCCAGCAAAATTACTGAATTTCAATGCTTTGCTCTTGTCTTTCTGGGGTATGCGATCTGCTTTGGGCCCGATTTGTGTCTTCGTGTCGTGGAAGGCGATCACGAGAATTATCGCGTGTGCCCTCCCGACTACGCTTCTCAGCGTTATTGTTGTGATTTTCAGTCTCGCGATCACTATCAGTATTGCGTCTATCACGCCAATTAGTATCATTCGAAGTATTGCTGTTATAATAGTAATTATTGTAGCGTCCTCCGCGGCCAAAACCACCACCTCGGTTGCGGCCACGAAAACTTCCATGGTTAATTTCACGATCATGAAAATCACTGTTCTCATTGTCGCGTCTTTGTTTGTAAGTTTCATTAGTGAAAGAATTATTTTTTTGTTTATCGTCGTACTCTGAATAACGTTTAGAACGCGGCGGGCTTTGTTGCGACCGGCGATCATATTTGTTTGTTTCAAAATATCGACTGCGCGAGGAATTTTCCTCGTCTTCTTCTTCTAAGTCTTGTAAGAGATTTCTAAAGGCTTCAATATCATTCTTGCATCGTGCCGCAATGGCAATTTGACGCAAGTGTAGAGGCAATTTGTTCAAACAAATTCTGATTAATTCCGCAGGGCAGTAAGGTGCCGATAAAAATTGATTTTTGTATACTAAGTTTTGGAAATATTCCACTGGGCTCGAGAAATTTGATCGATCAAAAGTTTTGAATGTCGCAATACTGTTTTTAACGCGGTCTTGTGCCGCTTCCGACCAGTATGCGGATAGAAATGAGCGTCGGAAGTGATTCTCGCTATAGCACTCTTGTGCAATAGCTCTCATTCTGGTGGCTGGCTCGCCTTCCAGATAACCACATATAAATTCTAATCTGTGCTCAAGTGGCCAATTCGGGGGAAGACAATAATCGAATTGCTGCAACCACTCTTTAGGGTGCAAGTCATTCGGAGAGTTTTTAAATGTCTTGAATTTACGTACAGTCAGGAAATGCTTGTAGTCAAACGCTTCCTTTCGCCCGTGCGGCGTAAGTGGGCGTAAACTACGCACTGCGTCTTCATTGTTGTTACTACAAGGTACACTTCGTTCACGTACCAAGCGACCTACTTGAGTCGAATCATCATTGTCATTTTCGTTCAAATTTTCTTCTACATCTTCGTATGCATTTCCATAAGTGTGGTCAAATTTCCTCTCTATTCGCGCCACGCGATCATCTAATTTCCTGACCTCAGCCTTGTATTGCTGATTAATGGTCATTTGACCTTGTTTGAAACGGTCAAGGGCGAGATATTCATTAGTTTCATTAAACGGGGTAGGATGCGTTACATCAGAACTTTTGTCACTGTTATCACTGATTTGGGTAATTTTAACAGTAATATCCTCAAACTGTTTATTAATTTTATTGATCTGTTCAGTCGTGACTGACTGGAAGTTCTGCAACTTTTCATCAAATAGACTACTCTGTTGCTTCAATTGAGCGAGTTCAGTAGTTTCCATATTTTCGACTCGTGACGCAAAGCTTTCCATATTTTCCATTCGTGACGCAAGGCTTTCCATATTTTCCACTCGTGACGCAAGGCTTTCCATATTTTCCACTCGTGACGCAAGGCTTTCCATTACCGGGTTAATCTCGTCGCGAATATCTTGTCTTATTTGCTGAGATTCACGTTTGAAAGTATTGAGCAGTTGTTCCCTGAACCGATTGTTGTCCTCATTTATCTTATTAAAACTACTTTGAATACTCACAAACCTCGAATCGCACGTCTGTTCTATTTTCTCAAGTTTTTCATTTAATTTCTGAGATTGTTTCTCAAGTTTTTCATTTAATTTCTGAGATTGTTTCTCAAGTTTTTCACCTTGTTTCTCAAGTTTTTCACCTAATTTCTGAGATTCCTGAGATTGTAATTGACTATTCTCATTTAATTTAGAGAGCTGTGACAATAAAATTTGCATGAAATCATTTGGTAATACGTTTTCCATAGCTGTCGCACATGTATTTTTTGTAGCAGAGCTAGGCGGAACCGATGGATTATTTTCCGCAACCACGTTACAAGAATCGGAATTCTGTATTGTCGAATCCTGTACTTTGTCATTATCCATATTGTCTGTTCCTGAACTAATCTGTTCCGCGTTTTCAGACACGGTATTTACTGTCGTATTTGTATCAGTGCAGTGAGAAGACTCTTGTAAAAATTCAGTTTCTCTCCTTGCTTCATTCAAGGTCTCATTTTCGGAAGCAGTTTTAGCATCAGCGCGGACTCTCCTATTCTTCGACATTGTTAACAGAATTTTGCAGTAAAGTGACCAATAATATTTATTTTCACCTACTGCTAATTTTTTGAAAATTACACACAGTAATTATGAGAGAACAATAGGTTGAATCGGGCTAGTGCAACATACAATCACAATCGAGATTACGCAAACCGTTAATTATCACACGAGTTCCGCGGTACTAGAACTTTCATCACAACAAACATCAGGCAATATAAAAGAGAGGCTTGTTCAGTAGTAATGCAATTATTTGTATATTCAATTCATCTACTATAAACAATACTACACAATCTCAAGAATGGTAAGTAACAGACTACAGAAACAATTACTATGCTACTGTTGCTACAACAGAGGATGGTGCTACAAAAATTAAATTAAGAGCCAAAAGGTAAGTTGGTTAGTGGAAAAGACAAACTAACTGAAATAAGACTACGTATCTAACTACGTCACGATCCTGTTTGTGAACTATCCTGGCAGAAAGGGCGCCAGATAAAAACTGTACGCGTGTTTTGTAATGTTGAACCTTTCGTTAAATCAGACAATAAATTGTTCATTAACTCAGCTATTTGGTTTAATTATGGCCCTGATATTAATGTACAAGAAACAGTGCATTAAATTGATTTTGTGCGCAACGGATCTTTTAAGTAAACAACTGTGACATGTAACCTTTTGAAACAGACACTGACTATACTCAAAAATTTTGACTGCGAGAAAGATATAAGAAAAACCACAAATCACTTTCTTAATGCTTGACTGTGAGAGTTAATGTCGATCAGTTATTATTGAAATCCAAATCAACTATTATCTTACTATCGCACCAATAATGAAATATGTTCAATAATGTTATTCAAATCAACACTCCACTAAATCAAGTAATTATCAAATGAAGGAAGTGGGTTAATTTTCTAACTACGTAAATGAAATATGAAACAGGGTTAAGTTACTTATTATTGATAAACAGCATTACATTACCTACATAATACAACTTCTGACTTGCTGGCAAAGCAGCCTCTGCTCTACATCGGAGCCATACACACAACCCAACCGCTCTCTAAGCGAGCTGAACCACTAGTGCTACTCTCTCTCTCCGTGCGAGCTACAATGCTATGCAATACATGATCTTTGCCAGAGATGAAGCTTTACACATATCGATACATACAGTAGAAGCGATATTATACATTTTCTTGCAAGCAAGTTACTCGATACAAAACAGGAGGCACAATATTAGACATTTTCTTATAAAAATAATTTTTTATGGACACGTTTCAATTTTTAGAAATCTATTTCGCTGGTGTCCATTGAGGCTAATTCAGTATAAATTCATATCAGAGGCCTTAGGTAGCTCAACATGAGAAAAAAAATTCGTTGCCGTACCATCCTGGCATAAAATAATAGGTCGTTAACATAAATCTCAAAAGTTTTGTAAAACAGGAAAATTGTGTCGGCTGTTCTCCTACTGAGGTTGACGTTGAAAGCCGAGGATAACAAATGGGCTCCGGAGGCACAGATTCGTTACAGTTTAATAGAACACAGCTGGAGCCCCAATACTGTAAACCGAACTGAACAGGAAAAAGGGTCAGAGAATGGGGTAGATACCGTCCATTATATTTCGGAAGTTACTGACGGCGAGACGTGGCATCCTAGGGGTGGAGAGCATTTTGAGGAAGAGTTAGCAGGCGCTTACCCTCGGTGGCGCTCCATTTATTCAGCGGCAGCGGCAGAAAAAGGAGAGCTCGCGTCGCGAGTTAGCGCACCCCTGCGTTTTTTTAGGCAGCCTCCACTCGGCGGCGTCAGCACGACTAACAACCCGCTACCTGCCGCAGACAGCTGACTGCGCACACCCAACGGTCGTCGCCCCGACACGTCCAACACCTGCCCGCTCACGTATTCTGCCAACACATGATGGGGGAGCTCTGACAAATAACTTACACAACGGATACACTTCAATTTTGACCGGCTTTGAGTATATCGAGGGGAAAAGCAAAATAAGGGACAAATATTTTCCTCCGTACTCATACGACCGTTCTGGAGCGAAACAACCCTTTGAAAAAACATAGTTTAACATTTCTGAATTAATGCCGTTCTTCAGTTAAATTTCGTCAGGTTTTCAATGCACGTTGCAACGGTGCACTCGAATTTAGAAAAACTCGTATTTTCGAATAATGAACTCGCTTTCAAATCCGCCTTCAGTGATCAGTTCAGGCTTTCCGTAATTCGCCTAAATCGCCCCAAGCAAGTGTGGGATTTTCCTCTGGAATGCACGCCACGCGTTCCACCAAGTTCCACGCGGTCAATTACAGCTGCGGTTGATCATGGTCAGTGAAATGTGCTGGAACACCGTCTGTGCCGTGTCCATAAATTTTGTTAGGTAGTGTGCAGAAATTGCTGGTTGGTTGCATCAGCTGAGTGTGACAGCTTACGTACAGGTCCTATAAATATCGGAAAACGAACTGATACTTCCACTACACATCATTTGAGCATCTAGGGACACGACTCTAACATTTGATTGTGAGTTCTTTGGACGCAACATTTTTACATTTCAAAACTTTATTTCACGTAACCTATGAAACTGCGCTGTGGCTTCTCGCAAGAATTTTAACTTTCAGAATAGTTACACAGTAAGAGTTTAATTTATGGTTTCACAGTGCTTTAAGTTTATTGAGCCTGACTCCAAGATACAAACCGATAAAAAAAAGTCCTAGGTTGTGCATATAATCCTGAAAGATATATAACAGGAACATGATGCGGAAATGTAGAGTATGAGACAGCATTACCATAGGTACATATATATACTGAAACTTTGTAAATAAGTACAAACAACATGACAAAATTTTAAATTTTCAATTACTGACTGCGAAAAATAAGTTTTTAGGAACTGCATGGGAAACTAGAGCCACATTGTATGCAATGGAGCAAAGGCCTCTTATGCGGTATGAGACTCCTGAATCAGACACAGGTAGGGGAGTTTTCGCGCAGCAATCTCAGCAGTAGCCATTCGGATGGATCGTGGGTGACTGCATAGTTACATACTAGGCAATGGGAAGGACGGATTACGTTACCGTGCGGAATGACCGCGTGGTCTAAGGCGTTATGATACGGTCTGGGCGGCCGTTCCCGCCGGAGGTTCCAATCCTCTCACGGGCATGTGTGTGTATGTTGGCGTTAGGGTAAGAAAGTTAGTTTGTAAGTCTAAGGACTGATGACTATAGCAGTTTGGTCCAATATGTTAACAAACATTTGAACTTGTGGACTCTATTACTAGCAGTGTGGCGACAGGGCAGCAGATTAACACATTGTAAAATTTACCATTTCGAAGCCGCAATGGTTAGTGAGACTTCTTGAGTCGCCATAGAGTCCAAAAAGAAGAACCACTTCCAAGTGTTCTTCTTTAAGAGAGTATTCTCACGCAAAATTGTTTTCCTGACCCCTCTCTGCTTTTATGAGATATACTCTCACTGTTTTGTTGATTGTAATTTTACCAGCCTTTGTAATGTAGCATTACAAACTCGTGGCTTGTACTAAGTCTTCTTGGTGTGACTTAGTGTATCCAACAGGTTGATTCACGAAGAGACACATAGCGATTTGAATTTCTATGACTGGCTGCTCGGTATAATTCCATGCAGGTCAGGATCTTTTAAAGCCACTCGTTTTTGGTGTAGTTGTTTAATCCTGCTCCGGTCATTCTCGAAGAACACAATTTCCCATATCTAAGGCACCACATAAGTTCCCATTTCTGTATCAAAAAGGAAAAATTCCTAATGTTCTGCAAAATTATTTATTCGGCTTCTTAGGCCATCATCAGCTAACAACTGAATGTCGCTGACATTTCTTCACAGATATACCACTTAGAAAGATGTTATTAAATTATTATACAAATGGACATGTTCACAAGAAAGTGTTACATTTTTATGGCACTGAATTACATTAACTAAATATAAAAATATATTTAAAAAGCTGAGGTTATATGTTGAGGTTCTAAGCTTTAATATTATTGTTAAAAACAGGGGGAGAGAGGATGGTGGGGGTTGTTACATTGTGAAATAGTAGTGACACTGTAACCCAGGATACGATTAACAACCTGATATTCAAAACTTATCTTAGTAGTTTGTTTACTAATATGCTTCTGATGAACGTATAAATTTACTTACTGACCTTTTGCATGAATCTGAAGTAAACCCAATACAATTGTCAAAATGTTTGTTAAGCTTATGGGACTTAACTGCGGGGTCATCAGTCCCTAAACTTATAAACTAACTTATACTAAAGACAACACAATCATCCATGCCCGAGGGGGGTTTCGAACCCCCGAGGACGTACGGTCTCACGCAACGGAGCATAGCGCCTCAATATGCTCGGCCACACCGCCGCGGCCTAGTACAATTACATGACATAAAAACTGATACTGAAGTATGTGTAAAACAAAAATTACTTCCAGTTTCACAACAAGTATTACAGGCAATCTGACGGCCTAGCTAAGAGATTTCTACTTAGTCCCATTTTATCTGAGATATTTATGGATAATTTTGAGCATGTTTTCTTAAGGAAAGAACGACTGAGCTGCAAAATTAGATATTGGTTCAGCTATGTGGATCATGTGCTATGTTTACGGACAGGTAAAATTAGACAATGGGATACATTTAAATTCACAATATAACAAAATTAAATTCACATTGGAACTAGGAGGAATTTCTATAAATTTCTTGGACCTTACAACTGATATCAGCACAAAAACATTTATTATTTACAAAAAATCAATAGTAGCAGATAAAGTTATCCCTGCTAGCTCACAGAATCCACACAGTCATAAACATGCATCCTTCCATTCAATGGTGAATCGCCTCATGTCAGTTCCATTTTCTGATTGTGCATTTGAAACAGAACTATAAATCATCAAATACATAACATCGAATAATGGCTGTAGCCTGTCCTGATTGACAATATACTACATAAGAAGAAAATGAGGAAAATTACAACCCTGTATTCGAGCCAAAAGAGCAAGTCAATAATCAGACAAAACTGGTGCATCATTCCATATCTAGGCAAAGTTTCAGATCACTTTACTAAAGAAGTAAAATCTCGAAATTACATACTTGCATTTTATAACAGGAACAGCATTTCAAAATACTTATTCAACACTAAAGACAAAATTCAACCCCTCTCACAATGTGGAGTGTAAAAGATCACAGTCAGACATTGTGGAAAAGAGTATATTGGTCAGTCTGGAAGGTCTGTTGCTATTAGATTATCAGAACGTTAGAGAAGCTGGAGATTAAAAAAGAAAGATTCAACCTTCACCGAACATCTGATCAGAGAAAATCATACTTATGATGTAGACTCTGAAATCTTACTTTCTCTCGAGAAAAGCAGAAAGATGACACTCTTGGAAATACTGGAAATCAATGAACATGTGGCAGAAAAGGCCAGTATAGTATAAAATGACCAAACCCATTTTCCTTTTCCCCTCTATTAAAATACCTTTTACTATCAGTTTGTTAAATGTATCCAACGTTACTATTTCACAGTGTAACAATCTCCAATATCCTCTCTCCCCCTTGCTTTTAACAATAATATTCAAGCTTAGATACTCAACATATAACATCAGTTTTTTAAAATATTTTTGTGGTTTAATAAACGTAATTAAATGCCACAAAAATGTAAAACTTTCCTGTGAACATGTGAATTTTTATTAGCTGTAATTTAATAACATCTTTGTAAGAGGCATATCTTTGCAGAAATGTCTGCGACATTCAGTTGTTACCTGATGATGACCAAAGAAGCCGAAATCCGGGTAATAACTCAATAAATAATTTTTAGAACATCAGGAATTTTTCCTTTTTGATAATATTATCATAAACCACACAAAGTGCCGCGGTGGGGTGGCTTGCGTACCTCAACGATACAGATAGCCGTACCGTAGGTGCAACCACATGGGAGAGGTATCTGTGGAGAGGCCAGACAAACCTGTGGTTCCTGAAGAGGGACAGCAGCATTTTCAGTAGTTGCAGGGGCAACAGTCTCGATGATGACTGAAATGGCCTTGTAACATCAGATAATGTGGCTTTGCCACACAGTTACTGCGAACGGTTGAAAGCAAGGGGAAACTACAGCCGTTACTTTTCCAGGGGGCATGCAGCTCTACTATATGAATATATGATGATGGCATACTCTTGGATAAAATATTCCGGAGGCAAAATAATCCCCCATTCGGATCTCCGGCCGGGGACTACTCAGGAGGATGTGGTCATCAGGAAAAACAACACTGGCATTGTACGGATCGGAGCGTAGAATGCTAGCTCCCTTAATCGAGTAAAGAGGTTAGAAAATTAGGTATAGTGGGTATAAGTGGAAAGAGGAACAGCATTTCTGGTCAGTAGAGTACAGGATTATAAATATAAAATCAGTTGGGGGTATTGCAGGAGTAGGTCTGATAATGAATAAGAAAATAGGAATGCGGGTAAACTACTATGAGCAACGCAGTGATCGCATTATCGTAGTCAAGATAGATACGAAACTAACACCGACCTCAGTAGTTCAGCTTTATATGCCAACTAGCTCTGCCGATGATAATGAGATCGAAAAAATTTATGAGGAGGTAAAGCAAATTATTCAGACAATTAAGGGAGAGGAAATCTTAATTGTGACGGAATTCGGTAGTAGGAAAGAGAAGAAAAAATAGTAGGTGAATATGGATTGGGCAAAAGGAATGAAAGAGGAAGCCGCTTGGTACAATTTTGCATGGAACATAATTTAATCATAACAAACACATGGTTTAAGAACCATGAAAGAAGATTGTATACATGGAAGAGTCCAGGAGACACCGGAAGGTACCAAGACAGATTTTATAATGTTAAGACAGAGATTTCGGAACCAGGTTTTGAACTGTTAAACATACCCAGGGGCAGATATAGACTCTGACGATATCTTATTTGTCATGAACTGTAGGCTGAAACTAAAAAACTGCAGAAAGGTAGGAAAATAGGGAGATGGGACCTGGATAAATTGAAGGAACCTGAAGTTGTTGAGAAATTCTGAGTAAGATTGAGGCAAAATTGACAGAAACAGGGGAACATAAAACAGTAGAAGAGGAATAGATAGCATTGTGATATGAAATAGTGAAGGCAGCAGAGGGCAAAATTGGTAGAAAGGGAAGACCTAAAAAAAATTCTTGGGTATCACAGGAAATACTAAATTTAATTCGTGAGAGGAGAAAATATAAAAATACAGTAAATTAAACAGACACAATGGAATACAGACGACTAACAAATGATTTTGACAGGAAGTGCAAAATAGCTAAGCAGGAGTGGCTAGCAGGAAAATGTAAGTCTGTAGAAGTATGTGTAAATAGGGGAAAAATAGATATCGTCTACAGGAAAAAAAAGAAACATGTACAGACAAGGAAAGCAGCTGTATGAATATAAAGAATTTAGATGCAAAACCAGTTCTCAGCAACGAATAGAAAGCTGAAAGAGTATACAGAGGGGCTCTACAAAGGATAAAAAGGAAATAAACTTAGAGACAATATTGTAGGAAGGGTAGAGGATGTAGATGAAGATGAAATAGGAGATACTATACTGAGAGAAGAATTTGACAAGGCACTGAAAGACCTAAGTCGAAACAGAGGCCCTGGAGTGGACGTCATTCCTTCAGAACTACTATTTCACCTGGTGTGTAAGATGTATAATACAGCGGAAATACACTCAGACTTTAAGAAAAACGTAATAATGCTCATTCCAAAAAAAGCAAGTGCAGAGAGGTGTGAAAATTACAGAACAATCAGTTTAATAAGTAATGGTTGCAAAATTTTAACACAATTATTTACAGAAGGATGGAAAATTGGTAGAAGCCGACCTCGGAGAAGATCAGTTTGGATTCAGGAGAAATGTAAGAACACAGGAGGCAATCCTAACTTTATGGCTTATCTTAGAAGATAGATTAAGAAAAGGCAAACCTCCATTTCTAGCTTTTGTAGATTTGGAGAAATCTTTTCAAAGTGTTGATTGGAATACACTCTTTAAAATTCTGAAGCAAGCAGGAGTGAAATATAGGAGAAGGAAGGCTATTTGCAACTTGTAAGAAAACCATACAGCAGCAATCAGAGTTGAAGGGTATGAAAGGGATGCATAGGTTGGGTTGTAGCCTTTATCCAATGTTGTTCAGCTTGTACATTGAGTAACCTATAAAAGAAAGCAAGGAGAAATTTGGAGAAGGAATTAAATTTCATGGTGAAGAAATAAAAAATTGCCGTTGAAATAGTAACTCTGTCAGAGACAGCAAATGACCTGGGACGAATAATTGAACGGAATGTTCATTGTGTTGAAAGGTGTATATAAGATGAACATTAACAAGAGCAAACCAAGAGCAATGGAGCGCAGTTCAAGAAAATCAGGCGATAGTGAAGCTATTAGATTAGGTAATGACATAATAAAGGTGGTAGATGAGTTTTGTTACTTGGGCAGTAAATTCAAATACGATGGTCGCACTACAGAGGATATAAAACGCAGAATGGCAATAGGAAGAAAAGCGTTTTTGAAATAGAGAAATTTGTTAACATCGAATATTAATTTACACGTAAGGAAGTTCTTCCTGAAAGCATTTGTGTCAGTGTTTCCTTGTATGGGAATGAAACATGAACGATAAACAGTGCGTACAGGAAGAGTATAGAGGCTTTTGAAATGTGGTGTTACAGAAGAATGCTGAACATTAAGTGGGTGGCTCGAGTAACTATTCTGTACAGAATTGGGGGGAAAAGAATTTCTGGCTCATCTTGACTAAAAGAAGGAATCGATTGGTAGGACACATTCTTAGATAACAAGGAATCGGAATTTAGCATTGGAGGGAAGTGTGTGGGGCAAAAATCGCAGAGGGAGACCAAGAGATGAATATAGTAAGCAATTTCAAGTGGCTGTAGGTTGTCGTTCTTATGAGGAGATGAAGAGGCTTGCTCAGGATAGAGTAGGGTGGAGAGCTACATCAAACCAGTCTCCAGACTGTGGACGACAACAACAACAATATGTTCTGTCAAGCACAGACGGAAAATTCAATTAATGTTCACATATCTGTCGCGGGAATAGAGAATAGCTACTTTTCTTGCACTGGCGTATAGTTTTCAGCGGTACGCTTAGCCGCTGATCTTGAATATTTACCTTATATCATTCCATATACGTATGGCATCAGATCGTCCACTGTACGCCAAAAATGTACATTTCGGTGTTAATAAGCCCTACTTTTCTTTCTTTTCGTATAGGCTGGAAAAAGGACATTCAAGGTACACTACATGTTTTTATCGTTTGCTCAGATGGAGAAATGTGACGACAGAATTCGGCGTCAGCATCTGAATATTAGCCATAAGAGTTACGGTAAACGGTAAAAATCCTGATCATTATGATTAGACTGAAATTTGAGTACTATTCCTCCAAAAAATGATACTATACCACAACTATATTCAATAGTTTCAAAGAAATTTTCGAAGGAGTGATGGCACTTTTACTGGTATATTAATCACTCAATCAGTTACTGCACTCTACTGATGACATTGTGTCGAACCTTGGTTTAATCACCTCACTTGCTTTCATTTCATTAATCATCCTCTAAGTGAAATCATTGAAATCACTGCAGAAACAGTGATACAGTCACTCACAAACTGACCATAATAATGGAACCAATCTGCTATGTTGCATTTCTGTGATAAATAGATGGAGCAATTTATATATTTAGAGCAAATGGAAACTAACATTGTTCTACCTTACGTATTACTGGGCGTAAATTGAACTACACTAACAGAACGAGTATAAGAGATGCTCTTGACTCTTAAAATGCACCTCACTACAATGACGCTGATAAGCTAAGGGATCTTCGTTATGAATGAAAATATATGGCTTCAAAGTTAAACAACGTTCTAGTGGTGTTCAAATGTTCAAATGTCTGTAAATCTATCGGACCAAACTGCGTGGTCATCAGTCCGTAGCTTACAAACTACTTAAACCTAGGTAAACTGACCTACGGACAAACACACACACCCATGCCCCAAGGAGGACTCGAACCTCCACGGCGAGCAACCGCGCGCTCCGCAGCGAGACGCTTTAGACAGCTCGGCTACTCCACCGCGGGTCTATTGGTGTGGCTCAGCATATAAATAAAGAACAAGCTTATTCTACGTCGGCAAGAAACTAATCCACGGGAAGAAGGAACAAGAAAAGAGGGGAAAGAACCTATACTTAGTGATCCTAGGAACCGAAAGGTTGAGTATAGAATGTTCTAAAACATTTCTACTCGTGATTCACTTTGCCATTATATAAGGATCCTTTTCAAAACTTAACAATTCGTGGTCGATACCATTTTCATGATTTCCGCATTTACTACATTTTTGTAATGAGACGTATTAAATTTTGGTCGTAGTCCACGGCTGATATTTTAAACGTTTTTTCCGCAACGTTTCTAAATCTCTGTTCACCATAAACTAATATGTATCTGAATCTTCCTGCTGTCATCAGGTCTCTTCCACGTATAGAACCTTATTTCATGATTTTTAAACCATATTAGGCAAAGATTAAAATTGTGCTCTGTGCAAAATTCTATAAGGCGGCTCCCTTTGACGCCTCAGTCTGTCACTACAGTCTACAACCTTTTTCCAATTATAATTCAAATGTTTGTAAATTTGTGGGACTCAACTGCTTGGTTATTAGTCCCTAGCTTACTACTTGAACTAAGGTAAACTAACCTAAGGACAACACATATATCCATGTCTGAGGGAGGATTAGAAACCCCGATGGCGAACGGCCGCGCGCATCGCAGCACGACGCCCCAGTGCGCACGGCTAATCCACTGCGGCAACCCTTTTCCATCCTGTTTATTTTTCCGCAAACGAATTCCAGTCTCTCAATACGATTTTACTTTCATATCTCTTGATGGTAAGTTTCTCACTAATGCCGTTCCTGCTACTAACAACATTTTTGTTATTTTCTTGGGCTTACTCTTGATTCATATTTTGCAGACCTTTGAATTTCATTCCATTTAACAGTTCCTGTAATTCTTCTTGACTTTCTCTAATGATTGCATTGTCGTCAGCGAATCATGTCATTAGTATCATTTCAATCATACTGTTTAAACGTCCTTTTCCTTCCATCGGTACTTCTTCAATCTAAAGATTAAACAATAGAAGCAAAAGACTGCATCTCTGCCTTACCAGCTTTTCAATCCGAGCACTTACTTTGTGGTCTTTCATTCTTATTGTTCCTCTTGTACATGGCGGGGGTAGGGGGGGGGGGGGAGAGATCAAATGGAAATCGAACACTCGTCAGAATGGGACTACAGAATTGATTTCATAGAAAGCCACTGCCGAAGCTATGTCCGTACCCACTACTGCACCTCCTCGACCGACTGAAACCTACATCCAAGCATGTCTTTTTTCAAAAAAATCGTACGGTGAAAGATTCGGGCTATACTGGCCATTATGCAATGTTTTACAAGCGAAACCTACGCCCAACTGGCAATCTGGGCGGGCATTATCGAGCACCGCTTCTGTCCCGTACTGTCACAGGACAGGAATGTGGTGCCACCATTTCTAGCTCTAAGACAAACGGCAAAGCGATCAGTGGAAACAGCCTACATTTCCCTCACTAAAGAAATCCAAAGCTGTCACACAGGTTCCCGTAAGGTCAAGACACCTCCTTGTTCGGCTGCTGGGACCATCTGTCTTCGTGTTCCGTGAACGTGGAACCGAAATCAACACGCAGCGCTATGAAAACACTTTGCAGAAACCGCGACGCCGAAGACTGCAGTTGTAGCATGATAAAACCCGCCCTCACACTGCCAGCGTTTTGGTTGAGAAACACTGCAAAATCCTCTGTACAGTCCGGATAATTTAACATGTGACTTTCACTTCTTTGGCGACCTAATGAAATACTTGGGAGGAGAAGGAGCCGTCAACGGCCGACCGCGTTCTGGAAACTGAAATGTATCGTCTCGGCTACCAATGGAATATTTCATGAATCCATTATCGTGAGTGTTAATTTCTCGTTTCACTGACCCTCACATATCTACTCGTCTTTTCCTACCTCTGATACCTATTTTCCTTAGAATTTTTAACAGCTTGCACTATTTTACTCTGTCGTGTGCTTTTACTAAGTCGACAGATCCTATAACCGTGTCTTGATTTTTCTTCATACTTCATTAGCGATACCTATGTAAGAACTGCCTCTCTGGTGCCTTTGACTTTATTCTGTATCCATACGTATCTTACATCTTATAAAATAGGCTGTATGTGTGTATGCATTTATATATGTATGTGTGTATGTTCCACATCTCCTCCTAAACTACTGGACCGATTTCAACCAAACTTGGTACACGTGTTCCTTAGTATCAGGCAACAATCACTGTCGGGGTAAGAATCACCTACGACACATACATAAGGAGATATGGCGTCATAAACAATGAGATGTGCGAAAAACTGCTGCGTCAACGACAATGCTGCGCATTTTCTCATAAACCACTGGACCGTTTTCAACCAAATTTGGTACACGTGTTTCGTACGTGGTGTCGCACAAGTCTGAAGTGCGCGCCGCCATGCACGCACGGCGCGGCGTTCTTACGTCAGCCACGATCGCCATCTGCTGCAACTCCGCTCGTGGCCACCATTGAACTGAATCGGGCACTTGGCAATAGGATAGGCACCAGGTCTCATCAGTAGGCAGGCCTCTACCTAGTTAAACTATCTATCTGCATTCCACTAGTCTTCAGTTAACAAAGTTAAGTATTGTACTATTTCTTCGAAATATATATATCTTGTTCTAATCTAGCTTAGTGTTTCTAGTTTCTGCTGTCTCACTGGCTGGTCACCTCAGACTCTGTACCCGCACACGCGTGCATCGTACTTTCCTGTGTCGGTCTCTCTCTACTCGGCCACCGACACCCAGGACAACCGGCGGAAATGAGACACAAAAGTGGCGACGAGGATGGGATACACAATCGTACATAAGGTAAGAACTGCTGTAGGAGTACAAACCACGTACGACACATTATTCAGGAGATATAACGTCATGAACAACAGTAATCGCAAAAAAACTGCAACATAATGCGATGACATAAGTTTCTCGCTTACGACTTTTCCGCTGTTCATGAAGCAAAAGTATGGCATTCGGTATAACGTTACAATTTATAATTTCTATACTTCCAATTGTACTCGCAGGAAATTTTGCAGACAGAATACACACTTAAAGCTGAATGGACGTTTGAAATAGTATCACAGTACGACACGTAGTTCATGAGATATGAGGACGTAAAGAGTAATACTCATGGAAAATAGCCCCATCAAGCATTATGTTTTAATCTATTACTTCTTTACTACTAACCATATTTGCAACAGATTTTACCGACAAACTGCATTTATATAAATCAATATATTCCTGCAACATTTTAAAATTGTACAACATATCTATACTAATAATAAATCTGTAAATGTAGGCCTGTCGCTGTTCGCTTCAATCTTCAAAACTACTGGACAAATTTTCATGCGCTTTTCACAGGTAATATGAGCGATGATTGGTGCTAGATCTAGGCTTGATTTCATTAAAACAGAATCACGAAGTGTTTTCATAGATCGTCGTTTCTGTCTGTTCATCTATTACAAACCACTGTTCCAAAACTACTTCACGAATTCGCATGGGGTTTTCACAGCTAACTTCAGCGTACCTTGGAACAACATGTAGACTTAGTTTCATAAAAATTGGATCACGGAAAGAAGAACATTACAATTTAACGTACTTCATCGACAACTGTCATGTCTATTTTTCTCTTTCGTCTCCAAAACTAATAGACGAATTTTCAGGGGTTTTTCACAGGAAACATGAGGGTATCTTGCGGTTACAGAAACGCTTCATTTCACAAAATCGGATCAGAAAAAGTAAGATATCACAATTTAAACATTCTTTTAAAGCAATCGCACGTGTCTATTAGTAGGGAGTAATCTCCAAAAGTACGAAATGAACATTCATGGGGGTACCACAGATAAAATAGAGAATATCCTGTGGCAACGTATAGGCTTCATTTCATCAAAATCAGATCAGGAAAGTAAAAGATATCGTAATTTGAAGTTTTATGTGTATTTCATGCGTGGAAAGAACGGCGTAATGCAGAAAGAATTAATAGATAGCTCTGCGATTGTTCGTGTAAAGTTTGGGGCAGCGATCGATTTATTATCCTTTGAAAATACTACTTACGCTTTGACTTTTCAAATTTATCGTATTTCTGAATATCGTTTTCTTGGTTGCTATGTTCTACGATATATGATTCAACGCAATGAATATAAAAGTGATAAACCCTTACCGTGTTTAATCCATATATTTACATCTTGATATCACAGTACGACATATCCTGCTATGGAAGTTTAAGTCTGACGCTTGGAACGACAATAGCCCATCTAACGGGAAGAGAGCCAACCGTAAGAATAATAATTACTTTCAGTGATATTTGTACTTCATTAAGGAAATACTTATTATATTTCAGCTTTCCATGCTTCAGCCACAGACATATATCTGTGGCTTCAGCCCACTGTCCAGAGATATTAATGATAATGAGATAAATGTTTTAAATGGCGATTAGAAATCATGTATGATGTAAGCTACATCATATTCATGAAGATATACCTATTTATAACACGTTTCGCAAACATATTAAAAAAATCAATGACACATTTTCATGGTTTTAACAGAAAATTTGAGCTGAGATTGGGGCAACATATAGGCATGATTTCATCAAAATCAGATCACGGAAAAAAGATATATCGCAATCTTAAGTGTTTTCAGTAACTGTCTGTTCATCTATTAGAAATACATAATCTCCTAAAGTACTTCACGGATTTGCATGGAGCAACTTCGTTTCATAAAAGTGGAATCAGGGAAAATGTTTTAGATGTAGGTTAAGCTTGAAGTATGGATTGCGTAGTACAGCAAACAAGCGATAGAGGCGCTGTAGTGCACCAAAGAACTAATTAACACTGCTGCTGCATAATACGTATGGGGTAGTACAACCACAGAAATGTCTCTTATGTCTACGAATACCAACAAACATTGAACATAGTGTTGCTGATTTCGCTTTGTGTATTAAATACGTAACGACATTTCTTTGCTTATTTTGGCACGTTTCACTTTTTGTATCAAAATCTTTATGAAGATACATCGTTTCGGTCAATGACTTTTACTTACATTTGACATCTTGGCTAGGACAACCGAATTTATTGACAGTGCGATACAACAAGGATTCTGTTTTTACTGACTGAGGTCCGCAAACCTAAAAAAGCCATGATACACACAGGCCCTCATTCAACAACCGTTGCGAGGCACGGGAATATCAGCTAGTTGTGAAATATTTGGTAACATGTCTACGTATATTAATTACTGAGCCATATAATTTGTAATTGAGGATGTAAATTACATTGTTTGCAGCAAACATCTTCAAAAAGTATGTACTTTTCCAGTCTAAACACGTTATTATTTCCTACTATGTCAAATTGCAAGACTATAAAATTAGCTAACGAACACTTCAATTCTTCGCAAAAGCTAAATATGCATGGGAATGTTGAGCAGACAAAAACAACATTGTGACACTGTGGTAAGGGTGAAAAACAAATCTAAAATGATCCCATTAAATAAAACGGATGATGTACAAACTTTATTCAACTCAGAAAAACTGAAAACAAAAGAAACTAGACAAAAATGGGCAAATTCCACCGAGTACACTTAAATACATGCATCACAAAGCGGTTAACTCTAGCCAACTAGACGGAAATAACAGTAGTGGGATGTAAAGAAAAAGTATTAACACCAATCACAGACGATGCTTTATAAATATAAAGCGAAACGAATCTAACTTGAAGAATTTGTCATAATTACCGTCGGCATAAGACGAGAAACCTATGATACTTAATTTGAGATTCAGTTTTTATCATTATCAAAAAGTTATTTATCATTCAATCTTTGTAGTTCGAAAAATGACAACACATTTAGAACTACCTGAGATTCAGTTCCGTCTGCAACGTCGCATTCCACAACCCACCCACACTAGATGAAGAGCACTCTCTCTTTTCGTCCAAAATAAGAACGACGCAATTCCATCATAATATCTACGAAAGGCGTCAAATATCAATCAGTGCCACCTTTCAGCACTACAATGATGACAAGCGACAATATACCACTGCTTTAGTGCATACAATAGCGAACTGTGAGATGTCCACCCCTAAAAATAAGTTTTGTGCTTCCTTGTAACGAAACTGAGTGTATAATAATATAACTTTCATGACACAAATTCCATAACGCCTCGAAAGCTCATTATATTTTTTTCTGCACATACCATTAGACCTGGAACTCAATCATGATCTGCAAATGACCTAAAATGTGACATTACAGATAAAGGGGAAAGCTGATAGTTTCCATGTGAAAAGCAAGTTTTTGGGTTCCCCAGCCGGGCGCCTAACGATTTGGACATAGTGAATGGAATACAGGTCGTTGGGAAAACGGCGGTCTTGGATTAGCGAGGGCGGCTATCCCAGATTGCAACTGAAATACAATAAAGCCACACACATTATTCTAAAAATCCATATAAAATCAGGGAATGATCACACGGAAAATATAATTATATGAATGGATTCAGGGGACTTGGAAGAATCAAACGCCGTAATTACAATTTCAATATCCCTTACAGATAAAAAGCCGATAAATTTCAGTACTATAATAATAGTATTATAAGACTTATATTTACAATTATTGATACGTAGTGTTTATCGGTAACAGTGTAAAAGCAAATGGGCAGCAATGTACCACATTACCTATCTTAAAAGACGCACCACGTTATTTCCGTATTCTTTCAGTGAACTTTGGTTTATTCCATTATTCTGCTTTTCGTTGAGGTAGTAATATTCTTGTGTCACAACATAGATTCCACCACATAAACACAAAACATGAACCCAGCAAAGCGCATTACATTTATATATGCATTTCATTACATTTAATACTATTCTTAGTAACGTTCGGTTTTTTTTTTTTTTTTTTTTTTTTTTTTTTTTTTTTTTTTTTTTTTTTTTTTTTTTTTTTTTTGTAGACTGCCTCTTAAATATTTCATGGCCGACTAAAAATAGTAGATATGAAGGAGATAATTTATACATAAACAATTAAATGTATTGGTGGACAAGAACTGAACATATTTTCATAAAAGGCCATGATAAATTAAATACTTTTTGTGTAACTATATTTATTTGAACGGTGAGACGCCACGCTTAATAGCTACCTGAGCAAAGAGCTTCAGTCTCAACCGATTTCAGTATTGTTAAGTATACATTTATTTGTTAAACGTAAACAACATTTGTAGGGAGGTGATCAAAGCATTTAATTCTGTGATATTCAAATGTATAATATTTTGCAAGGGGAATTGTATTATATAGATGAGGCGTTAGGATGAGCGGAAGGATACAATTTTGGGAGCAGGTGAGCATGCTTTCGAACGGTTGGGAGGGGACTCGTAACTTGGACGTGGTGGTGAAAGGTTGCGACGCTGGGCGGTCTGAAACCGCGTTACGAACTTGTGATTTGAAGCGATAGGCATGTGTGGACTTAGAAAATTTACGGGACTGTGACTGCAGAACTTAGTCTCCGGTTGAAAGGTGGTAAACTATGGGCGGTAGTAGGAACTGTGATAATTCAGCAACCGTGTACTTGTGTGATGACAAACTGTGTTTTATAACAAATACTGTTATTAATCGCGGATTAACTTGGTACTGCAATGTACGATGTACTTCATTAATTTACTTGTGACAATTTGGAACTTTTACTCTCGAGTGCGTGTGATACTTATTGTGCCTCTCATGGACAATAGTTGGTGAAATATTCAGTTATTTACCGATGTATAAAGTAGGACCACTTCCACATTTTCATGTCCAAAAAGAGTAATAAACTCCATTTATAAAAAGTTACTTCGTAAGTGTATCTTCTGAATATTATCTTAGAATCCATTTTGTTGGTTATTCAGAGCTTTAATCTATGTTTGTTTAAATATATTTTTCGCGTCATCATCTGCAGATTGATAGACTGGCTAAACTACAGATTAATTATTTATCTTGTTTGGTAGCTGTTTAGGGCATAGAATCTGTTTTCATCCCTATGAATAGAGACGACGAGCCATAAAGCTTTCACTACCCTGAGTTACGAATTGCTCAATTCTTATTGGTGAGTACTGATAGGAAGGTCGCATAAAGATACACACAACAAAACATGCAAATGTCACCCGAGATTTCACAGAAACACAAAATATTTAAATTCCTATTTTGTATTTTCTTCTAGCAAATGGTTATAAAGTTTCTCTTCTCACCTTAATTCGTGTATGTCCTCAGTATATTCAAGAGATGTACAAATAAATAGCAAGCAGTTCTATAGCGAAGTGTGGGATGCCCCTGCGCCCTTTTGGGCCGGTGATTTAGCAGAAACCTGCCCCATCCTTTCAGCGCACCGAATAAAAGGATCGATTGTATGTACCACTCGAGCTACCTCTTGCCACGTACCGCACCCTTTAGTTCCGCAGATTTCGCGAAGGCCGATTCACATTCTAGTGGCCTTTTATTTTGGTTGCCGGACGTCTCCCATTTCTTTTCTTCCACTCAATATCCAGGTGTAAACGTGCACCCCCTCTCAAGGTCAAAGCCCAGACATCCCTTAAGAATTCTATGTTGTTAACCATAAGATTTCAGCGCAGTGTACGAGTCTACGAACACAGGTATATATAATTACTTTTTGTAAATTGCAGCTTTATATAATTCACTTTAAATGATTAGTACTTTAAAGAGTTCATCTGTTTCGACATTTATATCTACAGCTACATGAATATTCCACAAGACACAGTATGGTGGGTGTCGGAGGGTACTTGGTATCGTTGAAATCTTCTCTTTAGAGAAGGGAATTCGTAGTTTCATAGTTTAGTACATATTCTGAAAACTATTGACAAAGAGATGCAACAAAATCTAGCAACAATTTCCAGTTGAGCAGATACAGTATATCCAATTTAGAGAGAATTTAACAAAGTCGAATTGCTAACAAAATGCACTACGGTTCAGAAATATTTTTTTATTATTTTTTAAGTTGGCAGTCATTCGACCACTGATGCTGTCGTCCGTGATTTCCTATATGTATGATACCTTCGACGCTTATCTGCACGTAGCCAAGATAACTGCTGGTATGCGGGACTGATATGGTCGTAGAAACGTTAAGTTACAAATGTATCGGACAAAAGAATTCATCGCCAACTCCAGCCTATGTGAATTTTCGCGTGACTGTCCTTGCACAATAGCATAACCATAATCTAGAATGGGAAGTATTAATGTCTCAACGAGCTTCTTTTTCAGCTGTTATAATCATAACGCCTAACTTCCTTTTAGGGGAGTTATAAGGGAGTGGGGTTGCAGGGGGCTTGCCACCCTTTTCGAAATAACGAATTATTTTAATGAATGAAGGCATCGCTGTGGGAGACTGTCATACTTCCCTGTATTGGTGACGACAATGGGGTGTCAGTGGTGTGAAGTTCTTGCTAGTTTATATATATATATATATATATATATATATATATATATATATATATATATATATATATATATATAGCTACGTTTTCCAAATGTTCAAATGTTTGTTAATCTATCGGATTCAACTGGTTGGTCATTGGTCCGTAGCTTACAAACTACTTAAACTACGGTAAACTATAAACTAAGTTAAGGGCAACACAAACACCCATGCCCGCGGGGCGACTCGAACCCCCCAACGGCGAACGGGCCGCGGTGGAGTAGCCGAGCGGTCTAAAGCGTCTCGCAGCGGAGCGCGCGGTTGCTCGCCGTGGAGGTTCGAGTCCTCCCTGGGACATAGGTGTGTGTGTTGTCCTTAGGTTAATTTACCTTAGTTTAAGTAGTTTGTAAGCTACGGACTGATGACCACGCAGTTTGGTCCGATAGATTTACCAACATTTGAACGGCGAACGGTCGCACGCACCACACCACGGCGCCCCAGTGCCCACGGCTAATCCACCGCGGCTTACATTAACCTTGGTCCCCCAATAATACATGTTATATTCGCTATTGCATCCTATATAGTCTGTGTACTCTACTTTTGATCTACCTTTACTATCTCTCTCTTCTGCGGTTCCTTTCATCGTCATATTAAACTGTTCATGAATGTCGATGCAGATTGTCCCTTCGCGCTTCTTCTGAGAAGTGGTTCTATAGTATTCTGTCTACTGCCATTGTTTATAGTAATTTCATACTTCATTTGTCCGACTAACTTTTAAAACTGATCGATAGCATCACATAAATTCTTCCACTTTCTTTTTTTCCTTACAATAAGTGAACAAATTTTATTACTTAGAGTGATTAAAATAATATTAAGTTTTTTTTAAGTATCCCTTTCATTCTACTGTTCCGACTGCAAACCTACTTGCAGGAATTATTTACGAAACCACTTGAAAAATAGTTACATATTATTATGGCATGTGAAGAAATATTGCACTCCACTTCTAAGTGCCACGAATATGTGACACATTTTTGCAACAACTCTCTGCTTACACCAGTTGAACGGTCGAAAAATTGTTCACTTCCTCGGCGAAGGATAAATCCTCTCCCTGGTTACGGAACCAGTAAGGTGAGAGTTTTTCCACTATTTCGTTGCGACTGGATGTGTGATTTCATTTGGTCCACATACCGTCAGAGATTCACTGTGAAAATGAGCAAAATATATCCGTTTTTCCATATGAATCGAACTGTAGAGTACTTCAACTCTGGAGTACAGTTCCAGTGTCCGTGTTATTTCAGTCGTGTACCCTGACAGCAAATGTCATGCGATAGTCACTGAATATCGTATGGGGCCTTCTCTGGCCCTGCTGATTGCAGTGAGACGTCGTGGAGGTGAGTCTCCAAGTTCCTGGTGCTCCTTTGAACGCGGCCGACACAAAATTGGTCCGTTCCTGGGTACACAATGCATGGCACAGTGCGTAACTTGACTTCACATATATTCTCGATGGTATTCAAATCTGGGCTCCAGGGCGGCCATTTAAACCGTTGTAACTCCCATTTCCGGGCGGAATGGGTCACGTGTAATGCCCGTGTTACGATTCCGAAACAGAAAACGATTGCCGAGAGGGAATAGCCGTGTGGTCTGGGGCGCCACCTTACGGATCGCGCGTCCGCTTGCGTCGAAGGCTCCAGTCCTCCCTCAGGCATGGATGTCCGTGTTTTCCTTAGGTTAGATTAATTTAGTTTAAGTAGTTTGTAAGTCTAGAGACATGACCACAGTAGTTTGGTCCCATAGAATTTCAAATATCTTGACACTTTTTGAACAGAGAACTACAGCAGCGATCCTGCTGTCCTGAGCCCAAATATCTTGGCATCACTTTAGAGCACTCCCTCAGTTTTAAAAAGTACTGCACAGACATGAAAGGTAAAGTCCGTGAACGAAACAACATCATCAGGTAGCTGACAAACACAAGATGTGGAGCGCAACCTTCTACACACAGAACGTCTGCGCTTGGCCTATGCTTCTCAGCGGCAGAATACGCAGCACCGGTTTGGTCCTCGCCTGCCCATGCAAGGAAGGTTGATACAGCTCTCAATGAGACTGCCCGCATTGTTACAGGATGCCTCGAGCCCACCCCAACAGCCAAGATGTACCCCCTTATAGGGATCGTTCCTCCACATATAAAAAGAGAGGTGGTTGTAGCCAAAGAGAAAAGCAAACAGGAAACTGACACTCGTTACCAAATGTACGGCGATCACCCTGCCCAACAAAGGTTAAAGTCCCGCCACAGTTTCCTAAGAACGGCAACTTGTCGTATCAGAAAATGGGAAGCAGAAATGCCTGAACCACTATTAGCACTGGAAGAATAGCCAGCCGCTGAAAAAGATCTCCCATACACTCTTTAGAAAACATTAAACAGTCTGTGGGTGGGCGTAACGAGATGTAGGCTAACTTACAGAAGTGATGAATGCTTGACGCTCTTGTGACTGAGGCACATTTCAAGATTCAGCACATCTTTTGCAATGCCCTAAGGTTGGCGAAACGTGCGGTTACCCAAATATCATTCAGACCGCCAAATACACCCACTATCTGAGGCAATAATCGAAGAGGGGCGGAAAGAACAATGCAAAGAAATCAGTGGCCGACAACTGTGAAAATTACAGAACTATCAGTTTAATAAGTCATGGTTGCAAAATACTAACACGAATTATTTATAGACGAATAGAAAAACTTCTAGAATCTGACCTCGAGGAATATCAGTTTGGATTTAGGAAAAATGTAGGAACACGGGAGGCAATACTCACATTACGACTTATCTTAGAAGATCGGTTAAGGAAGGGTAAACCTACGTTTTTGGCGTTTGTATATTTGGAGAAAGCTTTTGACAACATCGACTGGAATACACTCTTACAAATTCTGAAGGTAGCAGGAGTAAAATATAGGAAGCGAAGAGTTATATTCAACCTACACAAAAACCAGACAGCAGTTATTAGAGTCGAAGGGCATGAAAGGGACGCAGAGGTTAGGAAGGGTGTAAGACACGGTTGTAGTCTTTCGCCAATGTTGTTCAATCTGTACATTCAGCAAGCAGTGAAGGAATGGAAGGAGAAATTTGGAGAGGAATTAAAGTTCAGGAAGAAGAAATAAAAAGTTTTTGGTTTGCCGACGATATAGTAATTTTATCAGAGACTGCAAAGAATCTTGAAGAGCAATTGAATGGAATGGACAGTGTCTTCAAAGGAAGACATAAGATGAACATTAACAAGAGTAAAACGAAGGTAATGGAATGTAATGTCAGTAAACCAGGCGATGCTGAAGGAATTAGATTAGGTAATGAGACAATAAAAGTAGTATATGAATTTTGTTATTTGGATAGCGAGATAACTTCTGATGGCCGAAGTAAAGAAGATCTAAAATGCAGAATGGTTATGGGAAGAAAAGCGTTTCTAAAGAAGCGAAATTTGTTAACATCCAATATTAATTTAAATGTTAGGAAGTCCTTTCTGGAAGCATTTTTTCTGGAGTGTAACATTGTATGGCAGTGAAACGTGGACGATAAAGAGATCAGACAAAAAGATTATAGAAGCTTTTGAAATGTGGTGCTATAGACGAATGATGAAGATTAGATGGGTAGATCACGTGACTAATGAGGAGGTGCTTAACCGAATTGGGGAGAAAAGGAGTTTCTGTCATAAAATTTGAGTAAAAACTACGCCTTTTCTATTCGTATTTTATGCCGTTATCTAGGCATTGTTAAATCACGGCCGACATAGACCCCTTCGCTTAATACGTCTTGAGTGGTCTTTACAACGCTCAGGAAAAATGTGAATGTTTTGTTCTATGTAAATGCTGTCTCATTCACAGGGAACACCATAGAATCCAGGCACTCTAAGACCTACGTGCTCCTTTCATGGAATAACATATTTCCAGGTGGGCCGCAACTCTGTTCTCTGTCCATGTCTCATCATCATTCATTTCATGTAACTAATCGATGCACGACACTATGGAAGAAATGCTGCCAGCTTGATCTTCTGTGCCATTCATCGGTAGCACCTGGAAGTTTTTGCTGTTTCTCTCTTCCTGTAACCATTATCAAATGTAAAAATGATAGTGAAACTTATGGGACTTAACTGGGTCATCAGTCCATAAACTTACAAACTAATTATGAACTACATTATACTAAAGACAGCACAAAAACATCCATTCCCAAGGGGAGATCCAAACCCCCGAGGGGGAACGGCCTCGCGCATCGCAGCATTGTGCCTCAATGCGCTCGGCCGCTCCGCCGCGGCATAACCATTATCCCCGAACATACACTCAAAATTTCTCCTTGCATTCCCTCACTGCTTGCTCAATGTACAGATTGAACAACATTGGGGAAAGACTACAACCGTGTCTTACTCCGTTCCCAACCTCTGCGTCCCTATCTTACCCTTCGATTCTAATAACTACAGGCCGGTTTCTGTATAAGTTGAATATAACTCTTCGCTCCCTATATTTGATCCATGCAACATTCAGAATTTGAAACAGTATATTCCAGTAGACATTGTCAAAAGCTTTGTCGAAATCTACAAATGCTAAAAACGTAGGTTTTCCTTTCCTCAGCCTATCTTCTAAGATAAGTAGTAATGTGAGTATTGCCTCCCGTTTTCCTACATTTCTCCTAAATCCAAACTGATCTTCCCCAAGGTCGGATGCCACAAGTTTTTCCATTCGTCTGTAAATAATTAGTGTTAGTAATATGCAACCATGACTTATTAGACGGATAGTTCTGTAATTTTCTCATTTGTCTGCACTTGCGTTTTTTGGAATTGGAATTACGATATTCTTCTCGAAGTTGGAGTGTATTTCCCCTGTCTCATACCAGGTGGAACAATTTTTTCATGACTGGCTCTCCTAACGATATCAGCAGTTCAGACGGAATATCATCTACCCAAATCCTTCAGCGCCCTGTCAAATTCTTCTTGCAGTATCGTATCTCCTATCACATCTTCTTCAACTTCATCTTCCATTTCTAGTATACTGCCTTCAAGTTTATTTTCTGTGTAGAGGCCACCTAAACATTCCTTCCTTCCACAGTTAAGCTTTCCCCTCTTTGCTTAGTACTGGTTTCCCGTCTGATATCTTGCAATTCATACAGCTACTTTTCTTGTCCTCATATATCTCTTTTATTTTCCTGTAGGCGGTATCTAACATTCCCCTAGTTATACAATATTTTACGGTTCTCCATTTGTCCTCTAGCCACTTCTTCTTAGTTAGCCGGCACTTCCTGTCAATCCCATTTTTTCAGACGCTTGTACTCGTATTTTTTTTTTTTTTCCTTCACTTGCTGAATATTTATATTTTCTCCTCTCATCAATTAAGTCCAGTATATCCTGCGTTATTCAGGGATTTCTATTAGGCCTCGTCCTTCTGCCTATATGATACCTTGCGGCCTTCAGTACCCTATCTCTCAGAGCCACCCATTCTTCTTCTGCTGTATTATTTTTTCCAGTTTCAGCCAAACCTTGCCTAATGCTCCTTCTGCAAGTCTCAACCAGCTCTGATCCTTCAATTGGTCCAATCTCTTAATTTTTCTACCTTCCTTAGGCTACTTTCTCTTAAGCTTTAATCTAAAGTTCATAAATGATAAGTTATGGTCAGATTCTCTATGTAGCTCTGGATATGTCTTATAGTTTAAAACCTCGTTTCTAAATTTGTTCCTTACCATTATAAAGTCTATCTGATACCTTCCAGTGACTCCTGGTCTGTTCCACGTATACAGCCTTCTTTCACGATGATTAAACAAAGTGTTGGTGATCATTAAATTGTGCTCTGTCCAAAATTCTAACAAGCGATCTCCTCTTTCACTCCTTTTTCCCAGTCCATATTCTCCTACTACCGAGTTTCTGTCCCCAATCACAATCAAGCTTTCGTCTCCCTTAATTTTCTGGATGATTTCTTTCATCTCCTCATACATTTTTTCGATATTCTCATCACCGGACGTCCTAGTTGGC
The DNA here is from genome assembly GCA_026315105.1 of Locusta migratoria. NCBI lineage: Eukaryota > Metazoa > Arthropoda > Insecta > Orthoptera > Acrididae > Locusta > Locusta migratoria. Next base: position 223,352,759 of record CM048746.1, read on the forward strand.
ATATAAACTTGCACTACTGTGGTCGCAGTCGTGTCAATCTTTACTACGATAATGTGTTCACTATGCTGTTCATAGTAACTTACCCGCATTCCTATTTTCTTATTATCAGACCTATTCCTGCATTATCACCAACTGATATTGTATTTATAACCCTGTACTCACCTGACCAGAAATCCTGTTCATCCTGCCAACGTACTTCAGCCTGTTGTTCTCAGTATCTTCATTTCGCTTTATAGATGTGTAACAGAAACTTGTTAGTGTGATACAGCACAATTTTAAGTAGTGAAAGAGTTATTTGCAATTTTTTACAGTGGACTGAACCAAATTTTTTTAAGCTTATTAGACGTAACAGCGGGATCATCAGTCCCTAAACTTACAATCTAGTTATAAACTAACTTATACTAAAGACAGCACAAACATCCATGCCCGAAGGAGGATTCAAATCTCCGATGGGGAACGGCCTCACGCGTCGGAGCATAGCGCCTCAAGGCGCTCGGCCACTCCGCCGCGGCGCGACAGAACCGTGAATGTCATTATTGATAAACATTCATGTTTCAAAATGATGAGACAGAGCCGCGGTGGAGTGGACGACCGATCTAAGGCACCTTGCTGCGGAGCGCGCGGTTGCTCGCCGTCGGAGGTTCAAATTCAAACGTTCAAATGTTTGTAGAGCTTATGGGACTTAACTACGGGGTCATCAGTCCCTAATCTTACAAACTACTTATGAACTAGCGAATACTAAGGACGGCACAAATATCCATGCCCGAGGGAGGATACGAACCCCCGACCGCAGTGGCCGTGCAGAACGTTATTGGCGCGCCGCAGACTGCTCGGACACCGCGACCGGCCGTCGGAGGTTCGAGTCCTTCCTCGGTCATGGGTGTGTGTGTGTGTGTGTGTGTGTGTGTGTGTGTGTGTTGTCCTTAGCGTAAGTTAGTTTAAGTAGTTGTAAGCCACGGGACTTATAACCGCAGCAATTAAGTCCATTAGATTTACAAACATTTTAAGAGACAGAAAACAATAGGCAGAATCCACCTAGCAGTAATTTAATCAAACACATTGTTCCACCTAAAGATGAGAATGCGATCTCTTGACACTCGTCGTGATAGTAATAGACAAAAGGTGCCGCAGTGGAGTAGCCGAGCGGTCTAAAGCATCTCGCTGCGGAGCGCGCGGTTGCTCGCCGTGGAGGTTCGAGTCCTCCCTGGGTCATGGGTGTGTGTGTTTGTCCTTATGTTAGTTTACCTAGGTTTAAGTAGTTTGTAAGCTACGGACTGATGACCACGCAGTTTGGTCCGATAGATTTACAGACATTTGAACATTTTTGACAAAAGGTAACTGACTCCCATAATAATTGTATTCCGAAATTCGATTGTCGCATAAAGTCGCAGTTCCTTCCCACAGCCCAATATGGACGAAAACATTTACTTATATATATATATATACGGCTTCCAAAAATAATGATAGATTATATCGCGGGCCGGCCGCGGTGGCCGAGGGGACTGAGGCGCTTCAGTCACGGTCTGCACGGCCGCTACGGTCGGGGGCGCGAATCCCCCCTCGGGCATGGTTATTTGTGCCCTCTTTAGTTGTAGGTAGTTCTTAAGTAGTTTGTAAGTTTAGGGACTGATGGCCCCGTAGTTAAGTCCCTTAAGCTTAACAAACGTTTGAATTTTTGATTATATCGCTCAGCATTGACGCAGTATTTGTTAGGAAGACAGTCCAGCAAAATGTGGTTCCAGCTCCACGGAGTTCGCTGTTCCCCGAGCGCTGCGAGAGGACGTTGACCCGATGTTAATCAAGCGCTCAGGTACACGAGATATTCTTTGATAGATTTAGGTACTTTTTTCTCCCTCGCCGCCGCCCCTCGGTGCTTCTTTTCTCGTCCCCCCCCCCCACCCCTCCCTCTCTCCCGCCCGCCTCACCCCCTCGCGCCGCCCGCCACAGCCAGAGTGAGGGTAGTTTTTTCTATCGCGGGCGCGGATCACACGGGAAGGGGGATGCTGCAGCGTGGGGTTGAAGCTCGCTTTTTTATACTCGCCGCTTTATTTATTCCTTCTTGTTTCTGGGGGGAGGGCCCGGCGTCGTAAAAAAAGCGTACCGTCAGAGGCGGCTGCTGGCGGCGCGGGCTCGGCAGTGGCGACGGCCGGTTTCTGCAGCAGGCGCAGCCGGTGGGAACCGCGCAGCCCGGAAGCGCGCGCGCAGTTCCTGTGGGAGACGGCGCAGGTGCCGGCCGGCCATCGCAGATGCTCTGCTTACCGCGCCCAGTCGCTCAGAAAAAGAGAGCACGTCAAAATAGAGCCGGCCAGAAAAACTCTGCGGCCACAGCTTCCCTGCCCCTCAGCTCACCCTGGCGGTTCTTCTGTCCCGGACCGCGTTCCCGTTATGCCACTTACGCCCGTACGGCTAGCATACGGAAGTATCTTCACTGCGTCCTGTCTGTCCCGAGCTATTCTCTGCCTCACACACAGCTCCGGCACTCTACCACAGTTTTTTTATGTCGGTGCATTACAAAAAAGAGTCCGTATATCAGAAAAAAACTGAGGTGTAAATGAAAATAAAGCATCTTGACCGGGTGTTCTCAGGACCACAGTTCCCCTGATAAATAAAGCATTCGATTCATAAAAATAAAGCCCACACTTACACCTATATTCCTATCCCGCAAGCCAACTCACGGTGTTTTTGCGCCGGCCGCGGTGGCCGAGGGGACTGAGGTGCTCCAGTTACGGTCTGCACGGCCATTGCGGTCGGGTGTTCGAATCCCCCCTCGGGCATGGATATTTGTGCCGTCCTAGTTCGTAAGTAGTTTGTAAGTTTAGGGACTGATGGCCCCGTAGTTAAGTCCCATAGACTATACAAACATTTGAACATTTTGATTCGTCCCGGACCGCGTTCCCGTTATGCCACTTACGCCGTACGAGCGGGCTAGCATACGGTAGTAACTTCACTGCGTCCTGTCTGTCTCGAGCTATTCTCTGCCTCATACACAGCTCCAGCACTCTACCGCGGTTTTTTTTTATGTCGGTGCATTACAAAAAATAGTCCGTATATCATAAAAAAACTGAGGTGTAAATGAAAACAAAGCATCTCGACCAGAGGTTCGTTCCAGCAGCTGCCAGACGGCTACTTTCAAGCACTAAGAAACAGGTGTTACTGCGCATGCGCAGCTACTATGACGTAAAAATCCTTGTTTGATACTTGCACTGCTGGAACGCTTTGTGCACTGTTTCTGGCTGCAGGCGAATGTGAGTTTAAAGGAATAATTAAAACATTTTCCTTCCTAATAACGAATAAGTGTAAACGAGAAATATCTGATCAAGTGGGATTGCAGTGACTTCGAAATAATCGAAAAACACTCCACAAACACACACGAATCACGTGATGGCTACCCCCACCCTTAACTCAGCCCTTTCTGCGCATGCACAAATTGGCAGCTTGACCGCGCCAGAAATATTTTTCCGGGTAGCGTCTTGCTGCTTGCGGCAACTGCTGGAACACCAAACAGCCACACTCCAAGTAGCCAGAAGCGGGAGAAGGCGCTGCTGGAACACAATTTCAGCGTTGCGCATGCGCGTCAAGCAGTCTGGCAGCTGCTGGAACGAACCTCAGGTGTTCACAGGACCACAGTTTCCCTGATAAATAAAGCATTCGATTCATAAAAATAAAGCACACACCTACACCTATATTCCTATTCTGCAAGCTAACTCACAGTCTTTTTGCGGAGGGATCTACTGTAACTTCCTCATTTTTCCTATTCTAGTCTATATGGTTAGCGGAAGGCGAATGACGTTAAGTCAAGTGCCGGAACATTAAAATAATAATATGGTTAGCGGAAGAAAAATCAGATATGCCTCCGCATTAGCTCTTATTCTGTCTAATTTGATCTTCTGCGAGATGCACATAGGAAGTACCAACCTATTCATTGACTCAAACGCATGCTCTCGGAACTTGAGCAGAACTCCTCTTCTGCAGTGCCTGTCAATGGAGTTTGTTCATCGTCTCCATGAGGCTGTTGTGCTTACTAACTGAGTGTGTAAGAATTATGTTGCTCACCTTTCGATCTTTTCTATCTATCTGCATGCCTGGTACCGATCCCAAGTATGACTAATGAGCAATATTCAGGTATTGGCTAAAGAGTGTCTTACGCTACTTTCTTTGTTATTGTTTGACATCTTGTCTGAGAGGTGAGCTATAAGTATTTTTCAACTTATAAGATTATAAATCTAATGCCTTGATCGTAATTTTTATTTATTATGATTACTAGTTTTAGCTCATCTCTGAGCCATTTTCAAATCATGTTGGTCAATTCGGTAAACATTTGCCGAAAGGCAATGTAATAATAATAAAAAAACACCATGTTTAGTTTTATATTCCAAAACCAGCATTACAATTTTTAAATAAAATACATTGGATACTGATCACATTAACAAATCCAGATGACTGAAACCTTATTTGCTGCGGCGGAGCGGCCGAGCACATTGAGGCGCTATGCTATGATGCACGAGGTAGTTTCCCGTCGAGAGTTCGAATCCCCCCTCGGGCATGGATGTTTGTGCCGTCTTTAGTAAAGCTAGTTCATAAGTAGTTGTAAGTTTAGGGACTGATGACACCGCACTTAAGTCCCATAAGCTTTACAAACATTTGAACATTTTTGAAACCTTATTTGTGTGGACAATAAAATGTAAAATTAAGAAATTCTAATTCAAATCATCATTGCACAGTTTTAAAATTTAATGACCACAACACATAAGGTTTCTATCAGCAAGATTTGTCAGTGTGATCAATATCCAATGTATTTTACTTTCAAAAATTATAAAAAGCTTTTTGTTGAAATATGAAACTATTAACGATGTTTTTGGATGATTACATTGCCTTTTGGCAAATATTTGCCGAACTGACAAACACAATTTGAGAATGACTCAGAGATGAGCCAAAACTAGTAATCACAATGAATAAAAATTGCGATCTAGACATTAGATTTACAATCTGACAATCCGATCAATTGAAAAAACTTCCTTTGTTGATAGACTAAAATTCATGAGGACTCTTCCAATGAATCTCAGTCTGGGATCTGCCTTGCTCATGACTGATTTTATGTGGTTGTTCCATTTCAGTCGCTCCTTATGCATACTCCTAGATATTTTATGGAAGTTAGTATTTCCAGATATTGTCCTGGCATTATACAATAATTGATTTTTCCTTTACTATATTCGCAGCACGTTACATTTATTTATTTAGGGAGTCCAGTGCCACTGTCTGCACCAAGCGTCCTCATCTATTTCGCTACAATCTTGCAGCGTTGCGAATTCTACATATGTCACATCTTCATCCACGGAAAACCTTCTTGACTTCTGATGTTATCTAAGAGGTAATTTATACATATAGCGAGGGGTGTTCAAATGAAAAAGTACGAAATATCCTAACAACCAAACCGGTTGAAATTTGAATATGCTGCTTTGGGATAGCGTAGTGCGACATCTAGTGACGCGAAGCACGCGTCGTCATCTCCCTCTAAACTATTCAGGCAGTGCCCTCAGGCAAGGTGACGCTCATCGTCTTTTCGACGTTCGAAGTCCGATACTCGTCGAATTCCTCGAACATGGAAAAACCATTAATAGAGACGTGTACTGTGCGACACTCCATAACCTGCGCAAGTCCATCAAGAGCAAACGGCCAGGGCTACTCACTGAGGGGCTGATTCTGCTCCAAGATAACGCGTGTCCACACGTCTCCAGGGTCGCACAAAGTGTACTGGCCAAGTTCATGTGGGAGCAGCTTTGGCATTCGCTCTACTGCCCGGACATGTTGCCCTGTCACTTCCATCTCTATGGTCCGCTAGAGGACTGGCTCTTGTCCCAGCCACAGAAATACTGGGAACAGGAAATCCTTGGGCTCGTAAACAGTGAGCCAGAAGTGATCAGGGCTCTGGTGATTATTTTAGAATAAAGACTTCAATTATATCCACAGTGTCGTTTCGTACTTTTTCTTTTAAACACCCCCTCGTATATAGCGAAAGACAACAGTCCTGTAACACTACTTTGGAACACACCAGGAATCACCTTCATCTCGAAAGAATTCTCTTTGTCGAGAATGACATGCTGCGTCACTTTAATCGAATCACCTAGTTGGTCTGGTAATCTGGTATTTTGCTTATTAGGAGACAGTGAGGAACAGTATCGGGCGCCTTTTGAAAGTCAAGGTACACGGCATCTATCGCAGAGCCTCTATCTACTGCTTCCTAGACCTAGATAAATAGTGCGAGCTGCGTTTCATATGATCTTTGCTTGCGGTACCCATGTTTATTCCTACAAATGATATTTTCAGTCTCCAGTAATATCATAATACTGAAGCGTAAAACATGTTCCAAAATTCTACAAGAAACCAACGTCGGAGATAAAGGTCTACAATTTTGCGGAATCTTCACAGAACCCATCTACTCTTCGTTCTTCTATTTACTAGCCTTCATCCAGTATTTTGTGGAGGCCAGAATGTTAATTTACGGATCTGGCCATAGTAGACGTAGTCACCTCCGGGACGAAATTATTAAACTCCAGCTGCGTGTGATGTTATCGAATGTGAAAGCGTGAGAACGTTTTATAAATATTTGTGTTTCGTGTAATAGAGCCAAGACAATACCAGGCCGTTATTCATCTAGTAGGATATGGGAAACTGCCTGAAAACTATACATACGCTCGCTGGAACAGTTACTTTCGTAGTTAATCCCCTGTGTGGATACCCTTCCAAAAAACTCTAAGAGACGTGCTAAAACGCGCACTCTCCGCATCTGCTCTAGGGAACGGAAATTTCTTCATCCTATCCTCCCTGTTTTTACAAGGGTAAAAGCGCGGGAATTGCTGTGCGCTCTAAGGCACCTTGCTACAGGGTGCGGGACTGTTCCCCATCGGACGTTCGAGTCCTTCCTCGGGCATGGGCGTATGTGTGCGTTTGTGAGTGACTGTTGTCCATAACGTAAGTTAGTTTAAGTAATTTGTAAGTCTAGGCTCTAGTGACCGTTGACTCCATTGCACCCACTTCAAATTTAGTGATAAGGTGGCGCAGTTTGTAGCCCAACACAGATGTAAGTTTAGAAATAGAAAGAAGGCGTACGCATTGAAAAAATAATCAAGTTCATAGAAGAGCGGTAATGTAGCCTTCAATATTGTTACAGTATGAATTAGTTATAGAATATGAGTCATGTGGAAAGAATATACTATCGTCACAAGTAAATGTGATGAATGAAAGTTCAGGCGAGACGCCGCGTAGACCTGTGACAGAAATGAAGGTGTACACAAGGTTCCGCAAGAGTCACACATAACGTGAGGTACTTGTGTGGAACTAACGAGAGTAACGTATGTCTGGAGGCTCGTGGTCATGGGAACTCAGGAACCCGATGTTGACTACTGGCGAAAACACACAAGAACTCGGATACAAGTCTGATAAAGGGTCGGACCTAACTGGAAACAGTAGGTCTGAGGCGAGATAGTATGAGGACGCGCTGTAGTATGAGGACGCGACGCCTAAATTAATATCGAAACACAACGATTTATACACGCGACAGACGTCAGTTAGTGTAACACATTGCGATATTTTCCCCCTTTTCATTTCTGTGGGTCGTCTATTCCTCATCTCATCTACACTCAGTATTTATCGCATTTACTTGCGACGGAAATATGTTCCTACCAAATGACTCATATTCTACAACTAACGTATAGTATAACACGTGTAGTGTGACAAGTGCCAAGACTACAACAAGAGAATATAAACGTCGATGACGGAAAGCACAGCTCAAAATTTTGTGAAGAACGATCATGTGGACTGTTAAGGAGAGTTGAACACGGATCCCCCGTCTCGCAGTCACATACTATGTCCACTTAACCATGACGTATGTTACTGCCTCCGTAATTCAGGATAAAGGGGACTCATTACATAGGTTACTGTTTTTATTTTGCCTCATTTATCATCGTTACATATACCTGCTTCCGGTTTTCATGTTTGACTTGTGTTCAGTTTTTCACGGGCTATCAAATACTCCATCTTGCCAATAAATCCGAGGAGGGAGCAATGGGAAGTCTCCCTTGTTAGCTTTCCTATGACACACACGCGAATGAAGGAAATTACAAACTCTAGTTCCAGAGGAATAAGTGGGGAAAGTTGAAAATTTGTGTCAGACCCTAATTCGAACCCGGATCTCCAGTTTACTAGGCAGTACGACATATACAGAGTGGTCACCACGACTGCACAAACCATCCTATCCTAACACACCTTCCGTAAAACGTAAATACTCCATTAGTCCACACACTACAGACGTAGTAACCCCTAGTTTACTTTAAATGAAAACATATTGGTAAGGCTTTACCGGGACTGTTGTTTGAAATTGATTGAAACACTTGGTGTTACTGTTACCAGTCACTTAGTTTATACCTATATGTACTCTGCTTAATGTCATTCCACCTCATGATAGGGGTTTAAACCCTCGAAACGCGTTGTGAATACAATAAACTCAGTGATTGGTAACAGTAACACCCTGTGTTTCAATCAATAACCCCTAGTTGTTGTTATTATTATTATTAAAGACGTGCGAGTGATGAGGGTAATGACAAGGGTGCTCAGCATCAGTAGTGTGTGAATAATTTTAGAATATGGATCTGGAGGGAGGCGTGCATGGGTAGTCCGTGCAATGGTGATGACCGCTGTAACCGGATGGTGTAGTGGTGAGCGCAACATCGTACTAAGCAGGAGACCAGGGTTCGTAGCCCGGTTTGGTACAAATGTTCAACTTCCCCACAGGTATAACTCTATGTCTCTCGCAGCTACAGTCTAATCAGACAGACCACTCTGTAGCTCGTACGAATTAAAAATTTCATGGTAACTAAAAGTTGACACCTGTAACATAGGATTTACTTCAGTTTAACTATCACAAACAATGTTTTTAGTGGCCTTAGACCAAACAGAAAGCCAAATGCAGTTTACTTGCATAGTGTATCTTGTAATTAAAATTTGGTTTGTGATCAAGTGACCAGTTTGCATAGCTATGTTAATACACACTCTGCGACTTAAGCCACCATGTATGTGTACCTTCTATTTAAAAGTCGATTGATGTAAAATATTTTATGTTAGATTCTTTTTTAATATTGGTTACTCTCGATGGTTGTCTTGCAGACGCGTTCGTTTTTAACGAGATCTTTTCCTTTTTTACATTCTGTGCTTATGAAACGTTTAAGCACGGGTTTTAAGGATTCTTCATATGGCATGATGATAAGTACTGGTCAGTATAGTTCCATTATGCGTGGTCAGTACAATATGAGACGTGGTTACCAGATTAGTTGCAATTCTGTAATATTTTGTTTCAGTACCAAGTGCGTATAAACAATTCGATATGCCGCGATATCCGCTTGACTCATTTGTTCTGACTTCAGTTCCCAAATATTTTCGCGGGCTGTCACAGGTAATTAATGCCGGTTACTGCACTACCATTGACTATGTGTTTATCTGAACACGTGAATTGATTATCAAACTCTGTCTTAAATTTTGTCTTAACTGTTCGATAATTCTGAATTTTTGTTTCCACGTTACTTTCCCCCATTACCCACAGACATTGCCGAGGTGGGGTGGCTTGCGTGGCTCAACAATGCAGATTGCCGTACCGTAGGTGCAACCACAGCAGAGGGCTATCTGTGCAGAGGTCCGACAAACGTGTGGTTCCTGAAGAGGGGCAGCAGCCTTTTCAGTAGTTACAGGGGCAACAGTCTGGATGATTGACTGAGCTGGCCTTGTAATATCAGCTAACATGGCTTTGGCATGCAGTTACTGCGAACGGCTGAAAGCAAGAAGAAACTACAGGTGTTACTTTTCCCGAGGACATGCAGCTGTACCGTATGAATATATGATGATGGCGTCTTCTTGGGTAAAATATTCCGGAGGTAAAATAGTCCCCCATTCGGATCTCCAGGCGGGGATTACTCAGGAATATGTCATCATCAAGAATAAGAAAACAGGCATTCTACTGGTCGAAGCGTGGAATGTCCTAACCCTTAATCGCATAGGTAAGATAGAAAACTTGAAAAGAGAAATGGATAGGTTAAAGTTTGATATGGTAGGGATTAGTGAAGTTCATTGGCAGGATGAACAGGATTTCTGGTCAGGTGAGTACAGGGTTATAAATACAAAATCAGTTGGTGGTAACGCAGGAGTAGGTCTGAAGTTACTATGAACAGGTAGTGAACGCATTATCGTAGCAAAGATAGACACGAAGCCAACACCGACCATAGTAGTGAAAGTTTATATGCCAACTAGCTCTGTCGATGAGGAAGTTATCGAAGAAATGTGTGAATAGATAAAAGAAATCATTCAGAAAGTTAAAGGAGACGAATACTTGATTCTGATGGGGGACTGGAACTCGGTTATAGGAATGGCAAGAGAAGGAAATGTAGTAGGAGAATATGGACTGGGAAAAAGGAATGAAAGGGGAGATCGCTTGGTAGAATTTTGCACAGAGAACAATTTAATGATCACCAACACTTGGTTTAATCACCATAAAAGAAGGTTGTATACGTGAAAGTGACCAGGGGACACTGGAAGGTACCAGATAGACTTTATAATGGTAAGGAATAGATTTAGAAACCAGATTTTAAACTGCAAGAAATCTCCAGGTGAAGATATAGACTCTGACCATAACTTACTGGTTATGGACTGCAGATTAAAACTTACGAGACTGCAGAAAGGTAGAAAAGTAAGGAGATGGAACCTGGACACACTGAAGGAACAACAGGTAGTTGAGAGTTTCAGAAAGAGCATTAGGCAAGAATTGGCTGAAACGGACGAAAGTAATACAGTCGAAAAGAATGGGTAGCTCTGAGAGATAGGGTACCGAAGGCCGCAGAGTATCATATAGGCAGAAGGACAAGGCCTAATAGAAATCCCTGAATAACACAGGATATACTGGCCTTAATTTATGAGAGGAGAAAATATAAAAATTCAGCAAGTGAATCAGAAAAAAGGGAGTACAAACGTCTGAAAAATGAGATTGACAGGAAGTGCCGACTGACTAAGAAGAAGTGACTAGAGGACAAATGCAGAACCATGAAATATCGTAAAACTAGCGAAAAGTTAGATACCGCCTACAGGAAAATAAGAGAGATATTTGGAGAAAAGAAAAGCAGCTGTATGAATAGCAAGAAATCAGACGGAAAACCAGTACTAAGCAAAGAGGGGAAAGCGGAATTGTGGAAGGAATACATAGAGGGCCTAGACAAAGGAAATAAACTTGAAGGCAGTATACTAGAAATGGAAGACGACGTGGAGGAAGATGAGATTGGAGATATCATACTGCGAGAAGAATTCGACAGAGCGCTGTAGGACTTGAGCTGAAAGAAGGCCCCTGGAGTAGATAATATTCCGTCTGAACTGCTGATATTGTTAGAAGAGCCACTCATGAAAAAATTGTACCACCTAGTATGCAAGATGTATGAGACAGGGAAAATACACTCCGACTTCAAGAAGAATATCGTAATTCCAATTCCAGAGAAAGTAAGTGCAGGCAAATGTGCGAATTACAGAACTATTAGTTTAATATTAATAAATCATGGTTTCAAAATGCTAAACCGAATTATTTACAGACGAATGGAATAACTTGTGCATCTGACCTTGGAGAAGATCAGTTTTGATTTGGGAGAAATGTAGGAACACTGGAGCCACTACTCACATTACGACGTATCTTAGAAGATAGGCTAAGGAAGGGCAAACCTACGGATTTAGCGTTTGTACATTTGGTGAAAGCTTTTGACAATGTCGACTGGAATACACTCTTACAAATTCTGAAGGTAGCAGGGGTCAAATATAGGGAGCGAAGAGTTATATTCAACTTATACAAAAACCGGTTAGTAGTTATTAGAGTTATTAGAATCGAAGGGTTCGATAGGGACGCAGAGGTTGGGAAGGGAGTAAGACACGGTTGTAGTCATTTCCCAATGTTGTTCAATCTGTACATTGAGCAAGCTATGAGGGAATGCAAGGAGACATTTTAAGTTTATGTTCGGGGGTAATGGTTATGCTGCGGTGGAGCGGCCGAGCACATTGAGGCACAGCGCTGCCATGCGCGGGCTGTTCCCCGTCGGGAGTTCGAATCCCCCCTTGGGAATGGACGTTTGTGCTTTCTTTACTAAAAAATAGTTCATACCTAGTTTGTAAGTTTATGGACTAATGACCCCGCAGTTAAGTCCCATAAGCTTCACTATCATTTGTACATTTGATAATTGTTATAGGAAGAGAGGAACAGCAAAAACTTTCAGGTGCTACCGATGAATGGCAGAGAAGATCATGCTGGCAGCATTTCTTCCATATTGTCGTGCATCGATTAGTTACATGTAATGAATGATGATGAGACATGGACAGAGAACAGAGTTGCGGCCCACCTCGAAATATGTTATTCCATGAAAGGAGGACGTAGGTCTTACTAGGTATACGTAAGTATACTAAAATCAGACAGCGGTTATTAGAGTCGAAGAGCATGAAAGGGACGCAGAGGTTGGGAACGGAGTAAGACAGGGTTGTAGCCTTTGCCCAATGTTGTTCAATCTGTACATTGAACAGGCAGTAAAGGAATGGAAGGAGAAATTTGGAGAGGGCATCAAAGTGTAGGGAGAAGAAATAAAAACATTGCGGTTTGCCGATGACATAACAATTCTGTCAGAGACTGCAAAAGATCAATTAAATGGAATGGACAGCGTCGTAAAAGGAAGATATAAGATGAACATTGACAAGAGTAAAACGAAGATAATGGAATGCAATGTCAGAAAATCAGGCGATGCTGAAGGAATTAGATTAGGTAATGAGACAATAAAAGTAGTGGATGAATTTTGTTATTTGGGTAGCAAGATAACTTCTGACGTCCGAAGTAAAGAAGATATAAAATGCAGAATGGCTATGGGAAGAAAAGCGTTTGTAAAGAAGCGAAACTTGTTAACATCCAATATTAATTTAAATGTTAGGAAGTCCTTTCTGAAAGCATTTGTCTGGAGTGTAGCATTGTATGGCAGTGAAACGTGGACGATAAGGAGTTCATACAAAAAGATGATAGAAGCTTTTGAAATGTGGTAGTACAGACGAATGATGCAGATTAGATGGGTTGATCATGTAACTAATGAGGAGGTACTTCACCGAATTGGGGAGAAAAGGAGTTTCTGGCATATTCTGACTAAGAGAAGGGATAGATAGATTGGTAGGACACATTCTGAGACATCAAGCAATTGTCAACTTAGCATTAGAAGGAATTGTGTGGGGTAAAAATCGTAGAGGGAGACCGAGGGACGAATACAGTAAGTATATTCAAAGGGATGGTTGACGAACGTATTCTCAAACGAAGAGACTTGCACAGGACAGGGTAGCGTGGAGAGCTGCATCAAACCAGTCTGCGGACTGAAGACCACAACAACGTGTGTTTAACGTAGTACATGATTCATTATCTTCTACCTTCTACCACCGCCGAACGAGGTTGTACAGCAGTAAAACCGTGCACTCTCATTCGGGATGACGATGGGTGAAATCCACCTCCGACCATTCAGACATAAGTTTTCTGTGATTTCCCCGAATCATATCAGGCAATTGCCAGGACGGTTCCTTTGAAAAAGCATGGTCGATTCCCTTGCCGATCTATATCCAAACAGTCCGAGCGTGAGCTTCGCCTCTAATGACCACGCTGTAGACGTGACATTGAAACTCTAGTCATCCTTCCTTTCTTCTATAATGGAATTCAATTGTATTCAATGTACAAAAATTGTAAATATCAGATATACATGGGTTGTTATACTTTGTTTTTCAACTGCTTATGTTTATTATCTGTGTTGTATGTCTATCTTGCTAGGCACGAAACATGGAACATTCTATCTGAGGTGCCAAAATTGGTGCAAGCAGCACTGTGGCCTAATTTTGCAAAGTTGTCCACTGGCTATGCTTGTTCACCGTCTATAATGCATCCATGAGAAATGCAACGAAAGCGATGATCAGTGGCAGCTAATCGACAGCTTTATGCCAGTGACGCCATCAATTTTGTGGACCACCTTTCCTTCAACTTATGTTTTTGTCTCACGTCTGGGTGATAATTTCTGTATGAAATCTTGGTCGTGGTGGTATTAGCCTGTAGCAGAGCCCGTAGTCAGTGCTAATTTGGTAAGTAGCGTCAGTCGGCGAAGGCCATGAATTTGTATAATCTAGGATTTTGTGACACTAGTCTGAAGAGTCTATGTTAATTTGAAAGCTGTTAACCGTATTTCCATTGCGTTCTATTTGCTTGCGTCCAGAGTCCTCCACTGACTCAGGGATAACAGAGGCGCTGACATGTGGCGAAAGTAGAACGTAAAACTCAGCTTTACAGTAATTCTGTGTTTGTTAGAATTTGCTCTAAAAAAGGAAACGTTTTGCTCTGAAAACTGAGCTTGACTGCACCATGATAAGGTTGGTGTTGCTTTAAATTATTTCTCCCTTCATAGAAATGAAAACATATCGTCCCTCATTGAATATATAGATAATCACCTACGTCTTTAAATTGCCTATGATCACTCAGGACTGTCCTTAAAAGTTCACTTCTTCTCTCATTGTTCCGTGTGCCGTTAGATTTTACTGTCACTATAGTTTCACATAGTGTAGGTATTCCCTATCAAGATACTGTAAAAACAGACGAAGGAGATCTTTAGTTAATTGTGAAAGTGTAAATTCCTACAATCTGACTCCTCTATTGTACCACTGAGAACGGGCGTAAGCATAATAAGATTTAGGAATAAATCCAAAACACCCGTTATCAAATTCTGTTCACCATGAAGTTCCTTGAACTGTCATGAGGATTATCGGTATCAAATTATCTGTTTACGCTGATAGAGAAGGCGCCACAAGGTGTGTGGAAACCACCGTTGTTGTTCTGAAGAAGAATAGTGCATTTTTAAGCACGTAAAGTGATCATACAAGGAACTGTGAGAATAATGTCTCAGTGTCGTATATAAATAAATAAAATTTAAAAAAATACTGCTGCAAATACCACGTCTGAGAAGTTTCTGCAGCTGGACCGAAGAATATTTCTCCCTAAGAGATCCACAGTGAAAGTTTCCTTCAAAAAACGAGGGCTCCCGCTTTTCTTTCGTTTCACCCTTTTTGTATTACGCTGAATCAATGATTTATTGTGTGTTGTTATTGTTTTTGTTGTTGTTTCTTTAGTGCCCAGCATTTCTTCGTTCTTTCTGATCTTCGTTTCCTCTCGCCTTCCGAGATAATAATTTTGGCTTTATTGTAAATTTGTCTTGGAATCTTATATCTTCGTCTTTACTTATTGAGTCGTTCGATCGAGTAGTGAATTTCCTGCGATTTTTATTCAATTGGGGGTTTTTCAGTTTCTTTAAACCAACTGGACTTTGTTTTTCCATTACAGAAGACGTCAAAGATTTGCTGTTAAGGTTCATTCTGAGAAGATGACCATAAACATTATCCTCTTTGTCGCACAAGGTCCGAGAAAATTTCAATTTTCTTGTGAGGGGTTTCATTATTATCATTATTATTATTACCTAATGTTCTATGATTCTATGATCTTTCTTAAGATCTACCTTTCTTTTAGCTCTGGTTTCTCTCTCGCCTTTGAAATTCACGTTTAGTTTTTTTGCTGCGTCTCGTGCATCTAGTTTACTCTCTGTTTCATTGTGTTTAATTTTGGACTCTCATGAAAGGAATTTCTTGTTGTGCGTATATTTTGTTATCTGGAAGGTCAATTCACTTTTATTTTTCCATGACTCCATTTCTTTATATTTTATAGCATTCCAACTAACTCATTCTCCGATATACTTGAACCCTTTTACTATTTCTATCTGCCGTTCTTGGACTTTGAGGTATTTACCTGAAAGTTTGTTGTTCGGCATAATTTTAGTTCTTTCAGAGACATGAAGACCTATTTTATCTGCTCATTTTACTAGTTAAAAGATTTGCTCCCTTGTTTCAGCAAACAAAGCCGTATCATCTGGAGTCTTAATTCCATTCTTTACCCTTTTGTTACATTCTCAACAGCACAATTGAACAATTACTGTGAAAGTCCATTCCTCTGTCGTACCTCTTATTTCTAAAAGATTTGGTAATTCACACATGAACTTTCTAAAACATATTTGTATAGTGGCTTTTACGATATTAGTTGTTTTCTTATCCAAACTCATTTCCTCTAGGACGAATAAAAGATATTCTCTATCAATCGAATCACTGGCCTTTTTAAAATCAATGAAGGAGATTCTATACGTTTTTGCCCTTAATTTGATATGACATTATGTTTCTGACGTTTAATATCTGTTCAGAGCTTGACCTGCCCTTTCTATAACCTTCCTGGTATTCCCCAAATAATGAGTCCAATTGTGGGAATGTCGTAAATAATCTTATATGTTACATCCAGCAACGATATTCGTCTTTAATTGCTTGGGTCTGTTTTCATGGCTTTCTTGTGAGTAGGGTGAATAACTGTTTTCTACTTTATCTGTACCTCATCTTCTTTCCATATCTCATAAAAAACACATTTAAGGGATTTGATTGCATTTTAGGGCTTTTTTCCCCTATTCGACCATTATTTAGTTTTCTCAGGATGCTTTGTTCTTTCTTAGTTCCGAGATAATATTTTGTAAATCCAGCTCATAGGTATTTGAAATGTGACTTTTTTAAAACACTTATGAGCAGTGGGGCACACTTCCACAAAACATGTACTTAATGGTCCAGGAAGTGATCCCACCGAAGAGCTAGGATATTTTATTTCATTTTTTTTTTTTCCCTATGTCGCGCCCATTCTCACTGACTTTTACTATGCTCCTGCACAATAAATCTTTGTGGAGATTGGCTGGTTCGTGAACTTCTGAACCACATTTCGTTGCGCTCTGTTTTGTTTCCCTATACAACCAAATTTTTATATTACGTACGAATTCAAAGAACTGGGATTCCAGTCAGTGACTGAATTTTTAACTTTATCATCTCTCTCACCTCGGGTAATGTTTGTTGATAAAATGACCTTCTGGTTCGTGATAGCTGCTGCTACCACCACCACCATTACTACACGAAGACTATATATGGTCTGCATTAAGCTCCTTTATTTTCAGTTTATGCTCTCTCTTTGCTCCTTCTGCTCTATCATCTATCTCTTATCTTTTAGTGTCATTGCTTCTCACTGACCATCACTATCTCCGCTCTCTTTGGCTTCATCCTCTTTCACTGTCACTTCCAACCTCCCACTATTGTTGTTTCCTCTGTCTCTCCTGCTGGCACTGTATTCTCTATTTCCCCGTCAGTCTCTCTGCTGATCTCTTTTAACGCGTTAAATTGCTTAATTGTTCGCATGTTAGAATTTTTGGCGAAGGAGACAAAATGAGAATCGAAGCAGCTGGTGAGCCACTTTTTTGTCAGTCTTTCGAAAGAGGAGCATATTTTCCCTTTTTTGTGCTTCAAGAGGATCATTTGCACGTCGTTCCCTTCTTTTCTCTGCTACATAAGGGTGCGATATTCACATAAAACGAATTATGTAGGTCAGTTAAGTTTTGAAAATTTATTTGTATGGTTCGATACATTTACAAACTTTGCACTTGCGAATATAAATAATAAATAACTTCGCATAACATAATATTAACACGAATTCGTCTCCCTGCCAACGCAAGTTTAAGTTATACAAAATACACAACATTTCTAGGCTACACCAATATATAGGAAATAACGTGGTGTTTGTGTAGCAAGTACAAAAACGTTCGCATGAATAAGTCATTGTACGTATGCTTACTACGCAGGCAGTAGACACTATAAAATAATTTTCATGGCAATAGAATTTGTATAAGCATAAAGCGTCCATTATACAGAGCATCATGGAGTTTTACTGATGAAAGCTCTATATCGATTACCCTGGAACCATTATAATGAGTTCACTACATAATTTAAAACTACATTCACACCTGATACAGAGTGTTGGTGCACAATTAGAATAAAACTGAAGCTCTGGATTTGAATTACGGACTGTGATATCGTCAAAAGTTGTAAGATCGCCGAAAACCTCGTCGTTCAGATAATGTCGGCCATTTCCCAAGAATAGAAATCATAGCAGTGGCCATCTCCACATCTGGTACTTTAACTACACAGAATTATGATTTTTTTTTTTTTTTTTTTTTTTTAGGTTTCTTATGAACTACCCATGAACAAATGGTGTCTTTATAAGCCATATATGGCTCACGCTGTAACATAAAATCAAATAAAAATAATAAAAAACCCAAAGCGATCTGCGCAATTTACATCGGCTGTCGGTTGTATGTAATGTTTAAATTTTAATCTGTACAGTAGGATAGCTACAGTATGTCCGTTGTTGCGATAAGCACGTAAATTGATGCTAAGGCACGGTCAGTGGTACCTGGAACTGTCGTTCACAGTCTTGGTAAATCAACTTATGTCTTTCAGTTCAAACACAAAATACTAGAAAACTGACTATGAGTAGTCTCTCTCTCTTGTGTAACGACTCTGATACTCTACACACAGAGCTCGTAAGAACCAAACTGTTCACTACAATCTTGTTCATGCTGGAGATTAGGTGCCCTACTTATAAGGAAAAGGTCTCAGACACGGCCCGGTCGCTTGTTTACAACCTAAAACGAAGGACTCTTAAGATTCTTGGCTCAACACCCACCGTTTTTGAGAGCATAACCTCTAATAATTATGACGAGTAATCTATTCAAAATTGATGGGGATCGATAGATAATCGTAAATAAAGAATATTTTATCATCTGCAAACGCATTCTTTACTAGAAATCGAGAAAAGAAACTTTTACAACCGTACCTCATGTACCCAGATTGTAAACGCACTTCGCCTAGTGCGCCGAGAGCGCACGGTCAAGATAAGTGCCTGGGGAACAAAGGACCCGATTTCGAATCTCAAGGAAACTGTACGATGTTAATTTTTTTAAACTGCAGTTTTTCGTATCAGGATTCGAAATGATAGCTGGATTAATAAGGTATGAAACTCAATACAGTATAATAATAAGGTAGGCAAACTAATTTATTCTCGAAAAAGACATTTTTAGATTTAAACAAAGTTCGTTTCCCGCCGACTCTTCCGAAGGACCAGTGTAGCTGTCGAAACATTGCATTCATTAGATGTACTTGGTGCCGCCAAGTACCGTCCATATAGCTGTTCAAAGAAAAGTGAGGACACGTAACAGTTAGTAAAAGAGCCACTGTAAAGTGATCAGCAAAAATATTTGTTTACTATCCGAAGTAGTATGAAAAAATTTATTTGCTTACCTTTTTATCATTCCTTACTGATTTGCCTACCTTATTAACTCTCCTATCCCTATCAAGTGAAATATGGGAAAATACAAAAGAGAATTAAATCGCCCAGATGGAGCGGGCGAGCGCATTGAGGCGCTATGCTCCGATGCGCGAGGCCGTTCCCCGTCGGGGGTTCGAATCCTCCCTCGGGCATGGATGTTTGTGCTGTCGTTAGTATAAGTTAGTTCCTAAGTAGTTTGTAAGTTTAGGGACTGATGACCCCGCAGTTAAGTCCCATAAGCTTCACAAACATTTGAGAATTACTTCTGCTTTGTTTCCTCGAGATTCGAATCCGGGTTCTCCGCTTCCCAGCCAGTTACCTTACCCATTGCGCTATATATTTCTTCGGGTACATCTCGTCTTAACGCGCTGAGGTACCACGATATCAGCACACTTAGCGATAAACGTTTAGTATGTGGGTTCGTAAGCTGCAGTTGCAAAAGTTTCTTTCCTCGATTTCTGGAAAAGTATGCGTTTGCGGACACCACGAATGACGATGAAAAATGCTGTATTTACAATTATCTATGGATCCCGTCAATTTTGAGTGAATTGCTCTCATAACCTTTAGTGGTGATTTTATCAAACACGATGGGTGTGAATCTAAGAGTCCTTCGTTTTAGGTTGAAACAAGCTACCTGCCAAATTTCAGCCGACTCGGTTGGCCGTGTCTGAGGACTTCCCCTTGCTATTATCGAACTAATAGTTCCTGGAGATGAGTTACATTATCTTTTATCTGACACCATTTGTGTTTTTCGTTTCTAACAAGCAGAAATATTGTAGTTTGTGGTTGTATGTACGAGTGTTGCGGAAATAAATTCTAATGTAGTTTTCTGACGACTTATATGTCAGTAGGAAATTTGATGAGGTTGTTTGTTAGGTATTCTAACCTGCATCGTAGACAGGCCTATCTTCAGAAATGATGAAAGACAATCATCATACAACAGATATGATACGAGCATTCGTTTTTTTACATATTTGATACTCTGTTAAAACACTTTATTCCTGAGTGTCATGGAGGTAGGAGGAGTGTAACAAAAAGAGACCACTGACAAGGAAAGGGAAAAGGGGGGGGGGGGGGAGTGAGCGTAAAAAAAAAATAGTTCTGAAAAGAAATATAGAAATCTCTGTAGAGAATTTTTATATTGTAACAAGCAATATCAAAAAACATTCAACCACGTTATTGACTATTATTCTTTGAAAGCTATTTTTCCCTTATATTCATTGTTTCAGGAACAGCGTAGGGAAAATTCGTAGGATTTCTTTAGATCATTTTTCTTGAGTCGGAACATATATTACATCTATTGGCAATAACAAACTTTTCTATCTTTCCCTCCTCCCCTCACCCCCCCCCCCCCCCCCCACACACACACATACACACAAAAGAGAAAAAAACTACAGAAGGCATGAAATTATACAGTTTTCAGATTTAATCAATATTTGTGAGGATTCCTATTTTCGAAAGTAGGCTTGTAACTTACACAGCATAAAGCTAACAACGAGGTTAATATCCTCACTATTTCTCCTTCTTATATTTACTTAGCTTATTGTATGAACGACATAATCGTAATCATTATAACTGATTGTAAAACTGATTTCATTGCTACCATTGATCGTCATGTGGTGTCAAGTAGTCATCTGTAGTCTTCCGTAATTCAGTGAATTACACGTGATCACAGATGTAACTTGGTTTCGCCTAGGAGAAAACAGTAGCAGCTATGATAGTTACAATTAAGTTGCTCTACTAACATTTAACTGTCGAACTCCAAATTAAAACAAACCACTTATTGTTTGTCTCCTCCTTCAACTTATTTCCACCACCGCAGCGTGCGATGGAGTCTTCGGCAAGGAGGAGGATCACACAGAACGGCTGGCGAGGCACCGCCTGTTTGCCTGACGTGGATTTATGTCCGGAGAGCTACCAAGATAAACATTTTGACAAGCCCGAGACCACTTTTCCCTCTTTCGAAAAAAAATAGGAAGGGATCGTCAAGTGGAGTGGAGCCGGGAGTTGTGTGGGAGGGGGTTGCCCGGGATGGATAGATGAGGGCGCGGGGGTCGGCGCCGGCACTTGTGTCCCAGCAGTCGTCACTCCGGCAGATAACGCCTCCCCTAGAGTCTGCAGCCCGGCCCTGCCCTGCGCTGATTACCGCCGATAAATTCCGGCCCGGCCCGAGCTTCCGAAACAAACCACCGGCTCTGCAGCTGCCCGCACAAAGGCCAGATGCTTTGTTAGAACGTTGGTAAGGTAATCCGAAGCCAGTTTACCTCATTCCCTCGCAGTTTTCCTCGCATTTGATGTCATATATTGCCGGCCGCGGTGGCCGAGGTGACTGAGGCGCTCCAGTCACGGTCAGCACGGCCACTACGGTCGGGGGTTCGAATCCCCCTTCGGGCATGGATATTTGTGCCGTCCTAGTTCGTAAGTAGTTCATAAGTAGTTTGTAAGTTTAGGGACTGATGACCCCGTAGTTAAGTCCCATAAGCTTAACAAACATTTTTGATGTCATATACTCTATGAATGTTTAATAATAACAACTGCAGTTTGTGGTTGTACGTACGAGTGTTGCGGAAATAAATTCTGATGTAGTATTTTTTTTATTATTATTTTTTTTTATGGGACTTAACTGCGGGGCCATCAGTCCCTAAACTTACAAACTACTTATGAACTAGCTAACCCTAAGGACGGCACAAATATCCATGCCCGAGGGGGGATTCGAACCCCCCGACCGTAGTGGCCGTGCAGACCGTGACTGGAGCGCATCAGTCCCCTCGGCCACCGCGGCCGGCATGTAGATTTCTGAAGACTTATATGTCAGTAAGAAAATTGTATGAGGTTGTTTGTTAGGTACTCTAAGCTGCATCGTAGACAGGCTTCATCTTTAGTAACGATGAAAGACAATAGTCATACAACAGATATGGTACGAGCATTCGTGTTTTACATATTTGATACTTTGTTAAAAACACTTTATTCCTGAGTGTCAAGGAGGTAGGAGTGTAACAAAAAGAGATCACTGACAAGAAATGGAAAAGGGGGGGGGGGGGGGGGGGGGAGAGTGAACGAAAAGAACCTCTGAAAAGAAATCTCTGTAGATAATTTTTCTATTGTAACAAGTAATATCAAAAAACATTCAACGAAGTTATTGACTACTATTTTTTTGAAATCTATTTTTCTCTTTTATTCATTGTTTCAGGGAAATTCGTAGGATTTCTTTAGAGCATTTTTCTTGAGTCGGAAGTTATATTAGATCGATTGGCAATGACAAACTTTTCTACCTTTCCCCCCTCTTCCCCCGCCCACCACACACACACAAACACACACACACACACACACACACACAAAGAGAAAAAAGCTATCAAAGGCATGAAATTATACACTTTTTATGTTTAATCAATGTTTGCGAGGATTCCTATATTCTCTCGGAACAGATGCCACATGTATATATATAATATGCCGGTGACGGGCAATGATCCCATCGTTAGTGGGGAGGGGTGGGCAAGTTTGAAGCCCTTACTCTTACGGGAATTAGTTAAACTACGAGTTTGAATACTATGGGCAGAGCGAAGCTGGGAATTTGTATCTGACGGGAGGCGTGCATGGGTAGTTCTTGCAGGTGCGGTGATCACTGTGTCCCCAGTAGTGTAGGGGTCAGCGCAACTGCCTAGAAAGCAGGAGACCCGGGTTCGACTCCCGGCTGGGTACACATATTCAGCTTTGCCCAATCGCAGTTGATGTCATATATTCTATGAATGTTTTCTCATTCCATTACACATCTTTCTCGAAACGTTCCCTGCAGTTTACTTTCTTTCTTTCTACAGTTTTCCATCGATCTCTAACAAATATTAAAAAAAAGGTAAAGCAGTCAACAATCCGAAGATTGGTTTGAACACCACAGTGCTTTACTAGGCATGGTCCTGTTTGGAGGTGGTATGTCGTTGCCTTCCTCCGACCTTCGAACTGACTTACCCAGCCAGTTATAGGGGGACCTACAGTTTAACGTGGGTTCCGAACCACGGTGCTACTAGGTATTTTTCACAAGAGCAATACTGCCAGAGGTGAAAGAAGAGGAAAGAGGACAGATAAAAATCCAAGGATCTGGTGGGGATCGAACCCGCGACCTTTGGATTTGTAGTCTGGCACTCTACCACTGTGCAACCGAGGCGCACAACAAATACATTTGATATTTATACTTCTTTAACAAATATTAAAGAACTATAAATATCAAATGTATCGTTGGCAACCACAGTGTTTCTTCAACAGGAGCAGTGTTTTTTTCCTATTTTCGAAGTCTGAGTGTCGTATCTCAAGCGTAAATGTTTGTAGATAGTAGTTTTCTGTTTTACACGAATGTGAGGAAGGAAGGAGAGGACAGGAAAAGAAATGAAAGAAAGCATCCCGAAATCTGATTCGCCTGGAGTGGTTTAGGAAAATCAGGATGGCCCTTTAAAACATTCCGATATACACAGGCTTTAAGCGTTTCTCTCGGATTATTTCAGATGAATATAATAACAGTACCGTTAAATTGGCTACATTCTCCCCCATACTTACACAATAAGACAGATTCCCCTATCTAATTTATCTTTCATTAACAAATTTTATATCCTGACAGTTCATTCCTCTGCCTTTGACAATTCTTCGCGCTTGTCATAATTTTGAGTTGCAGTTAATTTGCCGTTTGTAGATAATTAACTGTTCAGCCGTAACTGTACAGATCAGCCGCTTTGTACATTTAAGGAAGGCAAAGCTGTATTATTCGATCACGAGAAGTGAATACTTCTACACCTACATGAATACTCAAGTCACATTAAAGTGCATGGCAGGGGGTTCATCGAACCGTTTTTATGATGTTTCTCTACAGTTCTATTCCCTAATTGCTCGCGGGAAAAAGGAACACCTAAATCTTTCTGTTTTCTATCTGATTTCTCTTATTTTATTTTCATGATCATTTCTTCCTATGTAGGTGGGTGCTAACAAAATATGTTCGCATCCGGACGAGAAAGATGGCGATAGAAATTTCGCAAATAGATCTCATCGCAACGAGTAAAGCCTTTGTTTTAATGATTTCCACTCCAACTCGTGCATCATTCTCGTGATACTCTATTCCCTATATTCCGATAATACAAAACGAGCTTCTCTGAGCTTTCTCTAAATCGTCTGTCAGTCCCACTTGGTGGGGATTCCACAGATACTCCAAAATAAGACGCACAAGAGTGGTGTAGGCAGTTTATTTAGTAAAACTGTTGCATCTTCTAAGTGTTCTGCCAACGAAACGTAGTCTTTGGTTTGCTTTCCCTACAAATTTTTTATATGTTCTTTCCAATTTAATTTGTTTGTAACTGTTACTCCTTAATATTTAGTTAAATTTTACGGCCTGTAGTTTTGATTGATTTATCGTGTGAAATGAACTTTAACTGGATTCTTTTAGCGGTCATATCTATGACTTCACACTTTTCATTATTAAGGGTCAATTGGCATTTTTTGCACCATGCAGATCTAATACATAAAAATGAATGTTTGTGTGTTCGTATTTTATGCGCGGTCGTACCATTCAACCGATTGTGATGAAACTTTGTCAACATATTGCTTGCACTTTCGTGATGGTCATAGACACCAGTAAATGACTGTACGAAACATAGTTCAGGAGATATGACGTAGTAAACAATGAAATGCGCGGAAAAGTGCTGCATCATGTGACGTCTGCTTCTAAACCACTGTACCGATTTCAATCAAATTTGGTACACATATTCCTTCCTACGACATATAGTTCAGGAGATAAGACGTCATAAACAATTATATGGTTGAAAACCTCTGGCATCATGCGACATGCGAATAAGGACACTTTATTCATCCAAAATCGTCATGACATTTTGGACACTTCACCTTCAAAACAAGAGGTAGGCCACTGTCACATAAAATTTTGGATGATGGATGACAGAGGATTCTTTACATATGGAATTCGTCAGATTCTACAGTTGTATTACGATTCTGATGATTTCTTTTTAATATATTCATATTACCATGAACTTGTAAAAAATATGCTTCAGTAGAAAGCATACTTCATTCAGATTTTTAAATGACGGTGTTTTGGCTGTCAGCATAGGTGCATACTAAGCGTACCGAATCATTGGGGCGAAAACCACCAGCAGAAGGAATTTGTTGTTACCAACGTATGGTTTTAATGCGACTTTGAAAATAAATCTAATATATAGAAATTACAGTTTGTTTATTTGTCTTTTTGTTCGTATTTTATGCCCGGCAATACCGTACATCCGATTACGATAAAACTTTGTCAACTCATTGTTTGCACTCGCGTAAAGGCTATAGGCACACTAAAGTTAACTTCGTATGGTGCATGGCGGAAGGTGCTTTACAATTAGTTAATTCGTTTCTTACGCCTTCACGCTGAAATAGCCGGAGGGATATGAATGAAACTTGGAAAAGAAGGTAGATTATAACCTGGTTAATACATGGCCTACCTTTCGCTATCCACCGTATGGTGCGTGGTGGAGGATATCTTACAATCCAACAGATAAAAATGTTTGTTTGTTCGTATTTTATGCGCTGCAGTTCCGTTCATCCAGTTGCAATGAAACTTTGTCAACATATTGCTTGCAGTACCCGAAGGTTATAGGCATAATTATATCACTGTACGATACAGGCGTCTCGAGAGATGCGACACCATGTACACTGAGATGCGTGAAAAACTGCCGCATTATGAATGACTTTTAAATTTATTACTTCTTTCCTACGAAATGTATTCGCAACATAGTTTTCAAACAGTACCAATTCGTGCCAATGAATGTAGCTATAAAATTATTTCATTCAATGTAAAATTTTCTTTGTTGCATTGCAGAGGGTACTACGAACTTCGACAGAGTATACAGTTTAACGAACTTAGATAAAATCTACAGTTTTAATCCGATCGTGGTGAAATTTGGAACACTTACCCATCAAAACAAGAGGAACATTACCGTGTGCCTAATATTTCATAGGGTACATGGCGGAGGGTGCCTTCCAATAAACTGGGACACTAGTCCACTGAATGAAATTTAACAACATAAATTTTCAGAGATGAAGGAGGCAATGGGGGCTGAGGAGTTTGACAGAGTGACGATGAGGCGATTTGCAAAGAAACGGGAAGACGTAAATAGGCAGAAAGAGCAGTAGGAGGAAATGAGCACAGAGAGGGCAGATGAGATCAGCAGAAGAGGGACGAGGAAATGGACAGAGAGAGAGAGAGAGAAAGAGAAGGAAAGGGAAGGAGAGATGGGCGAACCCAGAGGACGCCGGGTTTCCAGCTAGTATCTTATATAAATCATTTTTCAGTTGCTTTTGATCATCTGGTGACTAACCGATAAGCGATAGCATTATCCGCTAACAACCTAAGAGAACTACTCAGACTGTCTCCTACATCGTTTACAAAAATAGAGTACAGTAGGGGCCCTATAACACTTCCCTGGGGAACGCCAGATATCAGTTCAGTTCTACTAGCTGACTTTCCGTCAATTAAAACGTACTGTGTTCCTTCCTTCCTGCGATAGTAGCTCTATGTCCAGTTATGTTTCGGTTAGAAATAAACTGAATTATACACGTACCCGAGTCAAATAAAACATAGTATCCTAACGCATTATAGTACTGATATTCTCGTCTCCAGTAAAGAAATTCAAATCTATATGAATAATGACACTAAAGCATTACTGTACTTAAATGCACTGTTCTTATGCCAGCTACATAATACTTCTGAACTTTAACACTCAAAACAGGACGTAATTCAAGCAAAGATTTATCTTTATGTCACCAATGCTAGGGCTCAACGGGTTCAGTTATTACACTAATGCCATACGAGATCCTCTTCAGTTCACCAGCTTTTAGTTGTCGATGTTGTGTTTAACGGTGTCTTTCTCGAGGTACAGACAAAAAATTCTGTAGAATCTAGATAGATATACAGATGGTTGGAAAACTGGTCTTTTTTAAGATCATAACCTCCGATAGCATATTTAACATTGAAAAGTCAGTGAAAACGAAATATTTAGTGAGTTTAAAGTAATGCAGACAAGTGCAATGCTACAACAAACTATTGCTAAACTATCAGTCTCTAAGTCGAGATCCGAGATAATATGAATTCTACAACACATTTTAAATTTATTACATGTCGCTGCTGATGAAAGCAAAACAATTACACGTTTGATAAGGAGTGCCTGTACAATTGCATATCACATACAACACAAAAGAGAAGCAGCAACTACAACATTCTATATCATAACAGTTAGAAATGTTTAAAGAAGCCACGATTTATTGTTTCCCTTGCAACGCTCGATACATAATAGTTAACCCATAAAATGTGAGAAACACAAGAGCTATTTTGTATAAATAGTTTAACAATAAAGTGACAATATTTTTTGGATAAACTCTTGTCTCCGATACCGCTTTGACCAACGAGGTTACGTATAACGTCATACATAATAGCGAGATACTACGGACACATGCTTACCACAACATGGTATCGGTAGTTAGATTTCACCTAAATAGGTCAAATCTACTTAATGTACCACCAAAATAACATTTAATAATTAGGTAATTTAAAGAAAGCTTTCACTCGAAGTTGTACGGCCCGAAATAAAATATTTATGCCAAACATACAACCGTAAATCCATTGAGTGTTTCTGAACCGCCCTTACGTACTTAAAAAAAAAAATTCTTGTTTAACCTATACCTAACCTTCTTAGGGCTACGCTACAGATAACTTTTTTTTTTAATTGAAAGTTAGGTTTGGTATAGGTCGAACAAGACCTAAACTTTGCAAAAATAGAGTAACACCAAAAGGATAATACAACGCCACCTAGGTGTCTTCAAAAATATCAGACACGTAAACAGTGAAACCACGCGCGGGACGAAATGACGTAAAACATGACGTCATTGGTCAAAGCTGTATCGGAGACTAGATTTGACCCTATTTTTTCACAATTTGGAGTAGCATAATATATAGCTTAAGGCTTAAAATGATGGGACGAGGCACAAGGAACACAGGACAGACAGCGAAAAAATTCCATCTTCTTTTTATCAACACCTGGTCACTGAAAAATACGAAGTGAAACCAATATATGACGCACTTCACATCTTACACATTACACAGAAGGTCCAACAATGAATATTCTCGAAGAAATATAAATATATTCACATATGCACAACAACTACAAGCCGCGGCGGAGTGGCCGAGCGCATTGAGACGCTATGCTCCGATGCGCGAGGCCGTTCCCCGACGGGGGTTAGAATCCTCCCTCGGGCATGGATGTTTGTGCTGTCTTTAGCATAAGTTAGTTCATAAGTCGTTTGTAAGTTTAGGGATTGATGACCCCGAAGTTAAGTCCCATAAGCGTAACAAACATTTGAACATTTTCAACAGCTACAACGACATACTAAACGAACACACAGTCCTTCAACATAAAAACTACATCGAAAATTTTATTAAAATTATAGACAGGCAAGAAAATGGATCAACACACCAAAGATAAAATAATCTTCCGTATACAAACATAATAAAGAATCCACAGACATTCAAGGTATAAAGCATCTGGTTACTAGGTAAACTCTTAAACACGCCAAAGATAAAATAGTACTAAATCCAATGTACACTTTTAACATACAAAGACAATAAATAACCCACAGACATTACAACTTATATTATATGGTTTCTTGTGAACTTGTGATATCTTTGAAGTGCTGCTGCAAGTTATCTAAAATTACATCAACAATATAAAAGCAGTATAAATACAGCTAATAATAAAGAACATACGGAACATCTTCAAAAATGTACAGCACAATCTGGCAGCAGTATAGACAACGATTTTACAAGTAAATTAAATATTTAACGAAATTAAAAATACGAAGGTGTATAAGGGACCACCTAAAACATCTTATTGTATTCACAGAATCACCTGAAGATGGTCAACGACCAAATGAATTCATAGTATGAATGTAATAAAGCATAATGAAGCAGTTTAAGAAATATTTTATTATAAATTATTTATTAGATCTGTCTCTCAAAGACTTATTTTAGGCTGCGGGCCTTACAAAAAGAAAATTATTATTTATTCAAAATACCTTAAAGCTGTAGACAGTCGCCTGCATAAAGTTCATTATGGGCTCTTCACTTTCTAGGAGTTAAACGTGGCTGGCCGCGGTGGCCGAGGAGACTGAGGCGCGCAAGTCACGGTCTGCACGGCCACTACGGTCGGGGGTTCGAATTCCCCCTCGGGCATGGATATTTGTGCCGTCCTTAGTCTTAGCTAGTTCATAAGTAGTTTGTAAGTTTAGGGACTGATGACCCCGTAGTTAAGTCCCATAAGCATAACTAACATTTGAATTTTTAGTTAAACATGTGTTGAGCGACATTTGGTCGAAAGTAACTCCAAAACTTGCTTAGTGTCACAAAGTAACGTGAAACTAGGCCAAAACATCATTCAGTATTTGGAAAATTTGCATGCAGACATTTCCAGATGTAAAGCAACAAACAAAAGAAAATGCTACAATATGAATATAATAATGTAATTGGTGATATCAGCCGAAACGAAATGGAGTAAATAAGACATTTTCAGTGATATTAATCATGTTCGTGTCTTTACCATCAATCAACAAGCCAAGACGTTTCGTTAGATACCCACTACACATTAATTGAGTGGTTTCTTCGTTTTATTTCCAGATGCAACAGATCACGTGATGCGGAGGCGGGCAGCGACCAGAGATCGACAGGTTTGGCGTGGGAGGAAGCGGCGCGGAAAGCAGAGCAGATCGGATGTTGGGCGGCGCGGGGTGGCTGCGGCGCGCTGAGGCGGAGGCGGCGGCGGCGGCGGTCGTTGCCCTCGCTCATCCCCGGCGGGGAGGCCAGTCCGCGCTTCTTTGGCTTCCTGCATCTCACGGCGCCCGCAGGTAAAACGCCGGTAAAAAAAAGCCACCCTCCCTGCTCGCCGCGTCGGTAAGATAAACTGCCGCAACCCCTCCCGCCTCCCGGCAAGGGGAGGCTGCGCACAGCCCCAGGCGCGGGCCACATGAATATTCCGCCAGCCCGTAAACTGGCCAACTTTAAGGCCTCCACACCTGCCACCGACGAACCTGCGCAGGCTCAGTCGTGTCTTGCAACTTTTACTGGTCTTAAAAAGCAAACGGCTGTTCTGGAACCAACGAGTAATTATTTTTAACGTCTCATCGAGATCGTCATCTCCATCGTTACCCACTAGCGTGGGTTGGACAAAGTAGTGGAGTACCTCGGCCTCAACTGGGATGTTAATGTAAAGTGTCTCTCCCTTCAACAACGGCACTCAAAGCATTGGCACACCGAAGTTGTACTTACACCCAAACCTTCAGATGTCAGACACTCAGATCCGTACCAAACGTTGTATATCGATAGAGTATCAACCGAAACTTCTATATAATTCGTGATTTGTGCTGTCGTCCAGTAGAACGTGTATAAACTATAATAATAAGTAACAACTAACCTACGGAATAGAGCAAAAGTGTATCTGTGAGGCATAATTACGTCACGCTTCCGTGGGTTAGTAAGTAGAGCATTAGATTGTCGTGCATAGGCTCCTGGGTTCAAACCCCACCTAGGCTTTAAATTTTTTCATTGTTTAAACTACAGTACGTTGGAAATTGTTAAAAGGGGCAACGTGTTCCTCATATGTAAAAGGACTGTTTCCATTTTGTAGCAATGTGTTATTGGCAGTTTACTCTTGCTTCGTTTTATTTGAAAGTAGTTAATCTGTAGGATTTATTCGTAGTTTCACAGTATAAACGAACATAATCAGAACATATGAATAAAAAAAACTGCATCACACATACAGCTGCATTAATAGTAATAACAATAACAAAAATAGTGATGTTAAAAACAATAAGCGTAATTAAAGTAATAACACTGTACAGGTTTCCTACTTTCAAATAAAACGAAGCAAGAGTAAACTGACAATAACACATTGCTACAAAATGGAAACAGTCTTTTTACATATGAGGAACACGTTGCCCCTTTTAAAAATTTCCAACGTACTGTAGTTTAAACAATGAAAAAAAAAATTAAAGCGTGTTGGGGTTTGAACCCAGGACCTTCTGCACCACAAGCTAACGCTCTACCAACTAACCCACGGTGGCGTGGCTCGAGTGCTCCTCACAGACACGCTTTTCTCTAATCCGTAGGTTTGATGTTACTTATTATAATTTACGTACGTTCTACTGGGCGGCAGCAAAAATCAGGAATTATATAGATGCTTCGATTGATACTCTATCGATATACGACGTTTGGTGTGGATCTGAGTGTCTGACATCTGAAGGTTTGGGTATTAGTCATAGCTTCACCACTTGTACAGAATACATTTTCGAAACGAACTATTAGGCAAGATTCAAGTGTTGGGGCAAAAATATCGAAACGCCACGAGATGCAAGCCTGCAGGATGCTCTGTTGTATCTCACACGAACGGCACCTACGTAATGTCTCAAAATTTTGCAACTGTCACAACCTTGTTCTGAGTATTTGTGCGTGCATTGGGCCGTATGAATAAAACTGAGTATCTACTTTATACTGCGAATTCCAGAGAACATACTCAGGTTCACACGAATAAAGCGAGTCGGACAATATACTTCAACTGAGTATGTTCCCAGCGTGAGTAAAAGGGCAGGGGAAGTTGCTCACAACAGAGACCATTCTCGAATTTCATATGAATAAAACTAGAGAAGTTTATCACGACCAGAGAACATTCTCTGTTTTCTGAAGTGAGCTATTAACATACTTCAAGCCGAGTAACTTCTGTCACAACCTTGTTCTGAGTAATTGTGTGTGCATTGGGCCGTATGAATAAAACTGAGTATCTACTTTATTCTCCGAATTCCAGAGAACATTCTCAGGTTCGCATGAATAAAGCGAGTCAGACAATATACTTCAACTCAGTATGTTCCCAGAGTAAAAGAGTAGGAGAAGTTGCTCACAACAGAGAACGTTCTCCGAATTCATATGAATAAAACTAGAGAAGTTTATCACGACCAGAGAACATTCTGCGTTTTCTGAAGTGAGCTCTTAACATATTTCAAGTTTACTCAACTTCTATTAAGTTTACGTTTTACTGTGATTTATAACAAAAGTGACAAAATTTGCATTCCTTAGACGGCAAAAATGTTCCTTTACACGTAGTCTGAACCAGCCGCAGTGGTCGAGCGGTCTGCGGCGCGCCAGTCACAGTCTGCATGGGCAGTACGGTCGGAGGTTCGAATCCCCCCTCGGGCATGGATGGTTGTGTCGTCTTTAGTATAAGGTAGTTCATAAGTAGTTCGTAAGTTTAGGGACTGATGACCCCGCAGTTAAGTCCCTTGAAGCTTAACAAATATTTGAACATTTTGAACGTAGTCTGAAGACATAAGAGAGGAACTGAAAGGTTATTGCAAACAAAAACATTTTGCTGACGAGTCGGTTCCTTCACAAAAATTGTAAGTGTGACACTTCAAGCATTTTATATAGTGACGAGAGTCATGTCTGAGGATTATTTTCATTACCGATATAGAAATGAAACACAAGAGGATTGAGCTGCGTGTTTTACCCGTGTTGTTTGGAGTGGATATTAACAGTTGTAAACAGCTGCATAGCAAAATAATATTGTATTTCTTAAACAGTGTCTATTAATAACGCCTTCTGGCGTTAATTCCAAATAAAGTTCATCCCAGGACTTTACAGTCTGTATCAAAAAATAAATATTGCTACAAAACCAGGTACCGAAGTATTTTTGTATTACTCTTGTTCATTCTACCCAAATCGGATGGCCTATTTAACCGTTTCATTCCCAGTGTTGTTCCTGGACACCAACGTATTAAAATTGATTTATATCGATTGTGTGCATCAATCCTTAAAATTTCATTTTTGTTGGTGAACCACATGCTTCTAGTATGTCATTTTGCCGCTTGGTACGGCGTGTAGCCACTTCTGCGGCATTAATGTGTCCATCTTGGAGGTGTGTAGCGTTGCCGTCTGTACGTAGTTGAAAGTGTGAGTGTGGTTCCTTTTATTTTATTCCATCAGTGAACTGCCTTGTCTTTGGTGCTGTAGCGAAGATTATGCAAGCATTATTGATCTGGCAGTGTTAACTGTCAGCAAAATAACGTTCAAGTAATAAAATGCATCGATACAAACGTTTGTGCTGTGCATGAAATACATGATATAAAAGATCAAAAGTTATACCAAAAATTTTAAAACACATATTTCGAAATTTACTGCACTGTATTAATACAGAAAACACTGTATTTTAATTTTTCCAAGGCTCATTTTATAACGTGGGACTGAAAGGGTTAAGATGCGTTTTCTGCCTTCTTTTAACATAACCGCATTACCTATCTCTTATGAGCAGATCATTGGGTGTCATATTTAACAAAAAGTATCTCGTGTTAGGAAGCTCTGGCAGATGAAAATGTGATGCACTCTTAAAATTTCGTTCGAAAATTGTGCTATCCAACTTCAATAACAAAAAAGGTTCTCGCATGACGAAAATTTTGTAATGTCGTCAGAATACATTTTCGTAAAAAGTCCATATTTAGTCTTAATAGTATGCTGCTGCACAACAAACTAATATGTAAACACAGTACAGTTCTTCCTCCATATTTTTCCACTGAATTATTTGACTAATTAAACTAGTTTAAAGAAATACACGATTGAACAGCTGTTCTCTGCCGGACATGACATACGGAGAGGGAGGTAAGGAGGGGAGCTAGCGAAAATGAACTTAGAACTAAGGTAAACTGTTGAAATTGTCGGTACATTATGGTGGGTGCTTCAGTAACCAAGATAACTGAAGTGTATGGTGTTTCAAGAGGCACTGTATCGAACATGGGCACACTCGAAATTGGCAACTTTTAATGAACACAAGATGGGTACAAGAATAGGTCAGTTAATCCCTCAATCTTACCGGGCAACTCTGTCCCCATCCCCTCCCACAGGTAGCAGGGCGGCCGGACCCATTGTATGAGACACCAGGGGTGGGACTTGTGGCTGTAAACATGCTTCGTCACCTCATCAACTGCCTAGCATCTCTGCAAACTTATGTAGTGTCTCGCTGTGTCCTTACAAGCTATCGAAGAGAAAAAAAATTAGCAAAAACATGTATTTTGCGACGTCTTTCTAATAATCGTGATACTGTACATTCAGCTTTTGGTGGCTATAAATTCAAAACTTATAGAAGCATTTCAGAATCTGAAGGAGATGGATGGCGATGCTGCGGTAACAATTCACGGCGCTCTGTTATATTGTTCACTAAAGGCAACGAAAACTTATTGTCGCGTTTCGAAAGTCAACATGTCCAGACAGCAGTTCCGCAAAATTTAATCCTACGAAACTTTCTTCTTGATCAACATACAGATGGAGCAGCACGACGTGAAAATAACTGTGCACGTATTCTGTAGTTCTATTATGCATTGCATATGCCTGTTCTTTAACTTTCTTCGTAGCTGCAATGTTTAATTCTAGTAATGCATTTATATTCTTCTCAACAGTGTCCCATTCTTTAATTTACTGCATTTGGTTTCTTACCCCAGTGTTCAGGAAGAATTTCTGAGGTAATTCTTTCCAGTTCGGTTTTGAGACATAAAAATCACGGTACTTTAGGAGTCTTGTTTCTCAATGAGCGGCGTTCTCTTTGTGTTAAGTC
Organism: Locusta migratoria; assembly: GCA_026315105.1. Classification (NCBI taxonomy): domain Eukaryota; kingdom Metazoa; phylum Arthropoda; class Insecta; order Orthoptera; family Acrididae; genus Locusta; species Locusta migratoria. The sequence continues at coordinate 223,387,733 of CM048746.1, forward strand.
GTTTTCTGCACTGTCTGAATGTGTTGCAGCAGGTTTTTCTTCCCCCATATACGGTTGGGATTTTCTAAGATACGATTGCACATCAGCAACTTATTTTTAAACAGACCCACGAATCCATTTTGTATGTCCCATTTGTAATACAGTGAACGAGAATGTTCGTATCATAACCTTTCAACATTGATCTAGTCTCCTCGTTTACGGCTAGATAATTGTTCAGCTTGGTTTTTTATGTTTATTGGGAAACAAAGGAAAAGAATATCCGTGGTTTTATGCCCAGTGGAGCATCAGGACAGTACGACGTGGATTTGGTCCTTTTACTCGCAAAATAATGTGAACGACTCACAAAAATACAAAAAAGTAATTGGAAGACACCAAAGGTGACAAACTATCCACAACGTCAGAAGCAACAGCCCGCGTCCTGCAGAAGGTACGCGTAGGTAGCTGACAATTAAGATCATGCTTCGCGAGACAGGGCAACGGGCAAAAGCGAGGAAAATCGGAATACACCTCCGACGGGAGCACGTAGCAGTTGCTGAATTCGTGTGTTTCGATTGGGAACGGATTTGGGAGAGTTATCAAATTACAATCTTTTCAAGCAGCAGGTAGAAGTTGCCGAATGATTTTGGTCTGAGGGAAAAAGAGCTCATTGGCATTTTGTGTCACTGTGCTGACTCAATGAATAGTAGACTGAAGGAAGGTACTCAGTCTACTATTATACAAAATACGATTCCTTTTTATCTGAAATTAAGAAGAAACAGATGCAGCTATGGGAGAGGCTGCAGCCGCATATCTCTTCTGTTTAATTCCCCTCAGGCTGTGTACAGGGAAATCGGAAACCATCGTCCGCTAAGTTATGACGATGACGAAGGTGACAGTTGACAGACAGTCATTAAGGAGGACTAGGATGAAAAATAAGAGGATGACGCACGAAAAAGTCACTATAGAACTGAATGTCGGACTCACGAATCCTGACAGCACCAAAAACAATCCAAGCAGCGGTCCAGATTCAGGGAACTGGAAGGCAAAATAAAATTCCCAATCCATCAGTGGCGCAGATGCCCAAAAAACTAGAACTTTGGTGCAATTGATGGAAGTCAGGTAGTCGGATGAGTTTGGTTGCACACTGTTCCCAACTTATGGTCAAATTCACATATGAAGAATGATACATGACTGAGCTTGTAACGAGTTGTGCATCTATAACATGGCACTCCATAGGAGCCGTGTGTACTGTGCAAGTTCGCATACTGACAATGATTATGCAATCATTTTGACTGATCAGATACATCCCATGATATAATATTGGTACCTTAACTGTGGTACAGTATTCAAAGAAAAATGATCCCTATTCACACAGCTAGCATCGCCCATACTTTTTAATTTCTTTTTTTATCAGCAGGTTTATGGAAGGAACGATGTGTAATTCTATCAATTCCATCACCTTTACCTGAACTTGTATTTACTTTATATGAACAATCGCACAAGATTTCTTTTGAAAACTGTACAGGATATATATCTTGTACCCGTTCTTGTGTATTGCGAAAATCTCGACCGTTTACTAGGCATGTATATTCGTAAAATGATTCAAGATCTAATGAGTACGCTCGGAAATCACAAAGCATACTACATGAATCAGACTGTCCTTCCAAAGAATTCTTGTTGTTGTTGTGGTCTTCAGCCCGGAGACTGGTTTGATGCAGCTCTCCACCCTACTCTATCCTTTGCAAGCCTCTTTATCTCTTAATAAGACCGGCAACCTACATCCATTTGTATCTGCTTACTATATTCATCTCTTGGTCTCCCTCTGTGATTTTTACCCCACACACTTCTCTCCAATTCTAAATTTACGATTCCTTGATGTATAAGAATGTGTCCTACCAATCGATCCCTTCTTTAAGTCAAGGTATGCCAGACATTCCTTTTTCTCCCTAATTCTGTTCAGTACCTCCTCATTAGTTACGCCATCTACCCACCTAATCTTCAGCATTCTTCAGTAACACAACATTGCAAAAGCCTCTATCCTCGTCCTGTCTGCACTGTTTATCGTCCATGCTTCACTCCCACACAAGGCAACACTCCACACAAATGTCTTCAGAAAGGACTTCCTTATGCTTAAATTAATATTCGATGTTAACACAGTTCTCTTTTTCAAAAACGCTTTTCTTCCCATTGCCATTCTGCATTTTATATCCTCTGTACTGCGATCATCATGTTATTTTACTGCCCAAGTAATAAAACTCGTTTACCGCCTTTATTGATTCGTTACCTAATTTAATTCTTTCAGCATCGCCTGATTTTCTAAGACTGCTTTCCATTAATTTTGTTTTTCTTTTGCTAATGTTCATCTTATATGCTCCTTTCAACACATTGTCCATTACGTTCAACTGCTCCTGCAGGTCCTTTGTTGTCTCTGACAGAATTACTACGTCATCGGCAAAATGCAATGTTTTTAATTCTTCACCCTGAACTTTAATTCCTTCTCCAAATTTCTCCTTGCTTTGCTTTATAGCTTGCTCAATGTACAAATTGAACAACATTGGAGAAAGCCTACAAGCCTGTCTTACTCCCATCCCAATCTCTGCTCCCTTTTATACCCTTCAGCTCAGATAACTGCTGTCTGGTTTTTGTACAAGTTGTAAATAACCTTCCGTTCCCTGTATTTTACTCCTGCTGATTTCAAGATTTGAAAGAGTATATTCCAATCAACATTGTGAAAAGAATTCTCCAAATCTACAAAAGCTAGAAAGGTAGGTTTGCCGTTTCTTCATCTATCTTCTAAGGTAAGCCATAAAGTGAAGATTGCCTCCCGTGTTCTTACATCTTCTCTGAGGTCGTAAGTTTGGGGACAAAGGCAGCGAGGTCTACAAGAGAGACATCCTCGTCTGGCGAGAGGTAGACAGAACATATTGTAACATCTTGCACTGCCCGGAGCCAAACAGCAACTGCCTCTAGAGGCATTTGAAAAGGCATGTAAGCGCTTGGGATAGTGGCTAGGACATAGACACAGACTCCACTGGAAACTGTCAGAGATGGAACGATTTTTTAAATGGCCCCGCTAGCATTGAAGGGCAGGGGAACCAGGTTTCCTGAAGAGCGATACAGAAAACAGGTGTTAGGCTTAGAATTAGTCGTAGCTCAGCCAGGTGGGGCAAAAAGCCGCCGCAATTCCTCTGGAGGTTGATGTTTTCTCCAGGCTGTACCGGCATAATGAATAAAGGAAGCGGATCACTCCATTGGATCGTCTGCTACTATGTGCTCTGAATCCACAGAACCAGAGAGCTTATGGTCTGGTGACTTAGTAGGTACGAGATCCTCAGGATATGCGAGGATCTCGACTTCATCCTCTGTAGATGAGGATGTGGGTGGTTGTTGCTTTGAAGCCACCGAACATTCTTTTTTCTTGTTTCTTGTTTTCTTCTTTTCCTGTCGCTGGCCCTTTAGTGTGCAGGTCCGAGAGGGCTTCTCAGAAGTGGCATCTGGGATTGAGGAAGAGCGGGAGGCTCTTCTACCGGCAGGTTGTAGATCTTTAAGCCTGCGGCCAGGATACTCCGGAGCACTCTGAGTAGCCACGGAAGAGGGGGCCTCGAGGAACCCCTTCCGAGCGAAAGGGGCCCGAGAAAGTTTTTACTTCTCTGGCTTAGAGGTGGGGACTGGTGTCCCCGATGTTTTAGCGGGTGATGCTCCCACAGTGAAAAGAGTGGGAGCCACCGAAGAGAAAGAGCCCCCAGCTGGTAAGGGGGCAGGGTCAGTTGGTTGGGCCTGGGGGCCCACTAGCATTGACTGAACGGACTGAACAGCAGGCACAGTGGATGACGACGGTGAGGCTACCGTGGCACAGGTAGGAACCAGGCGCACAGGATGGAGCTTCTGGTATTTTCTCTTTGCCTTGGAGTAGATCAGTCGATCTCTGGTCTTGTATTCCATGATTTTTCTTTCTTGCTGCAGAACCGTACACATAGGCGAGCAAGGGGAGTGATTCTGTCCACAGTTGACACATACTGGAGGGTGTGTGCAAGGGATGTTCGGATGAACTGCACGTCCACACTCCCGACATGTTGGGTTGGCATCACATGGGAAGCTCATATTGCCAAACCTCCAGTACTTAAAACAGCACGTAGGGGGAGGAACGTGGGGCTTTATGTCATTGTTGTCTTTCAGACCCCTGTGGAGTCCCAAATGAAATGTACTCCCAGCCGTTCTAGGTTGGCAAGCAATTCGTCATCGGCAACAGGTCTTTATGAAAGATGATTCCCTGCACCATATTTAAGGTCTTGTGCGGCGTGAAGGTAACGGAAACATCACCCAGCCTGTCACAGACAAGCAATGCCCATGACTTGGCTGGGAATGACGTCGTTATTAACATTGACCCTGACCGCATCTTCGACATTCCTTCCACCTCTCCATACTTGTCTTCCAAGTTTTCAACAAAAAATATCGACTTCGTTGACTTAAAATATTCCCCATTTGTGCGGCTACATACCAGATATTTAGGAATGGAATACCAGATATTTAGGGGCCTCACCCTGATGCCGGGCCCGACTTTCCTCCCACGGTGTGGCCAGGGAAGGAAAAGTTTGGGGATTGTATTCGGCGATCGACCTCTCTTAGAGACACCGGTCATCCGTCCGGCAACGCTATGGGATCTTTTCATGGTGTTCTCATGAGCAGCTCAGGATCTAAAGGTCTGCCCAGGTAGAGCCCCTCTTGCCCGGATAAGCCTTATACAACTGAGGTGCGGCATGTTACTCAGAGGTAGCTCGCTAGCGACTGTTCAACCTCAACAGCCATACATCTCCTCGGCACGTAGCACACCTGGAGATTGAGGTTTTTTTTATAGAGGTTTGTACCGTCCTCATGACCCGGCCGATTAAGCCAAGATCCCCGGGAGCTGAAACGTACAACGTTCCACCGTCGCGCCGGACGATGGTCATTGAAGCACGCACAGAGCTTACTGTGTAGTGTACTGTTGGCGCGACATAGCCCACGGCTCAGGACTCCGGGTTCGCCAAGCCTGTACTCAGCAAATTAATGCTGAGCCCTTGAGGGACACGTGTTTTTATGATTAAATTATGTTCCGTGCAAAATTCTACCAGGCGATCTCTTCTTTCATTCCTTCTTCCCAGTTCGTATTCACCTACTATTTTTCCTTCCCTTCCTTTTCCTACTACCGAATTCCAGTGCCCCATCACAATGAAGTTTTCCTGTCCCTTAATTGTCTGAATAATTTCCTTCACCTCTTCAAACATTTCTTCGATCTCCTCATCATCGGCAGAGCTAGTGGGCATATAAACTTGTACCACTGTTGTCGGTGTTGGTTTTGTGCCTATCTCGACTTGATAATGCGATCACTGCGCTGCTCATTGTAGTTTACCCGCATTCCTATTTGTTTATTAATTATTAGACCTACTCCTGTAATACCCCCAACTGATTTTGTAATTATTATCCTATACTCACCTGACCAGAAATCCTGTTCGTCCATCCACCGAACTTCACTAATCCCCATTTTATCTAACTTCAACCTATACATTTCCCTTTTCAAATTTTCTAACTTCCCTACCCGATCAAGGGATCTAACATTCCACGCTCCGACCTGTAGAATGCCAGTGTTGTGTTTCCTGATGATCACATCCTCCTGAATAGTCCCCGCCCGGAGATCCGAATGGGGGACTATTTTACCTCCGTAATATTTTACTGGAGAGGATGCCATCATCATATATTCATACTGTAGAGCTGCATGTCTTCGGGAAAAGTAAGGCTGTGGCTTCCCCTTGCTTTCAGCCGTTCGCAGTAACTGCATGGCAAAGTCATGTTAGCTGATGTTACAAGGCCAGCTCAGTCAAACATCCAGATTGTTGCCCCTGTAACTACTGAAAAGGCTGCTGCCCCTCTTCAGGAACCACACGTTTGTCTGGCCCCTCCACAGATACTCCTCCGTTGTGGTTGTACCTATGGTACGGCTATTTGTATCGTTGAGCCACGCAAGCCACTCCACCTCGGCAATGTCTGTGCTTCATGAGGGTGGAAATTCTTATGTAAATAAAACCTACCGATAATAGTGAAGGAATGTTATGTTTTAAATACAAATGAAACCTGTCGAAAGAAGCAATGAAATGTAGTTAAGTTTTTCATACACAAAACGAAATCAGCAACTCGCTGTTAATATTAGTTTGTATTCGTACGTTGTCCTCGATAGCGAGTGTTCATCAGAGACTAGGGTTTCGTCAGGAGTGTCCCTAGGTAAATGTGATAGCACTGCTATTATTTTCTATCCACATGAATGATCTGACGGACAGAGAGAACTGCAAACTGCGTCTGTTTGCTGTTGATGCTGTTGTGTAGTGATTGAATGACTGTGGTAGGATGCAGGATGACTTGGGCCAAATTGCTAGGTGTGAGAGGAATGGCAACTGGCGCTAAATGTGGAAAAATGTAAGGTCATGCAGATGAGCGGGAGAAACAATATCCCTTTGGAATATAACATTAGTAGCGCGCTGCTTGACAAAGTCGCGTCAGTTAAATATCTAGGCGCAACGCTGCACAACGATATGAAATGAAACGAGCATGTATGTAGATGTAGATTATGTAAGACTGGGTCGCTTAATTTTGTCACTGAAGTACGCTTACCAGAATACTTCTGTTACTGTGGCATTACACACAACAGGATCGTCTATTGTGTCTTTGGGACATGACGAAACTAACTGCGCCTCTACTGGTTCCTTCCTGTAATACGCAGTACATATAAGCATAGCATAAATCTAAAACTTCAAATTACGATATCTAGTTTTTATGGAACAAAGCCTGCACAAAGTGATTCCGAACAAGGTGATTCCGAACAAGGTGATTCCGAACAAAAAACTTCTAATAAACGTATGCCCTTTCCGAGTAAACCAATGAAAATAACCACGGGCGGAAAAAGTGTAGGTAGTAAATTAAGCTACTGTTCTATTATGGTTAGTTTAATTGCGTAAGTTACCTCGCAAAAGATGTTCAAAAAGCCCGTCAAATTTATGCATTTTGCTGCTAGCTCGGATCGGCAACACAACACCTGTCTACAAGAGCGGCAAAATGCACTGAAGTTGACGGTGGACTGTTCGAACATATGGAGAAACTTACACAATTAAACAAATCATACCATAAGAGTATCTTAATTTACTTTCACCTTCACTTTTCCCATTCCTAGTTTTTTTCATTGTGTGCCCCGAAACGGTTAAGAAAAGGAGATATTTTCATTAGACGTTTTTTGTTCAGAATCATCAGTAGTATCACCCCCTCAAAGCATGTCCCTTTCCTCCTAACTCAAGCTGTATGTTGACCCAAACTTCACTCGAGTTTCCTGTGGAAACATAATGAAAATTCGTCTAGAAGTTCCGAAGATTGAAGTGCATTACTACAAACCTACCAGCTGATTTTAGTGATGGAAACGTCAAAAATTTGCTTCCTTTTCTGTTCGTTGGAGTCATATAAAATAATTCTCGGGGTCTAATCCGCACATAGACAGTAAGCATTAATTGCACAGAATTGTGCTATAACGGTACCAACTGGTACCCCAGTCTCGTATTTCTTATATACAAATTTTTAAATAATTTGGCTTACTAACAGCAGCCTCACAAAAATAAAATCTTCTTAATAATGTAGTGAAGAGTGAGAACAATTTCAAAACTATCATTCATAAATATTAAGAAACAAAGTGGCTTCCATAATACACAACATTACATTACCCTAAAAAAAGTTAAGTAGATACAGAAGTATTTGATTACATGCCTTGTGAAATACGTGCATTATAAGGTGATAAAAGTTTTACAAAAACAATTTTTAGTCATTTGCACTACTGGCCATTAAAATTGCTACACCACGAAAATGACGTGCTACAGACGCAAAATTTAACCAACAGGAAGAAGATGCTGTGATATATAAATGATTAGTTTTTCAGAGCATTCACACAAGGTTGCCGGCAGTGGCGACACCTACAACGTGCTGACATGAGGAAAGTTTCTAACCGATTTCTCATACACAAACAGCAGTTGCCCGGCGTTGTCTGGTGAATCGTTGTTGTGATGCCTCGTGTAAGGAGAAGAAATGCGTACCATCACGTTTCCGACTTTGATAACGGTCGGATTGTAGCCAATCGTGATTGCGGTTTATCGTATCGCGACACTGCTGCTCGCGTTGGTCGCGATCCAATGACTGTTAGCAGAATGTGAACTCGGTGGGTTCAGGAGTTCAATACGGAACGCCGTTCTGGATCCCAACGGCCTCATATCACTAGCAGTCGAGATGACAAGTCATCCATATGGCTGTAACGGATTGTGCAACCACCACTCGATCCCTGAGTCAACAGATGGGGACGTTTGCAAGACAACAACCATTTGCACGAACAGTTCGACGACGTCTGCAGCAGCATGGATTATCAGCTCGAAGACCTTGGCTGCGGTTATCCTTGACGCTGCATCACAGACAGGAGCGCCTGCGATGGTGTACGCAACGACTGACCTGGGTGCAAAATGGCAAAACGTCATTTTTTTTATTTTTTTATTTTTCGGATGAATCCAAGTTCTGTTTACAGCATCATGATGATCGCATCCGTGTTTGGCGACATCGCGGTGAACGCACATTGCAAGCGTGTATTCGCCATCGCCATACTGGCCTATCACCTGACAAGATGGTATGGGGTGTCATTGGTTACACGTCTCGGGCAACTCTTGTTCTCATCGACGGCACTTTGAAAAGTGGCCGTTACATTTCAGATGTGTTACGATCCGTGACTCTGTCCTTCATTCGATTCCTGCGAAACCCTACATTTCAGCAGGATAATGCACGACCGCATCATGTTACAGGTCCTGTACGGGCCTTCCTGAATACGAAAAATCTTCTACCGCTACCCTGGCCAGCACATTATCCAGATCTCTCACCAATTGAAAACGTCTGGTCAATGGTGGCCGAGCAACTGGCTCGTCACAATACGCCAATCACTACTCTTGATGAACTGTGGTATACTGTTGAAGCTGCATAGTCATGTGCACCTGTACACGCCATCCAATCTCTGTTTGACTTAATGCCAAGACGTATCAAGGCTGTTATTACGGCCAGAGGTGGTTGTTCTCGGTACTGATTTCTTAGGATCTATGCACAGAAATTGCTTAAAAATGTAATCAAACGTCAGTTCTAGTATAATATATTTGTCCAATTAATACCCGTTTATCATCTGCATTTCTTCTTGGTGTAGCAATTTTAATGGCCTGTAGTGTATACTTGATAATATCCTGCTACTATATGAAGAATTCATAAGGGAATAGCATGTAGGTGATTGTCATGCATTTATCAAATTTTGTTGTAGATTAAAATTAAAACAAAACATCCAGTTCCGTAAATCTCAAGCACGTAGCCACGGTTGTTATCCTACCGGCACGCTCTTAATCATGGCGAGAAGTAAATATGATCGCCGGTACATATAAGAGGGCAAGTTAAAAAATTATCCGGGACGTACTATAACTTTTCTTGCAATACAAATAGGATACTAACTTTAACATCATTTTTCAATGTACTCTCCCTGGTTTTCAACGCATTTAGTCCATCGCTGTACAAGCTTCCTCATGGCTTCAGAAAAGGTTTTCCGCTGGGCAGCGAGTCATGCATGTGACGCGTCCTTCACTTCTTGGTCCTAGGTGAGAAACTGGTAGTCACGATTGGCGAGATCAGGACTATACGGACAATGAGCCATACTTCCAACTTGAGCTTCCGGATCATTTGGGCAGTGTGGGCAGCAGTATGCGGATGGGCATTGTCGGACAACAACACAACACATTTCGACAGTATTCCTCAGCATTTGCTTCGAAATGCAGACTTCAGCTAATCAGTAAGCATCTCACTGATCGCAAACTATTTATTTTTGTGTCACTCTCCTGATATCGCTCCAGTACTGGACTTTTTGCATCCCAAACAACGCCAAGCATCAGTTTTCATGTGGATGATAGGGTTTTGAACTGTTTACATTCCATACTCCGCCGTTTACTCTTCTGCTCATAATGATAGATCCACGTTTCGTCACTAGTGATGATTTCGTCCGGTTCGTTACCATAGTGATCCAAATATTTTGGTGCACCTCCATGCGTTTTTGCTTATTCTACTTCGTGAGTTGTTTCGGGACCAATCTTGCACAGACTTCATAGAATCCAAGTTTGTTGTGGATAATTTCGTAGGCACAACTATGACTGATTTGCAGACGATGTCATATTTCATGAACAATCACTGATCTGTCTAACAGAACATTGTGTCGACAGTTTTTGGTGGACTAAAACGATTGCCGGTAAGTCTCTGTGGGGGCTCGAATCTCTAAAATTTGACCTTTACGCGAGATATATGCAAGAGAAAACAACAGATCTGTTAACTCTTCTAGAAACGTACATTTTGTGGACTTTGACAGCAAACCTCAACATGATGTAAAACGCTTCTCTTCTGGCTTCTGTCACTGGAATTTGGTTTATCAGCTCCGTGACGGTTTTGTACTAACAAAATGAACCTGCAACGAATATTACAGGTTGCTAGTGGAAAAAGGGCAAAACTGTAAGGTGATACATTATTCACTCGATTACATGTGTGGCCTCCAAACGCCGCCTGATATTCTGATTCATATGTAAGGACTACAGTTATATAAGATATTTACCCATAAATACGGTCGCGAAGGAAAAAGTTTACTTTTCGGTTTACACATACAACTCTTCTCTGGAATAGTGAAGAGCACGTTATAGAAAGTATTCCTAGACATAGATTAAGTACAATAACTGCTTATTTCTTTTTCTAACAGTTTTCAGAGCCAGAAATACTACGTTATTTTGAGAATAAATACGACACTTTTTTTCTGTCACCATATGCACGTCCTGAAGGAAAAAGATACCGTAATAAAAGTACATACTTTAAATGTTTAAAATGCTGCAATTATTATGATACGTTTGCCGCGTGCCGGACAAACAGTATGGTCGAAACCAACCACGGACTGGGCAATCGGAATTCGATTCGTACGGTACGTACTTTGCTACTCCAGCAGGTCTCTCTATATAGATGGCTGATTTTATAGTACATCGTTTTACCGATAATATCTCCCTGTGAGCCACACAGGAGTCTGTGAAACATATCTACCTTTCTCATCGAAAATCAGTTCTCTTAATTTAATCAAAAATTTGTGGTTACCTCCCTTTCTTATAAAATGCGGTGGCCGAGAGGACTGAGGCGCTTCAGTCACGGTCTGCACGGCCACTACGGTCGGGGGTTCGAATCCTCCCTCGGGAATGGATATTTGTGCCGTCCTTAGTTGTAGTTAAGTCCCTTAAGCTTAACAAAAATTTGAACATTTATAAAATGATTTAGTCATCAATACTAAGATTTCCACTTTGCAGCTGAGTGTGCACTGACTTAAAACTGGTTGGTAGACTGAAATTCGTAACTCGAACTCTGAACTTTGCTTCACGCTGTCAATTCTATAAGTAAATACAAACTTCGCAATCCTGCCATTGGTGCGTGTTGGAGAATACCTCGTGTCCCTGATAGTAATTTCCTTTCTTGCTTCAGGTCTAAGCAGAGCGATGGAAAATCGTCTGTCTACATGACTTCGTACGAGTCCTAATTTCTTTTATCTCTGTAGTCATTAAGCGAAACGTAAGCTCACAATAGTAAAATTGTTCGGGCGTCAGCTTCTAAAGTGTATTTCATGCTGATTGTATGGAACCACTTTCTTGTGTTGTAACACAGTGCGTATTTTATTAAGCTACGCTTTGAGGAAGATGAAATCAGAGCTATAGCTATCTGGTAATCAACATTTGTGCTTTACTCAGTCTTAGTTGTAGTGTCCTCGTTCAAATAATCGTTCGTTTCGAATATCAATGAATAATACTGTAAATAAACTTACATTTTCGAGAATTTTTAGCAATTATGAGTGTTTTGCATCACCTAACAACATGATAGTAAATCAGCTTTTGTAACACAATTACTGTGGCACAAATTATAAATGACATATTGAAATGTACTGTGCTATTGTGCGACATTGCAACAGTTGGCAACACAATCGATTACAACGCACCAGGCCACGCCCCTGCATAATTCTGTGAGGCACCTTATCACCAGGTTTGATGAGGTAAACCACTGCAACAGTCTCATACGTTTTGCTCAAACAGAGAGATTCAGGCGTTCTTTCTTCTCGCGCGCTATTCGAGAGTGGAATGGGAGATGAATATTATAAAGGTGGTTCGATGAACAGGGCAGTTGGAATCGATTGTTTAATGTACTGGACGACGAAAACATTTATTTGTCGAATCAAGAGTTCTGGTATCTATAAAACTACTGGTATTCACCTGATCGATTTTATAACAGGCGTTTCAGGCTGCAGTCTACAATATACACTTACGGACTAGATCGGAAACACGGGAAACCGATATTTACAAAGTATAGCACTGCCCTGCGTGTCAATCCAACATCACCTAGAGAGAAGGCCGCGGCGCTCTCGTGTGACATCAGGCAGAGTAGATTGTGCGCGCATTGCTGACTTGGTAGTAGGGATGGATCGGAAATCGCGTATCTATTAAGAGTTACAGTGATTTTGAAGTCGCATTTTTCACAGTCGCAACTTTACAGAATCTGACTACGATTTCAGTCGCAGTTTAGAAGCGCAGTAGCAACTAAGAGGAGCAAGTCGCAACTAAGAGTAGTAAGAAGCAGTTTACTCTCTCAATGCAGTCTGCCATTCTTTAGTTGAATTTGGCACTAACATCTTTGTATTGGGCAGGCTATAGAGTCTACCTGCGATTTCAGTGACAAATCGCGTTTAATAGTAGCAAGTAGCAACTAAGAGACGCAGTTTAGACCATGCCTGCTGCCATTTGTTGGCCGAAATTGGTACTTCTAGCTGTCTGCGTCGTGTATGTGTGGAGTTGTGCATATCTGTGTGGGAAAAGTCGCAAGAGTCAAGTAGCAGTTTAGATCGTGTGAGGCGTGCAGTCTGTTGGTACAACGCCGTCGGTTCAAACGAGCTCGAACGCCCTCACTGGTCCAAACTGCGATTTCAGTGAAAAGTCGCGACTAAGAGTCGCAAGTAGCAAGTGAGAATAGCATTTAATATTCTGCCTTGTGCTACCTTTTGGCCAACTGCCGTACTTTCACTCGTGTGTTGTTTAGGAATGTGGTCGAATTAATAAACAAGATATAGTTTGCTGTATGAAAATGTTTACACTTAGTTGCACTATTTTACCTGGCGGAAGCACTTACATGTTTTTTTGTGACGCAAAGCCTGGCATCTATGTTTTTAGGTTATAGTTGGAAAAGACAACGAATGTGAATGCCAAATAAAGATTGTGTTATGGACTTGATCCCTGTTTAAAATCATTTTTCATCATAAAACCTACAACTATTATGCGAATTCAGAATACGTATCGTTCATTGAAAATCTGAATGCAACGATTATTTTGGCATGCATTATACTTTGTACATGAAACAGAAATTCCAAGGGGATGGGATCAAGTGGTCAACTACGTAATTTTACAAAATGTTTAACAGTAGGCCAACTCTATTTTCAGTGTGGACTGTGTTAAGTACTGCGGTACAGGAGTAAACATGTATCTTCGAGGATTTGATAAAAATTTTACACTTGAAAATACAAAAGTTTTTCGCGTAATGGAAAGTTTTATTTTATCAGTTTTGTTTTAGGTATAGGAATGTTGTTTCCCGTGTTTTTCGTTTTTGTACATCCCCTCCTGTGATGACATGAGTGAAAGACGTGTGGTATCGAGTCGTTCAGTATTATTAAAACTTTTGTTTATTACAGTGGTGTCAACGACCGATGAATGGCCTTAGAAATCTAAATTACATAGAATGATGGATATAATATTTTGTTTATCATAAAATAAATGTTATTCTTGGTCTGGGGTTGTAAGGTTTCTTGCGTGTAACCTTGTACGGTCTGTTAAATATTCTTATAAAGTGAAGATTAAGTTGTCAACATTAGCACGCTAGGTCGGCACTTCGATAAGTAAAATATAACGCAAGCTCTTATCAACAGGTAAACTAACCTAAGGACAACACACACACCTATGCCCCAGGAAGGTCTCGAACCTCCACAGTGAGCAACCGCGTGCTCCGCAGCGAGACGCTTTAGACCGCTCGGCTACTCCACCGCTGCCATTTAGAACTAATGTTCCGTCTTTCGTTAGTCGTTCGCGCTCTACGGTGCCTGGGCAAAATAAATGGATAAACGATGCTTGCAACAGCAGACAAATGTGTTAAAAATAGCGAGCATTAGATAACAAACGAAATGTAACGGTAACGAACGCTACAAACTGGTGTGCTTGTGTGTCAAACATTCTAGACGTGTGACCATACGTACCTTAACAATTCCTCTCGATGGACACCACGGAAAATAAAAACGCTTAACAGTAACGTAGTTCGATCTCCAGTGCGATCACAATCACACAGCGTTCTCTGATGCCTGCAGACAGGAGGAGAAAACGCCTGACTCACCATATAGCGGTTTACATGCGACAGAAATAGATGATGCGAGTGGTCTGGGCTGCGCGCTCCCATCGGGTACCGCCGGGCACGCAGTCACCCGTTACCGACTGCCCGCCCCATTCCACGGATTTAAAGGCGCGTGTGTCTTTAACTGAAATTAGCGTAACGAGGTATTCATGGCAAAATATGTAGTGACATCGAAAGGTTTTAAAGGGAAAATAGAATTTTCATAAGTCACTCACGGTGTATTTCACATTTACTTATCATCTTATTCGAATTGGTAAGTGGCTTATACCTGACGATGTTTAAAAACATCTTTTCATAGATTCTACAGGCAAGAACATAGCACTTTCGTTGCACTGACACAGTTGCTGTAATCTGCCGAATGTTTCTGTTAAGATAGGCTATAGACCTACTTGCCAATTTATGTTACTTGCGAATAACATTACACACCAAACATTGAAATAGCTTTTAGAAGGCTAATTGACATTTGCCGAGGTGTAAATCATCCGTACATACATATGGAGCATCAATAGTCTTTATTTGTATATATTTACATGTAGGACGAGGTATCTTTCATGGATGATATATATATATATATATCATTTGCCACAAAAATCGCGAAATCACGGAAGTAGCAGAAATCAGAAAAGTAGCAGAAATCGCAGAAGTTGCAATAGCGGTAGCAGAAATCGCAGAAGTAGTAGAAATCACAGAAGTAGCATTCAGAGTCACTGGAATCGCAGTTTGAATGGGGAAAGATGCATGTTGATTTTTAAACTGCGATTGTAAACAGTGACAAATCGCAATTAAGAATCGCAGATACCTAAAAGTAGCAGTCACAGAAATCGGAAAAACGCAGTTTAGCCCATCCCTACTGGGTAGCCGCTGGGGCACGGCCCACTATGCCGAAGCAGCGAGTCAGTCAGCTATGCGCGCGCAACCTACTCTACCTGACGTCACAGGAGAGCGCCGCGGCCTTCTCTCTAGGTGGTGGTGGTCAATCCCATCCATGTGGTCTCGTATAGCAAATTCCTTAGAGAGCAGTCGTGTTTTTTTTTTTTTTTTTTTTTTTTTTTTTTTTTTTTTTTTTTTTTTTTTTTTGCTGGGTTAATAAGAACACCGAAAACTGTGAACGCTGTGTGATTGTGATCGCACTGGAGATCGAACTACGTTACTGTTAAGCGTTTTTATTTTCCGTGGTGTCCATCGAGAGGAATTGTTAAGGTACGTATGGTCACACGTCTAGAATGTTTGACACACAAGCACACCAGTTTGTAGCGTTCGTTACCGTTACATTTCGTTTGTTATCTAATGCTCGCTATTTTTAACACATTTGTCTGCTGTTGCAAGCATCGTTTATCCATTTATTTTGCCCAGGCACCGTAGAGCGCGAACGACTAACGAAAGACGGAACATTAGTTCTAAATGGCAGCGGTGGAGTAGCCGAGCGGTCTAAAGCGTCTCGCTGCGGAGCACGCGGTTGCTCACTGTGGAGGTTCGAGACCTTCCTGGGGCATAGGTGTGTGTGTTGTCCTTAGGTTAGTTTACCTAGATTTAAGTAGTTTGTAAGCAACGGATTGATGACCACGCAGTTTGGTCCGATAGAATTACAAACAATTGAATATTTTGAGTTCTAAATGTTTGTACAACATCCACCTGTGGCATTACACCGAATTTCTCTAATTAAACACTGAATGTCACAATTAATAATTGGGGTCGTAACTTTTGGAATATTGTTTAGAAGCGCGGGTTTGAGTCCCGGACCAGGTGACATGGCAGCAGAAACTTTAGAACTGTCGACGGGGACGGCGGTGTGGGCGAGGACAAGGGCGGGTGGTGGCAGCTGCCCTTAAGTTACTGTTAAATTGATATGCAAATTTAATGCGGAATGTTCAAATTGTTAATGCATAAATTAAATTGATATGAATAAAATAATAGGGAGCGGTGGTGGATGGTATGTGGGCGGAGGTGGGGGCAGCACTCCCACAAGTGTCCACTTGTGAAGGTGGACATGTTCGTCGTTATTCCGGGTAATTGTACTGTCCGAAGTACGCAATACTTGGGTCCTTTTTTTTAATGTTGGTGTACATCGATAAGTAATATCTTTTGTAAAATAAAAAAAAGGGGTGGTGCGGGTTCGAGTCCCAGACCGGGTCGCATGAGTCGGAATTCTTTAGGGTTGTTGATGGGGTGGAGGTGGGGATGGTAACTGTGCTCACACAAGTGCTTACTTGTGTAGGCAGTTGCCCTTGTTACTGATAAAAACATGGGTTGTTACAATTAAATATATATGCAAATTTAATTAAATTAATTGGAGGCGGTGGGTGTGAGGCGTCAGTATGGCGGGGGTGGAATGGTGGAGGGATAACGGTACTTGGATGACGTCATCAACAGAGTAAAGGTACCTCGGTGGTCGGGCAAGTGGTCGCGTGCGCGTCGGCGGCCATGGAAGTGTGCCCAGGTAGCGAAATGGTACCCTGGAACCGTATACCCTTTGCTATACTATTTGTAGTTACTGATTTGGCGGCGTAGTATGCTAATGTTGGCAACTGCATGTTCGACAAGGACGAGGGTATATACAAGAACGTGTCAACCATAGAACAGGAACAGCATTAATTATTTACTTAATCGTCATTACACAAAAAACAACCCCCCTCATTCTAAGCGGTTGCGTTTTCAAACAGCCTTCAACGGTCGTTTCCAACATCATCACAATACCTCGACAACTGTAAGTAAACATTTATCTTGATATTACTACCAGAATAAAGTCCCAGCCGAGGCCAGTCACATGGTCTTCAAAGTCGACAAAAATATTGGAAATCAATATAAAAAAATCGCACTGACTTGTTTTACGGCCCACTTTAGATTTGTAGTTTTATAAGTTTTTGCAAACATTTTGGGCCAAAATAATAATCTAAATAATAAAAAATTATGGTGATAAGATTACGACTCTACTATTGTGGTAATATTTATGCACCCAACACTAAATATTCTTTCTGACCGTATTTTAACAAACAGCCAAAACTATATGATGTTTGAGTTCAACTTTGACAAACATACTCTGTTTTGAACTTTTACCTCTTTGAACAATCATTTTAATATCTCTCCCACTTTTTTATTACATTTTCCCGTCAAAATATTATCACCTGTCTTGCCAAGGTAGTTCAAACTTTATTTTCTTTGCCTGTACTGGTTACGAATGACTATAGCCTGGAACGAACATAGCGTGCAATTGGCGTTCGTACGAGTGACTATAGCCTGGATGGAACACAGCGTACATTTGGCGTTCGTAAATCAAGTAAATCAGTCATATGACATCCCTCGCCCCAAAATCTCTTTTACGTACGCCATCTTGCTTTCTCTACTTGATGATTTTGTTATTATAACTCAAGCGTTGTTATTTCAAAGCAACGGCGCACTGAAAATTATCAAAAACACGACGTTCTTAGGACAATGAATTATAATCTAATGTTGGTTAGTTAGTTAACACCTGTCTTCGATAGTTCGAGAATCACGGATTACTCTCGCAGCTGTTCGCCATAGCGTAATAGGCGAGGAACTAGTTTGTGATGTACGAACATGTTACACGGTAGTTCGGAATTTGCTAGCGCGGTTGCTCAGCGCACTCGGTCAGAGGGTTGCCGGCATAGTAGCTCGACGCCCTCTGTAACGAGAGAACTAAGTAATACGAAATGATCAAAATAGGACAAAACAAACCAACGTCCACAAAGTACCCATTGAAACCGACGAACCAATCGAAAGAGAGAAAACGAAAGACGGTTCAACTAACACAATCTGAAGAGAAGGTATGTGCAATGCCGCGCCACGTCACATTACACAGAGTAGGTTGCGATCGTGTAGCTCACTGGCTGGCCGCTGTGAGCGGTGGGCTGTGTCCCATCAGACAACCAGTAAGCTACGCGATCGCGAGCTACTCTGCGTGGCGTGACGCGGCAGGGCAGTGCACAGGCCTTCTCTTCAGACGGTGTTGGTTCAACGCCAATAAAAAACTGAGTAAAATTCTCAACGAACAACCCAGAACAAATATGAAAAAATTACCGCAAAGCATCGATTTCACTGACGGAAAAAAAAACCATCACTGTCAATTTTTGTCCCTCTTTATTTTTCCTCTTGCTTCCTAAAAGGTTTTCGCACACTGTTGTTAAAGGTATTCTGCATGATTCTGAGTTGTTCAAAGGTAACAGCACTTTCTCTGAAAAGCGCATTTGTTCTGTTTTGAGAACATGCCATGTACGAATTGTAAACAAAGACTTCCTTAACACATGTACATGTACATAAACTGGGGAGATACTGTTACAATGACTGTTGTAAATGACGTATTGGTAGTACTAACTTTGTGAATATATTGAGCACTAGAGTTATGTGGAATTCAGTATTACTACACTTATTCCAAGTACCGTTATCCCTCCACCCCGCCATACTGACGCCTCACACCCACTGCCTCCAATTAATTTAATTAAATTTGCATATCAATTTAATTGTAACAACCTATGTTTTTATCAGTAACAAGGGCAACTGCCTACACAAGTAGGCACTTGTGTGAGCACAGCTACCGCCCCCACCTCCACCCCATCAACAACCCTAATGAGTTCCGAGCCGCCGGCCGTGGTGGCCGCGGGGACTGAGGCGCTCCAGTCACGGTCTGCACGGCCACTACGGTCGGGGGTTCGAATCCCCCCTCGGGCATGGATATTTGTGCCGTCCTTAGTATAAGGTAGTTCGTAAGTAGTTTGTAAGTTTAGGGACTGATGACCCCGTAGTTAAGTCCCATAAGCTTAACAAACATATGTACATTTTTTGTAGTTCCGAGCCGTGCGACCCGGTCCGGGACTCGAACCCGCACGCCCTTTCTTTTTTCACAAAAGATATTACTTATCGATGTACACCAACATAAAAAAAAGGACCCAAGTATTGCGTACTTCGGACAGTACAATTACCCGGAATAACGACGAACATGTCCACCTTCACAAGTGGACACTTGTGCGAGTGCTGCCCCCACCTCTGCCCACAGGCCATCCACCACCGCTCCCTATTATTTTATTCATATCAATTTAATTTATGCATTAACAATTTGAACATTCCGCATTAAGTTTGCATATCAATTTAACAGTAACTTAAGGGCAGCTGCCACCACCCGCCCTTGCCCTCGCCCACGCCGCCGCCCCCACCGACAGTTCTTAAGTTTCTGCCCCCGTGTGACCCAGTCCGGGACTCAAACCCGCGCTTCTAAAAAAAATTCCAAAAGTTACGACCTCAATTATTAATTGTGACATTCAATGTTTAATTAGAGCAATATGTTTAATACACAGAACCTTAAGTACAAACCACAATTTTGCAGTTAAAAAGAAAACGTAATCACGGTTTGAAATAGAATATTTGCTCTTTATTTTAGCTCAGAACAGAGTAACTTAACGAAAAAAAAATAAATGTCATGTTTCTTATAGCTTATGGGACATAACTACGGAGACATCAGTCCCTAAACTTACAAACTACTTATCAACTACCTTATACTAAGGACGGCACAAATATCCATGCCCGAGGGGGGATTCGAACCCCCGACCGTAGTGGCCGTGCTGACCGTGACTGGAGCGCCTCAGTCACCTCGGCCGGCATATACACTTCCCTTCTGTTTGATTAAGGAAGTACGCTTTCCACAGAAATCTGGGACTCCTTTATATACGAAACTACCTGTATCAGCACTTTGTACATGTTGTTGTTGTTGTTGTTGTGGTCTTCAGTCCAGAGACTGGTTTGATGCAGCTCTCCAACCTACTCTATCCTGAGCAAGCCTTTTCATCGCCTCATAAGAACGACAACCCACATCCACTTGAATCTGCTTACTATACGCGTCTCTTGGTCTCCCTCTGCGATTTTTACCCCACACACTTCCCTCCAACGCTAAATTCACAATTCCTTGATGTCTAAGAATGTGTCCTACCAATCTATCCCTTCTTTTAGTCAATGTATGCCAGAAATTTCTTTTCTCCCCAATTCGGTTCAGTACCTCCTCATTAGTTACGCGATCCACCCACCTAATCTTCAGCATTCTACTGTAGCACCACATTTCAAAAGCCTCTATCCTCTTTCTGTCCACACTGCTTATCGTCCATGTTTCACTCCCATACAAGGCAACACTCCATACAAATGCCTTCAGAAAGGACTTCCTTAGGCTTAAATCAATATTCGATGTTAACAAATTTCTCTTTTTCAAAAACGCCTTTCTACCCATTGCCATTCTGCATTTTATATCATCTGTACTGCGACCATCATTTGTTATTTTACTGCCCAAGTAACAAAACTCATCTACCTCCTTTATTGTTTCGTTACCTAGTCTAATTCCTTCAGCATCACCTGATTTTCTTACACTGCACTCCATTACCCTAGTTTTACTCTTGTTAATCTTCATCTTATATGCACCTTTCAACACATTGTCCATTCTGTTTAACTGCTCTTGCAGGTCCTTTGCTGTCTCTGACAGAATTACTATGTCGTCGGCAAAACGCAATGTTTTTAATTCTTCATCCTGAACTTTAATTCCTTCTCCAAATTTCTCCTTGGTTTCCTTTATAGCTTGCTCAATGTACAAATTGAACAACATAGGGGAAAGGCTACAACCCTGTCTTACTCCCTTTCCAACCACTGCAACCCTTTCATGCCCTTCAACTCTGACAACCGCTGTCTGATTTGTGTACAAGTTGCAAATAACCTTACGCTCCCTATATTTTACTCCTGCTTGCTTCAGAACTTGAAAGAGTTTATTCCAATCAACATTGGCAAAAGCCTTCTCCAAATTTACAAAAGCTAGAAATGTAGGTTTGCCTTTTCTTAATCTATCTTCTAGGATAAGCCGTAAAGTGAGTATTGCCTCCCGTGTTCCTACATTTCTCCTGAACCCAAACTGATCTTCCCCGAGATCGGCTTCTACCAGTTTTGCCATCCTTCTGTATATAATTCGTGTTAATATTTTGCAACCATGACTTATTAAACTGATGGTTCTGTAGTTTTCACACCTGTCTGCACCCGCTTGCTTTGGAATGGGGATTATAACATTTTTCTTAAAGTCTGAGGGTACTTCGCCTGTCTCATACATCTTACACACAATGTGAAACAATTTTGTCATGGCTGGTTCTCCCAGAGACTTCAGTAACTCTGACGGGATATCATCTACTCCAGGGGCCTTGTTTCGACTTAGATCTTTCAGTGCTCTGTCAAATTCATCTCTCAGTATAGTATCTCCTATTTCATCATCATCTACATCCTCTTCCCTTCCTACAATAGTGTCTCGAAGTTCATTTCCTTTGTAGAGCCCCTCTATATACTCTTTCCACCTTTCAGCTTTCCCTTCTTTGCTGAGAACTGGTTTTCCATCAGTGTCCTTGATATTCATAGAGCTGTTTTTCTTATCGCCAAATGTTTCTTTTATTTTCCGGTAGGCTGTATCTAATTTTCCCCTATTTATACATTCTTCTACATCCTTGGATTTGCCTTCTAGCCATTCCTGCTTAGCCATTTTGCACTTCCTGTCAATCTCATTTCTTAGTCGTCTGTACTCCATTTTGCCTGTTTCATTTATTGCATTTTTATACTTTCTCCTTTCATCGATTAAATTTAGTATCTCCTGTGGTATCCAAGGATTCTTTGTAGGTCTTGCCTTCCTACCTATTTTGTCCTCTGCTGCCTTCACTATTTCATCTCTCAATTTTACCCATTCCTCCTCAACTGTTTTATTTTCCCCTGTTTCTGTCAATTGTTGCCTGAAGCTCCCTCTGAAATTCTTAAGAACTTCAGGTTCCTTCAATTTATCTAGGTCCCATCTCCTTATATTCCTACCTTTCTGTAGTTTCTTCAGTTTCAGCCTACAGTTCATAACCAACAAGTTATGGTAAGAGTCTATGTCTGC
Organism: Locusta migratoria; assembly: GCA_026315105.1. Lineage (NCBI taxonomy): Eukaryota > Metazoa > Arthropoda > Insecta > Orthoptera > Acrididae > Locusta > Locusta migratoria. The sequence goes on from CM048746.1 coordinate 223,410,144, forward strand.
CCCTGGGTATGTCCTACACTTCAAAACCTGGTTCCGAAATCTATGTCTTACCATTATAAAATCTATCTGGTATCTCCCGGTGTCTCCTGGTCTCTTCCGCGTATACAACCTTCTTTTGTGGTTCTTAAACCAGGTGTTTGTTATAACTAAATTATGTTCCGTGCAAAATTCAACCAGGCGGCTTCCCCTTTCATTCCTTTTGCCCAGACCATATTCACCCACTATCTTCCCTTCCCTTCCTTGTCCTACTACCGAATTCCAGTCTCCCATAACAATTAAGTTTTCCTCTCCCTTAATTGTCTGAATAATTTTCTTTAGCTCCTCATATATTTCTTCGATCTCCTCATCATCGGCAGAGCTAGTTGGCATATAAATCTGTACTACTGTTGTCGGTGTTGGCTTCGTATCTATCTTGACAATGATAATGCGATCGCTGTGCTGGTCATAGTAGTTTACCCGCATTCCTATTTTCTTATTCATTTTCAATCCTACTCCTGTGATTCCCCCAACTGATTTTGTATTTATAATCCTGTACTCGCCTGACCAGAAATCCTGTTCATCCTGCCACCGAACTTCACTAATCCCCATTATATCTAACTTCAACCTATCCATTTCCCTTTTTAAATTTTCTAATTTTCCTACTCGATTAAGGGATCTAACATTCCACGCTCCGACCCGTAGAATGCCAGTATTGTCTTTCCTGATGATCACATCCTCCTGAGTAGTCCCCGCCCGGAGATCCGAATGGGGGACTATTTTACCTTCGGAATATTTTACCCGAGAGGATGCCATCATCATATGTTCACACAGTAGAGCTGCATGTCCTCGGGAAAAATAACGGCTGTAGTTTCCCCTTGCTTTCAGCCGTTCGCAGTAGCTGTGTGGCAAAGCCACATTAGCTGATGTTACAAGGCCAGCTCAGTCAATCATCCAGACTGTTGCCCCTGTAACTACTGAAAAGGCTGCTTCCCCTCTTCAGGAACCACACGTTTGTCTGGCCTCTCCACAGATACCCCTCCGCTGTGGTTGCACCTACGGTACGGCTATCTGTATCGTTGAGGCACGCAAGCCACCCCACCTCGGCAATGTCTGTGGTTCATGGGAGTGGCACTTTGTACATAATGTTCATTATTACAGTATGCTCCTAGTTTACATGCATATGCTTCAGAAGACCATTGTTCAATTCGTTACGTATTTAACGGCTAACAACCGTAAGTTACGTTCTTAAATCTCGTACTACTGATGGCCGTTGTTAACTGATGCTAATACGGCATTTTTAGACACTAGATTATCATTTATCGTACGAAGAACGACGTGTTTTTGTTAATTCTTCAGTGCGCCATTTCTCTGAAATGACAACGAGTAAGTTATAATAAGAAAGTCGTCAAATACGCAACGCAAGTTGGCCTATGCCAGAGAGGTCTGAGCGAGGAATGTCACGTGACATCTCCGAACAGCTAGTTTTCGTTAATTCAATGGATGGTGTCAAATCTCAGTTATTTTTGCAAATATCTCTCAAACGTTACGAGATATAAAAAAAACATAAGGGCACTAAGTTGTAGAGAATTTCCTCCTCTACAAATTCGGTTATTCAATTTTCGCGTCAGATGAACGGTTCGTTTGCAAGTACAATTATATTACAAACGGCTTTTTTTTTTAAATATTATTACCGTATTTTTTGTCCGAAAAATTTGAAAAGGGGAGATTCTGGTCTCTGGCGGTCTACAATTATGTCTGGAAACAGACAGACAGACATCCCAAAATCGCCGTTATTTTTTCAAATATCTCTGAAAGTTTGAGCTGTCAAAAGACGATCGCAAAGGCCCATTTTATTGAGTTACTACTGTAACCTAAAGTAGGCCAGTAAAGGGGTACGACTTAGTCACGTGCGCTGCCCATTGTAATGCAACAATCATACTAGCACTCTAACTCCGTTATTCCTGACGATAAGGATATAAGTGAGAAAGTGTTTAGAAAATAATTAAGCATAATTTCAAAGTTTGTTAGAAGTCGCTAAATGCTTTCATTGTGAAGCACTGTATAATTATAAGATGGATAATTAGCGCTTCATTTTAAGCAAAAGCATGTCTTTGATGCATCTTCTTACTGATGACGACATATGTCCCTAACTATGTACCGTACAGTGATATAATTTTGCTGATGTATTCAGTAGCACTGGTAATTAATAAGTTATGAATAAAAAAAGTCATGGGAAGTGATGAAGTTTGACCACATAAACCACGAAAAAGTATGTCATGTAACGCCGCCAGACGGTAAGCAGACAATATGCCATCCACGTAGTCACTTCCCCGTCGGGGGTTCGAATCCCCCTCGGGATGTTTGTGTTGGTTTTAGTATAAGGTAGTTTATAAGTAGTTTGTTAGTTTATGGACTGATGACCCCACAGTTAAGTCCCATAAGCTTAACAAACATTTGAACATTTCAAGTTGTCACAGTAGCGAGTTTGCAAGGCAATGTCTGCAATATATTTTAGCAGCAGGAGAAATGAGACGTCAGGTTGAAGTGTTACATCCCTTATTTGACAACAGTTACAAAAATTGCTTTAAAGTATGCCCTCCTGCTTGAATGCACACAGCAGTGATTCTTTCAAACATTTCAGAAGAAGAAATCAGTGGGCGTCAAGTCCAGGTTACGTGTTGGCTATGCCACCGGACTACTGCGCTATATCCAGTTCTCACCAAAGCTTTCATCCAATTCCACTCGCAAAATGCGTAGATGCACAATTGCGGTAGTGCCATATTTTCCGTCGCACACTAAGTGGAAAACGTTACACTAACTCTGGCAGTTTTTCTTAAGAAGGTTAGGTAGTTGTTTGCGTTCAGTAGCCGGAGAAACCTGTATGGGGCGACCAGCGTATCGCCTACGAACCCAGCCCAAATGTTGACAGCAAAGCGATCCTGGTGATCACGAACAAAAAGCCTAGGAACTGATAACCACAGTAGTCGAGTCCCATAGATGTACATACATTTGACTTTTTTCAAACTCTGGTGTCGCACCTCATGTTGATGAACCAGTCCGTCAGAACTTCGCACATTTAACACAAATTTGCTCCATTGGGTTTCGAAGTAGGTCTTTAAGCACATGTGTCTCTCTTAGGGAGATATGGATGAAAGTAAACAGGCATGGATCTGGGACTCGATAATTCGAAATTGCTGAACATACAAACGTTGACTAGCGAGAGCATTTCCATCCGCTGCCTCACAAGAACAGTGCATTCCTGTAGGGATGAGCTATGAACGCGCTCGAGAAACGCCGGACGCTAAGGCTCGTCTTCCGTACCTGCGAGGAAGATGTTGTACTTTCCACATTGGTGTCAAGTATACGGCTCTCTCATATTTGAAACTGAGTTAATAGTAGTAACAGAATGGTTTTCAGAAATCTTCTGTTTTAGCCACCGGTAAGTACCTACAGAGATTTTTTGTATCCATCCTTATGATTTCAGCTTAAACCTTAGGTACTTTCTCAACACAGCTACCACAATTTACAACTACAATAATGACTGTTGGTTATTCTATCCTCATACTGATCTCAAGTTTGGATAGTGTTATTTTTTATGCTTGTTCTTTTTATCAAAGCCAAATTAAAAATTAAAGTTTTCCGATACTGGTAGACTGTTTCCAGTACTACACAACCTCTTTACTTAAATTCCTTCAAATGCAGTTTGAATGGATAACATACATAGATAGTTGAGCATTTTGTCTGACTTGCATTATAGCACAATGCGGCCACATCACAAATTTTAATTCAATGCTTCACCTTTAATGTCTTTGACACAGATTTGTGTTTGTATACAGACAAATACGCAACTATTGAGGAATAGGGTGAAGGAATAAATAATACAGAGAACCTGTGATAAAAATTTAATTTTTTGTTCTTGCAAATGAAAAGTAATTTTTCATTTTCATAAGCAAACAAAACTATGGTAAGACACTATCAAAGCACACAACATATTCACGATTAAGATCAAGCTTATTGTAAGTAGCGCAAGTAAAAAAGTTCTTTTTCGTCTTCTACTTAGCTTCTTGATCATTCAGCATAGAGATCTGTGGCGGTATAGGTGACAGAGTTTTTGTCGAGACAAGCAACAACAATGCCTGCATTGAAATCAGAGTAGTTTGGATATGCAGTAGCAGGTACATCCTTACAGTGTAAACATGCAGTGGACTTTCTCTACAAAGCGGATCAGGACTGTGTTATGTTGTTGTTCTCATCTGCACGTGTATGATCCCCATGTAGTGCAATCATCTATTTTCTCACAATCAACAAGAAATATATACGGGTCATCATACTACGAGAGCACCGGATCTGGCGAGTATATCGCCCGGTAATCTGATAAAAAATGGCAACACAGACCTGCGGAACTCAGCCTCGTGGCGCACTCGCTGAATTTTAACCAAATTTCTTTCTGATTCAGCCGAAGGCGTGCTTCGCCTTCGCCAAAGTGCAAAGTAGCATAGTGTGTCACTAAAATTTCCACCCCGAGCAACACATCTACAACTAATGACGGCACAACCATAAAATTGGTCACAAAAACAGGTCCTTGAGACGAGAATTGAATCCCGGCCAGCCTCCGTACCTCTACGCTATCCCAACCAATGCGCTCTTGACCTTGGTGCGTTGCAGGGCAGAGGTCTGCAAATCGCCGCTTTCGCTCTCTCGTACTCGGTCGAGTGCGCAACGCTCGGCGGTGGGGAGCCGAGTGTGTACTCCCGCAACGAGCGTGTTGACACTTGAACGAGGCTACGTAGGGCGGGGCGGGCAGAGGCCGCACAGCGTGGTGCTGCCGCTATACTCACAAGGAAACCTACCCAAGTGTCACTTTCCGATTTTTATGAAATTTGCATATAATACATGAAAAACTATGAGACACGTATATTTTTAGCGGCGGCAAAACATATTTAAGAGGTGAAAAGGTTCCTCCAAAATTGGGACTAAAATAGAAAAATGGCGATAACTTACAGATTAGTGAAGCGATTTTAATGGTTTCTGGTATGAAAATATCTTTTGATAAAAGACAATATTCATAGATTCAACTTAGATTAAATCGAAACAATTTTTAGCACAAAAAACTGATCAGTTTAGGGGTAGCTGCCCCCCTAATTGTCACTCCCCCTTCAATGTACCTAGACCGATCTCTTATCAAAAGATACTTTCATACCAAAAATTATTAAAATCGCTTCACTAGATTCTAAGTTATCGGGATTTTCCTATTTTAGCCCAAATTTTGGAGGCACCGTTTCCCCATTTAAATATGTTTTTCCGCCGATAAAAAAATACGGGCCCCACAGTTTTTCATGTATTATAAAATATCCAAATTTCATAAAAATCGGAGGGTGACACTTGGATAGGTTTCCTTGTCAGTCGCTACGGCAGCGGCTCTGTGGCTCTGAGGTGTGGGCTGCTGTTGCGTCTGACGCACCCCTACCATCTAAAGGAACTAAAATCAGTAATGCTGTAGACGTGTATTCCTGTATAGTAGCAAGTGACCGCAATATCATTATACCGCAAACGAGACAAAAAGGTTGTTTTTACCAACTACAACATTTGGAAGTAATGTAAAGGATCCAAAGAGAAACTATGGAACAAATGTTTGTATAGTCTATGGGACTTAACTACGGGGTCATCAGTCCCTAAACTTACAAACTACTTACAACTAAGGACGGCACAAATATCCATGACCGAGGGGGGATTCGAACTCCCGACCGTAGTGGCCGTGCAGACCGTGACTAAAGCGCCTCAGTCTCCTCGGCCACCGCGGCCGGCACTATGGAACAAACGACGTTTTTATTGCAATGTACAAAAGTGAATGTTACCGTACAACAAAGTATACATCGAAAAGTAACACCATTATCCACAAACTATTGCATTGTAATTGCAATGTACTGTTAAAATATCATTGTCACGTTGTAGATCGAGTTCCTCTATCAGAGATCAGGTTCCCTTCCGCGCTGAAAGTACATTTGAGGCGGGCATACAAAATACTCTTTTTGCCAATAAAGCTAGCTTAGGAAAGAGAGTACTGTTGTCGTTATCACCAATTCATGCTAAATAAAGGTCCAATTTATTGGTGGATTGCGACTCGCGCATTTCACAGTCCAGCCATTCCGAAAACATGCACTTCATTCTTTTGGCTGGTCCACCCGGGTGACATTCTTCAGACGGATATAAATAAATGTAACATAGATATCACTGAAACAGCAGGGGCACCATAAATTCGTACACCTGTGTAAAATACACAATTGGAATAAGATGATTTAAAATAGGTAGAGGATATATGAGCAGTAGACCGGCATATGATCATGACGACGGAAAAAAGTGCGGATCCTACATATTGCGTAAAAGCTTGCATGCGTTCTTCATTATGTAGATAAGAATGACGACAGCGGCAGTGGGGGATATATGAATGTTGCAATTGGAAAAATTCCCGTTAAGGACTCACTCGGAAAAGGTAGAGGCACAGCAACCACGCACAGTGGCAAAATGCTACGGGAATATATATATTAACGGGGTGCAACACAGATGCACAAACCTAACCAAACGGGTGTACATCAATATCGTGTATTTAATATCAATATAAAAGACGGGCAAAGTATTCCAGGACTTGAGAGTGACTTGCCTCGTTAAGACGGCAAGTAACACCTACCACTTAACTGGCACTAACAGTCCACATATTGGGAACAAGAAAAAAAGAAAGGTCATGGGAAACTCATTTAGTAAATGACCTTTGCACAGAAACTTTATATTAATCACGTATATTAAACCGTATGGTAAAGTACAAAATGCGAAACTGAATGGCTAGTTCAAGTGGATCGAGAGAACAGCTTTCGAAGCACCTGGGAAAGGAACAATTCCAAACTTCGCAGTCAGGATGTATTCTGTAGCGTCTAGTTTGCTCCCGACGCTCGGCTTGGACTCGAGTAGCGGTGCTGTGGGCGACCGAGTGGCGAGTGGGCAGTGTGGACAGTCGGGACAGTCGAGCGTGCGCCGCTCGAACGAGCGTGCAGGAAGTCGAGCGCAGCCACACGCTTGTCGCAAGCTGCAGTACCGACACCTGGCGGACTGTCTTAGAACGACATGTATCATGCGATTCGAGCGAGCAACCGAGCGACGTGCAGACCTCTATTGCAGGGGAAGTTCCAGCCAAGATGCCACTGATTGGCAGCGCTCGTATGCCGCCTTACTTGCCTGTATCGATAATGCATCGGAGCTCCACATCTCTCAGAGAAATTGTCAAGACGGGTTGTATTAAATTATCGCTCGGCTCGGGTTCCTCCTCTAAGAGGTCTTAAGTCGTCGAACCCTATCAGTCTGACTTGTTCCGTCCACTGTTCGTCGTCTGACTCCGAGAAGGAAGGAACAGAGCAGGATCGTCATTATTTTGACGTCGATGGTTCGGGTTGCGCGTCTGGCTTTATGTTATACTTCGGGTTCAGCGAACGCACTTCCACAGCCTGCGGAAGCGTGTTCGGCCATTCCCAGTGAACGTGCTTGGAATTTACATAGCGCGGTTCGTTATTATCGGAATTCCAGTTATTGCCGTTCCCCCACTTTCGCTTTTTCTTCCCGCGGTAATCTCCTTAACACCCGTTCTCATTCCGGTTACGCAATTGCCCGTTTTGCTGGATTCGCGGGACGTTCCTCCAAGACTGCCGATTTGAACCACTATTCTGCTCCTTCTCCCTTATCTGATTCTGATTATCATTCCCCTTTCCCTGTTTGGCTGGAAAGTTATTCTGCGGGAGGTCGTAATCAAAATCGAGATCTTCTAGGAGAGCTTGGAACTGCTCCACATCGTCTTTGCATCTCCCTGCTAAGAGAGCATTGCACAGCTTACCCAAACAAATCCTAACAAGCTCATGCATGGGATACGGGTTAGCCAAATAATAGTTCTTATTCAACATGTCCTGGAAGAACTCGGCCGGACTGGTAAAGTTCCACTGTCCGAAGGGGGGCATCATTTGGATGTTATGGTACACGCTGTACTGCTGACTCTCGGACCAGTTGTTGTTGTTGTTGTTGTGGTCTTCAGTCCGGAGACTGGTTTGATGCAGCTCTCCACGATAACCTATCCAGAGCAAGCCTCTTCATCTCCACATAAGAACGGCAACCTACATCTGTCTGAATCTGCTTAATGTATCCAGCTCATGGTCTTCCTCTGCGGTTTTTACCCCACACACTTCCCTCCAACGCTAAATTCACAATTCCTTGATGTTTAAGAATGTGTCCTACCGATCGATCCCTTCTTTTAGTCAAGGTATGCCAGAAATTTCTTTTCTCCCCAATTCTGTTCCGTACCTCCTCATTAGTTACGCGATCCACCCACCTAATCTTCAGCATTCTTCAGTAGCACCACATTTCAAAAGCCTCTATCCTCTTCCTGTCCGCACTGTTTATCGTCCATGTCTCACTCCCATACAAGGCAACACTCCATACAAATGCCTTCAGAAAGGACTTCCTTAGGCTTAAATTAATATTCGATGTTAGCGAATTTCTCTTTTTTAAGAACGCTTGTCTACCCACTGCCATTCTGCATTTTACATCCTCTGTACTGCGACCATCATTTGTTATTTTACTGCCCAAGTAACAAAATTCATCTACCTCCTTTATTGCTTCGTTACCCAATCTAATCCCTTCAGCATCACCTGATTTTCTTACACTGCACTCCATTACCCTAGTTTTACTCTTGTTAATCTTCATCTTATATGCACCTTTCAACACATTGTCCATTCTGTTTAACTGCTCTTGCAGGTCCTTTGCTGTCTCTGACAGAATTACTATGTCGTCGGCAAAACGCAAAGTTTTTAATTCTTCACCCTGAACTTTAATTCCTTCTCCAAATTTCTCCTTGGTTTCCTTTATAGCTTGCTCAATGTACAAATTGAATAACATTGGAGAAAGGCTACAACCCTGTCTTACTCCCTTCCCAACCACTGCATTCCTTTCATGCCCTTCAACTCTGACAACCGCTGTCTGGTTTTTGTACAAGTTGTAAATAACCTTACGCTCCATATATTTTACTCCTGCTTGCTTCAGAACTTGAAAGAGTTTATTCCAATAAACATTGTCAAAAGCCTTCTCCAAATCTACAAAAGCTAGAAATGTAGGTTTGCCTTTTCTTAATCTATCTTCTAGGATAAGCCGTAAAGTGAGTATTGCCTCCCGTGTTCCTACATTTCTCCTGAACCCAAACTGATCTTCCCCGAGGTCGGCTTCTACCAGCTTTTCCATCCTTCTGTATATAATTCGTGTTAATATTTTGCAGCCATGACTTATTAAACTGATGGTTCTGTAGTTTTCACACCTGTCTGCACCCGCTTTCTTTGGAATGGGGATTATAACATTTTTCTTAAAGTCTGAGGGTACTTCACCTGTCTCATACATCTTACACACCAGGTGAAACAATTTTGACATGGCTGGTTCTCCCAGAGGCTTCAGTAGCTCTGAGGGAATATCATCTACTCCAGGGGCCTTGTTTCGACTTAGGTCTTTCAGGGCTCTGTCAAATTCTTCTCTCAGTACAGTGTCTCCTATTTCATCTTCATCTACATCCTCTTCCCTTCCTACAATATTGTCTCGAAGTTCATTTCCTTCATAGAGCCCCTCTATATACTCTTTCCACCTTTCAGCTTTCCCTTCTTTGCTGAGAACTGGTTTTCCACCAGTGTCCTTGATATTCATAGAGCAGTTTTTCTTATCTCCAAATGTTTCTTTTATTTTCCTGTAGGCTGTATCTATTTTTCCCCTATTTATACGTTCTTCTATATCCTTACATTTGCCTTCTAACCACTCCTGCTTAGCAATTTTGCACTTCCTGCCAATCTCATTCCTTAGTCGTCTGTACTCCATTTTGCCTGTTTCATTTACTGCATTTTTATATTTTCTCCTTTCATCGATTAAATTTAATATCTCCTGTGATATCCAAGGATTTTTTGCAGGTCTTGCCTTACTACCTATTTTGTCCTCTGCTGCCTTCACTATTTCATCTCTCAATTTTACCCATTCCTCCTCTACTGTTTTATTTTCCCCTGTATCTGTCAATTGTTGCCTAAAGCGCCCTCTGAAATTTTTAAGAACTTCAGGTTCCTTCAATTTATCTAAGTCCAATCTCCTTATTTTCCTACCTTTTTTTTTTAGTTTTTTCAGTTTCAGCCTACAGTTCATAACCAACAAGTTATGGTCAGAGTCTATATCTGCCCCTGGGTATGTCTTACACTGTAAAACCTGGTTCCGAAATCTATGTCTTACCATTATAAAATCTATCCGGTATCTCCCGGTGTCTCCTGGTCTCTTCCACGTATACAACCTTCTTTTGTGATTCTTGAACCAGGTGTTTGTTGTAACTAAATTATGTTCCGTGCAAAATTCTGCCAGGCGGTTTCCTCTTTCATTCCTTTTGCCTAGACCATATTCACCTACTATCTTCCCTTCCTTTCCTTGTCCTACTACCGAATTCCAGTCTCCCATAACAATTAAGTTTTCCTCTCCCTTAATTGTCTGAATAATTTCCTTTAGCTCCTCATATATTTCTTCGATTTCCTCATCATTGGCAGAACTAGTTGGCATATAAACCTGTACTACTGTTGTCGGTGTTGGCTTCGTATCTATCTTGACAATGATAATTCGATCGCTGTGCTGGTCATAGTAGTTTACCCTCATTCCTATTTCCTTATTCATTATGAATCCTACTCCTGTGATACCCCCAACTGATTTTGTATTTATAATCCTGTACTCGCCTGACCAAAAATCCTGTTCGTCCTGCCACCGAACTTCACTAATCCCCACTATATCTAACTTCAACCTATCCATTTCCCTTTTTAAATTTTCTAATTTTCCTACTCGATTAAGGGATCTAACATTCCACGCTCCGACCCATAGAATGCCAGTACTGTCTCTCCTGATGATCACATCCTCCTGAGTAGTCCCCGCCCGGAGATCCGAATGGGGGACTATTTTACCTCCGGAATATTTTACCCAAGAGGATGCCATCATCATATGTTCATACAGTAGAGCTGCATGTCCTCGGGAAAAATAACGGCTGTAGATTCCCCTTGCTTTCAGCCGTTAGCAGTAACTGTGTGGCAAAGCCACATTAGCTGATGTTACAAGGCCAGCTCAGTCAATCATCCAGACTGTTGCCCCTGTAACTACTGAAAAGGCTGCTGCCCCTCTTCAGGAACCACACGTTTGTCTGGCCTCTCCACAGATACCCCTCCGATGTGGTTACACCTACGGTACGGCTATCTGTATCGTAGATGCACGCAAGCCACCCCACCTCGGCAATGTCTGTGGTTCATGGGAGTGGACTCGGACCAGTACGAAGCTAAAAAGTATTGTTGGAAGCTCTTGTAGCTTTCGACATACCAAGGGAATGGCTTCATTCGCGTCGCAGGGTCGCCTTCCAGGTGTCCATGCACGAACTCGATTTTATATTCTTTTGGCGAGTGCGGTGGAAGGGAAAAGTCGAATTGATCTACCCACACCTGCAGATGTATTCCACCGGGTGCGTTACGGAAGGGTTCGAACTAACGCATGGTTAGAAAGTGGTTGTAATCAAAGCCCGGTGCTGGGTCCTGATTACAACGTGCGGTCCTGTTTTGAGCATGGCTCAAACTTGGCCAAGGAGGCTCACGCTCGTCCTCAACAGTGGATTCCGAATCGCGGCCTACGCTCCCGTCTCGGCTGCTACAAGCGCCGCGTGCTGAGCGGCCGTTACACATGGCCTCCTCCTGTTGCCTGGCAACGCGCTCACGCAGATCGTCAGCGTAGTTGCAACTCTCGCTTAAAGGCTGCATGGGGTTCAACTCTACCCGTGCAATCCTTTGCACTACAACTTCTAGCGTGCTTTGCACATTAGTAACTGCAGCGGTCATGACATTGACGAATCCAGAAACTGCACCGATACTTTCCAATGAGTTCACGCACAGTGTTCACCCGCGTGAGCACGTTGTGGACACACGTATCAACAGCTTCGAAGTGTTCGGCAAGACCACTGACCCGCATCTCCATGCTTTCAATGCGTGATTTTACGGTTTCTATCTCCGCGCTGTTCCTGCTTACTCCCTCCCCCAGATGCTCGCAAAGGCTAGTCATCTTCTTGCAATACCAGTACCTCTTAATTCGTGACCAGTTCTTTCATTTCGCGAAATTGATTGTTAGTGCGATGATCTATTTTATCAAGTCGATCAGCTATCTTCCGCGACTGCTCTTTCATTTCATCAAGCCAATCATCTTTCTTTCATGACTGCTCTTTCATTTGTTCGGTAATCTGTGCGGTCATTTGTTTGAGGAGGGCGGCGAGCTCATCAGTTCATAGGGGTACCTGCGGACAAGTGGTCGCCGCTTGGTTATTCCCATAAAACAAAACACAAGCGGAGCCCGGCTGGCGGCTTCCGGCGGCCCACTCGCCGCTAACCGACACATCGCCTACACTTTGGACGCGGTTTTTAAATGAAATATTATTTTCTGAATGAAAATTATCTCCCGCATTCGCAGCGTCAGTTAAGGCAAAATGCTGATTTTCAGTAGCCACTGAATATCTCCCGCGACCTATCACTCATTTCCCTTTCCTGTTTCTTAAGAGTTGCGCACCTGTAAGTTTCGACTGCAGATACCATAATGCTATCCATATTCAAAATCACGTTAAAATATCCACAAGCAAATATCAAACAAGTTCCTGGCTAACCACACGGTCAGAACACGTGGTGCTTCTGTAAGAGTTTCACACACAAAATTATTTTCGCGCGCAAAGTAGTCGTAATTGCACCCACGTTTCACACTGCATAAACTCGACAATTATTTCCCCCCAAAATGTGCATAATTACACTTGTTGATCACTACTGAAATAGAAAACAAATGCACTGGCAATGCGCGGCTTAAAAAACAATGGAATAATACTAGTGCTTGTGATTTCTACTCATTCACACACACAAGCGCGCGCGCGCGCGCACACACACACACACACACACACACACACACACACACACACAAAATCAAAAGACGGGAGGGCAACTAGAGAAACAAATAAAAATGAAATCAGTAGATGACAGAAGGACGAATCCTGGCAGCGGTAAGCCAAGAGAAAATTATTTAAGTAAGATATCAGGCAGTTGAGATTAAAAAAATGCAAGTTAAAACGCTCACTGCTGCTGCTCTAAATTACTTTGCAAGTGGCCACAGTACTTGCGCAACGGAAATTTATCTAACTACTCACTCCTTAAGGGAGCAGCAAACGTTTTAACAAACACAAATAACGCATATAAAAACGAAACGATAATTAAACATGGAACGGGGAGCATGAAATTTAAAACAGATGATTGATACTTTAAATCATTATCTATTCAGTAAAATGATCAAGCAAATAAATGTGGGGAGACCATATTAGCCGGCCGCGGTGGCCGAGGGGACTGAGGCGCTTCAATCACGGTCTGCACGGTCACTACGGTCGGGGGTTCGAATCCCCCCTCGGGCATGGATATTTGTGCCGTCCTTAGTCTTAGTAGTACATAAGTAGTTTGTAAGTTTAGGGACTGATGACCCCGTAGTTAAGTCCCATAGACTATATAAACATTTGAACATTTAGACCATATTAAGCACAATAAAGCACACACCTTGTACGAAAGTGAAATTAAATCATAAAGTTACTGTCTGTAATAAAATTGTTTCTGTCCTTTATGAATGTGGAGATAACGTGGGAGGAAGCTTGCAAAGACACAATGGATAGGGAAAGCACATTCATTCACTCACATACACGCGCATAATGCTTGCGACATATACTCACGCAGCAACTCTTGTTAGCAGCGACAAAACGGAGCGTCGGCAGCGTATTGACAAGATGATGGGTGTCTTGAAGCGCTATTATAAACACACTATGAACGAAACGAACCCATTTTCAGGGAGGCAGTGGCTTACTATTCTTTAGTACCACGTGGCTTTAGACCATGGTGAATTACATAGAATTTGCAAGAAATTAATTTAGAATAGGCAAGTAAAACACACGCAAGAATTCATATAGAAGAAAGCTAGTAACAGTAAAAGTGTGGCTGAAGGCCGAAGTAACGACCGTTACGAAAGCAAGTGGTGCAATCGGTCATATCCAGATAGGATAGAAGGAACCAACCCAGAAAATCTGAGAAAAATGTAGCATACTCGCGGATACAGACACGACATGAAAATGTTAGTTAAAAAATAGCAAGGAAATTCAAACATACGAAGTTTATACAATCAGCTGACGTATGGGACATGTTCATTCGGTGCGCGCATTTAAATGTTGCGGCACCGTCAGTAATGTCAGCTCTGCTAAACAGATATTTCATTGATACTTTACCATGGAGCGCCAGTGTAATGGGTAAATTTAATTTAATTTTAAGTCATTCGTGCGTGTTATTCAACTGCTGCACCAGATATGCAATCTGAGTACAATTAGTACCAAACAAAGTGTAATATTTTAGAGTGTACCTTTCTTTTCAGCTGTGCTACGTAAATTTGATGTTTTAGGATGTATTGATGTCCAGTACCGCCAGTGAGTGAAGGGAAAGGCATGTTCCTCCAGAGCAGGGAGGACGGTAAGTATTGCTGCCACACCCAGTATGTGTGCGCCCTGTGTCCCTGAAATTGCCACTGTGTTTTCTTTTTTAAGTCGCCGTAACGGTGCCGCCTCCCAGACAGAAACGGGTTAGCACTTGGTGAAGCGGAGGTGTTAAGGAACATGTGTGTCGTTGGGACAAGGGTTGTAATGCCAAGTGGGCGGAGTATCTAATTTACGAATTAATCAAGAACCTATAACGCAAGCTTTAACATGGCGTACTTAACTGTTTGGATCCCTAACGGAATTTTCAATTTGTGTTTTGCAGGGAACTGTGATCATACTCCATAATCACTTTATTTGGTAAATTTTAGCTGGACCCTAGGAAACATGTTTAAATTTTAAGATCTGCTTTTAATAATAAGCTTTGCACTAGACCATCCAATCACTAGCGTGTGTCTTCATTTATCTGTTACAAGCAGTTGGTGATTTGTATGTTTGACTTAATTTTTTTTTTTTTTTTTTTTTTTTTTTTTTTTTTTTTTATGGGACTTAACAAAGGGGTCATCAGTCCCTAAACTTACAAACTACTTATGAACTACTTACGAACTAGGACGGCACAAATATCCAAGCCCGAGGGGGGATTCGAACCCCCGACCGTAGTGGCCGTGAAGACCGTGACTGGAGCGCCTTATTCCCCTCGGCCACCGCGGCCGGCCCCTCTTCCTCATTATCTAATGCAAGATGATGAATGATACAACCATTTGCGCTGAGACAGAGAGGAAGAGAAGTCGGCAAGGCGAGATGCACCTGGAGCTGGAAAGAGGGACAATCAACAACGACCATGAACACTGAAAGACAACTTAGCAGTAGTAAAGTGTTAAATAAGTGCGGGCTGTAGTTTCCACCCAGTTATCCCGAAGAGTACATCCTCTTCGTCGATGCCCCTAAGCTAGCGGTTGTTTCGGAGGCGGAGATTTCGCGCCATTTCACTCGGAGCCTCCGGCTACCTCCGGTTGGACACGTCGAATCAAGCAGACACCATTTTGCAGATGAATCCTGCCGTATATATTTGATTTGGCAGTGTATTTTGCGTAGCGCGAAAAGATGCTGTTGCCCAGCATCAGTTTCATAAATATAAACCAAAATCGAAGTTTTTCTAATACGAGTTTGTTATATTAAAAGTTGTGTAAACGTACAATTATTGATAAAATGTTCACGATGGCCTTATAAGACAACGAAGTACAAAAACTTACATCGGTTGTAGTTGAGTGCAGTATAGGTCAGGTAATAATGTGTTAGTTTGTCGAGTAAAAGGTCCTGAGATGGATTCCCAACAGCTGCGAAAATTTTATTTCTCTGTAACTGTTCAAACTTTCATTTTCTTTCTTTCTTCTACTACAAAAGCTTATTATTATTATTATTATTTTTTGAGGTAAGACATTTGTACATGTCATATATTTAACAAGTGGTGTTCAATTAGCTTTCTGTCAAAAACTCTCGAATCTGTTACTGTATACACATTGTCCTTCCGTCTTCATATCAATTTGTCTCTTTTTTATGATATCAATTTTAAGATAGTAAACACAGTATAATGTTATGACCGCGTAAATGGAGACAAGCGTCTATACATAACAATATTAAAACCGAAAGTATCACATTGCAAGCTAGTGTAGACATGTTACGTTGTCGAACAGTCTGTCCACAAAAATAATTCAAAAATTGTATATAAGCGCCAAAGAACGGAGTGGTGTTAATGTTCTGTTTTATCAAAGTTTTTTGTCGCTTTACTTGTGCTAGTTTTACCATAACATTTCGAAGGAAAGCTTTTGCAGCTACCTCGGCATGTCTTCCACAATTACAAATGTTTCCATTGTGGAAATAATGAAATGTGTCACGGTTGAAGGTATCGTGTTATTTTTTTTCTTTTTATCGACACTTTCTTTACCATTCTTAAACACTTTCATACTGTTTTGCCCTTAGCACTGTAGGAATGTTTATGAAATATTTTTAAATAGTCCAGAAGATTAGATGTTCCTCTACCCGCGGCTTACAGTCGTCCACACAGTGTATATGTAGCCTTTTGGCATCGTCATCCGCGCTCTCAAAGAACTACCACACATAGGATCTACGTTTTAACATATCTAGAAATATTTTATGATTAAAAATGAAATTATTAGTGTGATAAAGACTTTTCACACAAGAAAAATTTGCTATCATTAATTATCTAAAATACGTGCTTCTAAGTATAATACAAAAATATGAAAGGACACGTTCCCGTAAGTTCAAAACAGCCTAATTTGTTTTGCCTATGCGGTACTACCAGAAATGCCCGTGTGGAGCGCACTCTTCGGATGCGCTTTATGGCCAGCGATATTCCGTCGCGCCTCCTTTTCCTCCGGCCAGCCACCGATTAGCCTGGCGCCTCCTACGGTAATATCGGAGATCCGGATGTGGCCCACTAGTCGCACCTTAGATTTACCCGCCAGTTAACCGCATTCGCAGACCCGCCCTACCCTAAGGTTTTTTTTTTTTTTTTTTTTTTAAATCGATGCATGTGGCAACCTTTGGTCATAACTTGTATTTAAAAGAAAAGTGAACACTCACCAAAATGAATCGAACTTTATTTTCTTTAAAGACACTCTCAGGAGTGAAAAGCTTTTCATGATTGTTACAAATTTACACAATAAAAAAGATACATTGTTCATGCATATATTGTTACCCTCCAATTACTTGACCAATCTTTTATTTATTTAATTTTTTGCGCACGATCATCTTTACTATCTTTAAAAAAATGTGTTTCAATAATTTAAAATGTCTGTTCATAACTGTTTGAAAGTTCCTTAATTTATTATTATTTCATTGACACAATGTGCCCAAACAGGATTGGTTCCAGACTTTATCGCCCATAAGCGGAGGGTGACGAAACACGTTCACTGAATGTGTGGTAGTGTTCCATTTTTGAGTTATTCATTGGTAGGTAGATGCAAGTAAATTAAAAAGATTTTTTCTAAGAAGCGGCTGTAGGCCAGTCGTTGTAGACAAAAAAAATGGCCTTAGGTCCCAAAAAAATTGCAGGAAGCTGAATTTTTGGTATGTTGTTAGTACATATTAGAGTAGTATTAAATCAAGTTTGCAGCTTCGAAATCCTTTAGCTGAACTTTCAGGAGCCAAAAAAACTCGAAATTTTCGGACTTATTTCTTGTTTTTGCTTGTTGTGGTCTTCAGTCCGGAGACTGGTTTGATGCAGCACTCCACAGTACCCTATCCTGAGCAAGCCTCTTCAACTCCACATAAGAACGGCAACCTACATCTGTCTGAATCTGCTAACTGTGTCCATCTCACACACTTCCCTCCAACGCTAAATTCACAATTCCTTGATGTCTAAGAATGTGTCCTACCAGTCGATCACTTCTTTTAGTCAAGGTCTACCAGAAATTCCTTTTCTCCCCAATTCTGTTCAGTACCTCCGCATTAGTTACGCGATCCACCCACCTAATCTTTAGCATTCTTCAGTAGCACCACATTTCAAAAACCTCTTTCCTCTTCCTGTTCGCACTGTTTATCGTCCATGTTTCACTCCCATACAACGCAACACTCCACACAAATGCCTTCAGAAAGGACTTCCTTAGGCTTAAATTAATATTCGATGTTAGCGAATTTCTCTTTTTTAAAAACGCTTGTCTACCCACTGCCATTCTGCATTTTATATCCTCTGTATTGCGACCATCATTTGTTATTTTACTGCCCAAATAAAAAAACTCATCTACCTCCTTTATTGTTTGGTTACCTAATCCAATTCCTTCAGCATCGCCTGATTTTCTTAGACTGCACTCCATTACCCTAGTTTTGCTCTTGTTAATCATCTTATACGCATCTTTCAGCACACTGTCCATTCCGATCAATTGCTTTTCCAGGTCCTTTGCTGTATCTGACAGAATCACTATGTCGTCGGCAAAATGCAATGTTTTTAATTCTTCACTCTGAACTTCAATTGCTTCTCCAAATTTCTCCGTGCTTTCCTTTATAGCCTGCTCAATGTACAAATTGAATAACATTGGAGAAAGGCTACAACCCTGTCTTACTCCCTTCCCAACCACTGCATCCCTTTCATGCCCTTCAACTCTGACAACCGCTGTCTGGTTTTTGTACAAGTTGTAAACCACCTTACGGTCCCTGTATTTTACTCCTGCTTGCTTCAGAACTTGAAAGAGTTTATTCCAATCAACATTGTCAAAAGCCTTCTCCAAATCTACAAAAGCTAGATATGTAGGTTTGCCTTTTCTTAATCTGTCTTCTAAGATAAGCCGTAAAGTGAGTATTGCCTCCCGAGTTCCTACATTTCTCCTGAATCTAAACTGATCTTCCGCCAGGTCGGCTTCTACCAGCTTTTCCATCCATCTTTAAATAATTCGTGTTAATATTTTAAAACCATGACTTACTAATCTGATGGTTCTGTAGTTTTCACACCTGTCTGCACCTGCTTTCTTTGGAATGGGGATTATAAAATATTTCTTAAAGTCTGAGGGTACTTCGCGTGTCTGATACATCTTACACACCAAGTGAAACAGTTTTGTCATGGCTCGTTCTCCCAGAGACTTCAGTAGCTCTGAGGGAATGTCCTCTACTCCAGGGGCCTTGTTTCGACTAAGGTCTTTGAGTGCTCTGTCAAATTCATCTCTCCTTATAGTATCTCCTATTTCATCCTCATCTACTTCTTCTCCCCTTCCTAAAATATTGCCTCTAAGTTGATTTCCTTCGTAGAGCCTCTCTATATACTCTTTCTGCCTTTCAGCTTTTCCTTCTTTGCTGAGAACTGGTTTTCCATTAGTGTCCTTGATATTCGTAGAGCTGTTTTTCTTATCTCCAAGTGTTTCTTTTATTTTCCTGTAGGCTGTATCTATTATTCCCCTATTTACACATTATTCTACATCCTTGCATTTGCCTACTAGCCACTCCTGGCTAGCCATTTTGAACTTCCTGCGAATTTCATTTTTTAGTCGTCTGTACTCCATTTTGCCTGCTTCATTTACTGCATTTTCATATTTCTCCTTTCATCGATTAAATTTAGTATGTCCTGCGATATCCAAGGATTTTTGTAGGTCTTGCCTTCCTACCTATTTTGTCCTCTGCTGCCTGCACTATTTCATCTCTCAATGCTACCCATTCCTCCTCTACTGTTTTATTTTCCCCCGTTTCTCTCAATTGTTGCCTAAGGCTCCCTCTGAAATTCTCAAGTACTTCAGGTTTCTTCAGTTTATCCAGGTCCCATTTCCTTATTGTCCTACCTTTCTGCAGTTTTTTCAGTTTCAGCCAACAATTCATGACCAATAATTTATGGCCAGAGTTTATATCTGCCCCTGGGTATGTCTTACAGTTTAATACCTGGTTCAGAAATCTATGTCTTACCATTATAAAATCTATCTGGTATCTCCCGGTGTCTCCTAGTCTTTTCCACGTATACAACCTTCTTTCGTGATTCTTAAACCAGGTGTTTATTATAACTAAATTATGTTCCGTGAAAAACTCTACCAGGCGGCTTCCTCTTTCATTCCTTTTGCCCAGCCCATATTCATACTATTGTGGTTGGTGTTGGCTTCGTATCTATCTGGACTGCGATAATGCAATCACTGTGTTGCTCACAGAAGTTTACCTGCATTCCTATTTTTTTCATTATCAGACCTACTCCTGTAATACCCCCAACTGATTTTGTTTTTATAATCCTGTACTCACCTGACCAGAAATCCTGTTTCTCTTTCGACCGAACTTCACTAATCCCCACTATATCTATCTTCAACCTATCCACTTCTCTTTTTAAATTTTCTAGCTTCCCTACGCGATTAAGGGAAGAAACATTCCAGCCTCCGATCCGTAGAATGCCAGCGTTGTCTTTTCTTATGATCACATTCCCCGCCCGGAGATCCGAATGGGGGACTATTTTACCTCCGGAATATTTTACCCGAGAGGATGCCATCATATGTTCATACAGTAGAGCTGCATGTCCTCGGGAAAAGTAACGGCTGTAGTCTCCCCTTGCTTTCAGCCGTTCGCAATAACTGTGTGGCAAAGCCACATTAGCTGATGTTACTAGGCCAGCTCGGTCAATCATCCAGACTGTTGCCCCTATAACTACTGAAAAGGCTGCTATTCCGCTGTGGTTGCACCTACGGTACAGCTATCTGGATCGTTGAGGCACGCAAGCCACCACATCTCGGCAATGTCTGTGGTTCATGGGAGTTTTTGCTTATAACTCGTGAATTGTTTTTTTTTTACGAAAAGTCACTAACACCTCTATTAATGTAGATAAAATATTCCAATATTTAAGCCCAAACGCAGCTATGTAAGTACAATATTTCCACAGATTCTGGACCTCAAAAATTAACTTATTTCTCCAAAAAGTTCAAATTTTCGATGTTAGTCATCTTTCGGCTAGAACATTGGCTCTAATGATCATCCCACGAGGAAAGTAATACCAAAAAATTATAGAGCGGTTATTTAGCTTTAATCTAAGTACAGTACGTAGTCCATAGGCCCAATAGATTTCTAGCTATCGTTAAAAAAACTAAAAGTTGAAAAATCGGAGTATTCAATACACTGATCCAGACGAATTGCAGTCCTCTTAACCTATATATGTTATGAAAAAGGAGGAATCACTCATTGATGATGATTATTAACGCATTGTATATAAATAGGTGTAATTTGTGTGTTCGTGCATACCAATATATTTGTGAACGTAGGTAGTGCTGTGAAAACAACGAGAGCCTCTCCGTTTGTGGGTATTGGTCAGCCATTAAGGGATAATGAAATCCCCAGAATTCCATTCATTCACAGGAGGAGGAGAGTTCACCATTTGCCGCTCTGATAAATTCTGGTCGGGGATTTGGATAGATCTCACGATTGAACAGGTATATTGATGAGATCCATGAAAATTCAGGGAGGCTTAACACATGGTCGAGGGATATCCAGCAGTGTCCTTGCGTGCTGGACTGGTGGCATGGTGTATGTGCTGAATATCTGTGAGAGCTTTGAGTACTTCTGGGATGTCTCCTGCACCAGCACTGAGCAACACGTTGACATGAGATCCTTTTGTATCGACAGAGATACTACTGACTTCGACAAACTAAAAACATGCTTAGAATCCCGCACCCCATTTCCTGGGAATGAGAAACTACCGTCCATCAGCAGCGGTATTGTTGGAGGGCCGGAGGTCATTTGCAACATGGTACGTGAAATGGGAACCAATGGCGTCAAAGAAATCGCAGGCAAGACATTTAGCAATGTTACTTTCAAAAGGAAAGACAAGGTCGAGCATTGGCTACAGCTACAGTCAAGTGCGGAACAAGGTGGTCGCTATTGACCTTCTCACAATCTTCCAAAGGCTGTGCATTACGAAGAAGTCAGATCAAGACTTAAGAGAGCACTTTGCATTCGAGTTGGCCCCCTATCCCATGGCACTATTTTCGGAGGAGGGTATGCAGAAGAGCACAAAATCCACCTCTTTCAGTGCTTTCACTCCTATCACTGAAAACATCTCCATCACACAAAGTACGTTTTTTGTTGCCGATGAAAGACATCTGCTACACGACGTTATCTGGCAACGTAATAACAGCATCCGTGAAATTGTAGCAGCCTACATTTCGTACACTGTCCATCGCTATGGGAGGAATGTGGCTGTGGTGTTCGATGGCTACTCATAGGAGGGAGGGGGTTGGCAGTAGCACAAAAGCAGCTGAGCATCTATGCCGTTATGCATTACCTGCGTGCAGCGAAATAATATTCCAAGATTGTTCTGTGCTCAAAGTGGCTCAGAAAAAATTTATTTCCAACGGAAAGACCAAGCAGCATTTGATCAACTTTATTCGCACTGGAATGGAGCAAGCTACCGACGACGCTGACTGCCTTATCTTCAGGACAGCGCTGGAGAAGATCCGACAACATGAACACGTCCTAATAGCCAGAGAGGATGTCGATTTGTTGGTCCTCCTCAATGGGTTGGGCTCCAATACAAGGAATATATTTCTCCAAAAAGGTGGAAGAGGTGGAGCTAGTTGTGAACAGTTCTTGTCAACATCCTTCAATCGAGGACAAATGTCGCTCCCTCCTGGATTAGAGCTGTTCCTGCAAGCGTTCACTGGTTGCAACATGGTATCTGCCATTTTCGGGCAGGGAGAAACAAAATTGATGGACATAATTGAGAAAAATCTCCAGCTGATTGGCGTGGCTGCCTCATTCCTAAAACCACATGCCAATAAAGAAGACATAGCCTCTGCAAGCGCTTGGTCGCCCTATATGGTGGTGGAGAGGACGACAACCTTAAAACTCTCCGCTACGAACTTTTCCTCAGGTCTGCTGCAAGTGCAAAAGTCCAGCGTGCTCGTCTACCCCCAACCCAAGAAGCAGCGGCCCAGCACTCCTACAGAACAAACCACCAGGTTCAGATGTGGTTGAACGTCGAGAAGGAGCCCTCTGACTGGGGTTGGAAAAGAATCGAGCAAGGGCTAACTCCTATCACCACAATCCAAGACCCAGCGCCCTCAGCTCTACTGAAGATGATGCCGTGCAAATGTAGGAAAGGGTGTGGTGACGGGACCTGCTCATTCCAAAGAGCAGGCCTCCAGTGCTCTGTTCGTTGCCGAACCTGCCAGAGCAAGACATGCCGCAACACACCGAACGTCTCGGCAGAGGAAGACGAAGACGTGGACACACCAACTTCGGTTACAGACCTCCAATAGAAGAAACAACGGAGTCCGAGCCAGGAAGGAAGAAATCCCGGCATTCTCGTTAAAACGGGTGGTAAGAGAAATTTTGAGTACGTACCTACTGCATTGTATTTTATATCGTTGCAGCTATAAAACTGAGAAGTAGCGCATTACATTACCACAAATTTATGTGTTAGTGTAAATCTGTTGCAGGAGCCACCAGGCGTTTCCTTCGGTGACACATCCTCCCCTCGGTCACCTCAACTTTCAGCTCGACGTACCACTTAAGTTTTTACATGTACATTGTGTAATAAGTAGTACTACCTGTAAACAAAATTTTGTTTCCTTAGAAATGAATCACATGGAAAAATTTATTTAACCATTCGATTTTCCCAACTTTCAGTTTTTTAACGACAACAATTAGACCTATGGACTTCGTTCTGTACTTGCTTTCAAGCTAAATAACTGCTCTATAACTTTTTTGTATGTGACTTTCCCCGAAGAGTGATTAGAGCCAATATTGTAGCCGAAAGATGACTAAAATCGAAAATTTGAACTTTTTGGAGAAATAAGTCAATTTTTGAAGTCCAGTATCTCGGGAACTATTGTACTTACAGAGCTGCGGTTGGGCTTAAAATTTAGAATATTTTATCTACATTAATAGAGGTGTGTGTGCCTTTTCGTAAAAAATACCCTTCACGAGTTATAAACCAAAACCAGAAAAATTCGAAAATTTCGAGGTTTTTTGGCTCTTAAAAGTTAAGCTATAGGATTTAGAAGCTGGAAACTTGGTTTGATACTACTCTAATATGTACTAACAATATACCAAAAATTCAGCTTCCTGCAATTTTTTTGGGACCTAAACATACCTGGTGACTGGCCTACTGTGGCTTTGGAACATACTGGTTTTTTATAGCAAATATGTGACAATTTATAATAAAATTTATTTGTGTGTGTGTGTGTGTGTGTATTTTAAAATTAGTTTCACAAAGCCCTTAAGGACATGTTAACCCTCCTAAGGCTCGTGTAAGATTTCATGTGTAAATACCATTTATACTATACAACATAGATGTTTAGGGATGAGTCAAGTCAATAGCAGTAGTGTTTACATGGTAACAGGAGATCAGAGTAATATTTTAGGATGAAGGTAAGACAAGGAGACTTGAAGGCACTCTCACTGGAAGGTCAATTAGATGTTATATTGAATTAAAGTGAATAATGGTGATTT
This sequence comes from Locusta migratoria, assembly GCA_026315105.1. Taxonomy (NCBI): domain Eukaryota; kingdom Metazoa; phylum Arthropoda; class Insecta; order Orthoptera; family Acrididae; genus Locusta; species Locusta migratoria. The sequence goes on from CM048746.1 coordinate 223,434,613, forward strand.
GTACACTCCTCAAGAAATAGTTTGGCTCGCCACTGCAACAGAGATCCCATCATGCAAAACCAGTAATTTCGCACGTGCCATCATAAAATGATTCTCCAGATGTTTCATTAGAATCAACACACCTGTACAGAGCTACTGTGGAGAGCAAAACCTAGGAGGAAAGAAGGCTGCTAGAAGTGACTGATGTATGTGTGACCTAGGCTGTCAAATGTTTTCTACATCCACATGAATACTCTGCAAGTAACATTGAAGTGCATGCTATAGGGTTCCTTTTATGGTGTTTCTCTACTGTTCCATTCTCTAATAGCTCGCGGGGAAAAAAGGAACACCTTTTTCGATCTGATTTCTCTTATTTAATTTTGATGATCATGTCTTCCTATTTAGGTGGTGTAAACAAAATCTGCTCGCATTCGGAAGAGGAAGTTGGTGAAAGAATTAATGCCATTTTTGTTATTTTTAACAGTAAAGTTAGTGCTAATATTGAGAACAAAGTAATTCGTTTTACATGTATAAATGAGTGAATATTTTCTTATCATGACATTGAAAGTTTGTAGGTAATAAATTAAAGTATAACAGGACGTCTGTTTCTGAGAATTATTTACGGTTAAAAAAAAAAGGAACATTAAATGTCAAAATAACATATAGGTGTACATATGGAAGATGATTTGTCACATGAGATCTTGTTTTCTTTCTTTAGTCTTGGCAGGCTTCTTAAGAGTGTCTTCATACAAAGGTAGTGTCTTGTTTAAGATTCAATGTAAGAAAAATTTTTATGCACTTCAATACACAGATAGATTTTGGCCTCCGTGCATAAGTCACAGACATAGTAAAATAGAGTCCTAAAATAGTCATGATCTTTGGAAATACATCTTGTATCAACCATTTCTTCATTATTTGCCAATGGCTGATATACCATTTTCTGAACCCCTTTTTCACACATGTTGAGGTACACTTTTAAGAAGACAGATAATAAAAGAATTTCTTACAAACACGTAGAGAAATAATTCTATAAAAATACTCAAAAGTTTGCCCTATGCAGTTCTGCATCCCTGAAATTCGTCCACTCCTAGAAATTAAGCCGACTAAAATTTTGGCATCCCAGGTTGCACCCTATTCAGACTGTTGGGTAACCTGGCTGCTGGCAACCTTTGAGTATGCGGAGTGTAGCCCACACCTATGATGAATAAACACGGGAACCTAAGGAGAATGGAAATAGCATGTAGGTATTTGAAGATAATAAGACCCAAGGAGTTTATTTATTTAATCGTGTCTGAGCTACATCTGTAATTAATTAACAGGCTAAATATTCTAGATTACAAATAAACCTAAGTACTAATTATACATTCATATATACAGTGATGATTTTGACACATCATACGTCATTATTGTCCATAGCAGACTCATAACTCCCTCCAGTGTTCGGCACACTTCACTGCAACGTCGTTGGCCAGCCACAGGTCTATGAAAGTGCATGGCGCTAGCAAGGATGGACAGCTCAGCAGGTGTGTCATTGTTTGTTTTTCTCCACATTGGCAGAGGTCGTCTTCTGCGTATCCCCACGTGAACAGGTTATCCTTTGAGCTTCCCATTCGACACCTAAGTCTACTTAGGCTCTTCCAGACTCTCCATTCCTTCCAGTTGTGATTCAGCCGGGAGGTTTTCTTTAATGTTCCAACATTGCAAGTTTTCTTTCTTTTCTTTTCTTTTTTTTTTTCTTTTTTTTCTTTCTTCAATTTCTGTGTTTACATTGACTCCCTGGTTATAGATTGACTTTCATTTAGTGGATGTTCAAATTGAATGAAATCTTTCCTCGATTTTAATCTGGCTACCCCTGGCTGATGTCCGCACAGGGGAGGTCTTCTATCCTCGCACTGCCTGCTTCTTTCAGCCATCGCCAACGTTTGCCGTCTGATCTGTGGGGGAGCTATTCCAGAGCACATATAAAGGAGATCACGGTTTGTAGGCTTCAGGCATCCCATAATTGATCGACATGAATCATTCATTGCTGTATCTAGCTTGTGGGCTTGCGTCGATCTTCTCCCCTATATCAGGGGATCGCAATGCTGGTGGGTTGAATAATCATGTCAGACAAGCTATGGATGATTTCATCAACACAGCCTTACAGAGGCAGTAAACACAACCTGGTACGTATATGCAGGTCACTTAATGCAGCGAAAAGCTGAACGGGTAACCTGCCTATCAGGAGACAGGAAAAGAAAAAGAGAATGAATGAGAGGTGGTTGCCTGTCACAGAGGTCATCTTACAGCAACCATGTAATGTAATGTAATTTCTGTTTACTGTAGAAACAAGGCCGGATTTCCCAGCTGGGGAGTGTTAAATTTCATTCGCTACGGCGGACAAAAAGTAAAATGCGATCTGCAAACCGTGTGTCATCTGCTAAGATATCAGGCAACTGATGGGAAACACACACTGTGGCATAGACCATTAAAAATCGGCACTCCACCAGAATATGACGTACAGTCAATTGTTGGAAACAGTGACTACAAATAGGAGCAGGGTCACCACTTAGTAAGTGCCGGTGACTGAATCAACAGTGGCCTATGCGCAGCTGGGTGAGAATGACCACCTCACGGTGAGAGGGCCGAGAGGAGGTCGACCAGGCAATAGGGAGAGATTTAATCTCCATAAGTTTATTTCCTTGAAAGCAGGAACAATGTGCATGCCATAGTGAGACCACACGTCCAGTAAGGATGGAATGAAGGTCAGCTGAAGGGACAGAATACGTAGCAGGACGAAACAATATGGCTGCACCCTTTGCGGCAACATTGTCAGCCTCATTCCCTGACACACCAACATGTCCTGGGACCCAAAGGAACAGGACAGTGACATCATTGGCATAAAGTGAGTGAAGCACTGTTGGATTTGTTGCACTATGGAGTGAATAGAATACGCATAGCCTCTGGAGTACACTCAGGGAGTCTAAACGTATGACGTATTTAGAGTGCTGGTGTCGCCTGATGTACACTCTTTGACAAAAAAACTGGCCGCCGGCCGGCCGCCGCTGAGCCTAAGTCCGAGCCGATCGCGACATGGGACAATAAAAGTGGCCGCGCTGATTCGCTCTAAGTCCAGCTATCTGCACAATCTGGCAACACTGCAGACTGCGGGAGTTCATACAGCACTTCTTGTGTCCAGTTAGAAGATAAGTGGGTCAGATCCCTGGTCTTGCGGTAAAGTGCGCGACTTTCATGTTTAGTATTAGCGATCGAAACCGACTGTTGACAAAAATTTTAAATTCACGTCACTCGTTCATGCTCATGCCAAATGTCTAAGGGCAGCATATGTGTAACGATTTCATTTTTTGGTAGACTGGTAATAACATTTCGGCCCAATAACATCGCTGCCTCTGGCCGCAGCACTTGGCAGAGCTCTCCGCGGCCCATATACCTCGCCGGCAGCAGCGGTGGCGGCGCTACACAGCGCTGCCTCGCCCTCTGCCCACAGCCCTTGCCGCCGCTCATCGCCCTGGATACGTAAAATGCTGTAGTGTTGCTGAGTGGTGATGCACAAAAAAGGTTGCGATTTGTATTTCACACAGGATATAACGAAGCAGACCACCTATTTTGAATGATGAGCATATACATTAGAGAGGCAAAAAATTGTCATTGTCCAATCCAATGGCACTCTACGATGGTTAACACTTATTTGTGGTTTAAATCTCGATTCTTTTCCTTTCAGAAAAGCCTTTCATGTAATTTGTTATTGTCATAATTTCATATGTTTTCATCAAGACACAATATGTAACTCATTAAAATGTTTTAGTGTCGTTGTTTCACTCCGCACGGTAAATATATGAGCTAAATTATGTGAATACGTTTCAGTGCACGTTCTAAAGCAATACAGACACACTGCAAAGTTCGTATCTTCATGTCTCATTTCTACAGGAGATATTTCACACCAATGGAGGTGAGTTCGAATTTCTTCGAAGGCGTTTGTATGGTGAAGCAAAGAAGACATCTAATACCATTTCCATAATTTGAAGTCGACCTTTCTGAAAGACTTATTGTATAAAGTTTTTCTTATGATTTCGTTAAAGAGTTTCTTCTTGCTATCTGCAGCGTATAAAGTAAAATAAAATGAAATTAAATTCCAACCCCAAACGCACTTTCTCCAACGAGGATTAGAACTGCCGCCTCACACCAGGCTTGCATCACAAGACACAAGCAGAACCACACAGCCAACCACACACTGCCAGAGATTGGCCTTATTCTCTCACATATTCAATGCTTAGCCTCTATCGCATCGCGAAAGAACCTGAAAGTCACCTACACAAATAACTACATTCCTTGAGTGAAAAAGTTAAATTTCTGTCTCTCATTTCACGTCGGCATTACAAATCATTAGCCATGAAAGTAGAAAAGGAATGTCAAGTGAACTTAGTGAGACAATTCAGTACCACTTGAGGAAGTAACTGCACTATCACAGTGTTGCCAAATATCAGCAACGCTGTTGCCAGTTCTTAGCTGTACTAGGAAGACCTGTGTAGCAATAAGCGGCGCGAAATCGCGCTAGTCTCATGCGGGCTTCTAGAGAGGAGTCGCGCATTTCGGTTAATATGCGGCGCTATCTGCTGATAGATTCCGTCGTCACATTTACGATGCAGATATTAAATTCGTCCAATGAGGCCGAAACTATCGTTTAAATTGTTTGAAGCTTTACAGCATTATGATAAATTTTCAGCAAATGACTAGAGAAAAAAATACTGATATTGTGATTGCAACATACGGCAGATCAAAGACTGAGATACGTAAACATGCCTCACGATTACAGTTTAACCCCTCCCCCCCACCCACAAAAAAAGACTAAAACAATTGCTTTGATACATTTCGACAAAAGCTAATTTTTTGATGAAAAGTTACTGGAAATCAATAATGCCCCATCCGTCTCGAAAAACTTCGCAACTTGAAAGCGACTGCGTTTCAAAATGCAGCCTTACGACAGTACAAGTAGTTTTTCATGTCTTCTACGTGTTGGTTTGCTTGAAAGCCAGAAGAAACATAGTTAACTGATTATTTGTGCAACACAGTAATTATTTCACTTAAGTATTTAGATGACTGGATATTTAAAATTACGGCCATGAACACAGAAACTAAACTGTAGATGTGGGAAACGTGCAATTCTGATGTTTTTCCTCTATATAACATATACATATAACCTATAGACTACTAATCAGCTTATTGATTTCGTAGTGTTACAGCCTTGATGGGCCAACAAATGATGAGAATCCGAACCCATGTGTCTGATGGATTTTTCGAACTTTGCAACCTATGACTTGCATGTGTTGTTGCTTAGTATCTGTCGTCACGTTGTTAAATCAACATAAATTGTTACAAACATTTTACCTACTTTCTCCTATTGTCCTATTTTTCGTCAAACCACACATTCTTTCTGGTCTCTTGACCACATGGGAAAGAAAGTTTTTGCAATTGAATTAATGATAATAATGATGATAACAATGATAGTAATCAATGATGTTTACGGCATTACAGCAGAATGATAAAAATTACAATAACATTAGAAAATGACGATTTTTGGTTGACACACTGCAATGAGTTTTGGTATTTCGTTGCTGAATGCCATTTAGGATATTTTTCTGAGGAGAAAAATAGACACATCACTAGTACAAGGATACCTCACTAATCAACTATGCTTGCTGTAGATGAGAAAACGAGAACGGCGCCACCGATTTAAAATGATAATACTCGTTCAGTTGTCTGACATTTGTTGGCAGTTAATACAGACAGTCCCGACATAAAACACAAAATTGTTTGCAATTTAAGGAGGGGTAGACCTTTCTGCGGTCGAAAATTTAATTCAGGATATCAGAGTCACTTAAATGCAATGACTAATCTCATATCCTCATGAATATTGGAAAATACCTCGAATTCTGGAACTAATGAAACGATCAGAGTTTCCTAGCATTGTAAGCAATACTGCTAAGCTATAGGAAGAATTTCTTGGCCATCGCACAATATCCTCATTCCTACAAACAGCTTGCTTCAACTGGCTTTTATCCATGCTGCGCTGTCAACGCCCATTCTAAGTAAGGCTTCAGTCCGAAAGCAGAAAACATCATTGAAAATGCTGATGAATAGATGACTTACGTTCATCAATTTCCGGGGAGAGTTTCTTTCAACGAAACGGATAAAGTGTGAAATGACTACTTTATCCAAAGTTCCTACGGACTTTTGTCCCAAATTGGATGTATATACGTTCAATCTTGTCATACGCGGCTCACATTCCAGGAATATCACCAAAATGAGCATCTGGCGGGTACCGTCCTAGAGCAGCTATTACCGAAGTTTTTACCGATAATCATAAAATTGACAAACGGCTTTTGCTACAGAATATAGTGACTTCTATTACATCCGCATAACCTTTCCCAATAAGAAACTGTTTTCTTCGTATAGTGATGCCCCTGTTTAGGTGCATTATAATGTTAGTGTTTAATGTTGCTTCAGAAGTACTTTTGTCTTAAATATTGTTATATTTGCAGGTGATTCAAAGTAATTGTAATCATTAGTTTCCCTTCAAATTACTCCAGTCATTCGATCTGTTATTTGTAAAGTAATTGCAACCGCCAAAAGTGAAATTGTCCTATAAACCAAACCGTTTGGTTATCTTAGGTTATTCGTCTATGGGCAGAACATTTTCATCTGAAATATCTCCGCGAAAGGCAGAGAAGCGGACGGTTCTCTGTCATAGTAGAGTTAGCCTCGCGTAGCTAGTCCTCTGTGCAGAAGAGATGTAATTATATGTTGAAGAAACAAGTCATATCTAAGAAACTTGCATATTAATTTTATTTTTCTCGTGTATTTACATTCTTTCAGTTTATATTCGCCTTTACTTCTCACAAAATAATGAGATATATTTTTCTCTGCTAGTAGCTACCTTTGGTCGTTTCCGACCGCATTACATTTTCCGTTGTCTCTAGGTGGATAATACTTTGTCTCTGCCGATCCCAGATTTCACGTCGAAAGAAAACATGTGATCCACATAATTCATTTCGCAGTAGGCTGTCGTATTTCCACCGTTGGTATATTTACTTGTATGAATATTGTTCGTAACCGTAAACAGTTTGCTCTTGCTGTTTATCTCCTTAATATTGTTCAATATGTTTCACAATATTGAAGATCAACAGTACTCATATCCATTAATATAAGCGACTTAGAGCTAATGTATAACGTTCATTTTAGTCTTGTTTCATTCGTAAAAGTTCCTCTGAAAATCTGGAACACTTCTTGTAACACCCTTAATTTGAAAACCATACGTAGGCAGAGGACATTCAAGGATTGCTCATTTATTAACTTCATTCATAATGATAATTTGGATAAAATTTATTTACAAATTTTGTACTTAGTCCATTTAATTTTTATGATAACGGTAAAATTACAGCCTTGCGCAACCTAGGGCATCTGTTCAAAATCAATGAATAAGAGATACGTCAATACTTTTATTTACTATCTTTTAACAAGCAACAGTGCAATTGCTTTCCCTAATATTGTTCTAAACCATGGCACAATTCATCGATCAATTTTAATCGTTGTAACACGTGATTATTAGGTTGCTTTATTGTCTATTGTGTTTTTGTTACAAATTTTACAATTGATTTTATACTAACTTCTGCTTCGCTCTAATGACCCCCTTGTCGATGGGACGTTAAATTGTAACCTTCATTCTTTCTTTCGTGTCTCGTGTGCAATAGAGCTGACTTTGTTCATGTTTCCGTGTGTTGGTACAAATTTTGCAGTTCATTTCAAACCAACTTCCCTCTGAACAAGAGATCTTGAACTTTCAACTTAAGTTAGAACTGGATGACACTGCATCATTAACGCCATTTCCTAATTGGTGTGTGGTGTAGGCAATTTTTATACAACTGCTGTTTCCGCCTGTTTCTCTTCCAGTCGTGAATGGTTCGCCGTTAAAACTATTTCTGGTAAGACTTAGTGTGAGTTCATATCACCCTATCTTTTACCTTCGCGATCTTTTCGTGACTGATACATAAGAGGGGTCAGGTGAAATAGAAATAAAACAAATGTATCGAATGTCTGTTGTATTCTCATAAAAACGGTTGAAACTGAATGAAAAATTTCACACATACAAAATTTGAAAAGTGTAAAATAATCATTCAGATGGAAAATGCATAGAAACGTGGTTTTAAAATAGACTAAAACGTATGAAGTAATTTTTGTCCACTCGATAATTGCTACCGCGTTAAGGATAGTTCCAATAAATTTTCGAATTTTTAATAGCTATGTCAGACATCATAGTAACACTGGAACATAAAGTGTTCTTGCATCATGAGTAATGCTAACAGTAGCGTTTAGTGGCCACCAACGTGAAGGGTAATTTATTTCATTAACGTTCTGAAGTCGATAAGAGATATGACGCGGTGGGGGCAGCCACGCTCGTTTTGGTAAATGCGGCACAACGAGCGAGCGAAGGCGCGCGCGTCTGGAAACAAAGAAGGCGGAGCGCGCCTGCTGGAGGGATAGTTTTCGTTCTGAACAGAGGAAGCCATCAAAAGGAGCCTAATAGATATTCGGTAGACCTCTTGGAACTTACGCGTTTTGACTTTAACATAAGAAATAAATGAAATTCACGAATTGCATTGAACATTGCAATGTATAGTAAATTAATGTCGTCCGCTATCTGCGACGACACCGATCGAATGATAATCTATCGACGTCAGATACCTGGCACTTTGTACTTTGAAACCTATCACCACGCTGTAATGAACACGTTGCAATTAAAACTATGTTTAAATCGCATCCGGCCATGAGACTACAGAACATTTTATGAAATCCATGAGGCAGGCAATAAAGACAGGTCCGGAATCCATTGAGCACCTCATCAAGGAACGTGCTCATAAAATTCAAATGGAACGCTATTTATCGTTCAAGAAGGTCGTTTCATACATTAACTACTCCTACTCTCTTTCACGTTGCGAGCAATCTGCCTCAGCTGTGAGTAAATAAATGAGGTAGGGTTTATAGCAGTAATGTTTAGCTGTATACTAGTCACTTTCTGAAAACCTAGCCAATTTAGAAATCGGGGCCGTTTTGTTGCAAAAGCTGGATCTCATCATTTCGTCTCGTTACGTCTAATTTATCCGCTTACTGTCAAACAAAATCATCTGTGCCAACTGTCTCCTGGAAACCTCATAGCAGATGCTGTAGCCACCTACTTCACGAATATCAAGTGACATCAGAAACAAAACGAAAGAACATTTTCTTAAATGAATTTAGCAATTATTCTAAAATGATGGTAAAATTTTAAATATAGATAGAACAACTTATTTTGAAATGACTTCAAATGTAGTCATCCCATAAAGTAAATAATAAATTCTGAAGCCGCGTCAGCTTTTTTTTTTATTTATTTATTTTTATTAAGAATGTTGCTTCACAGGTCAAAGACTGTTTTCACGTTTTTAAAGACCCATCTTCAGGTGTTAATTTTTTTCATATGAAAATTCATTATAGAGACACAAGGTTCTAATTGCTTTCATCTGTCATGAGAATAAAATTTCATTAATTAGGCTCAGATATATGGAACCAGTCCAACAGAAATCATCACTGTCATTCAGAATAAAATTCAAGGACATTAAAATGTGGGACAAATAGTCGCGTAATTTTGATTACTGTATTTTCAATGAAACCAGTAGATCGCAGACGAGGTGAAGGAGTACAAACAAAAGAAAACTGTCCAAAGAATCGAAGAAACCGATAGATGATGGATTTGTATTTTGCACATCTTTGCATCCAGTATTACGGCAAGGTAAAAAACTTACGAATATGCGCAACCACCCAGATTCTCTGAAGGCTTCATGAGGACTAAATTCATTTAGGTAATATTCCTTGAATGTGAGACGCGTTTGACAAGACACAACGTAGATACAGTCCATCTTCGAACAACAGTGCCTAGTATCATTGGAGAAAATGATGGTTCGTATTACTTTTTCGTCTTGTTACAAAAAGCTCTCACTGAAAGTTGATGAGGGTAAGTTATCAATTCATCATCATTTCTTCTCAATGCATGGCTAAAAGCCAGTTTAGGCCAGATGCTAATAGGATTGAGAATATTGTGGGCTATCGCTTTCAAGATGCGAAGTGTTTAATACCTTACTGTTTAGTGACGGATGATGCAATGTTCATTTCCAGTAACTCATAAAAAATTGCTTTTGTATATATATATATATATATAACAAAGTAATTGTTTTGGTCTTTTTTCGGGGGGGGGGGGGGGAGGGGGGTGAAACTGAAATAGCGATGGAAGTTTATATATCTCAGACTTTGATCTGCCGTATGTTGCAATCACAATATCAGTATTTTTTTCTCTAGTCATTTGCTGAAAATATATCATAATGCTGTAAAGCTTCAAACAATTTAAACGATAGTTTCGGCCTCATTGGACGAATTTAATATCTGCATCGTAAATGTGACGACGGAATCTATCAGCAGATAGCGCCGCATATTAACCGAAATGCGCGACTCCTCTCTAGAAGCCCGCATAAGACTAGCGCGATTTCGCGTCGCTTATCGCTACACAGGTCTTCCTAGTACAGCTAAGAACTGGCAACAGCGTTGCTGATATTTGGCAACACTGTGATAGTGCAGTTACTTCCTCAAGTGGTACTGAATTGTCTCACTAAGTTCACTTGACATTCCTTTTCTACTTTCATAACTAATGATTTGTAATGCCGACGTGAAATGAGAGACAGAAATTTAACTTTTTCACTCAAGGAATGTAGTTATTTGTGTAGGTGACTTTCAGGTTCTTTCGCGATGCGATAGAGGCTAAGCATTGAATATGTGAGAGAATAAGGCCAATCTCTGGCAGTGTGTGGTTGGCTGTGTGGTTCTGCTTGTGTCTTGTGATGCAAGCCTGGTGTGAGGCGGCAGTTCTAATCCTCGTTGGAGAAAGTGCGTTTGGGGTTGGAATTTAATTTCATTTTATTTTACTTTATACGCTGCAGATAGCAAGAAGAAACTCTTTAACGAAATCATAAGAAAAACTTTATATAATAAGTCTTTCAGAAAGGTCGACTTCAAATTATGGAAATGGTATTAGATGTCTTCTTTGCTTCACCATACAAACGCCTTCGAAGAAATTCGAACTCACCTCCATTGGTGTGAAATATCTCCTGTAGAAATGAGACATGAAGATACGAACTTTGCAGTGTGTCTGTATTGCTTTAGAACGTGCACTGAAACGTATTCACATAATTTAGCTCATATATTTACCGTGCGGAGTGAAACGACGACACTAAAACATTTTAGTGAGTTACATATTGTGTCTTGATGAAAACATATGAAATTATGACAATAACAAATTACATGAAAGGCTTTTCTGAAAGGAAAAGAATCGAGATTTAAACCACAAATAAGTGTTAACCATCGTAGAGTGCCATTGGATTGGACAATGACAATTTTTTGCCTCTCTAATGTATATGCTCATCATTCAAAATAGGTGGTCTGCTTCGTTATATCCTGTGTGAAATACAAATCGCAACCTTTTTTGTGCATCACCACTCAGCAACACTACAGCATTTTACGTATCCAGGGCGATGAGCGGCGGCAAGGGCTGTGGGCAGAGGGCGAGGCAGCGCTGTGTAGCGCCGCCACCGCTGCTGCCGGCGAGGTATATGGGCCGCGGAGAGCTCTGCCAAGTGCTGCGGCCAGAGGCAGCGATGTTATTGGGCCGAAATGTTATTACCAGTGTACCAAAAAATGAAATCGTTACACATATGCTGCCCTTAGACATTTGGCATGAGCATGAACGAGTGACGTGAATTTAAAATTTTTGTCAACAGTCGGTTTCGATCGCTAATACTAAACATGAAAGTCGCGCACTTTACCGCAAGACCAGGAGGGATCTGACCCACTTATCTTCTAACTGGACACAAGAAGTGCTGTATGAACTCCCGCAGTCTGCAGTGTTGCCAGATTGTGCAGATAGCTGGACTTAGAGCGAATCAGTGCGGCCACTTTTATTGTCCCATGTCGCGATCGGCTCGGACTTAGGCTCAGCGGCGGCCGGCCGGCGGCCAGTTTTTTTGTCAAAGAGTGTACTGCGTGGCCTGATAAATGGCGAAGAGATCCACCAGAAAGCTCTATCAGTTGTCTGGGAGACGATACTGAAAAGAAACGTCACCAAACACAAAGGAACACCCAACACCATGGTCAGTCTTGGAACCATCAGTACCGTATAGATGAAAACACTGCCTGCAAGCTCTGAGTGAAGAGCGAAAAATATGCTACAGTAGATGAGGTCAGCTGTAGAGTCTTTGGGAAGCAAATGTAGGTCAAGGTTGACAGGAGCCATGGCGAGGAAGAGCTTGCTCCTATCAGGAATGTGGCAGGGAGCATAAAGTTACGATGCCGAAGAAGTTTGAGAAAACGGACTCCGGGAGGTATTAGGGAAGAAGGACTCACGAAATACTGATGATCTAGTGAATGATCAAAGAAAGCTTTATAGGATGGGTGGTCATGCAGGGATTACAACCGACTCGCGTAACGACTGCGGACCTCTCTCTGGTAGGACAGCAGCAATTCAGCAGTTTCATCCACATCATTACGAAATGTCGTATTAATCTAATCTAATCAGCATAGAGGCTCGCGACAGGGCTTGTGTATAAAGCCCCTGTCGCTAAACGAATCCCTTGGTTGTGGATCGTGTTAAGGCACCGTAAGATAGATGGTTGGGCTGATGAATAGACAATGCAGCCATTGTCTAATTTTGAGCGGACAAGAGAGCAGTACAAGCGGAGGAGGATGGTCTGATCTGCTCCCCATAAGGTACCTCTAAACATCCTGAGAACATTAAGTGAATGGTTATAGCGAGCTGCCAAGTGAGAGACATGGGAGGACCAACAAAGTTTCCTGTCGAAAGTTAATCACAAAAAGTCTTTAGTGTCTACGAACGGAAGAACAGGTGATCGAAGATGGAGGGAAGGAGGGAGAAATTCTATACGCCGCCAGAAGTTCATACAGACCGTCTTGTCTGTGGAGAAGTGAAAGCCGTTGTTGATGCTCCAGAATGTAAGTCATCAACGAAGAGAGAAGTGGAGACAGCCGGCGTGTGAGACAGTCGATAGCAGGATTAATTGCTATAGCAAATAGGTCGACACTCAACACTGAGCTTTGAGGTACACCATTCTCCTGCAGGAAAGTGTTCGAAAGGATGGAACCCACACACACCCAAAAAACACGGTCTTTTAAGTATTCCTGAACCAAGGTAGGCAGGCGACCCCGAAGCCCCATGTGTGCAGAGTGCGAAGGATAACCATCCTCCAGCAGGTGTCATATGCCTTCTCCAAATCGAAAAATATGACCACTGTTTGACGCTTCTGCAGAACATTTTTCATAATATGAGTTGATAGGGTGACTAGATGATCGACTGCTGAACGGTGCTTACGAAAACCACATAGTGCATTGCTGAGGAGATTACGAGATTCGAGCCACCATACCAATACGCTCCTTCATCTTTCAAATGCTGCTGGTGAGGGAGATCGGGCGGTAGCTGCCAAGTAGATGCTTTTTTTTTTCAGGTTTAGGTAGAGGAATCACAATGGCTTCATTCCCGCACCGAGGAAACGTGCCTTCCGTCCAAATATGGTTGTACGTTTGTAGAAAAAAATGCAGGCCTTCAGACGAAGGGAATTTTAACATCCGTACAAGAAAGCCATCAGATCCTGGAGTCGAGGACCGTGATGAGGAGAGTACAATATGAAGCTCACTCATAGTGAAATCGGCAGTGTATCATTCTCGAGTTTGAGAGAAGAAAGAGAGCAATTTCGCTTTCGCTGCCAGTTCCCGAGGAAGGAAAGAGGGATGGTAGTGTGAGGAACTCAAGATCTCGGCAAAAAAGCGGTTACCCCAAACAATAGAAGAGGGGGTAAAACTGTCAAACGAACTAGTGAAGGAAAGCCAATAGCTCGTTGGTTTCCTGAAAAAAGGCGGCGGCATTGTGCACACAATCGTTTGTAATGAACACAGTTTTCCTTTGTGGGATAGCATTTAAAGACTCTGAAAGCAAGTCTTCGAGCTCTGAGTGCTTCACAACATTCCTCAGTCCACCAGGGAACTGGGTGACGTCGTGGCAAGGAAGAGGTGCGAGGAATAGAATGTTCTGCGGCAGTGAGGATTACTGTAGTAAGATAGTCGACCCAGTGATCAATACTGGGAAAAAGATGTTCATGGAAAGTAGCTAATGAAGAATGAAGCTGCCAATCCGCTTTGGAAAGCTGCCAGCTGGATGAACGAGCTGGAATGAAGGGCGTCAGTACATGAATAACACATGGGAAATGGTCACTTGAGCGTGTGTCTGTAAGAACAGACCACTCGAGGCGACGGGTCAGTTGAACAGTGCAGATGGAAATGTCCAAGTGAGAAAAGGTGTGTGTGGAGTCTTAAATGTAAGTGGGTTCGCCAGTGTTGAGACAGATGAGATTAAGGTGGTTGAGGAGTTCCGTCAGGAGAGTGCCCCTCTGACAAGGGCATGGAGAGCACCAAAGAGGATGATGGGCATTGAAATCACCGACCAACAAGAAAGGAGGAGAAAGCTGGTCAAGAAGGTGGAGAATGTCAGACCTGGTTACAGCAGAGGTGTTTAGACATTACACAAGGAGAAGCTGAAACCGGGAATGGACAGTCTAACTGCTACTGCTTGAAGCTGGGTTTGTAAGGGGATGATTTGGAAATGAATATTGTCTCTTAAAAGCAGCATGACACCCCCATGAGCTGGAACCCCTGACGGGGGGGAGGGGGGGAGGTTGAAGCGAACAGAGGAGAAGTGTCGCACATTAAAGTGTGTGAGGAGGATGTAGTTTTATTTCCTGAAGGCAAACAATTAGTGGGGAGTAGATTTGCAAGAGAACTGTAGTTCCGTTCTATTGGACCGGATGCCATGAATGTTCCATTGAGGGATAACAATAGTGAGAGGACTGGAAAGAGGTGGAAGGAACAGTCACCCCTGTGACTGCGGAGGACCACAATATGAATTGTCACAATTAGTGTGTGTGGAGGATCTTGGTCCATTAATTTGACAGTGGCTTCAGAGCCAGCCTGAGGTGGGCCACTTGATTGACCACCAGCAGTGCGACCCAGCGACAGAGAGGTTGTCCAGGGCAGGGCAGCACTAGATGACATTGTAGAAGAGGAATGCCAGGAGGGAGAAGGGGAAGATTTCTTCACCATGCCACCATGCTTGAGTTCTTTGAACCGTGGCAGGTATCACTTAAAGAAAAAAAATGTTCAAATGTTTGTATAGTCTAAGGGATTTAACTACGGGGTCATCAGTCCCTAAACTTTCAAACTACTTATGAACTACTTACAAACTAGGACGGCACAAATATCAATGCCTGAGGGGGGATTCGAACCCCCAACCGTAGTGGCCGTGCAGACCGTGACTGAAGCGCCTTAGTCCCCTCGGCCACCGCGGCTGGCTATCACTTAAAGACCTGGACGGTTGTGAGCTATATGGGCGCAGGAAGTCTTCACGGATATAATCCTCCTTGGATTTCTGTATTTCTGTCTGACAGGCAAGAGATTTAACAGCTGCAAGTGGAGGTTTGATAAGATGGTGTGTGCTCTTGGCAAGAGATGATGGGGATGCCTACATGGGACTAGGTGGTGGTACAACAGCATCATTGAACTTTAGGTCACATGTCTGTGTAGATACGTCTCGCAGTTGTCATGGAGTAGTACCAACTGAGCTGAAAGTACCAGATGCTAACATACTCTGTTTATGACTGGCATATATTTTCCTTGCGACCTGTGTCGGTACCTTTTCTTTTACCCATATTTCTTGAATCGCTCGCTCGTCACAATATATGTGACAGTCATGGGAGGAGGCAGTGTGGTTACCCATGCAGTTTAAGCAGCGAAGGGAAGAAGATGGGCAATCACCCTCATGAGCATCCCTGCCGCATGTGACGCATTTAGCTGGGTTTTTACATAACTGCCTGGTATTGTTATAATGCTGACACTGGTAGCAGCGTGTGGGATTCGTGCAAAAGGTTTGACATTGAGGTCCACATACCTGCTTTGATCTTGGGAGACAGAGTCACTCGATCAAAAGTCAAGAAAACAGTGCAGAATGGGACCAATTCATTGTTCACCCTATTCATAACCCTATGCTCTGATGTGACACCCTGATTGGAGAGGTAATCCTCGATTTCCTCCTCGGTCAAACCGTCCAGCATATTACTGTAGACAACCCCATAAGAGTAGTTCAGAGTATGGTCGGCCTCCACATGCACTGGGTAACCCTAGAGTAGGGTGGCCTTTAGTAACCTTTGAGCCTGAAAGGCACTGTCCGATTCAATCAATAAGGTACCATAGCACAGACGTTTGCAGGACTTTACTGAGCCTGTGATCACATCTACGCCTTTTTGGATGATGGACAGACGGTCTAAAATCTTTGACTGTATTTGGTACATGTTACCACAAGGTATCGAGGTGCAGCCGATGGAGTAGTCAAATTTTGAGAATCTTGACTCTTTCATAACCTTAAACTTTCTCTTTTGGGATCCCATTGTGAATAAATGCACCATGATTGCCAGCAACTCCAATGGCGCGCTCATTCCTACTTGAGGCCCTCTTCAAAGGGAGCACACCCACCATAGGTGATTGTCCAAACCTCAGGTAACACCTCCCGAACTCCGGACGGAGAGATCAATCGGCACATCTAGAAGGTTACAGCTCCAGCAATCACCCCTCCCTGGGCCTGCCCTTCACCAGGGGGTACACACGAACCCTATGTGCCAACACGGGTCTGGGACTTATGCATTACCACAGTCACCTTTAACGTGTGAGATCCGTGGGTGGCCTTCAGGAACGTACAAGGAGGAAGAAAGAAGAGAAGACAAGGAACCTCAAATGACGAAATGGAGGAAAGAATAAGCAAGATGAGGAAGGAAAAAAAAAACGGTAAATTCAACAATACTATGTATCTCCAGTTTCCCGAGGGAGGTTATGAGGATCCCCATTTAATATGGGTTACCGTCATAAATATGAATTTATGATGAAATTTAATTTGAAACTTGGATACGAGTTCACTTTGAAGAATTTTTATTTCTATCACATATTCATAATGTACAACAACTTCAGCACCAGAACTCGTCAACAACAACCCACCCAAGCCATTTGTTCATCTGACTTATATAGAGTTAATGACAATTGTCGTAACAATGACTTTTAATTATTGGTATATAATTAAATTTTTCAAAATACAATAGTTTGATGAAATGTAAACTATAAAATCAATACTAGATCTTTATTTGGATAGAAACCGTAAGACAAAATAGTTTTATGTTACAAGAAATTGATAAATTACAGCATTATTTAACAATAGGATTGTATTAAATAATCGAACTTATAGAATCACGAATAATTCTTTAATTTACTAGATGTACTGAAATCTGTCAGGCCATAAATACTACGAATTTTATTGGAATTTAATAAAGGGAATAAAAGGAAAGAGATTCTTAGAGGTAGAAACAATGTGGTTGATATAAAGTAGAAAGGAAAACTGGTATCCTGAGCTTTACTAATAGGAAAAAAGGTATCCTGTACTTCAGTAGACCATGGCTCATGATGTTACATTACAAGGTTCAAGACTGTGTCCCCAAGAGAGGGGAAAAGGATAGTGGGAGGTAGTCATGCAGCATGGAAAGGAAGGAGAGCTGCAAATGATGGAGCCCTGTGGTAGCCAAGCATGTACTCGCCAAAAGAGGGGAGAAAAGGGATCGTGATGGGAGGCTAACAGTCCTACGCCTGTCACAACAATGTGTCACTGTCTGTCGGCAACAAGGACAAGGCAACATCAGGTTGCTAGGGCAGTGCTGCCACATCATACTCTCTTTTTCTTTCTTTCATAGTCTGAGATGTATTGAGACATGAGGTGGAACAATCTTCAGACAGGTCTGTGACAGACAGCAGGTGACCTTGCAGCCATGGACTGAGAGTCCAGGGGTAGACTTAGACCACATTCATACGGGGATACTGAAGTCTCCGAGCAACTGAGGTACTCTGTGACAAAGAGTCATGACATTTGTAGTTAAATGAAGTCATTCAGATGAGAATACTTTAGTTGCAGCATCGCAGAGTCGCCACACCTCTGATACTGCCCGACGCAACATGTTGGTCAGAGTCTCCCAGTCTCTTGGTTGTATTCATACCACCAGGTTGCTCAATGCTAAAAGTAAGTATGATTAATTTGAAATTCATGGGAGAAAATGTTTATAGCTTTCCAATAAGTTATAGATTTTAAACATTCAATAAATCCCAGAAGATGTTGAATCATATTCTTATCTGATGTGTGGCAGATGGTACTGTTTGTACCACTGCTACTGCTATATCTCCTTCCCTGTTAATATCATGAATATTTCGCTGTAAGAATGAGTGATGGTAAATCCTATACGAGCTTGACCCTCACTAGTTCTTACCTTCATGGTCTTTTCAGGAGGTATACTTGGGAGGAGGCAATATACTGATGGACTCACAATTAAAACTGAAAGTAACTTCGAAGTTAACACAAGTCTGCTATAATATCTTCACAATGTTTCAAATATATTTAAAATGTTATGCTCATTAGAAAAAGAAAATATATATATATGTTGGAAAAAATAAAACATGTTTTAGCTTAATAGAAAGTATAATTTCTCCTAATCCCATACAAATAGACCTGAAATCTTTTGCTTGTGAATTTTGAAAGCTGCTACAATACTTGAACAATTTATAATGAAAAATTTGACTTGCATAGCATAGATAATAATAGAAAGTTTATGTTCCTTACAAAAATTACACACTGTTAGTAGCATTTGTAGCGCAAGAAAATTGTTAGTACGAGAGACTTCAGTCGTACCTGTGTGAATTTGATTGGCCACTCAAGTCATACAGTCTTTTGGTTGTCAGGAAGCTGACTATCTTCAGTGCTAGAACACAAACATCAGCATTGGTCATGAACAAACATTTTAGCTGACGATTACCATAAAACTACACAATCCCCTTATGTAATCGTTTGTTATTACTTGAGTGGATAAAACTGTCATTAGACAATCTCCACATCATCCTAGTACTTACCTATGCCACTATCAATCCGAACTCCTTGCCACCAGGGAGCATATTCTTTGTAGAAAACCCAGTGCTAGACTGCCCAATCCATCCACCCAGGATTTTATATT
Organism: Locusta migratoria; assembly: GCA_026315105.1. NCBI lineage: Eukaryota > Metazoa > Arthropoda > Insecta > Orthoptera > Acrididae > Locusta > Locusta migratoria. Next base: position 223,453,821 of record CM048746.1, read on the forward strand.
GGTAGGACGAACAACACACTCCCATGAACCACAGACATTGCCGAGGTGGGGTGGCTTGCATGCCTCAACGATACAGATAGCCATACCGTAGGCGCAACCACAGCGGAGGGGTATCTGTGGAGAGGCCAGACAAACGTGTGGTTCCTGAAGAGGGGCAGCAGCCTTTTCAGTAGTTACAGGGGCAACAGTCTGGATGATTGACTGAGCTGGCCTTGTAACATCAGCTAATGTGGCTTTGCCACACAGTTACTGCTAACGGCTGAAAGCAAGGGGAATCTACAGCCGTTATTTTTCCCGAGGACATGCAGCTCTACTGTATGAAAATATGATGATGGCATCCTCTTAGGTAAAATATTCCGGAGGTAAAATAGTCCCCCATTCGGATCTAAGGGCGGGGACTACTCAGGAGGATGTTGTCATCAGGAAAGACAATACTGGCATTCTAAGGGTTGGAGCGTGGAATGTTAGATCCCTTAATCGAGTAGGAAAATTAGAAAATTTAAAAAGGGAAATGGATAGGTTGAAGTTAGATATAGTGGGGATTAGTGAAGTTCGGTGGCAGGACGAACAGGATTTTTGGTCAGGCGAGTACAGGATTATAAATACAAAATCAGTTGGGGGTATCACAGGAGTAGGATTCATAATGAATAAGGAAATAGGAATGAGGGTAAACTACTATGACCAGCACAGCAATCGCGTTATCTTTGTCGAGATAGATACGAAGCCAACACAGACAACAGTAGTACAGGTTTATATGCCAACTAGCTCTGCCGATGGCTCTGCCAATGATGAGGTAATCGAAGAAATATACGAGGAGCTAAAGGAAATTATTCAGACAATTAAGGGAGAGGAAAACTTAATTGTTATGGGAGACTGGAATTCGGTGGTAGGACAAGGAAGGGAAGGAAAGATAATAGGTGAATATGGTCTGTGCAAAAGGAATGAAAGAGGAAGCCGCCTGGTAGAATTTTGCACAGAACATAATTTAGTTATAAGAAGGTTGTATACGTGGAAGAGACCAGGAGACACCGGGAGATACCAGATAGATTTTATAATCGTAAGACATAGATTTCGGAACCAGGTTTTAAACTGTAAGACATACCCAGGGGCAGATATAGACTCTGACCATAACTTGTTGGCTATGAACTGTAGGCTGAAACTGAGGAAACTACCAAAAGGTAGGAAAATAAGGAAATGGGACCTGGATAAATTGAAGGAACCTGAAGTTCTTAAGAATTTCAGTGGGAGCTTTAGGCAACAATTGACAGAAACGGGGGAAAATAAAACAGAGAGGAGGAATGGGTAGCAATGAGAGATGAAATAGTGAAGGCAGCAGAGAACAAAACAGGTAGGAAGGATACTAAATTTAATTGATGAAAGGAGAAAATATAAAAATGCAGTAAATGAAACAGGCAAAATGGAGTACAGACGACTAAGAAATGAGATTGACAGGAAGTACAAAATGGCTAACCAGGAGTGACTAGAAGGCAAATGCAACGATGTAGAAGAATTTATAAATAGGGGAAAAATAGATACAGCCTACAGGAAAATAAAAGAAACACTTGGAGATAAGAAAAACAGCTCTACGAATATCAAGGACACTAATGGAAAACCAGTTCTCAGCAAAGAAGGAAAAGCTGAAAGGCGGAAAGAGTATATAGAGGGGCTCTACAAAGGAAATGAACTTCGAGACAATATTGTAGGAAGGGAAGAGGATGTAGATGAGGATGAAATAGGAGATACTGTACTGAGAGAAGAATTTGACAGAGCCCTGAAAGACCGATGTTGAAACAAGGCCCCTGGAGTAGATGATATTCCCTCAGAGCTACTGAAGTCACTGGGAAAACCAGCCATGACAAAATTGTTTCACCTGGTGTGTAAGATGTATGAGACAGGCGAAGTACCCTCAGACTTTAAGAAAAATGTTATAATCCCCATCCCAAAGAAAGCAGGCGCAGACAGGTGTAAAAACTACAGAACCATCAGATTAACAAGTCATGGTAGCAAACTATTAACACGAATTATTTACAGAAGGATGGAAAAGCTGGTAGAAGCCGAACTCGGGGAAGATCAGTTTGGGTTCAGGAGAAATGTAGGAACACGGGAGGCAATACTCACTTTACGGCTTATCCTAGAAGATAGATTAAGAAAAGGCAAACCTACATTTCTAGCTTTTGTAGATTTGGAGAAGGCTTTTGACAATGTTTATTGGAATAAACTCTTTCAAGTTCTGAAGCAAGCAGGAGTAAAATATAGGGAGCGTAAGGTTATTTACAACTTGTACAAAAACCAGACAGCGGTTGTCAGAGTTGAAGGGCATGAAAGGGATGCAGTGGTTGGAAAGGAAGTAAGACAGGGTTGTAGCCTTTCCCCAATGTTGTTCAATTTGTACACTGAGCAAGCTATAAAGGAAAGCAAGGAGAAATTTGGAGAAGGAATTAAAGTTCAGTGTGAAGAATGAAAAACATTGTGATTTGCCGATGACAGAGTAATTCTGTCAGATACAGCAAAGGACCTGGAAGAGCAATTGAACGGAATGGACAGTGTGCTGAAAGGTGCATGTACGATGAACATTAACAAGAGCAAAACTAGGGTAATGTAGTGCAGTGTAAGAAAATCAGGTGATGCTGAAGGAATTAGATTGGGTAACGAAGCAATAACGGAGGTCGATGAGTTTTGTTACTTGGGCAGTAAAATAACAAATGATGGTCGCAGTACAGAGGATATAAAATGCAGAATGGCAATGGGTAGATAAGAGAAATTTGTTAACATCGAATATTGATTTAACCTAAGGAAGTCTTTTCTGAAGGCATTTGTATGGAGTGTTGCCTTGTATGGGAGTGAGACGTGGACGATAAACAGTGCGAACACGAAGAGGATAGAGGCATTTGAAATAAGGTGCTACAGAAGAATGCTAAAGATTAGGTGGGTGGATCGCATAACTAATGAGGAGGTACGGAACAGAATTGGGGAGAAAAGAAATTTCTGGCATACCTTGATTAAACAAAGGGATAGATTGGTAGGACACATTCTTAGACATCAAGGAATTGTGAATTTAGCGTTGGAGGGAAGTGTGTGGGGTAAAAACCGCAGAGGAAGACCAAGAGATGGATACAGTAAGCAGATTCAGACAGATGTAGGTTGCCGTTCTTATGTGGAGATGAAGAGGCTTGCTCAGGATAGGGTATTGTGGAGTTCTGCATCAAACCAGTCTCCGGACTGAAGACCACAACAACAACAACAACAACAACAACAACAACAGGACGAACAACATGCAGTCCATTAGAATGAATGGTTGCCACTGGCCTGTCACCGAGAGTAAGCTAGACTATACATGCCACAGCAGTCAGATGAAGAAAACATGCTCGAATTTCAATGGCTGCTACACAACCTGAGTCGTCATTACCGCACGCACCCCCTCCTCCACCGCATTTTGCAGATGGCAGTTAAATACTCTGGTCACAAAATTATCCTGGCCTCAACCTATAACAACTTACTGTCCTCCTCACCCTACACTCTCAGTTCCTGGCCTATTGTCCTACATCTCTTCCCTGTTAATTTATCTCACTATTTTTGTGTACCACTGTTTTACCCTTCATTGTCCCTCCCCTTTCCCTTCCTTTCCCACCATCAAATGCTTTACAAAGCTAAGTATCATATCCTTTTCCAGCCCTCATTCTGTGCATGCTCCATCAGGTAGTGCTGTTATCTCTACTTCCAACCTTGGCCTGCATCCTTCTAATTCCCTCATTGCATTAGATCTCACTCCAGATTGTGCTCCCCATTTACACATCTTTATGGTGAGCTGCTATCTATCCTGTTGATATTCCAGACTTACAAATCAATTTGATAACGTTTCATCTTTCAATCCCACTAGTGAAACCCAAAGTCCCCAAGGTCCAATCTTGGGACTTCTCTTTTTCTAGCATTTATTTACACTCTCTGTACCAGCAAATACTTTACCACCTCCACAGAATCAATGAAACTTTAGTTATCTATGCTTGAAACTAGTAATTAGCTGTAGAAATCTTATGTATCTCTGATCAAAAGTGTGAAAAAAATCATCCAGTTCTTTACAATCAACAAATACGCTGGCCTGTAGGTGTTTAGTATTTTACCAACAGCATGCAGCCCATAGAATCTATGGACTTGGCAGAGAAAATATTGGCAATATCTTAAAGCCATTGAACTTGCATACTCTAATGTATGCGGACATCATTTTAGTTTTACATTATGCTAATAACAGTGATGAACTGAAACTTTCAGCTACTAATGAGGTATAAGAATCAGAATTAAGAACATATTTCCAGCCAGTGTAAAATGATGAAGAAACATCCCTCTTCGATGTATCATTGGTAAGTTAAGATAATGAACACAGTAGATTATATTGTCAGCACTGGCTTGTATCTTATTTTATATTTATTTAATTAGTCATTTGATCATATGTTGTACAGTGTACATGGTGATACAAGACTTTATTAGTAATGACAGAGGCTCATTTAGATTTTACAAGTAGTAAGACATGTTAAATCTTACAAAAGTTACTGACCTATAAATTATTGTAGTTTAAGTGTTTATTTACCGAATATAAGCAGTGGCACTGCATACATTCTCCAATGGATCTTTCAAATGTGTTGATATTCTGGACACTTATCTGTAGGCATCTTATTAGTTTTATTGTTGCATGACATGCTTGTATTGGCAGGGAAAACATGCAAGCTCGCTTTTGATCTAGTGTTGTGGTTATATAAGTTACTGTTTTAATTCTAATGTTATCATCATATCCTATTACATTTCTTTTAATATATGTTATAAAATCATAGATGTTAGTTGGTAGCACCTGAAGTGTTTTAAACATTCGCTTGCACAACTTTTTGGAATTACTCCCTGTGATAATTCTAATGGCTCCCCACAAAGCAGCTGGGGATTTTTCCCAGAATATGAGACCATATTTTAAATGAGCATTAAAATATGCGCAATAGGCCCCCTTATTGACTGTGCACTTACGCATCCTTTTAGAGCCCTTAAAAGATAGCAGCAAGTACTCATCTTGTATTTACATTTTTAACTTGTTTTCCCACTGTTAGTCACTTTGAATTCCAATAGGCTACCTAGAAATTTGATTAATTCTTCATTTACGCACATTGGTGGTTTATATTGATAACTACGGGCTCATCAGTCCCTAAACTTAGAAACTACTTATGGTACTACCTTATACTGAAGACAGAACAAACATGTCCGAGGGGGGATTCGAGCCGCTGACAGGGAAAGGCCTTGCGCACACTGTACAGCGGCGGACTAAGTCTGTCAGAGGCCTGAGGCGGAGGCAAAACAAATTGAGGTCCCCTGTCCACTTGGAAATACATATATTACTATGAAAAAAAAGTAACTTTTGAGATTTAGAGTCCCCCTTCCTCTGCCCCCCCCCCCCCCCCAGGACAAGAGACACAGGCCAGAGTGATTTGGAGGCCCCAGAATGAGAGGCCAAGGGCACTCAAAAAATGTGCTTTCCAGGTATTTGGAGCCCCCATCCCCTTACCATCAAGCTGAGAGGTCAGGGACATAACTTACTGTGACAGTAAGACTATATTCGATTAATGATGGGAATTTTCCTTAGAGATGATAAATTATTTTTCAAAAGAGATAGATTGGCTGGCCAGTACTTACCTTTGCACTGTAACGCCAATAGCAACACAAATGAAGAAAAAGAAAAAAAAGGGGGCGAAACAGGACAAGCTTTCAGAACACAGTTCCTTCTTCAGGTGGGAGAGAAGGGGGGAAAAAGATGGGAACTGAAGGGAAAGGTAATTCATTACCTAGGTCATGAGGCTGGTGTTTGAGAAGTGTGGAAGTCAGAGATACTGCATATTAGTACTGAGCCAAGCCAGAGAGGATATATATTATGGAGGAGAAATTCCTAGCAGAAAAAATATGTATAAAAAATAGAAGAAGATTACTTACCAGGTGAAGGAGCACAGGTAGTGATAGTAGCACAAATAAATTTATAAATTTACACACACACACACACACACACACACACACACACACACACACACACACACACACACACAGGGAAACTTTCCCGGTGGGATAAACAAAAATAAAAATAGAAAAGAGATGACTTACCAAAAGCACCGGCTCGTCGAGAGAAACAAATAAAATCACACACAAACACACATACAAGCTTTCGCCACCACTGGCAGCTTCTTCAGGAAAAAGAGGAAAAAAGGGGAGGAAAAGGGAAGGATATGGGTTTTAAGGAAGTGGAAAAGTTGTCATTCCAATCCCAGGAGTGGAAGAACTTACCTTAGGGGAAAAAAAGGAAGGTAAACAAATACACACACACTCAGACATATCGAAACGCAAACACACCTAGACAGACATTTGTGTAAAGCTTTACACAGACACAAGTACACTTCATTTAATAATAGTTTTTTAAAATTTAAAAAACATCAGTATAAAAAAAAATATATATATATATATATATATATATATATATATATATATATATATATATATATATATATATATATATGAAAGATCAAACAGTAAGAGAAGATGAGTGAACTTAATGATGCTGAGGGGTGTAGGAGGTGCCAGGGTTCCTGGCGTCATGCTGGAGGGCATGTTCTGCCACAGCCCCAGGCGAACAGTTCATATATGGCCATTCATCCATTCAGCCCATTTGGGACTGATGACCTCCGTAGTTTTGTCCCCCTAAAACATCCAAACAACAACAACATATATGTTCTCTCGCATGTGTCCCTGCCTTAAATTGGGTAGGTTTTCCTGTGGTGGGGCTGGAGTATGTGGTAGTGGTAGGATGCATTGGATAGGTTTTGCAGTGGGATCTGTTGCAGGGATAGGGATGTTGAGGAGGTTGGGAGGATGGCGGAAGGCTACTCTGGGTGATGTGGGAAGAACAGTTTGGAGTGATGATCTCATCTCAGAGCATGACTTGAGAAAGTCATAGCCCTGTCGGAGAAATTTATCGAGGCATTCTAGGCCAGGATGGTACTGGGCGACTAAGGGGGTGCTTCTGGGTGGTCTGGGGGTTAGGAACATTGTTGTTGGAAGAAGAGGAATGAACAGCTCGGGAGATCTGCTTGTAATTGCAGGAGAGGAAAGCATCGGATAGATTGTTGTTGTTGGTCGTGAGGGATTTGTTACTAGAGCAGATACGTTTCCCACGAGCCTCTTCTATGCGGCCCATGAAGAGGGGCTATCATGGTACCCATAGCTGTCCCTTTGATTTCAAAGTTTAAGTAATTATTGATGAGAATGAAATCAGCAAGTGTGACAAGGAATGAGGTTTTTGGGAGGCTTTCAGTTGGGCATTGGTAAAGATAGTGTTCCAGGGCTGATAGATCATGAGTGTGGGAGATGTTGGTGTAGAGGAGTGACAAGGAAGCATTTTTTAAAACCAGTATTGAACAGTATAAATAACAAACCAAACCATACAGTACTGATAAACCAACCATCAGAAGCAGAAATATCAACTCGCAAAACTCTTTAAACCACACAATGTCAAAATATATTTCCACACAAGCAATAAAACACAAAACAAAATAGTTGACAATACTAAATCAACCAACACAACTTTTCAAAAAATCTGGCATATACAAATTGATGCACTCTGTTTTAAAAAAATTTAAACAAGTCAAGCGTTGCAGCCCATCTGGCTGAAAATACACATACTTAGATCACATAACACCTACCCCCCACTCCCTCCTTTTGCCATTCCCAAATTCTACTCCAACTGCATATGTTTAATCGTATAAATGCAATCTATGGATTTTTCTTCAAATGTAACATTAGTGCTACCATTACAGTAATAAGAAAACTGGTAAATTAGTTTAAAACAATATGTATGCATCAGCCATGATCTTTGACAATTACTGTTCATATCTCTCTATTGTTTATGTTTGTAAGACATGTGGAAAGCGAGTGCTATGTTACGTGGACAGCTTTTAAGCACTAAAATGCTTGGAAAATCACCTACCATCAAACAGCAATGTGAATAATACTGTAGTCAAATGGTTCCTTGTTAAAAACTTTATTTCTGAGACGTATTAGTTTTGCAATAATAATTTTTAAATTTCACACACATGTACTTTATTTTATGTAATTCAGTCCAGGAATTACGTACCTTGCTATGTTTCGTAGATGTACGATATATGTAGTGCACGTGTCTTTGTCACAGCTTCCACAGCACAGGCTGTTTTTGTCGCATTGAACAGACAATACCTCCACTAGGAAAGGTACAGACATGGGTTTTGACAATGGGTAGACAATATACAGTTCAGGATATAGGCATTCACTAACCTTTTATGCTGTCCTGCTGCTGAGACTCCACTGATACAGTATTTTCTGTTCTTTCATCCACAGGTCATATGCTTCCCATGGGACTCCATTGCATGGAACCAAAAGAAGAACATATAAAATACCAGCATTGCATTCAATAGAAATCTAAATACCCATAGTTCTGACAAGCAACATACAATTACAATCCTTTAATATTTCAAGATAAGCTTGAAGGTAAGTGACAAATAGGGTTATAATTGAATAGTTATATTAAATACGTATGATACAATTACAGTTGCTCTGTGTCCATACACATTGGTTTGAAGACGAATGAAAGCTACAATAAGAGAACAACTGAATATTTCTTCTCAGTGACAAGGATGTCGTAGTATAAACAGAGATCCATTCCCTGAAGACCTAAAACGTAGTATTGCAGTGTTTGTTGGGCTTATCCGGGCTCCGCAATACGGCCAATAGAGGTCGTATTCGCGTATGCGCAGGCAGCGCTGCAATTGGCTTGCTTACTGATGCTCAGAGATATTAAAAGTTCTTCAGCTAATGTGCCATCCACCCTTTCCATTTGCATCTTAGACCTTCTCATTTTACTTTCAAAAAATGAAATTTTCTTTCCTTCTCCATTTCCTCCATTTCTTTGCATACTCCTTGCAGCAATGTATGGACTTTTCATATTCCAGTCCTTTTCTTCTGTCTTTCCCCCCTTCTTTCTTTCATATGTTTTCTCTGAATGTGTTTCCCTCTTGGTTGTAGCCTCCTGACAACATAGGTATTGCACTGTTGATGCCTGAGCTGTGAATTCTTCGTGCATGCTGAGCAGTAGAATTGAAGAGGTCAGAATTGGGTAATGCTGGTAAACTCACTCATTCCATTCCCTGACTACATTAGGGGAATAATGTAGGGCCCTCAATCATTCTGAGATGTACTTGCTCCAATATCTTGTATGAGTGTCTAATTGGGAATATTTCTTGCCAATCAAGACACTCTTCTTCATTGAGAACCTCAAAGGTAAATTGGGAGGTGGTATCGATATCATCTGCAAACAGCATCCCCCTGCCCAGTCATGGGCATTGACAGCCTGTCACAAGCAGGTTGATTGTCCTGTAAACATCACACCCCATAAGTTGCTGAATATAGATCAAAGTAAAATTTACCTTTTAGGCATGTCCACAGGGGTGCAAAAGATAACAGGGTTGCCACTGGTGCTATCATCTTGGCCTTTGAGGGTGATACATTGCTTGAAAAGGTCAAGTTATGATTTATTTTTGTGATGGAAAGCATATGTTCCTCCCCCTATGTAGTGCTTAAAGTGCTGGGCATGAGTCCTCCTGATGCCCTTCCAGCCCCACAGGCAGGGAAAATGGGTGACCAACACATTTGAACACTGCATGTACCCTCCCTCCTATCTGTGTGAATTATGGGCAGCACCATCCACTCTGCTCACCAGGCAGTACCATTTTTCACTGAGAAAGAAAGATTGGAGATCACAACCCTGGACAGATTGGCATTCACTGAGCACGAAAGAAGTAAGAGCAGCTTCACTGTGTTCCTATGATAAGGTTGTTTGCAGTTGTCACATCATCACTGATCTATTTGATGACGATAGTATTGCAAGTGCATCGTCCCTCCCGTGGGTCCTACGGACCTTCAACATCAAAAACTACCTCCTAGATGGGTGGGAGCCACTCCTCTTTGTTTGCTCCTCACAACACCTCCTGTGGTAGCAACCTTAACCCAACCATCGGCGACACCAGTCCCCATCCTTCTTGCTAGGAAGGGTCCCTCAGGACACTCCCTTCAGAGGCTCAACAAGTGGAATGTAGGATCTCAGCCAGTGGCTGAAGGACACACATGATTTTGATTGTAAGGCTTTCCAATCTCCATCAGTCCCTGAAGAAGAAAAGAATGCTTCCATAGCAACTCTGCGACTTCACAGGGTGAAGATTGTAGTGCCCCCTGAGGACCTACTACTCACTGAGCTATCAGAATCGATGAATATTGATGCCACTCAATCTCAAATGGTGGCAAAAGGTGGACCTGGGGCCGAAACCAAATCCTTAGTCCATTTATGGCATCTCGGTATGCCAATAACATTATCCTTCAACAAAATTGTGGCAGTTATTTCCACCACCTAGTTGAGTTGTGACAGTTACTGTGCCCCTTTCTTATGGCCTGTGTAGCCCTACAGGAAGCCTGGTTTCTTTTCCTGTGGGCTCCCTGCCCTTTGTGGCTATTATAAAAACGGTTCAGCCTATAACAGGGTCTCTGGTGGTGTCTGTCCTCACCACTGTCCCCAGCACCTTCTGACTCTCCACTTGAATCTAGAGGCAGTGGCTGTCAGAATCGGGGCAATGCAGGGTATCACTGTTGTTCTGCTTATCTGTGCCTGGGTGAGGTTGTGTCGCCCACTGACCTCACTGCCTTGGTTTCCCAATTTCCCCACCATTTCCCCTTTTGGGGGACTTTAATGTGCACCAAATGAGAACTAGGCCTGCTGTAGGGATATTGAGACATTCTTCACACAGCAGCACATTTGTCTACTCAACAATAGTGCTGCAATGCATTTTTGCATGGTGCATGGCACACAGCCTGTCATTCACCTGTCTCTTTGTAGCCTTTTTGTGGTAGTGACCATTTTTGTATCCTTTTGCTGCTCCTGCAGTTGGAACCTGCAGACAGCTTGCCCCAGTGGTCTCACCAGAGGGCTGCTTGGCCAGATTACACCCACAGCTGCCGTGGTCACTGACACCAGTTTCTGCCACTGAGGCTCCTGTACTGAATTATCATGCCTCACTCTAGTGTAAGTCAGTGCCTTGGAGGATTTCAGAGATCACTGAGGCCATCTGGGAATGTCAATGGGCACTTCAGCATCACCCTTCCGTAAAGCATCTGATGGCTTTTAAACGTCTCCAGGCCTGAGCTTGGTGACTGATACACTGGAACAAGCAGGTCTGCTGGGAGAGGTATGTTGCCACTGTCAATTCCCATGCGTCCCCTTCAAGGGTGTGGTCACAAGTCTGATGCCTTTTTAGTTACTGCCCACCAGCAGGAATTTCCTGACCCCACTGCTATTGTCAAGCACAAGGTAGAGCTTTCAGAGCATTGTGTGTGTATGTGTGGCTGCCATCCGTCTTGTTGCTGCCTTTTTTAGATTTCCGGCAGGTACATACCACCTGTTGCCATTGTATTGTACCTACTCTGTACGAATGGCACTTACGGGACCCACTTCCAGTATTTATGCAAAACTTCATCTCACTATATTCCTTTCGGGTTAGTAGGGTTGGTACCTCTCTCAACTTACCCCATGTTCAGGAGGTGTCCCATAGGTTTCTGTCGCTAGTGTTCCCATCATCTGGTTGCAATTAATGGTTTTCCTGCTGCACTGGGATCACCAGTTTCTTCCTCCTGGTTCCCCAGTAATTTCTGCATATTTCAATTCTTCTAGCATTGGTGTCAATGAATGGCAGGTGCAAGCACAGCTGAAAGGTGCAGTCTTGGTCATTTGCACATAGTTTACAATTACCTGCATAAAAAACACAGGTTATGCAGTTTTGTCCCTGTCGGGCAATTCACCTGGACCCAGAGCTTTACCTTACTGATGAACTCTTCCATGTTGAGGATACAGACAATTTCTGAGGCATTCTTTTTGATGCATGGCTTACTTGGGTGCTTCTCCTTTGTCAGCTGAAACAAAAATGCTGGTGATATCTGAACATCCTTTGCTGCCTCAGCCACTTGGTTTGGGGAGCTGCACTTTCAACTCTCCTGCCGCTCTAAAAGGCCAAAGAAGTTAAGACCCAAAGATTTACAAACATTTTTGACTGTTGACTGTTGTTTATTCACCTTAATAATCCTTCGCAACAAGAACAGACTGATGACCATTGCAGTTTAGTCCCTTTCAAAATCGAACCATCAACAGAAACAACAGATATGATATATGATAGTGGAACAGCTGATTTGTGTAGCAAATATTAACATTGTTTTAGTTTTATTTATTGAGAAACAAATATTACATTTTGATGTAACATATCATTTTGTCAGCAAATCCAGATTTTTTATATATAACAACAATGGAAGGTCCAGTAAGGAATGTTGTTGTTGTTGTTATTATTATTATTAATATGTATATGTAACAACGCACCATAAAGACTAATGTTGAGCTGCCGACAGACACAAATCACACACACATTTCTAAATTTTCGGCTGTGGCCTTCCTTAGACAGAGAACACTCCTCCACACAATCATTCAGGCAAACTCATCTACCCATGACAGCCATCTCTGTCTGCCCAATACAGTCTGACTGTGTTGGGTGGACAGAGATGGCTGACATGTAGAAGACTGTGCCCAAGTGATTGGGTGGATAAGTCTTCTCTGTCTAAAGAAGGCCACGGCCAAAAATTTAGAATTGTGTGTATGTTTGTGTGTCTTATTTGTGTCTATCAGCGGCTCAACATTCGTCTTTACGGTGAGTTGTTCCATATACATATTATTTTTTATACGTAAAATACATTGACACACCACCCAAAGTTTTTCTCTCGCCACAAGTAAAATGTGTTGTTGTGGTCTTCAGTCTGGAGACTGGTTTGCTGCAACTCTCCACAATACTCTACCCTGAGCAAGCCTCTACAACTCCACATAAGAACGGCAAACCTACATCTGTCTGAATCTGCTTACTTTATCAATCGCTTGGTATTCCTCTGTGGTTTTTACCGCACACTCTTCCCTCCAACACTAAATTCACAATTCCTTGATGTCTAAGAATGTGTCCTACCAATCGATCCCTTCTTTCAGTCAAGGTATGCCAGAAATTCCTCTTCTCCCCAATTCTGTTCAGTGCCTCCTCATTAGTTATGCAATCCACCCACCCTAATCTTCAGCATTCTTCTGTAGCACCACATTTCAAAAGCCTCTAGCCTCTTCCTGTCCACACTGTTTATCGTCCATGTTTCACTCCCACACAAGGCAACACTCCACACAAATGTCTTTAGAAAGGACTTCCTTAGGCTTAAGTCAATATTCGATGTTAACAAATTTCTCTTTTTCAAGAGGGACTGATAACCCAGCAGTTTAGTCCCCTTTAAACACCCAACAACATCTTTTCCAAGAACACTTTTCTATCCATTGCCATTCTTTTTTTATATCCCTGTACTGCGACCATTATTTGTTATTTTACTGCCCAATAACAAAACTCTTCTACCTCCTTTATTGTTTCGTTGCCTAATCTAATTATTTCAGCATCCCCTAATTTTCTTAGACTGCACTCCATTGCCCTAGTTTCACTCTTGTTAATGTTCTCTTATACACATTTCTTTTACCACACTGTCCATTCCGTTCAATTGTTCTTCCAGATCCTTTGCTGTCTCTGATAGAATTACTATGTTGTCGGCAAAACACAATGTTTTTAATTCTTCACCCTGAACTTTAATTCCTTCTCCAAATTTCTCCTTGCTTTTCTTTATAGCCTGCTCAATGTACAAATTGAATAACACTGGAGAAAGGTTACAACCCTGTCTTACTCTCTTCCCAACCACTGCATCCCTCTCATGCCCTTCAACTTGTACAAAAACCAGACAGCGATTGTCAAAGTTGTAAATAACCTTATGCTCCCTATATTTTACCCCTGCTTGCTTCAGAACTTTAGAGTTTATTACAATCAACATTGTCAAAAGCCTTCTCCAAATCTACAAAAGCTAGATATGTAGGTTTGCCTTTTCTTAATCTATCTTCTAGGATAAGCCGTAAAGTGGGTATTGCCTCCCGTGTTCCTACATTTCTCCTGAACCCAAACTGATCTTCCCCGAGGTCGGCTTCTACCAGCTTTTCCATCCTTCTGTAAATAATTCGAGTTAATAGTTTGCTACCATGACTTATTAAACTGATGGTTCTGTAGTTTTCACACCTGTCGGCGCCTGCCTTCTTTGGAATGGGGATTATAACATTTTTCTTTAAGTCTGAAGGTACTTCGCCTGTCTCATACATCTTACGCACCAGGTGAAACAGTTTTGTCATGGCTGGTTCTCCCAGAGACTTCGGTAGTTCTGAGGGAATGTCATCTCCTCCAGGGGCCTTGTTTTGACTTAGGTCTTTCAGTGCTCTGTCGAATTCGTCTATCAGTATAGTATCTCCTATTTCATCCTCAGCCACTCCTGCTTAGCCATTTTGCACTTCCTGTCAATCTCATTTCTTAGTCGTCTGTACTCCATTTGGCCTACTTCATTTACTGAATTTTTATATTTTCTCATTTCATCGATTAAATTTAGTATGTCCTGTGATATCCAAGGAGTTTTTGTAGGTCTTGCCTTCCACCTATTTTGTCCTCTGCTGCCTTCACTATTTCATCTCTCAATGCTACCCATTCCTCCTCTACTGTTTTATTTTGCCCCCTTTCTGTCAATTGTTGCCTAAAGCTCCCTCTGAAAATCTTAAGAACTTCAGGTTCCTTCAGTTTATCCAGGTCCCATCTCCTTATTTTTTTTACCTTTCTGTAGCTTTTTCAGTTTCAGCCTACAATTCATGACCAATAAGATACGGTCAGAGTTTATATCTGACCCTGGGTAGGTCTTACAGTTTAAAACCTGGTTCCAAAATATATGTCTTCCCATTATAAAATCTGTTATCTCCCGGTGTCTCCTGGTCTCTTCCACGTATACAACCTTCTTTTGTGATTCTTAAACCAGATGTTTGTTATAACTAAATTACGTTCCGTGTAAAATTCTACCAGACGGCTTCCTCTTTCATTTCTTTTGCCCAGACCATATTCACCAACTATCTTCCCTTCCCTTCCCTTGTCCTACTACCGCATTCAAGTCTCCCATAACAAACTTCACAGTGGAACACAATGTCAATAAACAAACGATGCAATCTCGGAATCTGCTTTAACCCTGATTCATTTTATGTGGAAGTAACTGTTTCCAGTAATCATTTGTTAATTTTGTAATTTTACCATAAAGCATACATCTTTCTCTGTATTTACAACACATTATTATTTTATGTTGTGAACCAAATGCCAGTCCCTGCTACAGATCCTCCTCTATTGATTGAATTTATAGCAATAATGGAAATACCTCGATTGATTAATTGTAAGATGGGGAAAAGTGACCACTCCCCTACAGCAGACTAATGTATAGAACATAGATATACAGTATGTACAATAACAGAAAACAGTTACTCTAGTTTGGTTGGAACTGAAGGAAGATTGTGAGGGAAGTATCAAATAAATGTGGACTGGTCTGTGCTGGTGGACATACTGATTCCTCTGAATAAGATTGTATTACAACATAAAATTCTGAGTGCAATTACAATTAATGTAGACAGTCCAGCTATTCTTTTGGTGCTGATTACCATTTTGCAAATTTTGTTCCCTTTGCTGTCTTGGAGCCCTTGAAACAGGTGGAGCCAAAGTTGCAGATGAAACTTTTGGTGACAGTTTGGTATCCCACTATTTGTACAGATTCCTTGCTGCTTCCTTTTGTCCTGCAAACATTTTCTTCTGTATTTCTCTGATTGAAACTAAGGCCGGCCGCAGTGGCCGAGGGGACTGAGGCGCTCCAGTCATGGTCTGCACGGCCACTACGGTCGGGGATTCGAATCCCCCTCGGGCATGGATATTTGTGCCGTCCTTAGTATTAGCTAGTTCATAAGTAGTTTGTAAGTTTAGGGACTGATGACTCCGTAGTTAAGTCCCATAAGCTCTACAAACATTTGAACATTTTTTTTTTTTGAAACTAAGGGAACACTCAATATAAATTTTAACTTGTGTTAGTAATTCATTCTTAATTGTAAACTTCGTGGGAGAAAGGATATTTGGTTGCTATACAAATATGGTCTTTTTATTGTTCACCGCATCTCTACTTTAACCTTCCTGTAATATTAAGGTCCTCAGATAGCAATCCTTTATGCTTTTCCAATGTTTCTTGTGTTTCCTTATCTAAAATAGAATTCATATGGTCTATGTTACAAAACCCCAATTATAATACTGAAATAATTTTGAGGTATCTGGGATCAAAAAACTCATTTTGTTTCTGCTGGGTCATTATTATATAACATGCTTCGTTGGGAACTTGTGTAACTGTGTGTGAAACGCTAAAAAAGAAGAAGAAGAAACAAAGAATGGAAATCAGTGAGAAATGCGAGATAAAGCCCAATTTCCTTCATTGTGTGGGAGCCATTTGTGGAATACACATCAGGAATACAGAATCATGTGGATCTCCAAGTGAATTTTTCAGCTTTAAAAAAGTTACGTTCGATTCATGGGCAAAGAAGATTCAAATTTGTTCAAAGTAACTGAGTCGCGGTGGAATGGCCGAGCAAATTGAGCTCTATGCTCAAATGTGCGAGGCCATTCCCTGTCAGGGGTTCGAATGCCCCCTCAAGCATGGATGTTTGTGCTGTGTTTAGTATAAGAAACTAAGTAGTTTGTTAAGCTTATGGGACTTAACTGTCGCTAAACTTACAAACACATTTTCAAAATAACTGATGTAGGGGAAAAAATCTATGCACAAACATAAAATTTGCAACAATCAAAATCTCTTCCAACCTATCCTATTGATATACTTCTTCCATTTGTATTTGTGGCTGATAAGGCATTTGCTCTACGTGCGGAAACCTCCAGAGACCTTATCCAACAAAAAAAAAAAAAAAACAAAAAAAATGTGATGCCTCCAAAAATAATTTTCAACTACAGATTATCGATGGCCAGGTATGTTGTTGAATGCACATTTGGCATTTCAGCAAATAAATTGCAAATTTTGCACTGACTAATTGATACGAATGTTGAATTTGTGGACACTATAGAAGTTGAAATATAATGTGTGCTTGACAACTATGTGAGGAAAGCTAATGGCTCCATCTCTGAGGACACACTGACATATTCTTGAAATATTATGTTGGAATGTAGAACTAGAGGAAACACCAGTAGAAAATTAGTCAGACCAATTTGCAGACTACATCTGTTCTCATGGATCAATGGCTTATCAGCTGCAAGGGACAAATTGAAAGGTTATCCTAACTAAAATTGCAAGAGAAACTTGCCTGTAAATACACGTTAAGTAATGTATGTAACTTTTCTTGGTTATCATCTGTATTTTTTCTTCCTGTTCCAGTTTCTTCCACTCTCCACCAAAAAGTGCCGTAGTAATTGCTTGCCACTACTCGGTCTTCATACTTTTGTTTTTATAGCCTGGGCATCTTATATCGTAAATACAGTGATATTTTTGAACTTCCAAAATTAAGCTCTCAGTGTTTATCTACTCCATGTTGCATGACAATAATATTATTGCGTTTTGCTCGGGAGCTCAATAGACCAAATTGTGACTACTTCTGGTCAGGACGAAGACAGTGCTGTGTGACAAAGGCTCATGTCGCCACTTTAGCAGCTGGAATTGCAGCAAAGAAGTAGGCCGTAGCACATTTTCCTGTTTGTAATCTTGAAAATGCGCCACACCTGAGGGGCACCTGCATGAATTCCAGTGCTGTGTAGCCACTCTCATATAGATAATGTGTTTCTATTTCTGCAATGTTGTTTCCTATGCAAATCACACTGGAAAAAATGTGTTTTGAACCGTAGCAAACAAGAGGTTAGATCAAGCAGGAGGTGGTTAGGTCAAAGGTTTTTAATTAAGTGGGAGGAAAAGATATCGAGAGAAACAAACGCCCCCCCCCCCCGCCCCACACACACACACACACACACACACACACACACACACACACACACACACACTCATAAGAGGAAGGCAGTGAAAGGGGGGGGGCTGTGAAAGGAGAAATGAATAAGTGAGTTGAGGATGGAGGAGGGAGAAGTAAGCTTAGATTTAAGCCAGAATGATGTCAAGAGGAGAGGATATTTGGAGGTCAAGTTCCCGTCCCTGTAGCTCTGTGGGACTGGTGTAAAGTTGTAATATCCAGAATGCACATGTGGTGCAAGAAGTGCCAACATCCATTGAGTTAAGTTGGAGGGCATGCTCTGCCATAGGGTATTGGGTGTCCCGCAGGCAAACAGTTCATCTTACTTTTTATGAATTCAGCCAATTTGTTGGTGGTTATACCAACATAAAAGGCTGTGCAGTAGACACATGTTACTTTGTAGATTACATGTGTTGTCTCACATGTGTCCCTGCCTTGACTTGTCTAGATTTCCTGTGGTGGGGCTGAAGTATGTGGTTGTGGGAGGATGCATGGGAATGGTTGTACAGTGGGACTGGTTACAGGGTTAGGAACCATAGGATATGGAAGGTGGTTTAGGGATGATGTGAGGTTTGATTAGGATTATGGTTGTGTCAGAGTGGTTTGGCCGAATCCATTATTCACTGAATCTAGCACACTGGCTTTAGATTCGAGATTCTATGCATAATGGCTGAATACTACCGAATCCCGAATCCAAAGTGTTACATGGAAACTTTCAGTTAGGAATGTTGCAGTTTACTTTGCATAACAGTGTGCTTTTGTTTGCATTATTTACTTTATTTTTCACAAATCTGCTGAAAGACTTGACATCATAAAACAAAACGATCTTACTTTGAATATATGCAAGTGAAACCACTACAAAACTTGCGCATGGCTGTTGTAAAAAAATCTAGTGTATTTAACCGAATCTACTACGCACTATTTCCGGTTTTCGGGGTTTGAAAAACCGCCTGGGGTTTAAATCGAGTACAAAGTGAATGAAGTTCTGAAAAATGTTTCAATAAATCATTTAAGGTCAAGCTAGTACACATGTACACCGACACCCTTTCGAATAGTGAACTGACAGCAACGAGTCGTGTAAAATGTCAGTGTGCCAATGGAATGATAATACGTGGAAGTGGCTTCCAAATCAGATTGTGTAACAGGCATTTAACACTTTCGCTGCAGCTGACGCTATCCTACAGTGAGCGCGGACACTTATAAGTGTCAGCCGCAGCGAAAGTGTTAAAAATGTTCGATATTGAATGCACTAGATTGTAAGAGGGCTGATGCTCTGTAGTACGAAGGAACTGAATAACAATGAATCAAGTGATAGTGAGTCAGAATTACGGTATCGGTATCTAATTGCTATTAGAAACATTTGGTAAAATTTGTTTTGTTGAAATGAGATAGAATGGCTGGCCAGTACTTACCATTGTGCTGTACCGCCGATAGTAACACAAAATGAAAAAACAGAAAAGTTTTTTCATTTTGTGTTACTATCGGCGGTACAGCACAATGGTAAGTACTGGCCAGCCATTCTATCTCATTTCAACAATATTTATTATCTCTGAGTAAAATTTGTTTTATAAGTCTAAAAAATTGTTTTATATTTCCGCATTTAGTTTCATAGTTATTTCCATTCTTATTTAGCGAGTGTTTAGTGTTGCTACATTAGCAGTACATTTAAGTCTTACCTAATAGCTACTACAACTACGTAAAGCCGACTGGCAAGTCGGTGTTGCATCAATATGCCTGACGCTACAACCACTTCCTTCATGCTACATTTTACGTGGTTTTTCTATTAGGGGCAAGGGATTGTTTCTATGAATAGTGATTTGTAAATTCCATATTCTCTTCACCATAAGAATAATACAAATGTAAACATTACATCATTTAATCTTCCGTGTTAGCTGTTACAACGTTTAAATACCGTCCACCTAACAAACCCGAAAGACAATGGCGAATGCGGGATAATATACGTACCATGTTAATGTTTACATTTGTATTATTCAAATGCTGGATGGGAATAGTTAGAAATGAAGAATGACAACTCACTTCTACTAGTGATTTTTAAATATTCTATGAATATAAATTCTGTGCATACAAGTTACGCGATCTTAAATGTTTGGAAGAATAAATAAACATACAAAATACCCTTTCTTAAATGTCTGGGTGCGTAATCTGCGCTTTAAGTACTTTCCACAGTTCTGAAATGTCTTCGTGGCAATAACGAGTACACACACATCGAATCTAGGCAGATTTTTCTGAATTGGACTGGATGTTGTAGGTGGTGAGGAATTCATCACTGGAGTGGATAGTTTTCCCATGTATGCATATGCTGTAGGGAAGAGATCATTTATATGGAAAGAATCTCAGCTACCAGAAGTACCGTTGTTCCATATGCACTGAAGTGTGGGTAGGGGACTCGGCAAGGTGAAGGTCAATATCTACAAAGGTGGCTTGGCTTCTGCAGAAAGACGAGGTGAATTTCAGGTTCGAGGAGGAGTTCATGTCTTGAAGGAAGCTCAGAAGAGTTTCTTCACCTCAAGTCAAGAGTTCAAACCAAAAAGATGTCATCCTTGGATCTATACCAAGCCTTCACCTTTTTGAGCCCCTCAT
Organism: Locusta migratoria; assembly: GCA_026315105.1. Taxonomy (NCBI): domain Eukaryota; kingdom Metazoa; phylum Arthropoda; class Insecta; order Orthoptera; family Acrididae; genus Locusta; species Locusta migratoria. The sequence continues at coordinate 223,474,423 of CM048746.1, forward strand.
CCACACTTCAGTCCATGTTAAACTCAAAAACAAAAAACATTACCTGCTCTTTAGTGTGTGTGTGTGTGTGTGTGTGTGTGTGTGTGTGTGTGTGTGTGTGTGTGTGTGTGTGTGGTTTTTTCTTAGTTTTTTTGTGTGACTATCAGTGATATATAACTACGGTAAGTACTGGCTAGCCACTCTCTCTCTCTCTCTCTCTCTCTCTCTCTCTCTCTCTCTCTCTCTCTCTCTCTCTCTGTCTCTCTCTCTCTCTCTCTCTTTTTCAGTTTTCTTTGTAGACCTGTTTGTTTTTTGGCATCCAAGAAAAGAACAACAGTATGTTGGCCCTATTTGGATGTGAATTTACCACTCACATCTACATAATGGTGCCTATAGTTTCAGAACCGCACTACATTGCGGTAATGTCGCCAATTATTTATCATTTATAACACACGTGTGTACATTTTCTATTGTGAAGGGGTGCAACTTTTAAGTATTTGGATCTCTTCATATGTGGGAAAAGCTGAGGTTAGGGTGATGCACTTGGTACCACCATATACATGGAAGACAACTAGACAAGACATGCTGAGGGTTTATAGTCTTCATGTAAACTGGAAATTGATTACCGCTTGTAGTGGGTGCTTTAACTCTTAAATTTTTGTGGTGTACTGCTACTATGTAGTACTAGTGCAAGATTACAGGAGTGATTATAAGCAGGCCCCTGTAATCATCAACCCTCCTCCCTTCTTACTTTATCATCAAAAAAGATTTATGATGGTAGGTTATAACAAAATACTTGGCCTTCTAATAACTGCTCAATTTTTTTGCTTGTGTAAAGGTCATTCAAGAAAATAAACCTTATATGATCTGAAAACTTAAGATGTGGCTTAATGCAACAAGATAGATAGCCCCTTTGGCATTGTTGTCCTTCAGCTGTGTGTAACATAAAAATGTACTAGGAAAAATAAAATGTTACAGCTTTAAAGATATTTCACTTGTTAGAATAGAATCATAGTTTGACATTTTAGTGTGGACATTTCATTGTTACAGTATAAATTGTGTTCACATCAACAAATAATAAAATAGGAATGAAAGTAAATTTGTAGTGAAGAAAATAGTGGTTTAATACAAGGTTCACTTCTTGGTTGGTGCCTGTTCTGGATGTATGTAAATATTAATTAAGGAGACTGTAGGAATACTTAAAATTTATGGGAGAAAGGGTTTTAAGGAAGTGGAAAAAGAGTCATTCCAATCCCAGGAGTGGAAGGACTTACCTTAGGGGGAAAAAAGGAAGGTAAACAAATACACACAGACTCACACATATCCAAACGCAAACACACCTAGACAGACATTATATATAAAACCATGCTTCACAATCGGATACAACGTAGCACTACATGCATGTAGCATGTTAAGAGAAAAGTAATTTCTTTTGCCGAGATGACATTTAATCGCGCTGATGCACATACTGTTGCGTTGGAATGGAAGCAGGCTTGACTTCAAGGCAGGGTTGTCAATTGAACACTGAAAGCAGGTTTAAAGGGAGTGAAACTTACATGCAGCACTGACCGCCTCTCTGGCAGTGTGCTCAGCTATTTATACACAGACAGAATGTACCAGAAAGTAGAAGAATAGTTAACATAAGAAACATGTAGAAATTGCATTTGAACATAAGAAACATGTAGAAATTGCATTTGAACATAAGAAACATGTAGAATATTCTAGAAATGATAATTACAAAGAAATAAATTTTTGACAGTGGACGGGATTGAACCGACGACCTTCAGCACCGCTATCGGTGATGCTACCCATTGCGCCACACTGGCAGTTGGTTAACTTGGTGCCTCGCAGCAATATTATGCAGGTGAAAACACACAAAATTTCCTAAGATCAGAAGGATTTCATAGGAAGCTGGAATTGTTGCATGTAGCTCCCAAAATTTCAACCCTTTCACTGCTCTGTACAAAGAATAAGCAAATCATTTCCATGTGGCCCTGGATATATTGAAAAATTAATTTTTGATAAGTCACATTGAAAACCAAGCTGCATTTTAAATAATTAATCCTATTACCGCACTGTGGAGTATACATTATCGTATGTACCCTTGTCCGCTCAGTAAATTGTAAAGCTGATAAAGCAAATTTTTTTCTTTAAAAAAATTACGCAAATCTTTGTCTTTCCTCCACAATGTAAATTTCAGACTAAATATACGATAATCACCTTAAACTCCAGCAGTATCATTGTAGCATATAAGCCCATTACTGTGTAGACTCTGGTCCACAATTTTTAGTTTATTTCTTTGTGTATCATAGAGGATAGAGAGCAACGAACCATAAAGGCAATAGCTGAGCTGCAAACAGACTGTGCACTGCCAAGTTTTGTATTCTATTTTACTTATTGAAAATTTGAAATATTAATGCAAAATCATTCCCACCTATCAGTCCCTTTACAATCTGTTGTGCCATGTGGAACATTCTGTTCCCACCCTTGCCCGCCATCTTTCCCCTCCACTCCCAGGGTGGCCATCAAATCGTCATTTTCAAATTCAAGGTTTTTTCCCAGGTTTTCCAGGTTAAAAATAATTATTTTCCAGGTTTTCACGAAACTTAATTTTGCTCAAAGGGATTAGCAAACAACTATACTGTAAAGAAACTAATTACATAAAAAAAAGAAGGCGGGGGGGGGGGGGGGGGAGAGAAAGGAATACAGACCGTACATGATGTTGGTTAAAGTGCAGTTTATGCGGCAGTAGCTAGCCGTCGCTCTCGCTAGGTTAGGAATGGCAGAGCAGCCAATCAGGAGTCGAGTTACGCCAGCCAATAAGATTTCGTGTTTCATGACGAGTAAATTTGGCATCAATTTCAATGTTTATTCGATGATTTCGGTGCGGCATTTGTGTGATTGTAATTGATTTTCCATTTATAAGGAATTCTTAGATAATTGTGGTATTATCCCATAAGAAACCTATTATTAATATACCACAGCAGTCAACCATAGAACAGGTATAGCATGTTTTATTTTATGATCTGTACGAAACAGTTATCAACTTAAGTGAAAGTTAGGTATAGGTTAAATGAGAAGTTTTTACTTTTAGTATGTAAGGGCGCGTAGCGCCCGAATCTCCGGTTCAGAAACACTCCATCGATTTACAGTTGTACGCTCGTAATATATATATCATTTCAGTCCGAGCTATCTGGATTTCAAGCATTCTTCGAAATTACCGCAATTACTTTTACTGACCGGACAAGGGTACATATAAACCCTGTCAACCACAGAGCAGGTATAGTATGTTTTATTTGTTTTATGATATGTTCGAAACAGTGATCAAGTGGCATCCATACTGATGGCAACTGTAACTTGTTGATCGTCGAAAACCTTTCCATACACCGCTTTGATTTGTTTACATTGGACAATTGTAACGCTGTTTCTTATTGGCCGAAGCATCGTGACTTCTGATTGGCTGCTCTGCCGTTCCTAACCAAGCGAGCGCGACGGCTAGCCGCTGCCGCATAAACTGCACTTTTACCATGATGTGGGCCTTAGAATCCGAATCTGCAATAAAATATCGGGGTTCCCATTTAAAATTTTACACTTGACACTCCCCCCCCCCCCGACAAACGGTGGAAATGGTTCAGGCTGAGTATTATTTTCTAAGCCTCTGCAATCCGCACATGATGGTGAAAACCATTTTTCAATACATATTTTTGGAAACATTTTTGTTTCTCTATTTTTGGGTTAACAGCACTCTATTTAAATTTGTTAATAAAGAACAGTCTAGAATGCACTAATTTTTTTTTCATTCAACTAGTTTGTCTTATGTAGACAATCTTCAGGAATTTGTCTCTGAAATATACAACAGTTACATTTAGAAGAGTTTGGAGCAATATACATTACTGTAAAAGCTAAACTAAGTTAAAAGATAGAAATAGAACAAAATAAAATAAACGATGTTGTACCCATCAATGTTGTGGAGCTGGAAGGTAGCTGGGAGCCGTCCAGTGTGTCACTGCTGGCTGGAGCAAGGTTTGCTGCTCTTAAATAGCTGAGGCTCCGCTCCTTTGCCAGCTCCACCCATCTTTGATAGCCAATGAAAAGATTAAACACATGAATATGGGTAAGGTTGAGTCACACATGGATTCACTCTATAGTTCTCTGCAACGATTGTTTCACTCTGTTCCATCTCAGAAAGATGTAGATGGCGTTAGTCTCTAAATATATTTAAAGATATTTTGAATGTATTGTTATAAGATGGCTGTTATGGCAATAAATTACAACTGAAAGAAATTGCCTTTCCGCAAAAGTCGTGTACCGTATTACAGATTATACTTACATCTTTTTGGGGGACAACTAGCATGTCAAAAAGTCGCAATCAACAATGTTAGAACTGTAATTCATCATGCTTTCCCGGTGTCGTTCTGGCACAATATTTCGGCCGCGTAACTAGCTGCCTTCTTCAGGTGCTACCTGAGACTGCTGTTTTTGGAGGACCTTATCCAGTATTTATGCCCAGCAGACGCTAGGTGATTTGTCTGCGGTCCGCGTCCCCCTGGCGCTGCTTGTAGGGTGTTGTCTCTTTCCTGGCGTTCTGTCAGACGTCCGCACCCCAGTCGGCCGCCATCTGTGGCAGTGGCAACTCTCTGATGCCCTTCCCGCGTTGGGTGCTCCCTCTGCGGTCCGCGCCCGTCTGGCGCTGCTCCTGAGGTGTTGTGGCTTCCCTTGTGCTCCGACGGACGTCTGCGCCCAGCTCGTCCACCATCTGTGGTCGGGGCAGATGTCTGAGGCCTGCCTGGCGTCAGGCACTCTGTTCTTGGTCCACGCCCACCTCACGCTGCTGCTGAGATGTTGTGGCTGCCCAGATGCTCCAATGGATGTCCACGCCCGTCATGATCGACATCTGCTGCTATGGCAGCTGTTTGAAGCCCGTCCGGTTTCAGGCTTTCCATTCTCGGTCCGCACCCGCCTAGCACCACTTCTGAGTTGTTTCTACTTCTTGCGGAGTTATTTGGTTCCTTCCGCTGGGCCTCAACAAGTTCCAGACCCGGTCTCCATGCTATGCATAGCTGGTAACCGCTATCTCGGTTTATTAGGTTCTCAGTGACCTTGATTTCGATGGCCTCCTTTATGATGCTGTCCCAGAATCTTGGGTCTGTGTCACAATTTTGGTTTTGTCATAGTCTATTGTGTGGCCAAGCTCCAGACAGTGCTCTGCTATGGCTGACTTGGTTGCCTGTCCGAGTCTGGTGCACCTCTGGTGTTCTTTGCACCTTATATTCACCGTTATGATTGTCTGGCCGATGTATGACATCCCACACTGGCACGGGATGCTGTAAATGCCTGGTTTACGTAGCCCCAGGTCATCTTTCACACTCCCCAGCATTGTCCCAATTTTGGCAGGTGGGCAGAATATGCTCTTAATATCATACTTCATAAGAATTCTGCTGATCTTCGCAGAAATAGGACCAGCATACGGTAGGTATGCCACCTTCTTAGCCTCCTCCAGCTCCTCTTCTGTATCGTGTGGTTGGCTGGTTGTATGAAGTGCCCTCTGGATGTCTCTGGAGGAGTATCCATTTCTGCTGAAAACCAGCTTAAGGTGTTCAATCTCTGTTGCAAGATTTTCTGGATCTGACAGAGCTTGGGCCCTGTGCACTAGAGTTTTCAAGACTCCATTCTTCTGTGCTGGGTGGTGGCGGCTACTGGCTTGACGGTATAAGTCAATGTGGGTGGGTTTTCGATACACACTGTGCCCCAGAGTGCCATCTGCCTTCCTCTTGACCAGGACATCCAAGAATGGGAGCTGCCCATCCTTTCTAGCTCCATGGTGAATTTTATACTCGGGTGGCGTGAGTTTAGGTGTTCCAGGAACTCCTCCAGCTTCTCCCTGCCATGAGGCCAAATGACAAATGTCATCAACGTACCTGAAGAAGCACTTGGGTTGATAAGTGGCTGATGCAAGTGTCTCCTCTTCGAACCTTTCCATGAAAAGGTTGGCTACCACTGGTGATAATGGGCTGCCCATTGCCACTCCTTCAGTTTGCTCATAAAACTGACCCCGTAAAGAAAATATGTCGAGGTCAGTACATGCTTGAACAAGTCAAGCAGGGCCCCATCAAACTTTTCCCCGATGAGATTGAGTGAGTCAGTCAGTGGCACTCGTGTGAAGAGTGACACCACATCGAAACCTACCAAGATGTCTGAGTCCACAGTGTGTAGCTGCCTCAGGCGTTGCAGGAAGTCCTCAGAGTTCTGAATGTGGTGGGTGCATTTACCCACATATGGTGCCAGTTTCTTCTTCAGGTATTGTGCAGTGGGGTAGGTTGCTGCACCGATGTTGCTGACAATAGGTCGGAGAGGGACTCCCTCCTTATGGACCTTGGGGAGTCCATAGAGTATAGGTGGTACAGGCGCTTTGGCCTGAAGTTTCTTGATGAGCTGTTCGGGTAGACCTGTCTCCATCAGCAACATCCGGATCTTCTTGTCCACTTTTTCTGTGGGGTCACCCCCTAGAGGTTTGTATGCAGTGTCCTCCAGAAGTTGTACCACCTTGCTTTCATACTCCAACTTGTTTAGGATGACTGTGGAGTTACCCTTATCAGCTGGCGGAACTACAATGCTGTCGTCCTCCCGTAGGTTTCCGAGTGCTGCTCTCTCCTCGCTCAAGATGTTGCATTTGGCAGGCTTTGTCCTGGTGAGTGCCCTGCATGTCTTCTTGCGGATCTCTTCAGACACACTGGAAGGTAGTGTGTTGACCACTTGCTCAACTGCACTGATGAATGCAGCCACAGGTACATTTCTGGGAGTAACTACAAAATTGAGCAAGGTCCAATCTTTTCATTGAAAATTTGGGATGACGACAGATGGCAGTGTGCAGGACATGTTTCCTTTATCGTAACTAATAATATTGTCAAACTGTTGACTACTAATTTAGACATTGGACAATTATTTAGTAATTAAGTTTTTAAATTATTTTGTTTCCTTTACCTTGATACAATTATTTGAAAGTACTGTTGCATTTACTCCAACTGAGACATCAAGCAATGATATATATATTTTGACAATGCATTGTAGCCTAATGCTTTTTGTTTCCTCAAGGTAACGGTAAAAAATCTAGTCACATGAATTATTGGAAGCCCTACAATGTTATTTACAATCTTTGAACAAATGGTTGTCGCTAGACGGACAGATAAAGATGAGGGGTGGGAAAGGGTTACGACGTAATTCCATGCACGGGTGACACAGGTCAAAAAGAGCAGAAACTAAGATTTGACTACTATGTTCAATTGTTGAAGCCTGAAAATTCAAATTCAGAAAAATAATCTATTATTAGCTGTTGCGTTTGGAGAACTTTATAGAGCTGCCAATTAAAACGCAAAGACCTTCGCAAGTTGTTACGAGGACTGTCTGTTTACAGAATGTTTTAGCTAGAAGGGATAAGGCAGTCTTCACAGCGAGTATATCGGCTCACGGGTAATGTATGTGGTTGTCAAAAGGTTATCTCAAAAGATACCGGGAATTAATTTGTAGTGTAAACATTTTCAATGAATTGTAACAAACCCACTTCATTTCTAGTTATTTAATACAATTAAAGGTTGCCGCCTTTAGTTTACAATATTGACTTACTAAGTGGAATTCCATTAACAATCGGACTATTTAGAAAACGGTCACTTCACTCACATGTGAACGTGGATTTTAATGCCTACGAATTCAATTACCTGTTTAAAGTAATCTATTTAGAGTGGTGTCTTACAAAAGCCAGCCGGCCACCAATGGGACGAGAGAGTCAATTTTAATTACACTCAAGAAATATAACGTAAAGAAAAAATGATACCAAAATTTTCAGTGGGTTATGCCTGGCATACCCATTCAAATTTTGGGGTATGCTTGAGCGACTGAGCATACCCGTAGTCGGTGCCTATGCTAACGAAGCATCACAATACCAACTTTTACGGAGTTTATAGTTAAAATCAACAAAATGCTTCCGTGAAGAGATTTTTCAACACTTGATGAGTATCACTGGGGGGAGGTGGGTCAATTACGAAAATTGCTAAAATGTAGTACAAATAAATATCGCCTTTCATTCTAGCTGCAATTTCATAGTCGGGCCTTACGATAACATCGCGTCACTTCGATGTACTTCGCGAGGAAGTCTGTCACGTGGTTGTCCAACACTTCGAGATAAATACAGAAATAGATAATGGAATACGTAAGCTATAATTATAAAACTTTTTAAATTGCTCAGAAATATATTGGAAAATGTTTTTGTACAAAAAAATGAATCAATAAATATTATTTCACCCGCGGGAACTAGCGATCTCAGCATAGGTCACCGTAATTTTAAAATGACTGACATTTTGTTACTTTTAAATATTAAGCTTTGATGTTTTTTCTTACTAAAACTACAGGAATTACTTGTTTACACTTATTAAGTACTTTTTGAACTGATCATGTAATCTGAGCAATAGGCTATACACGCAAACAATCGTTTAACTCTTAAAGCACCGAGATCTCTTGGGTAAAAAATCCCAAGTCTTTTTTCCCGGTTTTCCCCATTTTTTTCAAATTAAAGGCTTTTTCCCGGTTTCAAGGTTCAGTGCTCACCCTGACTTCCCTCTACACACACCTCCGCAGTCACTGCCAAGGTGTTTGTTGCACCAGAGAGGCCAGAGATGATTTTGATATGGCTGAGTGATTGTGTTAATGTATGTGCATCTTTTTCTAATGGAGGCTGTGGCAAAAATTTTAAGTTGGGTGAATCTGACTATTTTACAGACCTTTCAACAGCTCCTAACAACCCCTCAGGGGCTCAGCATTAATTTGCTGAGTACGGGCTTGGTGAACCCGGGGTCCTGAGCTGTGGGCTGTGTCGCGCCAACAGTCCGCTACACCGTAAGCTCTGTGCGTGCCTCAATGACCATCGTACGGCGCGACAGTGGAATGTTGTACGTTTCAGAGACCGGGGATCTTGGCTTAATCGCCCGGGTCGCGAGGACGGTACAAACCTCTCTAAAAAAAAACCTCAATCTCAAGGTGTGCTACATGCCGAGGAGATGCATGGCTGTTGAGGTTGAACAGCCGCTAGCGAGCAACCTCTGAGGAACCTGCCGCACCTCAGTTGTATAAGGCTTACCCAGGCAAGCGGGGCTCTGTCTGGGTGGACCCTTATTTCCCTAGCTGCTCGTGGGAACACGATGAAAAGACCACGAAACGTTGGCGGACGTACAACCGCCGTCTCTAAGCGCAGTAGAAGCGATTACAACGCTGAACAATATGACCCCCAAAAGTTTCCTTCCCTGTCTACACCGTGGGAGGAACGTAGGGCCAAAATTCAAGGCGAGGCTTACGCCCCAAAGTATTTAGTGTGCAGCCATACAGATGGGGAATCTTTCATGTCCACAAAGCCAATGTTCTTTGTGGAACATCTAGAAGACAAATATGGAGAGGTCGATGGACTGTCAAAAATGAGGTCTGGATCCGTTTTAATAACGACGTCATCCCCAGCCCAGTCACGGGCTTTGCTAGCCTGTGACAAGCTGGGTGATGTTTCCGTTTCCGTTACACCACATAAGACCTTAAACATGGTCCAGGGCATCATTTTCCACAGGGATCTGCTGCTGCAATCGGACGATGAATTGAGAGCTAACTTGGAGCGGCGAGGTGTGCACTTCATCCGCCGTATATATAGGGGTCCGAGGGACAAGAGGGTTGCCACCGGTGCCTTCATCGTGGCTTTCGAGGGCGATTCATTGCCTGAGAAAGTCAAGGTGATGGTTTACCGGGTTGACGTCAAGCCCTACGTTCCTCCCCCTATGCGCTGCTTCAAGTGCTGGAGGTTTGGTCACATGTCCTCCCGATGTGACGCCAACCCAACATGTCGGGAGTGTGGGCGTGCATCCTATCCAGACGCCCCCTGTACCCCACTTCCAGTGTGCGTCAATTGCAATCAGCAGCATCCTCCTTGTTCGCCCGACTGTACTGTACTCCACAAAGAGCGCAAGATCATGGAGTATAAGACCCTGGACCGGCTGACATACGCAGAGGCCAGACGCAAATATTTGAAGCTCCATCCTGTCACCATGACAACGTCTCGCGCCACAGTAGCTTCATCGTCAGTCACCAGACCATCTGTACCACGAATGCCACCAGGCCCCCAGGCCCGAACTACTGCACATGCCCCCTTGACAGTTGGGGGTACTACTCCTTCGGTTGCTCCCACACTTTTCTCGTTGGGAGCAACAGACAAACCATTGCTGGGGACGTCGGTCCCCACCCCAGCGCCGGAGAAACAACAGCCTTCTCCGGCTCCTCTCAACCGCTACTTCAACCGCTGTCATCGCTGCACCACTTCCAGATGACATTGACAATGCAGTCCAGCAGGTGACTGACAGTATTGTCATGGCCGCTGAGGTAGCAGTTCCACGAACCACCGGTTCCACTAGGCGTAGGTCCGTGCCTTGGTGGACACCGGAGATAGCTGAGGCTATCCGGGAACGTCGGCGAGCGCTTCAGCGCCATCGACGCCACCCTTCCGTGGAGAATTTGGTGGCCTTTAAACGGCTCCGTGCGTGTGCTCGACGACTCGTGCAACAGAGCAAGCAGGATTCCTGGGAGCGGTATGTAGCCAGTATCGACTCCCGCACCTCCCTGACTCAGGTGTGGACGCAAGTCCGACGCGTCTTTGGATACCGCCCACCGACAGGAATCCCATCCCTCACCATCCAGGGTGTGCTCAGCACGCTCCCGCCAGCGATCGCTGAGCACATGGCAGATCACTACGCACAATGCTCTGCGACTGCCACGTACAGTGCCGACTTCCGCTCCCTCAAAGAGCGGGCCGAGCGGAAACAGTTATCTTTCCGCACTCGTCGTCGGGAAGTATACAACGACCCGTTTAGTGAGTCGGAGTTCCGAACTGCCCTTGCTGCGTGTCCTGATACAACTTCAGGACCTGATAGGATTCACGGCCAATTCCTCCAACACCTTTCACCAGAGTTTCAACGCCGCATTCTCGCCCTGTTTAACCATCTATGGGCAGAGGGCACTTTCCCGTCGCAGTGGCGGGACAGCATTATCATCCCGGTGCTGAAACCTGGTGCAGATCCCCAGGTGGCTGTCAATTACCGTCTGATCAGCCTCACCAACGTTCTCTGCAAGCTCTTCGAACGTATGGTGAGTCGGCGGCTTATATGGATCCTTGAAGAGCGTGGACTCCTTGCTCCACAACAAGGGGGCTTTCACCAGGGCCGTTCTACCATTGACAACCTCGTGTCATTGGAGTCGGCCATTCGCATGGCGTTTTCTAGGCGTGAGCATTTGGTAGCTGTATACGAAAGGCCTATGACACCACCTGGCGCCACCATATTTTAACAACTCTTCATGACTGGGGCTTACGGGGTGCCCTTCCTATTTTTATTTGCAATTTCCTCTCCCACCGCTCGTTTCTGGTGAGGGTTGGGGCATCTTTTAGCTCCCCCCGTATTCAAGAGAACGATGTTCCACAGGGCTCTGTCCTCAGTGTCCCGTTGTTTTTAGTTGCAATTAATGGTCTTGCTGCGGCTGTGGGGTCATCGGTCAGTTGCTCCCTGTTCGCCGATGACTTCTGCCTGTATTTCAGCTCCGTTAGCATCGGCGTAGCTGAACGACGGCTGCAGGGTGCTATCCGAAAGGCTCACTCATGGGCCTCTACTCACGGATTTCAGTTCTCCGCGCAGAAAACCCGCGTGATGCACTTCTGTCGCCTTCAGGTAGTTCACCCTGACCCAGAGCTCTACTTGGGTGGTGAACTACTTCAGGTCGAGGAAACACATCGCTTCCTGGGCATGGTCTTTGATGCCCGGCTGACTTGGGTGCTACACCTACGCCAGCTGCGACAAAACTGTTGGCGGCATTTAAATATTCTTAGATGCCTCAGCCATACTGGATGGGGAGCAGCACGTTCCACCCTTCTTCAGCTCTACAAGTCACTTATTCTGTCTCGGCTTGATTACGGGAGCTTGGTTTATGGCTCGGCAGCCCCTTCTGCCTTGCGAGTCCTAGACCCCGTCCACCACACAGGTGTCCGTCTCGCAACAGGGGCTTTTCGCACCAGTCCCGTAACGAGCCTTCTAGCTGAAGCTGGTGTTCCCCCTCTGCGGTATCGCCGGCAACGGCTGTTGGTGAGCTACGTTGCCCGGGTTCATGCTTCACCCCGCCATCCGAACCACAGGCTTCTCTTCCCACTTTCTGCACTCCCTTCCCCACGGCGTCGACCCAGGTCGGGTCTCTCGATTGCGGTCCGTGTCCGTTCCCTTCTCTCCTCACTTGATTCCTTACCACTTCCTCCACCTTACCATTACTCCCTCCGTATCCCCCCCTGGAAAATTCCTCGCCTGGAGCTTCGGCTGGACTTGTCCCGGGATTCGAAAGCCTCGATTTCACCACTGCTTCTCCGTCACCGGTTCCATGCACTGCTTGATTCGTTTCACGGAGCACGGAGCAAATGTCATCTACACGGACGGTTCTTTGGCCGATGGCCATGCTAGATATGCCTTTATCTATGGTGACCGCATCAAACAGCGGTCATTGCCTTGTGGAAGCAGCATCTTTACTGCAGAACTGGTCGGTATTTTGAGAGCTCTTGAACACCTCAGAGCTTGCCCCAGGGGGTTGTTTGTCATCTGCAGCGACTCCTGAGTGGCTTACAGGTCCTCGACCAGTTTCTACTGAAACACACAGTGACGCGAGCCATTCAAGATGCTGTCTTCGCCCTTGGCGTGTCAGGCCGTTCTGTCGTTTTTGTCTGGACGCCAGGGCACATAGGTATACCGGGCAATGAACGTGGTGATCAGCTGGCCAAGCAGGCAACCACTATGCGGTCCCTGGATATTGGCCTCCCAGTTTCCGACCTCCAAGCCCAGTTGACCCGCAAGGTCTTAAGGGTTTGGAATTCTGAATGGGCAGATTCGACTGAACCGAATAAGCTCCGTGCCGTCAAGCCGTCTACTGCTGCATGGAAGACGTCCCTGAGGGCTTCTCGCAGGGAGTCGGTTGTCCTTTGCCGACTCCGTATAGGCCATACTTGGCTTACGCATGGTCACCTCCTGCGTCGCGAGAACCCTCCTCAGTGTCGATGTGGTGCGCCTTTGACGGTCACCCACATCTTAATTGAATGTCGCAATTTAGCCGCAGCACGACGCTATTTTAATCTTCCTGACACTTTGCAGCTAGCATTAGCTGACAATACCTCCACAGTTGACTCTGTTTTAAATTTTATGCGTGAGTGTGGACTTTACAAGTCACTTTAAAGTTTGTGTTTGTCATTTCTCTGTCCTCCGCCTGCCTAAGTCTGTTAGGTAGGTGATTTTAACGTGTTCCAGAGTGGCTGGGTGTGTTCCTTATATCCTTGTGACCACCCAGGAAACACACTCTTGTGCTGTTTCAGCTGTTTTATCCCTTCTTCGTTTTTAATCGTATCCTTTCTTTCTATTAGTCTGTAAGTTTTAAACTTTGACTTGTTATTGCATTCACTTCGGATCGCTTAACAAAATGTTTTATCTCTTTGAATGGAACAAGGGACTGATAACCATTGTTGTTTAGTCCCTTCCAAACCCCAACAACAACAACAGCTCCTAGCAAATGGACTCGCCTGCCCCATGTCACCGGCATGTGCACAGTCGAGGGAAACAGTCACTTGTGAGTGAGCAGTCTTAACCTAACTGTGTCACTATGTTTTTGAAGAAGGAATAATGGAGTTGGATCAAGATTTAGTGTGCTACACATCATACAGCACGAGTCATAGTCTTCAAGAGGTATGCAGGGAATCGGCATTGCCGTACAAAACAGTGGCACGTTGGGTAAAACTCTTCAATGAAGGTCAGCCGACTGTGGCAGACATGCATCAGCAGGTCTACCTAGCATCTCGGAAGAAGTAGCGAATGCTATTGCTGTGGTAGTAGACATTGATAAATCCCAGATGATTCATGAGTGCACCCTTGAAAACGGGTTAGTATATAAGACTGTGCTTCGCATTCTGAAGGAACTCCGGAAATAATTGTATCATGATGGGTTCTGCGTAAATTGATGGAAATGCAGAAATAGATGTGTTACAATGCTGCTTATACACACTTAGTGATATGAGCAACGAGGAGATGCTTTCTTACCCCGTATCGTAACACTGGATGAGACCTGGGCCACATTGTACGGGCCAAAACTGAAATACTAGTTCAAAAAGTGATCATTATTGGACACTGTGGAAGTCTAAAGGCTGTCAGAGCCCAAGTGCCTCTCTGGGGGCTCAGCATTAATTTTCTGAGTATGGGGTTGGCAAACCAGGGGTCCCTGAGGTGGAAACTGGTAAGTGCCGCCTGTCCTCAGACACCGTAAACTCTGGGCATGCTTCAGCAACCACTGCATGGCATGGTGATATATATATGTGTGTGTGTGTGTGTGTGTGTGTGTGTGTGTGTGTGTGTGTGTTATTTGTGCTACTAGCACTACCTGTGCTCCTTCGCCTGGTAAGTAATCTTCACTGTTTACTTAACAGGGGAAAGAGCACAGGTAGTGATAGTAACAACACACACACACACACACACACACACACACACACACACACACACACACACAAATTCAAGCTTTCGCAACCCAGTTGCTTCTTCAGCCAGATGGGAAGGAGAGGGAAAAAGAAATGATGAGGTTTTTAAGGGAGTGGGTAAGGAGCCATCCCAATCCCGGGAGAGGAAAAGACTTACCTCAGGGAAAAAATGGAATGTAAACAAATACACACTCACCCACACACATGCACAACCACAAACACACCTAGGCAGACTTACTGTGGAGACCAAAGAAGTTTGACGGAGATACCACTTGAGGCAGAGGCTGTGATCAGAGAACCGAGGCAAAGATGTTAAAGATAGTGGGCAGGAATTTGAATTTAGTAGAGGTTGAGACCAGATGGGCAACGGGAAGAGAGAATATGCTGAAGGGCAAGTTCCCATCTACCGTTTTCCGTCAAAGTGAGACCTACCTGCTCTTTCTCAAAATCACCCTTCCAGGAATTCCTTACTTCCAACCTTGCCTCTCAGTCTTTCCTGAGAAACCTTAATCCTACTCCCAACATTACTACAGCTGAATCTATCCGTGATCTGAAGGCTGACCATTCCATCGTCATTCTCCCAGCTGACAAGGGATCCACGAACGTGGTACTTGATTTGTGGGAGTATTTCGCTGAGGGACTGCGTATGCTTTCAGATAGTACCACATATAAAGTGTGTCAAGGTAATCCTATTCCTGATGTCCAGGCAGAGCTTAAAAGAATCTTCAAAACCTTAGGTCCCTTACAAATCCTTTCACCTGACCCCGTCAACCTCACGACCCCACTGACACCCTGCATCCCCACCTACCTACTGTCCAAGATTCACAAACCCAATCATCCCGGCCATCCCATTGTGGCCAGTTACCAAGCCCCTACAGAACAAATCTCTTCCCCCATATATACCAACACCTTCAACCCATTCTGTGCAGTGTCCCATCCTTCATCAAAGACACCAATCACTTTCTCCACTGCCTGAAATCCTTACCCAGCCTGTTACCTCCTGAAACCATCCTTGTAACCATTGTTGCCACTTCCTTATACACAAATATCCCACATACCCAGGGCCTCGCTGCGAATACCCTAGCCAGCTTCATCCTAACCCACAACGTCTTCACTTTTGAGGGCCAGACATACCAACAACTAAAGGGAACAGCCATGGGAACCAGGATGGCTCCCTCGTACGTAAACTTATTTATGGAACCCATAGAGAAAGCCTTCCTGGATACTCAAACCTGTCAACCCAAAGTTTTGTATAAATTCATTGATGACATCTTCATGATCTGGAATCACAGTGAAGAACAACTCCAGAATTTCCTCTTCAACCTCAACTCCTTTGGTCCCATCAAATTCACCTGGTCCTATTCCAAATCTCATGCCACTTTCCTCGATGTCGACCTCCATCTGTCGAACGGCCAACTTCACACATCCGTCCACATCAAACCTACCAATAAATAACAGTACCTGCATTATGACAGCTGCCATCCATTCCACATCAAACGTTTCCTTTCTTAGAGCTTAGGTCTTCGTGGCAAACGAGTCTGCTCCAGTCCCGAAGCTCTGAACCAGTACACCAAGAACCTAATAACAGCTTTCTCATCCCGCAGCTATTCTCCTGATCTGGTATAGAAGCAAATTGCCAGAGCCACTTCCTCACCCCCCAAATTCAGAACCTTCAACAGAAGAATCCCAGAAGTGCCCCTCTTATCACCAGATACTTTCCGGGACTGGAGTGGACTCTAAATGTGGCTCTCCAGCAAGAATATGACTACCTTAAATCCTGCACTGAAATGAGATCCATCCTTCATGACATCCTTCCCACTCCACCAAGAGTGTCTTCCCACCACCCACCTAACCTCTGTAACCTCCTAGTCCATCCCTATGAAATCCCCAAACGACCTTCCCTACCTTCTGGCTACTACCCTTGTAACTGCCCCCATTGTAAAAGCTGCCCTTCCACCACCACTTACTCCAGTCCAGTAACCCGGAAGATGTACACGATCAAGGGCAGAGCCACTTGCGATAGTACCCATGTGATTAACTAACTGACATGCCGACAGTGTGAAGCGTTCTATGTGTGAATTACCAGCAACGGACTGTCCATTTGCATGAATGGTCACAGGCAGACTGTTTGTTGGTAATGAGGATCACCCTGTGGCTAAACACGCCTTGGTGCATGGCCAGCACATCTTGGCACAATGTTACACCGTCTGAATTATCTGGATACTATGACGATCCCTATTTGAACTGAGTGATCACCACATTTAATTCTTAATTTCTCATTAAAGTAAACTCGAAGTTAAGCTAAATTTGTGAGGGGTGTTTTAAATTATGCAGCTTCTTCCAGATATTTTCCACCTTTATTTCCAATGATACTAAGCCACAAAACCTGTGCATAACTACTATTTATTACATTATTAGCAATCGTTGACAATATGATGTATTACTTAATTATCACAATGTAATTATGCAAATGGATTCTTTTATACACAATAAGTATTTGTAATTTTCAATATGAAGGAACTAGAATAACAAATACACGATTAAATAGTTTTTGTCTTATTATAATAATGTGGATTCTTATTGTTGAGTTGATGTTAAATAGTTCGATCTACAATGAACTGCAATGATTGACAATTAGATACATTGACAATTAGATGTAACAACAGCTTTAAATTGCAATCTTGGCCGACATTTGGTCAAGCCAAAAATACTACGAAATTAATCCAATTTTAATAAAGGAAATTAGACTAAATAAATACTACAAAAATAAATACTATGAAATTACTGGGGTTTAATAATGGGAACATAGATAAATGAGTATTGCGAGATTATTGAGGTTTAATAATGGGAATATAAGGAAATAAGTATTACGAAGTTATAGGAATTTAGTAATGGGCATAAAAGCGGTAATTACTATGGAATTAATGGGATTTTATTTATGGGAATAACATGAGGTAAATACTTAGTGACATAAACAATGTAGTTGTTATAATGTAGAAACGAATAAAGGTGGTATCGTAAACTTTACTACAGGGAAAGAAGGGTATCCTGGGCTTCAGTAAAGAGAGGTATCATATACTACAGTAGACAGAGGCTCATGTTGTTACATTACACCCCCCCCCCCCCCAGATCTTCTATGTGTTGCTTGCTACACACAAAAGATCCGCCAGTCCGTGAAGTGAACAACATGAGCAGTACTATTTAAGCAAATTTCTTAATACAAGATGGAAAATAGAGAACAAAACAGATTATCAATGTAGCAAAATTAAATCATAGTATTCATGACTTGACCATCACATTGACTGTTTCTTTGACAAATTCAAATTTTGTACATTACATTTTTTATTCTTTTTGCAATGGGTCCAGGTTTTTGGTCATATGATGGATCGAAGATTGGCATCTGTCTTCTTTACCATCTGTCTAAGGTCACCATTCTAGCACCAAGGATTGAGCTGAAATAGCAGCAATTGTGTCAATATTTTGTAATAAGGAAACATTGAGTGAAACCAATGGTGACAAAGTTGCTGACATGTCCAGTCTAATGACTCGGATGTCAACCCCTGGTACCCTTGCTTTGAACACAACATTGAATGACATGCACATAAAATAATAGTATTGAACACACAAATTTTACTGTTTTTTTCATGTTTCATAGTAATTATCTTTCGAAAATTAACTTAATTCTGGCAATGACTTGAAGCTTTCTTTTCTCAGCAAAATTAAAGATAATTTCAGGCAATAATTAAAGATTACCAATAATTTTATATTGAGACAAGTGAATAGTTCCACAAATGTGCTGAAGGCACCAAATCACTTTAACTACTGTTACATAAGATTTATACTAAAAGCAAGACTATAAGCATGAAAAGTAATTACACAATAATCATAATTATGCTAATTTTCTCTCTCTCTCTCTCTCTCTCTCTCTCTCTCTCTCTCTCTCTCTCTCTCTCTCTGTCTGATAGTAGATTAATCATTGATCAACATAATAGCAATATATACATATTTACAGATAAGTGTTTTTTACATATATGTCATTCAGTACAAATCTCTCAATACAAAAGGTTCTGATTACCTAGATCGACATTTAATTAACTGGCAAAATTCCATATTTTATTCTGTTAATCTACCCCCATGATAAATCAAAACCCACACTACAACACTACAGTACAGTAAAGACTACTTACATAATTACATCAAAAATGTACATAATGCATGACATCAAAACACTACAATGAATGTACAAAATCATCTTGTCTTAAGTTATTTGTACAGTTTTAACTCAGTCACATTTCTCAGACCAAATAATTTTCCTGATTTGGGATATACAAGTCTAAAGGCATTTGGGTGAGGAATGTCCTTTATCAAGAATGGACCAATAAAGATATCAAAAAAACTTCTTTAATTCACCACTTAGTAAAAACTAATGAGAAATCGAAAGCTCTAACACATAGGCCTACTGACCCATATCAAAGGTGGACATCTTTCCTTTGCTGTCATGTCTCTTTTTCTGATATCAGCTTGTTTTTTCATAACTACTTTTACAATTTCTACTCGTTCTTGCGAAGATAAACATTTACAAGGAGAAAAATTTATTACTTCATTAATAAGATTATCTGGTAGTTTGTTATGTACAATTTCATATGGAGAGAAACCCTGTAGATGAGTGTTGAAGACTATTCATGATCAATTCAAAATCATCAACATAGTTAGCCCAATCAGAGTGATTTTTACTACAGTAAGTTCAGAATAACCTGCCAATTTCCCTCATATACCTCTCAGCAGGATTGCTGGAGGGATGATACACAGATGTTAATATATGATTGATATTCTCATCACTGACAAAATCCTTCCAAAATTTAGATGTAAATTTTCTGCCATTGTCTGACAACACACACTTAGGATTTCCCATACAATTAAAATAATCAGATTTAATCTTATTAATGATACTGTGACTTGTAGCCTTTTTCAGTGAATACAAATTTTATGTACTTGAGAAAACATCAACCATGACAAATATATAAGAAAAACCTTTAGATTTTGGTAAACTCCCATACAAATCTATGGCAACAATTTCTAGTTTTTCCTTACGTAAAATGTTTTGCTTGTATCCCTTACAATTTTGGTTGACATCTATCACATGTAGCTAATAAAGTCCTTACCCTTCAGATATGTTGTAAAAGTATACAATTTAATATATCATACGAATATTAAGACAAAAAATACCTAGCAGGAAAAATTAAATATAAAAAAATAGACGAAGATTACTCACCAGGCAAAGGAGCACAGGTGTGACAGCATCACAAATAAATAAATGAATACACACACACATACAAACGCAAGCTTTGGCGACCCAGTTGCTTCTTCAGGCAGAAGGGAAGGAGAGGGAAAAGGAAATAAGGGTTTTAAGGAAGGGGTAAGGAGCCATTCCAATCCCGGGAGAGGAAAGACTTACCTTGGGGGAAAAATGGAGGGTGAACAAATCCACACACCCACACATTCACATAGACACAAGTACACCTCGGCAGGCATACTGTAGAAAGCAAAGAAGTTAAGAAGTTAGACAGAGATACCACTTGAGGCAGAGAGAACCGATGCAAAGATGTTAAGATGGTGGGTGGAAATTCGAATTTAGCGGAGGTTGAGACCAGGTGGGCAACGGGAAGAGAGAATATGCTGAAGGGCTAGTTCCCATCTCCGGAGTTCTGAAGGTTTGGTATCAGTGGGAAGTATCCAGATAACCCGGACGGTGTAGCAATGTGCCAAGATGTGCTGGCCGTGCACCAAGGCGTGTTTAGCCACATGGTGATCCTCATTACCAACAAACACTGTCTGCCTGTGTCCATTCATGCAAATGGACAGTTTGTTGCTGGTCATTCCCACATAGAACGCTTCACAGTGCAGGCATGTCAGTTGGTAGATCACGTGGGTACTATCGCAAGAGGCTCTGCCTTTGATCGTGTACACCTTCCGGGTTACGGGACTGGAGTAAGTGGTGGTGGAAGGGTGCATAGGGCAGGTTTTACAATGGGGGCGGTTACAAGGGTAGGAGCCAGAAGGTAGGGAAGGTGGTTTGGGGATTTCATAGAGGTGGACTAGGAGGTTACGGAGGTTAGTTGGGCGGCGGAAAGACACTCTTGGTGGAGTAGGAAGGATGTCATGAAGGTCGGATCTCATTTCGGGGCAGGATTTAAGGAAGTCGTATCCTTGCTGGAGAGCCACATTTAGAGTCCGCTCCAGTCCCGGAAAGTATCTGGTGACAAGAGGGGCACTTCTGGGATTCTTCTGTAGAAGGTTCTGAATTTGGGGGGATGATGAAGTGGCTCTGACAATTTGTTTCTCTAGCAGATTAGGAGGATAGCTGCGGGATGTGAAAGCTGTTATTAGGTTATTGGTTTACTGGTTCAGAGCTTCAGGACTGGAGCAGACCCGTTTGCCACGAAGACCTAAGCTGTAAGGAAGGGAACATTTGATGTGGAATGGATGGCAGCTGTCATAATGCACGTACTGTTGTTTATTGGTAGGTTTGATGTGGACGGATGTGTGGAGTTGGCCGTTGGACACATGGAGGTCAACATCAAGGAAAGTGGCATGGGATTTGGAATAGGGCCAGGTGAATTTGATGGGACCAAAGGAGTTGAGGTTGAAGAGGAAATTCTGGAGTTCTTCTTCACTGTGTGTCCAGATCATGAAGATGTCATCAATGAAACTGTACCAAACTTTGGGTTGACAGGCTTGGGTATCCAGGAAGGCTTCCTCTAAGTGTCCCATGAATAAGTTTGCGTACGAGGGGGCCATCCTGGTTTCCATGGCTGTTCCCTTTAGTTGTTGGTATGTCTGGCCCTCAAAAGTGAAGAAGTTGTGGGTTAGGATGAAGCTGGATAGGGTATTAAGGAAAGAGGTTTTAGGTAGGGAAGTGGGTGGTCGGCGTGAAAGGAAATACTCCATCGCAGCAAGGCCCTGGGTATGTGGGATATTTTTGTATAAGGAAGTGTCATCAATGGTTACACAGATGGTTTCTGGAGGTAACAGGCTGGGTAAGGATTTCAGGCGATCGAGGAAGTGGTTGGTGTCTTTGATGAAGGATGGGAGACTGCACATGATGGGTTGTAGGTGTTGGTCTATGTAGGCAGAGATTCGTTCTGTAGGGGCTTGGTAACCGTCCACAATGTGGCGGCCGGGATGATTGGGTTTGTGAATCTTGGGAAGTAGGTAGAAGGTGGGGGTGCGAGGTGTCGGTGGGGTCATGAGGTTAATGGAGTTAGGTGAAAGGTTTTGTAGGGGGCCTAAGGTTTTGAGGATTCCTTGAAGCTCTGCCTGGACATCAGGGATGGGATTGCCATGAAAGACTTTATATGTGGTACTGTCTGAAAGCTGACGCAGTCCCTCAGCTACATACTCCCGCCAATCAAGTACCACGGTCATGGATCCCTTGTCGGCTGGGAGAATGATGATGGAATGGTCAACCTTCAGATCACAGATAGCTCGGGATTCAGCTGCGGTAATGCTAGGAGTTGAATTAAGGTTTCTCAGGAACGACTGGGAGGCAAGGTGGGAAGTAAGGAATTCCTGGAAGGTTTGAAGAGGGTGATTTTGAGGAAGAGCAAGTGGGTCTCGCTGTGACGGAGGACGGAACTGTTCTAGGCAGGGTTCAATTGGAATGATGTCTTGGGGAGCTGGGTCATTAGGAGTAAGATTATTTTTCTTCGTGGCAAAGTGGTATCTCCAGCAAAGAGTATAGGAAAGTAGATCTTTGACGAAAGCTGTGTGGTTGAATTTGGGAGTAGGACTAAAGGTGAGGCCTTTGGATAGGACAGAGGTTTCAGATTGGGAGAGAGGTTTGGAGGAGAAGTTGACTACTGAATTAGGATGTTGTGGTTCCGGATTGTGTGGATTGGAGTTTTGAGGTTTAGGGGGGAGAGGAGTTGGGAGTGGGAGATTGAGTAGATGGGAGAGTTGATGTGTAGGTTAAGGATTAGGCAGGTGAGGGCTATGGATTGTTCAGTTTGGAATTGGTATAGGGCGGGATGAAAGGATGGGTTACAGCCAGAGATGGGAACTGTTAGTGTGAGGCCCTTGGGAGTGATTCCAAATGTCAGACAAGCCTGCATAAAAAGAATGTGGGAGCGTAATTTGGCTAGGGAGAAAGTATGTTTTCGGAGGGAATGTACATAAAAATGGATGGGGTTGTTATAGGGATCTTCTGTTTTTTGTAATTATTGTTCTACAGCCTGTCTTTTTGAAAATGGAATCCCATATGGTTTTTTAAAGAATGGATTGTGTGGTTTCATTTTTATTTTACATTCATAGTTCTTTACTTTTCCAGCTTTATCACTAAACACATCACTATACTTCCATAGAATATCTTGAAGTTGATCTTTTTCCCTATCAACAAGTTCATCAGCCTCCTCTACCTTTTTGTTAACTAAATCTGCATAGTCATAAAATTCAGAAACCCCCTGAACATATTCCTCATCATATACAGAAAACTGGTTTGTACAACTTGCTTTCCTAGTCAAATTACTAGTGTCTACACAATTTCTAATTAGTAGGTCAGTTTGTATGCAAATTTTGTCACTAGGTTAGGTTAAGATAATTATCTTGTTTTTCCAGTCAAAATTTGGATTAACTTTGGTTAACCAGTCAGTTCCCAAAAGTACAGACCCACTTAAGTCAGGAATAACTAAACATCCTAGAGTAAATTTCATGCCTTCTATACTAAAGGTCAGTAATACCTGTGACTTGATAGTTTTGCTAGATTTTCCCGTTTCTCCTTTAATTTTTACTCCTACAACTGGTACCTCTACGAAGTCTTTAGTTTTACATATCTTGTTCCTAAGCCGTTTGGATATTCCACAAATGGGACTACCTGTGTCAAGCAAACATTCTCCTTCCCAATTATCAAATTTGATAAATATGTATGGACTACCAGATATTACATTTTCATTACTAGATACCTTTTCATATAATAAGTCATCAATTACTTTATCAAAACTCATATTAACATAATCACTTGTTTTCTTATCATTATAATAGTCATCATTCGGTTTTATTTCAATGACATGGAAAGTATTTGGTTTGTCATAACACTTATCATAGTCAATGCTAGTATCAAAATTATTACCTGGTTTCCTCTCATTAATTATTTGCATTAACTTGTCACAATTAACTACATCACTATTTTCAACATCATCATTGAGTACATCTCTTACTTCAATACTGATTGTTTCTTTGTCAGATTTCTTACCTACACACTTTTTCACTCCATTTCCTAATTCACATGACACATCAGAGACCTCACTATCTACATCTTTTAATTCCACATGAATCATACCGTCTAGTTCTTGTAATGCATCAGAAAGAATACAATCCTCCACTTCGCTATCTGATAACTCGATTTCTGAGACAGTCACTGTAGTTGGAATTTGTCACTCATGCAATTGGCATTGATACTGTCTAATTCAATAGTAATTTTGGTTACAGTCCCTTTCTTCATCAAACAATTCTACTGGATCACACAAATTATACTGTCTCTATCTTCAACATTCTTATCATGATCATACAAATTACTAATAGTGTCACTGTCTAGCTCAATTTCTCCACATACATTGGTTACAGAATTATTTGTCACATCATTATTATTATCATTTACATATTTCCAAAATTTTGCATCAAACACAACATTATTCACTACATGACCTCTATTCCTATCACCAAAATTGCAAAATTGTTTTCCTCTGCTGTGTTTCCCAAAAGTCTAAGCCTGATTTTTACCACACCTGTTAGCCACCGACTGACAGGCACCAACCGGGGCAGCTCTTAGTTTTCCTGTCTATTTTGTCTGTTTTCATTACCATTATAGTTTTGTGGTTTATCATTCCCCCACTGTCTATTCTGATATTCTACGGTTCTCCCATTAAACCCATGACTGTTATTGTTTCTATTGTGTGGCCTGTAATTGTCATTATTACTACTATTGCGTCTACCAATACCTCTATTTCTGTCATCATAATTATTTCTCTCATTAGGCTGATTCCACCCTCTATTGCTAGGTATATTCTGTTTGTTTTGGTTGAATTCTTTTTCCCTTTCTACTCTACGGTCTAGTTTATCTACAAAGTTTAGAAACAAGTCAATGGATTCGTCAGGTGCATAATCTAATCCTTTCTGAATTTTCCAAGGTAATTTTCTTTGCAAGGCATCAATTATAGTTACATCATACAACAGTTTATCAATGTGCACTAATTTTCTAAGCTGTTTTTCACAAAATTCCTCCATTGTCCCATCAGATTCTTTGTACATAGGTCCATTAAGAAATTCACTTTTGATGCAAGCTTGTTCCCTACTAGACCAGAATTTTTCAAAAAACTTTCTTTCGCATTCTACGTATGATAAGTCCGGGTCAACAGTTTGATTTGCCCACGAGAGAGCATCTTTGTCAAGAAATCTTTTAACAAATTTAATTTTTGTGTTATCTGTCATATCAAAGGTAAAAGTATCGGTGCATGTCTTAATGAAATCTATAGGATGGATGTTTCCATCATCAGGGTAACATTTCATGTGAACACTACCAGAATTAAGAGGATTGCAATTTAACATTTTGGTTACCACATCATCCTGTATGTGCTACACCTTCCTACTTAAATCTATTACATTTTGATCACATTTTTCTACACATTTCAGTACTCCTTTTTCCACATTGGTTATTTTTACTTCTAAATGATCAACTTTAGACTGGGTTTCCTGTCAATGAGCCTGAAATTGTTGTTGAACATCTACTTTGTGCTGTTGCATCAGATCACTTTCGGTTCTGACAACTTTTTCTAAAGCAACTAGATGTTCAGTATTATCAGTGATACCTTTGGACAGTTTTGTTTCTGCATCACCTATTTTACATTCCAAGTTGCCCAATCGATCATCAAACTGGACATGTTTGACTCAACTGATACTTTAAATTCAGCAATTTGGTCTGTTAATTGTTTCAATTTTGTGTCAAATTTGACATCTATACCTTTTATCTGTTCAGACAGTTTGAAAGTATTCCTATCCACTTTTTCTAGATGTTCTGAAAGCTCGCATGTATTTCTCTCAAATTTTCCTAAAATTTCTGAAAGTTCACAAGTATTCCTAGTCCCTTTTTCTATTTTAGCTGAAATTTCATTTAGCACTCAAAGTTTCTTCAGTATTTCTGCAACTGGATCTACTTTGAATTCTTGTGTATTTTCGTCCCTACTCACATCACTAGCATTTTCCTCAAAATGGTCAAATTCTTGCTTTATTACAACGCCGTCTTTCCCTGTGCCTGACATTTTGGCTCACTAGTCTAGTTTCAGTATGTCACACGCAAACAATATAACAGTCTTCACCAAACAAATGAAGTAGATAAAAAAATGGATTACTTATCTTTTCTGGAGTCCAGATGAGAAGTTCCTCCGCCGAATTTTGTAATACTGTAGTTTTATTTTTTAGCTGGTTCACCTTTGTTTAGCTTTCTTGTAGCAACACCGTGGTATGTCAGCAATGTTTTCTGTTCATTTTCTCACAGATGTTATCTTCGTTTTTTATGATCTTTGCCAGATTCTTCATGGTTTACAGTTCTTTGTCAATATTACATTTTCTGTTTCGACCTGGAACAGAAAGTCTTTAATAGTCTTGTTCAACATCCCAGCTCCTAACACCATTTATGACGATCCCTATTTGAACTGGATGATCACCACATTTAATTCTTAATTTTTCGTTAAAGTAAACTCGAAGTTAAGCTAAATTTGTGATGAGGTGTTTTAAATGATACATCTTCTTCCAGCTATGTTCCACCTTTATTTCCAATGACACTGTGATGATACTGAGCCACAAAACCCGTGCATAACTTCTATTTATTACATCATTAACAATCGTTGACAATATGATGTATTACTTAATTATCACAATGTAATTATGCAAATGGATTCTTTTATACACAATAAGTATTTGTAATTTTCAGTATGAAGGAACTAGAATAACAAATACATGATTAAATAGTTTTTGTCTTATTATAATAATGAGGATTCTTATTGTTGAGTTGATGTTAAATAGTTCGCTCTACAATGAACTGCAATGACAATTAGATACAATGACAATTAGATGTAACAACAGCTGTAAATTACAATCTGTGCTGACATTTGGTCAAGCCAAAAATACTATGAAATTAATCTAATTTTAATAAAGGAAATGAGATGAAATAAATACTATGGAATTACTGGGGTTTAATAATGGGAACAAAGCTAAATAAGTATTATGAAGTTATAGGCATTTAGTAATGGGCATAAAAACGGTAATTACTACGAAATTAATGGTATTTTATTTATGGGAATAAAATGAGGTAACTACTTACTACAGGGGAAAGGTGGTATCGTAAACTTTACTACAGGGGAAAGGTGGTATCGTAAACTTTACTACAGGGGAAAGGTGGTATCGTAAACTTTACTACAGGGGAAAGGTGGTATCGTAAACTTTACTACAGGGGAAAGGTGGTATCGTAAACTTTACTACAGGGGAAAGGTGGTATCGTAAACTTTACTACAGGGGAAAGGTGGTATCGTAAACTTCACTACAGGGAAAGAAGGGTATCATATACTACAGTAGACAGAAGCTCATGTTGTTACATTACAATACTTCCCACATACACCATTCTTTCAGAACTCTGGAGACCAGATTTTGCCCTTCAGCATATTCTCTCTTCCCGTTGCCCACCTGGTCTCAACCTCCACTAAATTCAAATTCCCGCCCACCATCTTTAACATCTTTGCCTCGGTTCTCTGAACAGAGCCTTTACCTCAAGTGGTATCTCTGTCGAACCTCTTTGCTTTCTACAGTATGTCTGCCTAGGTGTGTTTGCATTTGTGTATATGTGTGGGTGTGTGTGTGTTTGTTTACCTTCCTTTCCCCCCCCCCCCCCAAACGTAAGTCTTTCCTCTCTCGGGATTGGAGTCTCCCCAGGGGGCCCACAGTTCTTTTGTGGGTACGTGTGTGGTGCGCACTGGGCCCCGAGCCGGAGCAGCCTTTCTTCTGCCCCAGGCTGCTTCACTTTCCCTCCCGGTTTATGCCTTCGCCCTGGAGACGGGTGTCTTTCGCGAGTTAAGGTGGTTTCTTGTCGTTGTTTCTCTTATTCCTTGGTTCCTTCCTTTCCTACCCTTTGTTTCTGTCTTCCTCTCCTTGCTGTACTCTCCTAGCCTTCTTCTTCTTCTTCTTCTCCTCCTCATTAGTCTCCTCCTCGGCGTTTGAGACACTTCTTTCCTTCTTTCTCTTCACTTCCTCTATTCTTCTTCTTTCCTCCCTGTGCGTGTCTGAAGGCCGACCCACGCATTATCATGTGTAGCAGGTGACGGGGTAACGCGTAATTCCCCGCCCCGGGTAGACAAGTAGGGCACCTACATACCCCCTGGTAAAGGCCAGGCCCAGGGAGGGGTGATAACCCGAGCTGGTACCTTCCGAACATGCTGATTGGTCCCTCCGTCAATTCTCGGGAGGTGTGACCTGAGGTGTGAACAATCACCTAAGGCGGGTAAGCCCTCGGAGAGGGCCCCCACTTATGCAATGTCTGTCTTCCTTCTCTTCTTCAGTGACGTTGACCCAGAAACGAAAGATAGATTCGCCTCAGCAAAAGAAGACTCTGCCTAATCCACCGTAATTTCTTGTTGTCTCTCGCACTGACGGTAAAGATGTCAATTCTGTAAATCCTTTTGTCATTCAGAAAGGTGTTGATGCAATTGCTGGCCCTGTTAAAACTTGTTCGCATCAGCGCAATGGCACATTGTTGCTGGAAGCGGACAGTGCATTCCAAGCCCAACAGCTAATCCGGACTACATTGTTACACACATTTCCAGTCAAGGTAGAAGCGCACCGCACACTCAACTCGTCACGGGGGTTAGTTTTTACGAGATCCCTTGATGGGTTGTCTGATGAAGACATACAATCCTATATGTCCGATCAGGGTGTAACATCCATCCATAGGGTGATGAAAAAGGTAGATAACCAGCTGACACCAACTCGTACTGTGTTTTTGACGTTCGACAGAGTTGAACTCTCGTCGAGGGTCAAAGCAGGGTATGAAGTCATCTCCGTCCACCCTTATGTACCTAACCCAACGCGCTGTTTTCAATGCCACCGATACAACCACACCCGTCAATCTTGCCCTAACGCAGCAAAATGTGTTACTTGTGGTAGGGACGCCCATGAGGGGGATTGCCCACCTCCGTTCCCTCACTGCCTTAACTGCAACTGCTTCCTCTCGAGACTGCCCTGTATATAAGGATGAAAAAGTCATCCAGCAAATCTGCCGCTCGAAAGTTGTTGGCGAGTCAAAAGCCCACTGTCCTCCCAGCGGGCACATACAGTAAGGTCCTCACCTCCACTCGGCCTACTAAGGATTCAAGTACCCAGACCTGTGATTTCACTTTCGCTGACACAGTTGTGCGATCCGCCAGCCCGAAGATTGCCCGTTCCATGTCCCCGCTTCCTCCTGCTGCTTCTAAAGTACAGTCTTCGTCAATCTCTAGTATACCGCGGGCACCTAAACAAGATGCCCGGACTTTGAAAAAGGAACCCATCCGTGAGGATTTTCTGCGTTCTCAGGCTTCCCAACCGTCAACTGCCTCTTCTCACTGTCACTCTTCCAGAAGAGCCAACAAGAAAAAGAGTTCCTCTCCTTCCCCGCCGAGGCGTGACCCATCCGTCACGCCATCCAACAGTTGCCGGCCTCGGCCGTCTTCTGTTTCACCGGGACGCTCCGTCTGCCGGGCACACGGCCCTTTACCGGCGGTGGAAACTGCCCCTCCTGATGAACTCAGGGAGGTGGCAGGCGCGTCGGTCGAACCTATGGACCACGACCCTTTGCCCTTAGACAGCGATAGCAGTGCTCCCTCGAAATCCGGTACTCAGCGGCCGTTGAGGTGACCCCACTTGCTTGTTCTTTTTTATCCTTATTTCTTATTTAATTTTTTATCATGGCTCTCCTTCAATGGAATATTCGCGGCATTCGTTCCAATCGGGAGGAGCTAAAACTACTCCTTTGATTGCACTGCCCGCTTCTAGTCTGTCTCCAAGAAACTAAGTTGCGTCCAAGTGATCGTGCAGACTTTCCCCACTACACCTCTGTGCGTTTCGACCTGCCACCTGTGGAAGGTACCCCAGCCCATGGAGGGGTTCTGATGTACATTAGAGAAGACATCTATTACCATCCCATTACATTGCATACTCACCTACAGGCAGTTGCTGTCCACTTCACTCTATCCACATTTACCTTTTCCCTCTGTAATATCTATTCGCCATCGTCATCTGCCCTTACTAGGGCAGATGTGCTACACCTCGTTGACCAGCTCCCTTCACCTTTCGTGTTGGTAGACGACTTTAATGCCCGCCACCCCCTATGGGGCTTTCCGGCACCTTGTCCTAGAGGCTCTTTTATGGTGGACCTTCTCCAACACCTCAGTCTTGTCTGCCTCAACACTGGTGCACCAACCTTCCTTTCTGACACAACCCATACTTAATCCCACATAGACCTTGCGATATGCACTCCTCAGCTTGCCGGTCAGTTTGAGTGGTATGCACTTTCTGACACGTACTCGAGTGACCATTTCCCTTGTATCATCCACTTCCTGCATCATTCCCCATCTCCTCGTCCCACCAGTTGGAACATTTCTAAAGCCGACTGGGGGCTTTATTCTTCCATGGCTGTTTTTCATGATCAGAATTTTCCCAATTGTGACAGTCAGGTCGACTACCTCACAGAGGTTATTCTCACCGCTGCCGAACATTCCATACCTCGTACATCCTCTTCTCCACGTCGTGTCCCAGTCCCTTGGTGGACTGCAGCCTGCCGCGACGCGCTTAGAGCCTGGCGCCATGCTTTACGCACCTTCCGCCGCCACCCAACTTTGGAAAATTGCATAAATTATAAACGCATAAGAGTGCAATGTCGTCGTATCATAAATGAACCTGCTGATGTTTCCAACGCATTGGACCGTTTCTTTGCGGAGGTTTCCAGCTCTGCCCATTACCACCCTGCCTTTCTCCCTCGCAAACAGGTAGAGGAGGCACGGCCACCTTCTTTCCACTCTTTTAATCGTGAAAATTATAATGTCGCCTTCACCATGCAGGAGTTAGAACCGCGCTCTTGCCTTGTCCTGATCTTCTGCTCCCGGGCCAGATTCCATCCATATCGAGATTCTGAAGAACCTCTCTCCTGCGGGCAAGTGTTTCCTTCTTAGCACCTACAATCGCATATGGACTGAAGGTCATGTTCCCACATGTTGGCGTGAAGCCATTGTTGTCCCCATCCCCAAACCAGGGAAGGACAAACATCTTCCTTCCAGTTATCGCCCCATTTCTCTGACAAGCTGCGTCTGTAAGGTGATGGAACGCATGGTTAACGCTCCGTTGGTCTGGCTCCTCGAATCTCGCTGCCTCCTAACAAATGTCCAATGCGGTTTTCGTCGACACCGCTCTGCTGCTGATCACCTCGTTACCTTGTCAACCTTCATTATGAATAACTTTCTCAAGAAGCGTCAAACAGTAGCAGTGTTCTTCGACTTAGAGAAGGCATACGATACCTGTTGGAGAGCGGGCATTCTCCGCACATTGCACACATGGAGCCTTCGTGGCCGCCTCCCTCATTTTATTCAAGCGTTTTTGGCGGATCGCAAGTTCCGGGTACGGGTGGGCTCTGTTTTGTCAGACACCTTTCGCTAGGAGAATGGGGTACCGCAGGGCTCCGTCTTGAGCGTGGCTCTCTTTGCCATCGCAATTAATCCGATCGTAGATTGCCTTTCAGCCGACGTTTCCGGATCCCTTTTTGTAGATGATTTCGCAATTTATTGCAGCGCCCAGCGGACGTGTCTCTTGGAGCGTTGTCTTCAACGCTGTCTTGACCGTCTCTATTCCTGGAGCATCGCGAACGGCTTCAGGTTCTCCACTGAGAAAACGGTGTGTATAAACTTCTGGAGATACAAGGAATTTCTTCCACCATCCCTACATCTCGGCCCCGATGCTCTCCCTTTCGTGGAGACAACTAAATTCTTGGGGCTAATGTTGGATCGGAAACTTTGCTGGTCCACACACGTTTCCTACCTGGCTGCCCATTGTGCCCGATCCCTTAATGTTCTTCGTGTCCTCAGTGGCACATCATGGGGAGCGGATCGTACCGTCCTGCTTCACCTTTACCAGGCCATTGTTCAGTCGAAGCTCGACTACGGAAGCCTTGTATACTCTTCTGCGCGGCCGTCGATTCTTCGCCGTCTCAACTCTATTCACCATCGGGGATTACATCTGGCGACCGGGGCATTTTATACCAGCCCTGTTGAAAGTCTGTATGCCGAGGCTACTGTATTACCCTTGACCACCCGGCGTGACATACTCTTGTGTAGGTATGCATGCCGCCTGCGGTCGATGCCCAACCACCCATCTTACCCGTTATTCTATGATGAATCACTCGATCGCCAATATCAGGTGTCTGCGATTGCCTTTCTTCCCCCTGGAGTTCGGTTTCGCCTCATGCTTCGGCGGCTCGATTTTACCCTTCCTTTCGGTTGAGTAACAGCCCGTTACCACCGTGGCATCAGGCCCAGGTTCACACTCACCTTGACCTTAGTTCACTCCCCAAGGAGAGCACTCCGGATTTGGTATACCGCTCGAGGCTTGTCGAACTCCGTTCGCGGTTCGACAATGCCATATTTATTTACACTGATGGTTCCAAGAGCACTGACGGTGTCGGATCTGCCTTCGTCGTTGGGGACAACCGTTTACAATACAAGCTCCCTGACCGGTGCTCGAATTTCACGGCTGAGCTTTTTGCCCTCCACCAGGCCGTTTTGTATACCTGCCACCACCGCCAACCTTTCTACGCCATATGTTCGGACTCCCTTAGTGCCCTGCAGAGTCTTAAGGACCCTTTCTCGAACCATCCTCTCGTGTATCGGATCCAACGTTCCCTTCAGTTGCTAGCAGATGACAGCTGTCACGTTTCTTTTCTGTGGGTCCCTGGCCACGTGGGTGTGCCCGGGAATGAGACCGCCGACGTAGCAGCCAAGGCAGCAGCTCTTTTGCCTCGCATGGCCTCTTTTGCCATCGGACGATGTCCAACTGGCGCTTCGCTGGAGTTTCGTGTCGTCCTGGCACAGTGCGTGGTTCTCACTGTATGGCAATTAATTGAGAACTGTAAAACCGATCCCGACCACTTGGAGGACCTCCTCACGCCCCTCTCGGCGGGAGGAGGTCATTCTGGCCCAGTTGCGGATCGGTCACTGCCGTTTCAGCCACCGTCATTTGCTAACCGCCGATCCTGCACTGCTGTGCTCCTGCGGTGAATTGCTGATGGTGCGACATGTTTTACTGTCTTGTGTTAATTTTAATCATCTCCGTGTAGCCCATCACTTTCCGTCTACTCTGGAGGAAATTTTAGCTGATGACACACAGGCAGCTGCTCGAGTTTTGCGTTTTATCAACTTGGCCAATTTATCGAAGGCTATTTAACCCTTTTAATTGTTTTTTATCTTTTGTTTTTAGCCTTCTTTTGATATTCTAACTGGCAGTTACCAATTTTTTTTTACATCTAGCGAATCTTTGTTCTTGTTTGGGCGCTAATGACCTTAGCAGTTGTGCGCCCTAAAACCACAAAAAAAAAAAAAAAAGGGGGGGGGGAGGGTTTGGAATGGCTCCTTACCCACTCCCTTAAAACCATAATCATTTCCTTTTCCCTCTTCTTCCCTTCTGCCTGAAGAAGCAAGAACAATGATTTATGTGGGGAACATATTGTATGTTCTGAAAATAATTATGTGAATGAAGCAGCTAGTATAGTAACTTTTTCTATTCGTGAAAGCAATTTTGAGATCAAGGATGGAGATGCAGAGGAGTTAAATGCATATAATTTGTGCGATCATTTTGCAAAGGGAAGAGAAAGTGACAGCATTATTGATGACAATTGTGGTGAATTAGAAGAAGGGGTAAACTTTGTTTGGTTTGGGAAAAGTGAATGTGAATTTTCTGTTACTGACTGGCAGTGGTATGGAAAGATTTTAAAGTCAATGACACCACACTTATGGATTTAAGAAAAGTTTAAAATAGCAAGGGAACTTGAAAGAAAAAAGGGTGAAAAAGGAGCATACAGGGTATTTAAGGAATTATTTTGTGGGTACAATGAAATTGAAGGGTGGACTACAGTTTTGTGTACTATTGAAATGGAAGAAAAGGGGAGAGAAATTGAGAATGACTTATAATATGAAGATCTTTTGGACCAGAAAGAACAGTTTGCTGTACAGCCAATAGTTGAGATAAATGTTGGAAAAGCAAGAGTAAATGCACTTCTGGATTCGGGAAGTAACTTTTCTGCTGTGTCAGTTTTCTGACCAACCAGAATAAAGAACAAACAGTTAGCTATATTCCCAGTAAATAGCGTAACAATTAAGACAGCTACACTGGGGAAGAGAAAGCCCACCAAGCAGGAGATAAGTTCAGAATTTAAATGTTGTGGATACAGATTTAATAGCAGATGTTTTGTGGTAAGTGTGTTGGTGAGAGATGTTATATTAGGATCAGATTTTCTTTGTAAATATAAAACATCTCTGAACTGTGTAGAAAGTTATCTCGAGTTTGAAGTAGAAGGAATAAGACGAAAGGTGGAATTCAAGAACTTATTAATGAGGGAGCAATGTGTTGCTCATATTGTAGAGTAAGGAACAGGGTTCTTGTGAGGGCGAAGGAGCATTAGAGTGATGTCAGTGGTGAAATTAAGCAGCTCTTTCAACTGTACTATGGACCTTTTGTTGTGGCTAAGTCTCCTCATCCAAATGCCTACAGGCTGATCTCTGGAAAAGTATTAGGACTGAGAAATGTAACAGAACTGAGACTGTATCTAGAGAAAAAGAATAAGTGAAATTTTTGCTGTGGATGCTTATTTCAGTGAATTTATGTTAACTATATAGGAATTTTGGGGGATATTTGTGTGTATATTGTATGTTGTCTAAAATAGTTGCTATGCTGAGAAGATCAAATAGGAATTGTGTGGGCGCATTTTGGCGCATGGAGGTCGGCAGTTGGGTGTGATAATGTTGATGAAAATTATTTATTAAATGTTTCTATAATTTGTGGTTTAAAAAATATGAGGATAGTTGTCAGTGTTGTGGTATTATTTTAAAGAGTGTTGTCGCACAAATTTTGGTGCGAGGTGGTCAGATTAATTTCTTAGTAAAAAGGGGTGGGGGGAGATGTGATAATTTGAGAATTGCAGCATATCGAAAATTATAAGGAGATCTTAGTGACATGAGTGGTTTATATATGGGTTGATATGGAAATTGAATTTGTGTTTAATATTTGGGGATTAAAATGTGTTGTAATTAGGGTATAATTTAACAGGAAAAGCTATTCGAGGGAATTAATGGTTTGTTGCTTTGAGTTTCTTTTTAAATTTCATCAGTTGGCAATGGGGGAGGCTAGTGTTGCAAAATAAAAAATTACTATAGTGTGGACGTTTTCTTGTGGGAACATGGACAGACTAATTGTAAAAGCAAGAATATTTTGTATGTTGATATTTTATTACATTGCTGTTGAAGAGTGTGTATCGATTCCACTGGGGGAGGCATGCAAAGCTGGAAAAAGCTTGGCGATTCAGTTGGGCTTCCATATATTGGCAACTATACCGTAGTCGAATTTCGACAGGTGTTTTCATCTCGTCTGGGGGAATTGCCTGCAGAGTCACACACATTCCGACAAGGTACAACACTGGAGGAGAGTTGGTGGAACCACATCACTGGAAGGATGTAGTGCAAGGGCACGTTAAAAGTGATATTTACCAAGTAAAATTAGTGTGCTTTGCACCAAAGGAACATACACTTCTCGGGGCATTTAATTAATGTGCCGTATAATTCATGTTACTTTAGATCTAAATCTTATACATGATGAGCAAATAATACGCTGGTTCATATGCCACTACAGTTTTATACACCTTGTTCTGGCACAGTAGTTGGTAATAATTTTAATGTTTTTATTAATTTAAGAGAAAATGATCAAAAATTTTGGTGCTACTGGATGTCATCATTTGGCAGGCGAATTTATCATATTAAGTGGAGGTGTGTGTGATATTACAGATACAGGAGGCAGCATATTGTTTCCATGCGAAAGGCGGGTTTTACATGGCTGTTGAGTTTCCCCAGCTGGCTAGCTAAAGTTTGGGGTTATTAGCAGTTGGGGCTTTCCTAATGTGCTCAGAAACCAGAAGCGCTCTTGGCTGAGTGAGGGCGTCTACAGATAAAAAGCTGATAAACTTCAATACTATTATTATTATTATTATTATTATTATAGTAGTAGTAGTAGTAGTAATAAAACACTTAAATTTACAATTATTGATACATAGTGTTTATCAATAACAGATTAAGAAGCAAATGGGCAGCATTGTACCATGCTACCTATCTTAAAAGACGTACCACATTATTTCCGTATTCTTTCAAGAAACTTTGTTTTACTCTCTTGTTCTGCTTTTCGTTGAGGTAGTAATATTCTTGTTTCACCACATAGATTCCACTACAGAAACACAAAACATGCACCCAGCAAAGTGCATTACATTTATATATGTATTTTATTATATTTAATATTATTCTTAGTAACGTTCTTTTTTGTGTTGTAGACTGCCTGTTAAATATTTCATGGCCGACTAAAAATAGTAGATATGCAGCAAATAATTTATACATAAACAATTATAAGTATTTGTAGACTGAATATATTTGTATAAAAAGCCATGATAAATTAAATATTAATTGTATAACTACATTGCAACAGCGGCCGTATATTTGAACAGCGAGACTCCTAGCATAATTGCTATATGGGCAAAGAGCTTCAGTCTCAACCATTTTTTAGTATTGTTAAATATATATTTGCTTGTTAAATGTAAACATTTATAGGGAGGTGATCAAAGCATTTAATTCTGTGATATTCAAATGTCTAATATTTTGGAAGGGAAATTGTATTTTAAAGATGAGTCCCCCTCAGGGGCTCAGCATTAATTTGCTGAGTACGGGCTTGGTGAACCTGGGGTCATGAGCTGTGGGCTGTGTCGCGCCAACAGTCCGCTACACCGTAGGCTCTGTGTGTGCCTCAACGACCACCGTTCGGCGCGACGGTGGAACGTTGTACGTTTCAGAGCCCGGGGATCTTGGCTTAATCGCCCGGGTCGCGAGGACGGTACAAACCTCTATAAAAGAAACCTCAATCTCAAGGTGTGCTACGTGCCGAGGAGATGCATGGCTATTGAGGTTGAACAGCCGCTAACGAGCAACCTCTGAGGAACCTGCCGCACCTCAGTTGTATAAGGCTTACCCAGGCCTGGGTGGACCTTTAGTTCCCTAGCTGCTCGTGGGACAGACATGAAACGAGCAATCAATAGCGTCGCCACACGCAAACCTGGCGTTTCTAAGCGTGGAAAAACAGAATTTGATGCAACTGTTTATGATCCTAAGACGTTCCCTTCCCTTGGCACCCCAAAGATAGCAGGGTTGCCACCGGTGCTTTTATCTTGGCCTTCGAAGATGATACACTGCCTGAGAAGGTCAAGATAATGGTATACCGTGTTGATGTCAAACCGTATGTCCCTCCCCCAATGCGGTGTTTCCGGTGCTGGAAGTTCGGGCACATGTCGTCCCGATGTACTTCCAGCCCGAACTGCAGGGAGTGTGGACGGCCATCACACCCGGACACCCCTTGTACCCACCTCCTGTTTGCGTAAATTGCGGGCAACATCATCCGCCCTGCTCGCCAACTTGTACTGTTCTTCATCGGGAAAGGAAAATAATGAAAATCAAGACCCTGGAACGGCTTACTTTCTCTGAGGCACGCAAAAAGTACGAGCGACTCCATCCTGTAAAGATGACATCATCTTTTGCCGCAGTCACAGCGGCACCTCTTCCATTCAGATCGATAGTACCAGTGTCATCTCCATCTGTGGGCCCTATGGGCCAACAATCATCGACTGCCCCCTCGATGGGTGGGGGACCATCTACATCTCTTGCTCCCACAACACCTGTGGGAGCAATATCTACCCCATCACCGGGGACTCCAGTCTCCACTCCCCAGCCGGGGAAGCACCAGCCTTCCCCGGCCCCTCTCGCCTGGAGGGGGTCTCTTGTGGCATCCCCCCCTGAGGCTTTCACGAGTGGTTTGGAGGGTCCCAGCCAGAGGCTGCAGGATCCACCTGCCCCCAGTCGTCGGGTTTCCCGATCGACATCGGACCCAGAAACCGCTAGTGAGAAGTCCTCCCAGCCCTTAAGACCGAAAGGGCAGCGGGAGGTAAAGAAGAAAAAACCAAAGAAGAAAGTCTCCTTGGAGACTTCAAAGTCAAGGAATCCTGCATCATCGGAAGATGAGGTTCAGATCTTCGCATCTCTCGAGGATCTGGCCCTCACTAAGACGCTTGAGCCGATGCTCCTTGATGATGCAGATGTGCAATGACAGGCAGACCGCAAATCTTTGGGCTGACAATATTCAGTTCTTCATCATGGTCTTCCAGCAAACCATGAATCACATTCTCCAGTGGAATTGCGGAGGGTTTTTCAACCATCTAGCTGAGCTGCAGCAGTTGTTGTGCCATTTTCCAGTGTTGTGTATGGCTCTACAGGAAACTTGGTTTCCTGCTCAGCGGACCCCGGCCTTTCGAGGCTATCGGGGCTACTTCAACAACCGTGCCGACTGTGATAGAGCCTCTGGTGGTGTCTGTATATACACCCTTGCCACTGTCCCCAGTATTGCTGTGCCTCTCCGCACACCTATTGAGGCTGTTGCTGTTCGCCTTCGGGTTATGCAGGAATAGACTGTCTGTTCAATATACCTTCCTCCAGACAGGGATGTTTCACCCACTGATCTTGCTGCTCTGGTAGCACAGTTGCCCCCACCGTTTCTTCTCTTGGGGGACTTTAACGCCCATCACCCTTTATGGGACGGAATAGAGACGACCCGACGTGGTAGGGATGTTGAAGCTCTTATTGCACAACAAGACATCTGCCTTCTCAATACTGGTTCCCCGACGCACTTCAGTGTTGCGCATGGCACTTTCTCAGCTATTGATCTCTCGGTCTGCAGCCCGATCCTTCTTCCACACCTCACTTGGAGGGCCCACGATGACCTCTGTGGGAGCGACCATTTTCCTATCCTTTTGTCACTCCCACAGTCTCGACAGGCGGAACAACTGCCTCGATGGTCCCTCCATAGGGCTGATTGGCAGCGTTACACTTCTGCTGTTGTCATTCCTTCTCAACTGCCAGCCGATGTGGATGTGGCAGTCCAACAGGTGACTGTCGCCATAGTCTCCGCTGCTGAGGCCACTGTTCCAACCACCTTAGGGTCCCCTCGGCACAAATCTATGCCTTGGTGGTCACAAGAAATCGCTGAAGCCATTTGGGATCGGCGTAGGGCACTTCAGCGCTACCGGCGACATCCCACCATCGATCACCTGATTGCTTTTAAACGGCTACGGGTCCGAGCACGACGGCTTATATGGCAAAGTAAGCAAGATTGTTGGGAGAGGTACGTCGCCTCTATTGGATCTCGTGCCTCACCTTCTCGAGTGTGGACTCAGGTTCGACGACTTTTCGGGTACCGCCTACCAACAGGAATCCCCTGTCTTCGCTTACATGGTACTGTCTGCTCAGACCCGCTTGCTGTCGCCGAGCACGTGGCACAGTTTTATGCAGGCATCAGTTCAACTGCAGCTTGCAGTAAAGCCTTTCGCGCCATTAAAGAACGAGTTGAGCGGAAGCCACTGTCGCTTCACACACGTTGCCGGGAGCCGTACAATGCACCCTTTAGCGAGTGGGAGTTTAAAAGTGCCCTTTCTGCATGCCCCGATACTTGTCCAGGACCAGATCGTGTTCATAGCCAATTTCTTCGGCATCTTTCTGTGGACGCTCAGAACCAACTGCTCGCCTTGTTTAACCATCTCTGGGCAGACGGTGTTTTTCCTTCCCAGTGGCGGGAAAGCACCATCATCCCAGTGATAAAACCTGGCGCTGACCCACAGGTGGCTGACAGTTACCGTCCGATCAGCCTGACAAACGTTGTATGTAAGCTCGTTGAACGGATGGTAAGTCGGCGGCTTATGTGGATCCTCGAAGACCGGGGATTCCTAGTTGCACAACAAGGGGGTTTCCGTCAGGGCTGCTCCACAATTGACAATCTTGTGTCCTTGGAGTCGGCTATACGTACAGCTTTTACCCGCCGTGAACACCTTGTTGCTGTATTTTTTGATCTTCGGAAAGGGTAAGACACAACCTGGCGCCACCACATACTGGCTACATTGTATGACTGGGGCTTACGGGGCCCACTTCCAATCTTTATCAGGAATTTTCTCTCCCACCGCTCCTTTATGGTTAGGGTGGGTACCACTCTTAGTTCCTCACACATCCAAGAGAACGGTGTCCCACAGGGCTCCGTCCTCAGTGTGCCTTTGTTTTTAATTGCCATAAACGGGCTTGCCACGGCTGTGGGATCCTCTGTCTGTTCCAGCTTGTTTGCAGGTGACTTTTGTTTATATTATAGTTCGGCTAGTATTAGCATCGCTGAACGGCAGCTACAGGGAGCCATCCGGAAAGCTGAATCATGGGCCTCTACCCATGGTTTTCAGTTTTCAGCGCAGAAGACCCGCATGATACATTTCTGTCGCCAGCGAGCAGTTCACATGGATCCCGAGTTATATCTGGGTGGTGAATTGCTCGTTGTCGCAGAGACTCATCGGTTTCTTGGCATGGTATTCGACAACAGACTTACTTGGGTGCCACATCTGCGTCAGCTGCGACAAAAATGCTCATGGCATCTTAATATTCTCCGCTGCTTGAGCCATACTGCTTGGGGTGCTGCTCGTTCCACCCTCCTGCAGCTGTACAAGTCCTTGATACAATCAAGGCTTGATTATGGATGTCCCGTATACGACTCAGCAGCACCATCCGCCTTGAGGATCCTTGACCCCATCCACCATAGTAGTATCCGGCTGGCGACTGGCGCCTTCCGCACCAGCTCTGTGCCAAATCTAGCCGAAGCAGGGATTTCTCCATTACACTTCCGCCGGCAGCAGCTTCTCGCTAGCTATGTTGCTAGAGTCCATGCCATGCCACACCATCCAAATCGCAGGCTTTTGTTTCTGACTGTTACCCCTCCTTTTCCACCACGTCGACCTAGATCAGATCTTCTGATCGCGATCCGGGTTCATACACTCCTCTCCTCACTTAATTCCCTACCTCTCCCTGAGGTTTTTTCCTGCCCATCCCGTCTTCCTCCTTGGTTCATCCCCCGTTTGAAGCTCCACCTGCAATTGTCCTGCGATACAAAGGCATTAGTCTCACCACTTAAACTCCATTGCAAGTTTCTGGCACTTCTTGCTGCTCATCGTGATGCAGAAGTCCTGTACACTGATGGCTCCCTGGTAAATGGCAGAGCCAGTTACGCTTTTATTCATGGTGACCACACAGAACAACGGTCCCTGCCGCCCGGCTGTAGTATTTTTACAGCTGAACTGATCGCCATTTCTCGTGCTCTTGACCACCTCAAAACATGCCCCCGGAAGTCGTATGTCGTGTGCAGCGACTCCCTTAGTGGCCTGCAAGCCCTTTCCAACTATTTTTCTTCCCATCCGTTGGTGCAATCCATCCAAAACGCCATCACTGCACTCGGCAAGTCTGGATGTGCAGTGGACTCTTATCTGGACCCCTGGCCACATTGGCATCCCAGGGAACGAGCGTGTCGATCTGCTGGCTAAGCTCGCCACCACCACTCCTCCCCTGGATATTGGTATCCCAGAACGTGATATCCGAATGGATTTGCGCCACAGAGTTTTTGAGGCTTGGGACACACAATGGGCAACACTGAGCACTCCCAACAAGCTCAGAGCGATTAAGTCCTCTACGGCCATCTGGAAGTCGTCTTTCAGGCCTTCCCGTAGGGACTCTGTTGTCCTGTGTCGCCTACGTATTGGCCGTACGTGGTTGACACATGGCTACCTTTTACGTCAAGAGGACCCACCGAATTGCCATTGTGGAAGTTTGTTGACAGTGGTCCACATCCTGTCGGACTGTCCGTTTTTAGCCGCCTTGCGGCAGTCTTTTAATCTACCTACTGCGCCTGCCTTGATTTTATCTGACAATGCCTCTATGGCTGACTGAGTTTCACGTTTTATACGTGCAGCTGGATTTTATCATTCTATTTAGTGGTGGGCTTGTGCCTGGTATCTCAGGCTCCCACCACTCATATTTTACTATGATGTTTTTCTTACTTTTACCCTGTTTGTACCTCCGTTTTTAGTCTGGGCAGAGTGACTGGCTCATCTTGTATTTGTTTGTGATCAGCCAGCCACTGTTCCCTGCTCTTTTAGCTTAGTTTAACACTTGATAATCTCAACACTGAGGAAGACAGGAATTAGTTCATAGTCACAGTATGCTCTTCCGGGTATTAATCTGTATTTTACCTTTTCCTACTTGGATATCTTGTCTTCGCTAGGAACAGGGGACTGATAACCATGTAGTTTAGTCCCCTATAAACCACAAACAACAACAACAACAACAACAACAACAACAACAACAACAAAGATGAGGCGTTAGGATGCATGGAAGGATACAATTTGGGAGCAGAGAGATCACGTTTTCTAATGCTTGCGGAGGGACTCTTAACTTAGACGTGGTGGTGAAAGGTTGTGATGCTGAGTGGTGTGAAGCCACGTTACGAACTTGTGATTTGAAGAGATAGGCATGTGTGGACTTAGAAAATTTACGGGACTGTGACTGAAGAACTTAGTCTCTGGTGAATAGTGATAAACTATGCACGGTAGTAGGACTGTGGAACTGTGATAATTCAGCAATTGTGTACTCTTGTGATGACAAACTGTGTTTTATAACAAATATTATAATTAATTGCTGATTAATTACGAGTAATAATTTGGAACTTTTACTCTAGAGTGTGTGTGATACTTATTGTGCCTCTCATGAACAATAGTTGAAGAAATATTCAGTTATTTACTGATGTCTAAAGTAGGACCACCTCCACATTTTATGTCTGATAAGAGTAATAAACTCCATTTATAAAGAATTACTTCGTGAGTGAATCACTTCTTTATCTTAGAATCCATTCTGTTGGTCATTCAGTAGTGTAATTTATGTTTGTTAAATATATTTTCACGTCGTCATATGCAGATTAATAGATTGGCTACACTACAGATTAATTATTAAACTTGTTCAAACAGGTTGGGTAGCTGTTTAGGGCATAGAATATGACATACATAACTCACCCTATGAACAGAGATGAGCCATAAACTTTCACTACCCTGAATTATGTATTGCCCAATTATTATTGGTGAGTACTGATAGGAAGGTCGCAAGTGTGATCTTGTTTGCTACAGCAATTAAACTTATTGCTTCTGTCATGAAAAGTCCTGTCCCGTGTTCCTTAGTTGTAGATGACTTCTGTCTTTTGCTCTTCTTCTAGTCTAGCAACACTAC
Organism: Locusta migratoria; assembly: GCA_026315105.1. Classification (NCBI taxonomy): domain Eukaryota; kingdom Metazoa; phylum Arthropoda; class Insecta; order Orthoptera; family Acrididae; genus Locusta; species Locusta migratoria. The sequence continues at coordinate 223,517,461 of CM048746.1, forward strand.
ACATCAGTTGCGATTAACTCTTGGGCAGTTGGATGAATGGGCAGGGACGACTGGTTTTAAGTTTTCAATTGAGAAGTCTGTGTGTGTTCTTTTTGAATGTTTATGTACTGTTTTCAGTTTACCTGAACTGCAGATGAAGGGCTCTGTTCTGACTTTTAAAGACATAGTGAGGTTTCTGGGCTTCCACATTTGATTATAAACTCATATGGTTGCCACACCTTAAGGACTTGAAGATTCATTGCCTCAAAGCATGCGATAGGAAGGGATAGGGACCAGCACTATAGGGGTTAGGTTGGGAGTTCTTTCCCAAATAGCTTACATGGGTAAGTGTTTCTTTGTGGAGGTCAAACCCCGAGGTGGACCAAACTGTGCCAAAAACAGAGGAAAACAACAAAGATCAAAATTGCTACAACCATTATCTGAACCATAGAAATAGCCATGCCATTCCATTTCGAAGGGAACCACCTAGATAGGGGGAGATGGGCGGGGAGGAATTAGGATGGGGAAGAGGGGAACAGGAAGAGGTAATGCAGCCTGGGAAAGTAAGAAGGAAGGCTGCAATGGCTTGGATATCCTTGAGCACCATACACGTACCCACAGACTGGGGGGGGGGGGGGTGTTTTGTGTGAATCCCATATAGTCTTGTCACACTTCGATGATAATGAAACAGTTTTGTCCTCAGAGGCTGAGCAACGTTGAGATATGCCAGTGTGAAAGGTGTGGACAGCATTTTATGTGCCTGGCACACCATGAGTATCCATCACCTGATGGTGTAGTGGCAGCTCCACAGCCTCAGCACAGACTTGCTATGGGCCTTGTCCCAGTGGCCAGCCTAATCTCTACATGGCGTACTGTGTCCAACATCTTAAAATAAGAGGGCGTGCAGACTCATACATTGTGCACCCACAATAGAGACGAGATTGCACAAAGGCTCTGTAAATCCAGAGCAAACAGGTCCTGTCTGCTCCCCAAGTAAGACATTTTAAAATTACAGTGTTTTGGGGCACTGAGTCTTAAAGTCCTTAAGGTGTGGCAACCATGTGAGCTTAGAATCAAATGTGAGGCCTAGAAACTTCACTATGTCCTTAAAAGTCAGAACAGAGCCGTTCATCTGCAGTTCAGCTAAATTGAAAACAGTACGTAAACAGTCAAAAGAACACACACAGACTTCTCGGTTGAAAACTTAAAACCAGTCATCCCTGCCCATTCATCCGACTGACCATGAGTTAATTGCAACTGAAGTGTAGTCGTTGCTAGACTGGAAGAAGAGCAAAGGACAGAGAAGTCCTCTACAAATAAGGAACACTGGAAACGACTTTTCATGACAGAAGTAATAATGTTAATTGCTTTAGCAAACAAGATCACACTTATGCTACCCTGAGGGATTCCATTCTCCTGCTCAAATCAATCAGAGAGGGCATCACCGACTCGGTATATGAAATAACATGGAGAAAGGCGTGATTGAATAAAATGGGGTGAAAAACCATCAAAACCCAGTCATGGAGCTGCCTGAAGATGCCACTAAGTAGTATCCTAGGCCTTCCCAAGATTAAGAAACATACCCAAAAGTTGTTGCTGGAACAGGTTTTGTATTGCTGCCTCCAGGAATGCCAGGTTATCAGAAGTGAAGCAATATCTCCTGAACGCACACTGAAAGCTTTCCTAGGAAGCTAGTGAGAGCAGCACTATAACTACTTGGGCTTGTGTGGTCTTTCCTGGGTTTAAAAAGAACAATTAAGTGCCTCCCTCCATGAATCAGAGAACTGACCTGACACACACAGATGAAATTAAAAAGATTGAGGATGATTTCTACCTCGTGAACCTATGGCAAAATGGCATTTGTCATCCCATCCAGCAGGAACTGGATGCCATTATTGGCTGCCCTGATGGCTGCAGATAGATGCAGTAGCATAGTGGATCTTAGTGGTAATATTAGCCACCCATTCCTGGATGCTGTCATGGGATCAAATTTGGCAAGTCTGCCTTAAAGTGCCCAGTCTGCCCTGTCAAGAAGCCATCAAGTGGCTCTCTTACAGGTTCTACACTATCTGCAAGGTGAATCCAAATGAGAAAGTGATCACTACCATTGCAGGTCGTCATCCACTTCCCACTGAGTAGATTCGGTAAAGGCAGGAGAGTAAAGAGACAGATCAATGGCAGAGAACAACCCTGTTGCAGTGCAGAAGCGTGTGCTGTGACCTGCATTTAGGAAACTGGCATCCCAAGACGAGAGAATCCTCTCAACTGCTAGATCCCTGGGGCAGGTAGTGAGAGCGCCAAAGCAAATTGTGTATTAAAATCACCACAGAGGATGAATGGGTGGGCAAGCTGTGTAAGATCATCTTCCAGAGCCTATTTATTGAGCCTGTCATGTGGTGGCAGATACAGGGAGCATGTAGTCAGTGGGTGATGCACATGTAGTGACACTGCAACAGCTTGTACATTAGTGTTGAGAGAGGGGGTGGGGGTGTTTCAGAGTGGTAGGCTGTGTTAATGAATACAGCCACTCACCCTCTAGCTCTCTCTCCACTAGCATCATCCTTTCCATGGAGAACATGTCTCTGGGTAATCAGAGGGCTAGAAATTTGTCTCCTGGAGACAGATACACAGAGGTCGTCCCTGAGATGATAAACATAGTTTCGCAACATGTGTCCTAAATACCTGCAAGTTTCATTGCAATATGGAAGCCATATATCAGGGTGCGAGATGTTTGCCCCCGTGTGATGTCAGTCTTGGGGTGAGATGGTTGCTCCAGGATGACATCAAGCTCCATGGGCTCTAAGGCAGATTCAGGTGGAGCATCACTGATAATAATTGTGACCGGTTCTGACTGTACAGTTTCAGCTTACACCTGTGATGAGGGTGGCGATGCCCATTTTTTGGGCATGCATTTGCAGTGGCTGCTCCAGATGTGTGAGGGGTTGTACTGGGTGGTAGGGCAGGTACTTCAGTGGTAGAGATCAGAGGCTCAGCAAAGATGGTAATGTAGCTTTGTCAGATGTTTTCAGGGGGATTACAAATTCTAAAGCTACTGCTGCCTTCCAGGTGCACTGTCATGAGCAGGTATTACAACACTAACAACCTCCATTTGTGTTGAGGCATCATTCTTTGCAATGGCCTTTGCAGAATGGCAGCTAAAGAAGTAGCAAATACAGGGGGCTGCATGGCCTTGAAGGTCGTCTTGCCCTGAGCATACAAGATATGCCTGTTAGTCTTTATCTCCTGTATCTTTTTATCTGCATGATACACACTACAATCCCTACTCCACACAGGGTGGTCCCCAGCACAATTAACACACTTTGCAGGTGATGTGCAGTTGACTCCTTCATGTGCAGCTTTGCCACATTTGCCACAGGTAGCTTCACCCTTGCAACCCAAGGTGGTGTGCCCGAAGTGCTGGCACTTAGAACAGCGCATGGGATTAGCGAAATAGGAGTGCACAAAACAAGCCTTCACATGTTCAGGAAGCCTTTGACTATTAAAAGTGAGGATGAAAGACTCCGATTTTACAAGTGCTCCATCCACACTTTTCATAATTTGCTGCATGTCAATGATACCTTCTGCTGCCCACTCAGATTTTAAGTTGTCTATTGGCATAGCTATCAAATCCCTACAGAAAACTACACCCTTACTGTAACTCAGTGTTATATGTACCTCTGTTTGAATCGAGTATTCCTCCAGGCACTTACCGTTCTGCAGATTTGCCGCCTGTTGGAAAGTAGTGGTTACTACCAACAAGGTACCATTCCACCCCCCTTTCATAGATTTTAAGCTACCTGCAATTCTCTCTAATGACTTGTTGATGTAAAATGGAGAAACTTTATGAAATGTACCTTCTTTCCGTTTCATAGTGAGAAAGCACATTCTGGCAAGCAACCGTGTTCTGTTACAATGGACAAAACATATTTTTTAGCTCCTCCATACAGAGGACTGGATATCCTAACCCTCTTTTTAGATTGGCTGTTGGTATCCCCCACTGGTACAACCATCCCGCTAGGCGTTTCAAAATTACTCAAAGTATCCCTCTCGGTCCCAGCTAGGGAACTAAATGTCCACCTAGACAGAACTCCACATGCTACACACCGTCAGGTGGTTTGCGGAGTATGGTTGTAGATGTAGATGCCTAGGTAAGCCTTATAGCACTGATGTGCACAGTATCCCCAGAGGTTGTTCACTAGCAACTGTTCCACCTCAACACCATGCATCCCATCAGCACATAGCACACCTTAGGATATATATTATAGAAGGAAACTTTCCTGGTGGGATAAATATGTATAAAAAATAGAAATCGAATAACTTACCTAAAGCACAGGTTGTAGATGGTCACAAAAAATAAATAAATAAATAAAAATAAAAACACACACAAACACAACATTCAGGCTTTTGCAACCGTTTGCCGCTTCTTCAGGAAAAGAGGAAGGAAGGAGAGGAAAAAGAAAAGAATGCAGGTTTTAATGGAGTGGAAGAAGAGTCATTCAAATCCCAGGAGTGGAAGGACTTACCTTAAGGGGAAAAAAGGAAAGGTAAACAAGCACACAAACACCCACACATGTACACACACGCACGTGCACGCACTAGCACACGCGCGTTCACACACACACACACACACACACACACACACACACACACACACACACACACACACACACACACACACCAAGGTAGACATTTGTAGAAAGCAAAGAAGTTGGACAGCAAATTCTTTGCTTTCTACAAATGTCTATCTTTATGTGTTTGGGTGTGTTTCTTATTATATGTGTAACATAAGGAAAGTTGGATTACCAGATAAGAAGGCACCAGTTCATTGAGCACGCGCGCACACACTCACACACACACACACACACACACACACACACAAACTTGCATATATCTGCCTTGTGTGTGTTTTATTTCTATTTGTGTATCAATGAACCGCCTGGTAAGTCCAACTTTCTTTGTTTTATAAATATTTTTCAGAACAGGATTATTTCCTATATAGTGACCCAGGCAGTCAATCTTTGATACCCATTCCCTAGTACTCAGAACATTCAACCACCATGCCATGCAGTGGTTGCTGTAGTATGTCCAGAGGTTATGGTGTCGGAGGACAGGCAGCACTTACCAGTTCCCAGCTCAGGGACCCCAAGTTTGCCAAGCCCATACTCAGAAAATTAATGCTGAGCCCCCCGAGGGGTAATTAGGCTCTGACAGACTTTAGACTTCCACGGTGTCCAATAATGATCACTTTATTGGCTGGTATTTCAGTTTTGGCTCGTACAATGTGGCCCAGGTCTCATCCAGCATCTCCTCGTTGCTCATTTCACTAAGTGTGTATAAGCAGCATTGTAACACATCTATTTCTGCATTTCCATCAATTTATGCAGAACCCATCATGATACAATTATTTCCGGATGCCCAGAGTTCCTTCAGGATGCGAATCACAGTCGTATGTGCTAATCCATTTTCAAGGGTGCGCACATGAATCATCTGGCATTTATCATTGTCTACTACTACAGCAATAGTATTCACTTCTTCTTCCGAGATGCTAGGTAGACCTGCTGATGCATGGCTGCCACAGTCTGCTGACCTTCATTGAAGACTTTTACCCAACGTGCCACTGTTCTGTACGGCAATGCCGATTCCTCGCATACCTCTATGACTCGTGCTGTATGATGTGTAGCACACTAAATCTTGATCCAACTCCATTATTCCTTCTTCAAAAACATAGTGACACAGTTAGGTTAAGACTGCTCACTCACAAGTGACTGTTTCCCTCGACTGTGCACACGCCGGTGACATGGGGCAGGCGAGTCCATTTGCTAGGAGCTGTTGAAAGGTCTGTAAAATAGTCAGATTCACCCAACTTAAAATTTTTGCCACAGCCTCCATTAGAAAAAGATGCACATACATTAACACAATCACTCAGCCATATCAAAATCATCTCTGGCCACTCTGGTGCAACAAACACCTTAGCAGTGACTGAGGAGGTGTGTGTAGAGGGGAGTGGAGGGAAAGGATGGCGGGAAAGGGTGAGAACAGAATGTTCCACATGGCACAAAAGATTGTAAAGGGTCTGATAGGTGGGAATGGTTTTGCATTAATATATCAAATTTTCAATAAGTAAAACAGAATACAAAACTTGGCAGTGCACAGTCTGTTTGCAGCTCAGCTATTGTCTTTATGGTTAGTTGCTCTCTTTCCTCTGATACACAAAGAAATAAACTAAAAATTGTGGACCAGAGTCTACACAGTAATGGGCTTATATGCTACAATGATACTGCTGGAGTTGATGGTGATTATCGTATATTTCTGCAGATAAGACGATGGCTGAATTATAAAAAAAGGTCCCAAAATCTGAAGTCATCTTCTAGAGAAAAAAATAAAATAGTTAGATTTAAATTTAGTATGAAATTTACATTGTGGAGGAAAGGCAAAGATTTGCGTAATTTTTTAAAGAAAAAAAATTTGTCATTTTGACTGATTCTTCCGTCGCTTCTTGGTAGAACATAACCAAATAAATAAAAACACAATTTTGTGTGTGTTCTACAAGTTTATTTTTGCTTACTTAACCGGTTTTCGGCTTATTATGCCATCTTCAGAGTATTTACTGCTGTGGCAAAGAGGTTACATAGTTTAGATACAGTATGGGAAGAGATGACAAATAACTACACTTAGATCGACATACATAGTATAACACTTTTTTGACATTATGTTATTACAGTTATGTCAAAGAAGTGTTATACTATGTATGTCGATCTAAGTGTAGTCATCTGTCATCTCTTCCCATACTGTATCTAAACTATGTAACCTCTTTGCCACAGCAGTAAATACTCTGAAGATGGCCTAATAAGCCGAAAACCAGTTAAGTAAGCAAAAATAAACTTGTAGAACACACACAAAATTGTGTTTTTTTAAAAAAAATTGCTTTATGAGCTTTATAATTTACTGAACGGACAAGGGTACATACAATAATGTATACTCCATAGTGCGGTAATAGGATTAATTATGTAAAATGCAGCTTGATTTTCAATGTGACTTATCAAAAATAATTTTTCAGTATATCCAGGGCCACATGGAAATGATTTGCTTATTTTTTGTACGGAGCAGTGAAAGGGTTAAAATATTTTGGGAGCTACCTGCAACAATTCCGGCTTCCTATGAAATCCTTCTGTTCTTGGGAAATTTTGTGTGTTTTCACCTGCATAATATTGCCGCGAGACACCAAGTTAACCAACTGCCAGCATGGCACAATGGGTAGCATCACCGATAGCGGTGCTGTAGGTCGTCGGTTCAATCCCGTCCACTGTCAACAATTTATTTCTTTGTAATTATCATTTCTAGAATATTCTACATGTTTCTTGTGTTCAAACGCAATTTCTACATGTTTCTTATGTTAACTATTCTTCTACTTCCTGGTACATTCTGTCTGTGTATAAATAGCTGAGCACACTGCCTGAGAGGCGGTCAGTGCTGCATGTAAGTTTCACTCCCTTTAAACCTGCTTTCAGTGTTCAATTGACAACCCTGCCTTGAAGTCAAGCCTGCTTCCATTCCAACGCAACAGTATGTGCATTAGCGTGATTAAATGTCATCTCGGCAAAAGAAATTACTTTTCTCTTAACATGCTACATGCATGTAGTGCTACGTTGTATCCGATTGTGAAGCATGGTTTTATATATAATGTCTGTCTAGGTGTGTTTGCGTTTGGATATGTGTGAGTCTGTGTGTATTTGTTTACCTTCCTTTTTTCCCCCTAAGGTAAGTCCTTCCACTCCTGGGATTGGAATGACTCTTTTTCCACTTCCTTAAAACCCTTTCTCCCATAAATTTTAAGTATTCCTACAGTCTCCTTAATTAATATTTACATACATCCAGAACAGGCACCAACCAAGAAGTGAACCTTGTATTAAACCACTATTTTCTTCACTACAAATTTACTTTCATTCCTATTTTATTATTTGTTGATGTGAACACAATTTATACTGTAACAATGAAATGTCCACACTAAAATGTCAAACTATGATTCTATTCTAACAAGTGAAATATCTTTAAAGCTGTAACATTTTATTTTTCCTAGTACATTTTTATGTTACACACAGCTGAAGGACAACAATGCCAAAGGGGCTATTTATCTTGTTGCATTAAGCCACATCTTAAGTTTTCAGATCATATAAGGTTTATTTTCTTGAATGACCTTTACACAAGCAAAAAAAATTGAGCAGTTATTAGAAGGCCAAGTATTTTGTTATAACCTACCATCATAAATCTTTTTTGATGATAAAGTAAGAAGGGAGGAGGGTTGATGATTACAGGGGCCTGCTTATAATCACTCCTGTAATCTTGCACTAGTACTACATAGTAGCAGTACACCACAAAAATTTAAGAGTTAAAGCACCCACTACAAGCGGTAATCAATTTCCAGTTTACATGAAGACTATAAACCCTCAGCATGTCTTGTCTAGTTGTCTTCCATGTATATGGTGGTACCAAGTGCATCACCCTAACCTCAGCTTTTCCCACATATGAAGAGATCCAAATACTTAAAAGTTGCACCCCTTCACAATAGAAAATGTACACACGTGTGTTATAAATGATAAATAATTGGCGACATTACCGCAATGTAGTGCGGTTCTGAAACTATAGGCACCATTATGTAGATGTGAGTGGTAAATTCACATCCAAATAGGGCCAACATACTGTTGTTCTTTTCTTGGATGCCAAAAAACAAACAGGTCTACAAAGAAAACTGAAAAAAGAGAGAGAGAGAGAGAGAGAGAGAGAGAGAGAGAGAGAGAGAGAGAGAGAGAGAGAGAGAGAGAGAGAGTGGCTAGCCAGTACTTACCGTAGTTATATATCACTGATAGTCACACACAAAAACTAAGAAAAAACCACACACACACACACACACACACACACACACACTAAAGAGCAGGTAATGTTTTTTGTTTTTGAGTTTAACATGGACTGAAGTGTGGATGTGGGGCTCAAAAAGGTGAAGGCTTGGTATAGATCCAAGGATGACATCTTTTTGGTTTGAACTCTTGACTTGAGGTGAAGAAACTCTTCTGAGCTTCCTTCAAGACATGAACTCCTCCTCGAACCTGAAATTCACCTCGTCTTTCTGCAGAAGCCAAGCCACCTTTGTAGATATTGACCTTCACCTTGCCGAGTCCCCTACCCACACTTCAGTGCATATGGAACAACGGTACTTCTGGTAGCTGAGATTCTTTCCATATAAATGATCTCTTCCCTACAGCATATGCATACATGGGAAAACTATCCACTCCAGTGATGAATTCCTCACCACCTACAACATCCAGTCCAATTCAGAAAAATCTGCCTAGATTCGATGTGTGTGTACTCGTTATTGCCACGAAGACATTTCAGAACTGTGGAAAGTACTTAAAGCGCAGATTACGCACCCAGACATTTAAGAAAGGGTATTTTGTATGTTTATTTATTCTTTCAAACATTTAAGATCGCGTAACTTGTATGCACAGAATTTATATTCACAGAATATTTAAAAATCACTAGTAGAAGTCAGTTGTCATTCTTCATTTCTAACTATTCCCATCCAGCATTTGAATAATACAAATGTAAACATTAACATGGTACGTATATTATCCCGCATTCGCCATTGTCTTTCGGGTTTGTTAGGTGGACGGTATTTAAACGTTGTAACAGCTAACACGGAAGATTAAATGATGTAATGTTTACATTTGTATTATTCTTATGGTGAAGAGAATATGGAATTTACAAATCACTATTCATAGAAACAATCCCTTGCCCCTAATAGAAAAACCACGTAAAATGTAGCATGAAGGAAGTGGTTGTAGCGTCAGGCATATTGATGCAACACCGACTTGCCAGTCGGCTTTACGTAGTTGTAGTAGCTATTAGGTAAGACTTAAATGTACTGCTAATGTAGCAACACTAAACACTCGCTAAATAAGAATGGAAATAACTATGAAACTAAATGCGGAAATATAAAACAATTTTTTAGACTTATAAAACAAATTTTACTCAGAGATAATAAATATTGTTGAAATGAGATAGAATGGCTGGCCAGTACTTACCATTGTGCTGTACCGCCGATAGTAACACAAAATGAAAAAACTTTTCTGTTTTTTCATTTTGTGTTACTATCGGCGGCACAGCACAATGGTAAGTACTGGCCAGCCATTCTATCTCATTTCAACAAAACAAATTTTACCAAATGTTTCTAATAGCAATTAGATACCGATACCGTAATTCTGACTCACTATCACTTGATTCATTGTTATTCAGTTCCTTCGTACTACAGAGCATCAGCCCTCTTACAATCTAGTGCATTCAATATCGAACATTTTTAACACTTTCGCTGCGGCTGACACTTATAAGTGTCCGCGCTCACTGTAGGATAGCGTCAGCTGCAGCGAAAGTGTTAAATGCCTGTTACACAATCTGATTTGGAAGCCACTTCCACGTATTATCATTCCATTGGCACACTGACATTTTACACGACTCGTTGCTGTCAGTTCACTATTCGAAAGGGTGTCGGTGTACATGTGTACTAGCTTGACCTTAAATGATTTATTGAAACATTTTTCAGAACTTCATTCACTTTGTACTCGATTTAAACCCCAGGCGGTTTTTCAAACCCCGAAAACCGGAAATAGTGCGTAGTAGATTCGGTTAAATACACTAGATTTTTTTACAACAGCCATGCGCAAGTTTTGTAGTGGTTTCACTTGCATATATTCAAAGTAAGATCGTTTTGTTTTATGATGTCAAGTCTTTCAGCAGATTTGTGAAAAATAAAGTAAATAATGCAAACAAAAGCACACTGTTATGCAAAGTAAACTGCAACATTCCTAACTGAAAGTTTCCATGTAACACTTTGGATTCGGGATTCGGTAGTATTCAGCCATTATGCATAGAATCTCGAATCTAAAGCCAGTGTGCTAGATTCAGTGAATAATGGATTCGGCCAAACCACTCTGACACAACCATAATCCTAATCAAACCTCACATCATCCCTAAACCACCTTCCATATCCTATGGTTCCTAACCCTGTAACCAGTCCCACTGTACAACCATTCCCATGCATCCTCCCACAACCACATACTTCAGCCCCACCACAGGAAATCTAGACAAGTCAAGGCAGGGACACATGTGAGACAACACATGTAATCTACAAAGTAACATGTGTCTACTGCACAGCCTTTTATGTTGGTATAACCACCAACAAATTGGCTGAATTCATAAAAAGTAAGATGAACTGTTTGCCTGCGGGACACCCAATACCCTATGGCAGAGCATGCCCTCCAACTTAACTCAATGGATGTTGGCACTTCTTGCACCACATGTGCATTCTGGATATTACAACTTTACACCAGTCCCACAGAGCTACAGGGACAGGAACTTGACCTCCAAATATCCTCTCCTCTTGACATCATTCTGGCTTAAATCTAAGCTTACTTCTCCCTCCTCCATCCTCAACTCACTTATTCATTTCTCCTTTCACAGCCCCCCCCCCCCCCCTTTCACTGCCTTCCTCTTATGAGTGTGTGTGTGTGTGTGTGTGTGTGTGTGTGTGTGTGTGTGTGTGGGGCGGGGGGGGGGGGGCGTTTGTTTCTCTCGATATCTTTTCCTCCCACTTAATTAAAAACCTTTGACCTAACCACCTCCTGCTTGATCTAACCTCTTGTTTGCTACGGTTCAAAACACATTTTTTCCAGTGTGATTTGCATAGGAAACAACATTGCAGAAATAGAAACACATTATCTATATGAGAGTGGCTACACAGCACTGGAATTCATGCAGGTGCCCCTCAGGTGTGGCGCATTTTCAAGATTACAAACAGGAAAATGTGCTACGGCCTACTTCTTTGCTGCAATTCCAGCTGCTAAAGTGGTGACATGAGCCTTTGTCACACAGCACTGTCTTCGTCCTGACCAGAAGTAGTCACAATTTGGTCTATTGAGCTCCCGAGCAAAACGCAATAATATTATTGTCATGCAACATGGAGTAGATAAACACTGAGAGCTTAATTTTGGAAGTTCAAAAATATCACTGTATTTACGATATAAGATGCCCAGGCTATAAAAACAAAAGTATGAAGACCGAGTAGTGGCAAGCAATTACTACGGCACTTTTTGGTGGAGAGTGGAAGAAACTGGAACAGGAAGAAAAAATACAGATGATAACCAAGAAAAGTTACATACATTACTTAACGTGTATTTACAGGCAAGTTTCTCTTGCAATTTTAGTTAGGATAACCTTTCAATTTGTCCCTTGCAGCTGATAAGCCATTGATCCATGAGAACAGATGTAGTCTGCAAATTGGTCTGACTAATTTTCTACTGGTGTTTCCTCTAGTTCTACATTCCAACATAATATTTCAAGAATATGTCAGTGTGTCCTCAGAGATGGAGCCATTAGCTTTCCTCACATAGTTGTCAAGCACACATTATATTTCAACTTCTATAGTGTCCACAAATTCAACATTCGTATCAATTAGTCAGTGCAAAATTTGCAATTTATTTGCTGAAATGCCAAATGTGCATTCAACAACATACCTGGCCATCGATAATCTGTAGTTGAAAATTATTTTTGGAGGCATCACATTTTTTTTGTTTTTTTTTTTTTGTTGGATAAGGTCTCTGGAGGTTTCCGCACGTAGAGCAAATGCCTTATCAGCCACAAATACAAATGGAAGAAGTATATCAATAGGATAGGTTGGAAGAGATTTTGATTGTTGCAAATTTTATGTTTGTGCATAGATTTTTTCCCCTACATCAGTTATTTTGAAAATGTGTTTGTAAGTGTAGCGACAGTTAAGTCCCATAAGCTTAACAAACTACTTAGTTTCTTATACTAAACACAGCACAAACATCCATGCTTGAGGGGGCATTCGAACCCCTGACAGGGAATGGCCTCGCACATTTGAGCATAGAGCTCAATTTGCTCGGCCATTCCACCGCGACTCAGTTACTTTGAACAAATTTGAATCTTCTTTGCCCATGAATCGAACGTAACTTTTTTAAAGCTGAAAAATTCACTTGGAGATCCACATGATTCTGTATTCCTGATGTGTATTCCACAAATGGCTCCCACACAATGAAGGAAATTGGGCTTTATCTCGCATTTCTCACTGATTTCCATTCTTTGTTTCTTCTTCTTCTTTTTTAGCGTTTCACACACAGTTACACAAGTTCCCAACGAAGCATGTTATATAATAATGACCCAGCAGAAACAAAATGAGTTTTTTGATCCCAGATACCTCAAAATTATTTCAGTATTATAATTGGGGTTTTGTAACATAGACCATATGAATTCTATTTTAGATAAGGAAACACAAGAAACATTGGAAAAGCATAAAGGATTGCTATCTGAGGACCTTAATATTACAGGAAGGTTAAAGTAGAGATGCGGTGAACAATAAAAAGACCATATTTGTATAGCAACCAAATATCCTTTCTCCCACGAAGTTTACAATTAAGAATGAATTACTAACACAAGTTAAAATTTATATTGAGTGTTCCCTTAGTTTCAAAAAAAAAAAAATGTTCAAATGTTTGTAGAGCTTATGGGACTTAACTACGGAGTCATCAGTCCCTAAACTTACAAACTACTTATGAACTAGCTAATACTAAGGACGGCACAAATATCCATGCCCGAGGGGGATTCGAATCCCCGACCGTAGTGGCCGTGCAGACCATGACTGGAGCGCCTCAGTCCCCTCGGCCGGCCTTAGTTTCAATCAGAGAAATACAAAAGAAAATGTTTGCAGGACAAAAGGAAGCAGCAAGGAATCTGTACAAATAGTGGGATACCAAACTGTCACCAAAAGTTTCATCTGCAACTTTGGCTCCACCTGTTTCAAGGGCTCCAAGACAGCAAAGGGAACAAAATTTGCAAAATGGTAATCAGCACCAAAAGAATAGCTGGACTGTCTACATTAATTGTAATTGCACTCAGAATTTTATGTTGTAATACAATCTTATTCAGAGGAATCAGTATGTCCACCAGCACAGACCAGTCCACATTTATTTGATACTTCCCTCACAATCTTCCTTCAGTTCCAACCAAACTAGAGTAACTGTTTTCTGTTATTGTACATACTGTATATCTATGTTCTATACATTAGTCTGCTGTAGGGGAGTGGTCACTTTTCCCCATCTTACAATTAATCAATCGAGGTATTTCCATTATTGCTATAAATTCAATCAATAGAGGAGGATCTGTAGCAGGGACTGGCATTTGGTTCACAACATAAAATAATAATGTGTTGTAAATACAGAGAAAGATGTATGCTTTATGGTAAAATTACAAAATTAACAAATGATTACTGGAAACAGTTACTTCCACATAAAATGAATCAGGGTTAAAGCAGATTCCGAGATTGCATCGTTTGTTTATTGACATTGTGTTCCACTGTGAAGTTTGTTATGGGAGACTTGAATGCGGTAGTAGGACAAGGGAAGGGAAGGGAAGATAGTTGGTGAATATGGTCTGGGCAAAAGAAATGAAAGAGGAAGCCGTCTGGTAGAATTTTACACGGAACGTAATTTAGTTATAACAAACATCTGGTTTAAGAATCACAAAAGAAGGTTGTATACGTGGAAGAGACCAGGAGACACCGGGAGATAACAGATTTTATAATGGGAAGACATATATTTTGGAACCAGGTTTTAAACTGTAAGACCTACCCAGGGTCAGATATAAACTCTGACCGTATCTTATTGGTCATGAATTGTAGGCTGAAACTGAAAAAGCTACAGAAAGGTAAAAAAAAATAAGGAGATGGGACCTGGATAAACTGAAGGAACCTGAAGTTCTTAAGATTTTCAGAGGGAGCTTTAGGCAACAATTGACAGAAAGGGGGCAAAATAAAACAGTAGAGGAGGAATGGGTAGCATTGAGAGATGAAATAGTGAAGGCAGCAGAGGACAAAATAGGTGGAAGGCAAGACCTACAAAAACTCCTTGGATATCACAGGACATACTAAATTTAATCGATGAAATGAGAAAATATAAAAATTCAGTAAATGAAGTAGGCCAAATGGAGTACAGACGACTAAGAAATGAGATTGACAGGAAGTGCAAAATGGCTAAGCAGGAGTGGCTGAGGATGAAATAGGAGATACTATACTGATAGACGAATTCGACAGAGCACTGAAAGACCTAAGTCAAAACAAGGCCCCTGGAGTAGATGACATTCCCTCAGAACTACCGAAGTCTCTGGGAGAACCAGCCATGACAAAACTGTTTCACCTGGTGCGTAAGATGTATGAGACAGGCGAAGTACCTTCAGACTTAAAGAAAAATGTTATAATCCCCATTCCAAAGAAGGCAGGCGCCGACAGGTGTGAAAACTACAGAACCATCAGTTTAATAAGTCATGGTAGCAAACTATTAACTCGAATTATTTACAGAAGGATGGAAAAGCTGGTAGAAGCCGACCTCGGGGAAGATCAGTTTGGGTTCAGGAGAAATGTAGGAACACGGGAGGCAATACCCACTTTACGGCTTATCCTAGAAGATAGATTAAGAAAAGGCAAACCTACATATCTAGCTTTTGTAGATTTGGAGAAGGCTTTTGACAATGTTGATTGTAATAAACTCTAAAGTTCTGAAGCAAGCAGGGGTAAAATATAGGGAGCATAAGGTTATTTACAACTTTGACAATCGCTGTCTGGTTTTTGTACAAGTTGAAGGGCATGAGAGGGATGCAGTGGTTGGGAAGAGAGTAAGACAGGGTTGTAACCTTTCTCCAGTGTTATTCAATTTGTACATTGAGCAGGCTATAAAGAAAAGCAAGGAGAAATTTGGAGAAGGAATTAAAGTTCAGGGTGAAGAATTAAAAACATTGTGTTTTGCCGACAACATAGTAATTCTATCAGAGACAGCAAAGGATCTGGAAGAACAATTGAACGGAATGGACAGTGTGGTAAAAGAAATGTGTATAAGAGAACATTAACAAGAGTGAAACTAGGGCAATGGAGTGCAGTCTAAGAAAATTAGGGGATGCTGAAATAATTAGATTAGGCAACGAAACAATAAAGGAGGTAGAAGAGTTTTGTTATTGGGCAGTAAAATAACAAATAATGGTCGCAGTACAGGGATATAAAAAAAGAATGGCAATGGATAGAAAAGTGTTCTTGGAAAAGATGTTGTTGGGTGTTTAAAGGGGACTAAACTGCTGGGTTATCAGTCCCTCTTGAAAAAGAGAAATTTGTTAACATCGAATATTGACTTAAGCCTAAGGAAGTCCTTTCTAAAGACATTTGTGTGGAGTGTTGCCTTGTGTGGGAGTGAAACATGGACGATAAACAGTGTGGACAGGAAGAGGCTAGAGGCTTTTGAAATGTGGTGCTACAGAAGAATGCTGAAGATTAGGGTGGGTGGATTGCATAACTAATGAGGAGGCACTGAACAGAATTGGGGAGAAGAGGAATTTCTGGCATACCTTGACTGAAAGAAGGGATCGATTGGTAGGACACATTCTTAGACATCAAGGAATTGTGAATTTAGTGTTGGAGGGAAGAGTGTGCGGTAAAAACCACAGAGGAATACCAAGCGATTGATAAAGTAAGCAGATTCAGACAGATGTAGGTTTGCCGTTCTTATGTGGAGTTGTAGAGGCTTGCTCAGGGTAGAGTATTGTGGAGAATTTCAGGAAACCAGTCTCCAGACTGAAGACCACAACAACACATTTTACTTGTGGCGAGAGAAAAACTTTGGGTGGTGTGTCAATGTATTTTACGTATAAAAAATAATATGTATATGGAACAACTCACCGTAAAGACGAATGTTGAGCCGCTGATAGACACAAATAAGACACACAAACATACACACAATTCTAAATTTTTGGCCGTGGCCTTCTTTAGACAGAGAAGACTTATCCACCCAATCACTTGGGCACAGTCTTCTACATGTCAGCCATCTCTGTCCACCCAACACAGTCAGACTGTATTGGGCAGACAGAGATGGCTGTCATGGGTAGATGAGTTTGCCTGAATGATTGTGTGGAGGAGTGTTCTCTGTCTAAGGAAGGCCACAGCCGAAAATTTAGAAATGTGTGTGTGATTTGTGTCTGTCGGCAGCTCAACATTAGTCTTTATGGTGCGTTGTTACATATACATATTAATAATAATAATAACAACAACAACAACAACATTCCTTACTGGACCTTCCATTGTTGTTATATATAAAAAATCTGGATTTGCTGACAAAATGATATGTTACATCAAAATGTAATATTTGTTTCTCAATAAATAAAACTAAAACAATGTTAATATTTGCTACACAAATCAGCTGTTCCACTATCATATATCATATCTGTTGTTTCTGTTGATGGTTCGATTTTGAAAGGGACTAAACTGCAATGGTCATCAGTCTGTTCTTGTTGCGAAGGATTATTAAGGTGAATAAACAACAGTCAACAGTCAAAAATGTTTGTAAATCTTTGGGTCTTAACTTCTTTGGCCTTTTAGAGCGGCAGGAGAGTTGAAAGCGCAGCTCCCCAAACCAAGTGGCTGAGGCAGCAAAGGATGTTCAGATATCACCAGCATTTTTGTTTCAGCTGACAAAGGAGAAGCACCCAAGTAAGCCATGCATCAAAAAGAATGCCTCAGAAATTGTCTGTATCCTCAACATGGAAGAGTTCATCAGTAAGGTAAAGCTCTGGGTCCAGGTGAATTGCCCGACAGGGACAAAACTGCATAACCTGTGTTTTTTATGCAGGTAATTGTAAACTATGTGCAAATGACCAAGACTGCACCTTTCAGCTGTGCTTGCACCTGCCATTCATTGACACCAATGCTAGAAGAATTGAAATATGCAGAAATTACTGGGGAACCAGGAGGAAGAAACTGGTGATCCCAGTGCAGCAGGAAAACCATTAATTGCAACCAGATGATGGGAACACTAGCGACAGAAACCTATGGGACACCTCCTGAACATGGGGTAAGTTGAGAGAGGTACCAACCCTACTAACCCGAAAGGAATATAGTGAGATGAAGTTTTGCATAAATACTGGAAGTGGGTCCCGTAAGTGCCATTCGTACAGAGTAGGTACAATACAATGGCAACAGGTGGTATGTACCTGCCGGAAATCTAAAAAAGGCAGCAACAAGACGGATGGCAGCCACACATACACACACAATGCTCTGAAAGCTCTACCTTGTGCTTGACAATAGCAGTGGGGTCAGGAAATTCCTGCTGGTGGGCAGTAACTAAAAAGGCATCAGACTTGTGACCACACCCTTGAAGGGGACGCATGGGAATTGACAGTGGCAACATACCTCTCCCAGCAGACCTGCTTGTTCCAGTGTATCAGTCACCAAGCTCAGGCCTGGAGACGTTTAAAAGCCATCAGATGCTTTACGGAAGGGTGATGCTGAAGTGCCCATTGACATTCCCAGATGGCCTCAGTGATCTCTGAAATCCTCCAAGGCACTGACTTACACTAGAGTGAGGCATGATAATTCAGTACAGGAGCCTCAGTGGCAGAAACTGGTGTCAGTGACCACGGCAGCTGTGGGTGTAATCTGGCCAAGCAGCCCTCTGGTGAGACCACTGGGGCAAGCTGTCTGCAGGTTCCAACTGCAGGAGCAGCAAAAGGATACAAAAATGGTCACTACCACAAAAAGGCTACAAAGAGACAGGTGAATGACAGGCTGTGTGCCATGCACCATGCAAAAATGCATTGCAGCACTATTGTTGAGTAGACAAATGTGCTGCTGTGTGAAGAATGTCTCAATATCCCTACAGCAGGCCTAGTTCTCATTTGGTGCACATTAAAGTCCCCCAAAAGGGGAAATGGTGGGGAAATTGGGAAACCAAGGCAGTGAGGTCAGTGGGCGACACAACCTCACCCAGGCACAGATAAGCAGAACAACAGTGATACCCTGCATTGCCCCGATTCTGACAGCCACTGCCTCTAGATTCAAGTGGAGAGTCAGAAGGTGCTGGGGACAGTGGTGAGGACAGACACCACCAGAGACCCTGTTATAGGCTGAACCGTTTTTATAATAGCCACAAAGGGCAGGGAGCCCACAGGAAAAGAAACCAGGCTTCCTGTAGGGCTACACAGGCCATAAGAAAGGGGCACAGTAACTGTCACAACTCAACTAGGTGGTGGAAATAACTGCCACAATTTTGTTGAAGGATAATGTTATTGGCATACCGAGATGCCATAAATGGACTAAGGATTTGGTTTCGGCCCCAGGTCCACCTTTTGCCACCATTTGAGATTGAGTGGCATCAATATTCATCGATTCTGATAGCTCAGTGAGTAGTAGGTCCTCAGGGGGCACTACAATCTTCACCCTGTGAAGTCGCAGAGTTGCTATGGAAGCATTCTTTTCTTCTTCAGGGACTGATGGAGATTGGAAAGCCTTACAATCAAAATCATGTGTGTCCTTCAGCCACTGGCTGAGATCCTACATTCCACTTGTTGAGCCTCTGAAGGGAGTGTCCTGAGGGACCCTTCCTAGCAAGAAGGATGGGGACTGGTGTCGCCGATGGTTGGGTTAAGGTTGCTACCACAGGAGGTGTTGTGAGGAGCAAACAAAGAGGAGTGGCTCCCACCCATCTAGGAGGTAGTTTTTGATGTTGAAGGTCCGTAGGACCCACGGGAGGGACGATGCACTTGCAATACTATCGTCATCAAATAGATCAGTGATGATGTGACAACTGCAAACAACCTTATCATAGGAACACAGTGAAGCTGCTCTTACTTCTTTCGTGCTCAGTGAATGCCAATCTGTCCAGGGTTGTGATCTCCAATCTTTCTTTCTCAGTGAAAAATGGTACTGCCTGGTGAGCAGAGTGGATGGTGCTGCCCATAATTCACACAGATAGGAGGGAGGGTACATGCAGTGTTCAAATGTGTTGGTCACCCATTTTCCCTGCCTGTGGGGCTGGAAGGGCATCAGGAGGACTCATGCCCAGCACTTTAAGCACTACATAGGGGGAGGAACATATGCTTTCCATCACAAAAATAAATCATAACTTGACCTTTTCAAGCAATGTATCACCCTCAAAGGCCAAGATGATAGCACCAGTGGCAACCCTGTTATCTTTTGCACCCCTGTGGACATGCCTAAAAGGTAAATTTTACTTTGATCTATATTCAGCAACTTATGGGGTGTGATGTTTACAGGACAATCAACCTGCTTGTGACAGGCTGTCAATGCCCATGACTGGGCAGGGGGATGCTGTTTGCAGATGATATCGATACCACCTCCCAATTTACCTTTGAGGTTCTCAATGAAGAAGAGTGTCTTGATTGGCAAGAAATATTCCCAATTAGACACTCATACAAGATATTGGAGCAAGTACATCTCAGAATGATTGAGGGCCCTACATTATTCCCCTAATGTAGTCAGGGAATGGAATGAGTGAGTTTACCAGCATTACCCAATTCTGACCTCTTCAATTCTACTGCTCAGCATGCACGAAGAATTCACAGCTCAGGCATCAACAGTGCAATACCTATGTTGTCAGGAGGCTACAACCAAGAGGGAAACACATTCAGAGAAAACATATGAAAGAAAGAAGGGGGGAAAGACAGAAGAAAAGGACTGGAATATGAAAAGTCCATACATTGCTGCAAGGAGTGAAACTACAAAATGCTAAGCAGGGCTTAGTGTGGTGTCGCACAAGTCTGAAGGGCACGCCATGTACTTTCGCCACGCGCTGCCATGCAAGCAGGGCGCGGCATTCATGCAACGTCAGCCACAAGGGCTCTCTGCTGCAATCCTACTCATGGCCACCACTGAACTGCATCGGTCACTTGGGATTAGGACAAGCACTAAGACTCGTCAGTAGGCAGGCCTCTACCTAGATAAACTATGTATCAGCATTCTGCAGTCAAGAACTATGTAAAAGATAAGTATTACCAAGTATCTACAAAATATATATCTTGTTCTAATTTAGCCTAGTGTTTCTAGTTTCTGCTGTCCCACTGGCTGGTCACCTACATACCTGCACACGCGTGCATTCTACTTTCCTGTGTCGGGCTCTCTCTACTCGGCCACCGACACCCAGGACAACCGGTGGAAACGAGACACAAAAGTGGCGACGAGGATGAGATCAAAGAAGTAGAAAGTGAAGATTATAAGCACTTCTAAAAAGAGGAATCAAGAATGGTGAATACAGAGTTGGAATACTTCTAGGACAGAAACTGGAAAATAAGGTAAATGAGTTGGTCCACTGATAGACTGATGATGATACAACTGCAAGGTAGGTAATAAAGCTGAATAAAGTGTGGGCAGGTAGGCATAGAGGAAGAAAAGAAAAAGAGAAAAAGAAGTTTTAACTTTGACGTACTCAAGGAGGTACATAAGGCACCTGAGTTGGAAGATAGCTTCATGGAAAGGTGGGAAAGAGGTACAACTGAAGAATGTGTAAATGTAAAGCAGATAAAAATGAAGAATGGACTCACGAAATCTTCCAAAGAAGTACTAGGAATTATTGTGACCAAAACTATCAGAAAAGAATAGTTAACAGAAAGCATGCTGAAAGAGATGGATGAATGGTGCATGGAAAAAATGTGGAAAAAATCAAGAAGGCAAAAAACGTACAGGAAACTAAATAATTGAACTAAGGAGAGAAACCAAAATACACAAGAGAAAGATGGATCAAGGAGAAATGCAAAGAAATGGAGGAAATGGAGAAGGAAAGAAAATTTCATTTTTTGAAAGTAAAATGAGAAAGTCTAAGATGCAAATGGAAAGGGTGGATGGCACATTAGTTGAAGAACTTTTAATATCTCTGAGTATCAGTAAGCAAGCCAATTGCAGCGCTGCCTGCGCATACGCGAATACGACCTCTATTGGCCGTATTGCGGAGCCCGGATAAGCCCAACAAACACTGCAATACTACGTTTTAGGTCTTCAGGGAATGGATCTCTGTTTATACTACGACATCCTTGTCACTGAGAAGAAATATTCAGTTGTTCTCTTATTGTAGCTTTCATTCGTCTTCAAACCAATGTGTATGGACACAGAGCAACTGTAATTGTATCATACGTATTTAATATAACTATTCAATTATAACCCTATTTGTCACTTACCTTCAAGCTTATCTTGAAATATTAAAGGATTGTAATTGTATGTTGCTTGTCAGAAGTATGGGTATTTAGATTTCTATTGAATGCAATGCTGTCTTTATTTGATTTTGCCGGTATTTTGTATGTTCTTCTTTTGGTTCCATGCAATGGAGTCCCATGGGAAGCATATGACCTGTGGATGAAAGAACAGAAAATACTGTATCAGTGGAGTCTCAGCAGCAGGACAGCATAAAAGGTTAGTGAATGCCTATATCCTGAACTGTATATTGTCTACCCATTGTCAAAACCCATGTCTGTTTGTGCAAAACAGCTAGTGAACATAGTACCTTTCCTAGTGGAGGTATTGTCTGTTCAATGCGACAAAAACAGCCTGTGCTGTGGAAGCTGTGACAAACTAAGCTACAAATTCCAAATGGAAGGACAAAGTGCAGCAGTTATTTTGTGTCTGCCAGCTAATGCCAGACACGTGCATGTGACGTCATCTGATTTATTTCACTGCATTGCTAAACATATTCCTGTTCTGACTATACCAGTCAGCAATTTTAGAATTGCAGTAGGCTCCAAATCAAGACACATCAGAATTCAAGCCCATTTGGAAATATCAATAGGAAATTTAACGATTGCATGTGCATTCCTAGTTGTAGGATTATTAATGGTTTTGGGCTTGAATTTCTCTCCAAGATGGATGCAAAACTACACTTCTCTGTAGGGCGATGCTTCTTGAAAGTGAATGGATGATCAGTTGCTGTTGACTTAATTCAAACTGATGATATAAAAATAGGTAAACAGTTACAATTTAGGCACATTCATTTAATAGGAAAGCTGAAGCCAGCTGATTCATCTATACTAAACAGTGAGGATATTTTACCGATAGAAGAGTGCATCTTCATCAAGGTACAAGAATCATCTCAGCTAAATGAAGAACGTTTTGCCCTTCAAGAACTTTTATAGACTTTCATAAGTTTTTCATGACAGAGCGGGTGTCATTAAAGGAGATGGCCGAAGAAGGCTATCTGTGTACATTCTTCCTTGGGGCCACACTACTTTATTCTAGTATGATAATGTTTTCTTTCTGTGTCTATTTGAACTGAACTTGTGTCTGCTAGAGAAGCATGTAAGTTACAACAATTTGTTTTGTCACCTAAATGTGCCCTGAGCAAATTGTATAAAAGTAAGAGAACATAGAAATTTCTGCCATCATTTTATGGGATTCCATACTCTAAAAAAAGAAGCCATCAATAAGAAAACACAAAAGATCATTGATTGGAGAGTAATAAAAGCTTCGAATAGTCCTGTGCAAGCCTAACAAGATCTATTTTGACCACAAAGCTTTAAGTTTCTTCACAAATTGTAAGCTGTTGCATGTGAGATTAATAAGATGGGCATTAACACTTCATAAATACAGCTTTGAAATTATCTAAATGTCAGGAAAAGAAAATGTTATGGACAGCACACTTTCAAAGATGCCACAAGAGTTAGAAAATTCAATAGTATCGGGTAATCAGCCATCCAAACTTCATGTTCTGCTGATGAAAGATGAAATAAATGGAAGGTTCTACCTTGACTCGTGCAAAAATATGGCAGTACTTCAAAAATGTCATCCACGATGGAACTGAGTTGAACAGTATCTGTCCCAAGAACCCAATTCAAATCAACATGACTATCATAGAATGGAACACAGTGAATTGTTCCATTGATGGTGCCCTCAACAAAGGAATGAACTGTGGTGTGTGTGTGCGTGCATCCCAGCTGATAGTGTAAAATGTTTGATCCTACACACTCACATAGCTTGGGGTAAATTTGGAGTAGCAAAATGTACAAAGAAGACAGGATCCTGCTTTTTTTTTTTTTTTTTTTTTTTTGTGGTTTTAGGGCGCACAACTTCTATGGTCATTAGCGCCCAGCCAAGAACATAGATTCTCTATGATCTCAAAGAAAAAAGGTGACTGTCAGAACATCAACAAGAGGCTAAAAACGAAAGATAAAAGACAATTAAAAGGGTTAAATACCCTTGGATAAGTTGGCCAAGTTGATAAAATGCAATACTTGAGCAGCTGCTCGTGTGTCATCAGCTAAAATTTCCTCCAGAGTAGACGGCAAGTGAAGGGCTACACGGAGATGAGTAAAATTAACACAAGTCAGTAAAACATGTCGCACTGTCAGCAGTTCACCGCAGGAGCACAGCGGTGCAGGGTCGGCAGAGAGCAAGTGACGGTGGCTGAAACGGCAGTGACCGATCCGCAACCGGGCCAGGATGACTTCCTCTTGCCGAGAGGGGCGGAAGGAGGTCCTCCAAGTGGTCGGGATCGGTTTTACAGTTCTCAATTTATTGTTGTATATTGAAAACCACGCACTGTGCCATTGCGACATGATACTCCGGCAAAGAGCCCGTTGAACATCTTCTGATGGGACGCAAAAGGTAGCCATGCGAGGCAAAATAGCTGCGGCCTTGGCTGCTATGTCGGCGGTCTCATTCCCGGGCACTCCCACGTGGCCAGGGACCCACAGGAAAGAAACGTGACAGCTGTCATCAGCTAGCAACTGGAGGGAACGTTGGATCCGATACACGAAAGGATGGTTCGAGAAAGGGTCCTTAAGACTCTGCAGGGCACTAAGGGAGTCCGAACATATGGCGTAGAAAGGTTGGCGGTGGTGGCAGGTATACAAAACGGCCTGGTGGAGGGCAAAAAGCTCAGCCGAGAAACTCTAACACCGGTCAGGGAGCTTGTATTGGAACCGGTTGTCCCCGACAACGAAGGCAGATCCGACACCGGCAGTGCTCTTGGAACCATCAGTGTAAATAAATATGGCATTATCAAACCGCGAACGGAGTTCGACAAGCCTCGAGCGGTATACCGATATACTCTCCTTGGGGAGCGAACTAAGTTCAAGGTGAGTGTGAACCTGGGCCTGATGCCATGGTGGCAATGGGCTTTCGCTCAACCGAAAGGTGGAAGGAAGGGTAAAATCGAGCCGCTGTAGTAGGCGGTGAAACCGAACTCCAGGTGGAAGCAAGGCAATCGCAGACAACTGATATTGGCGATCGAGTGAGTCGCCAAAAAATAATCTGTAAGATGGATGGTTGGGCATCGACCGTAGGCGGCATGCGTACCGACACAAGAGTATGTCACGTCGATTGGTCAAGGGTAATACAGCAGCCTCGGCATACAGACTTTCAACAGGGCTAGTATAAAATGCACCGGTTGCAAGACGTAAACCCCGATGGTGGATAGAGTTGAGACGGCGGAGAATCGACGGCCGTGCAGAAGAGTATACAAGGCTTCCGTAGTCGAGCTTCGACTGAACAATGGCCTGGTAAAGGTGAAGCAGGACGGTACGATCCGCTCCCCATGACGTGCCACTAAGGACACAAAGAACATTAAGGGATCGGGCACAATGAGCAGCCAGGTAGGACACGTGTGTGGACCAGCAAAGTTTCCGATCCAACATGAGTCCCAAGAATTTCGTAGTCTCCACGAAAGGGAGAGCAACAGGGCCGAGATGTAGAGAAGGTGGAAGAAATTCCTTGTATCTCCAGAAGTTTATACACACAGCTTTCTCAGTGGAGAATCTGAAGACGTTTGCGATGCTCCAGGAATATAGACGGTCAAGACAGCGTTGAAGAGAACGCTCCAAGAGACACGTCTGCTGGGCGCTACAATAAATTGCGAAATCGTCAACAAAAAGAGATCCGGAGACGTCGGCTGAAAGGCAATCTACGATCGGATTGATTGCAATGGCAAAGAGCGCCACACTCAAGACGGAGCCCTGTGGTACCCCATTCTCCTGGCAAAAGGTATCTGACAAAACAGAGCCCACCCATACCCGGAACTTGCGATCTGCCAAAAACGCTTGAATGAAAAGACGAAGGCGGCCCCGAAGGCCCCATGTGTGCAATGTGCGGAGAATGCCCGCTCTCCAACAGGTATCGTATGCCTTCTCCAAGTCGAAGAACACTGCTACTGTTTGATGCTTCTTGAGAAAGTTATTCATAATGAAGGTTGTCAAGGTAACAAGGTGATCAGCAGCAGAGCGGTGTCGACGAAAACCGCATTGGATATTAGTCAGGAGGCGGCGAGATTCGAGGAGCCAGACCAACCGAGCGTTAACCATGCGTTCCATCACCTTACAGATGCAGCTCGTCAGAGAAATGGGGCGATAACTGGAAGGAAGGTGTTTGTCCTTCCCTGGTTTGGGGATGGGGACAACAATGGCTTCACGCCAACTTGTGGAAACATGACCTTCAGTCCATATGCGGTTGTAGGTACTAAGAAGAAAGCACTTGCCCGCAGGAGAGAGGATCTTCAGCATCTCAACATGAATGGAATCAGGTCCGGGAGCAGAAGATCGGGACAGGGCGAGAGCACGGTCTAGCTCCTGCATGGTGAATGCGACGTTGTAATCTTCACGATTAAAAGAGTGGAAAGAAGGCGGCCGTGCCTCCTCTACCTGTTTGCGACGGAGAAAGGCAGGGTGGTAATGGGCAGAGCTCGAAACCTCCGCAAAGAAACGGCCCAATGCGTTGGAAACAGCAGCGGGGTCCACGAGGACTGCATTCTCCACGGTCAGGCCAGGAATCGGGGAGTGGACCTTGATGCCGGATAAACGGCGTAGGGCACCCCAAACAACCATGGAGGGAGTAAAACGGTTAAAAGAACTAGTAAAAGCAGTCCAGCAAGCTTTCTTGCTGTCGTTTATGATACGACGACATTGCGCTCTCATACATTTATAATTGATGCAATTCTCCAAAGTTGGGTGGCGGCGGAAGGTGCGTAAAGCACAGCGCCGGGCTCTAAGCACGTCACGGCAGGCTGCAGTCCACCAAGGGACCTGGACACGATGTGGAGAAGAGGATGTACGAGGTATGGAACGTACAGCAGCGGTGAGAATAACCTCTGTGAGGTAGTGGACCTGAATGTCACAGTTGGGAAAATTCTGATCGTGAAAAACAGCCACGGAAGAATAAAGCCCCCAGTTGGCTTTGGAAATGTTCCAACTGGTGGGACGAGGAGATGGGAAATGATGCAGGAAGTGGATGATACAAGGGAAATGGTCACTTGAGTACGTGTCAAAGTGCATACCACTCAAACCGAGGTCTATATGGGAATAAGTGTGTGTTGTGTCTGAAAGGAAGGTCGGTGCACCGGTGTTGAGGCAGACAAGATCGAGGTGTTGGAGAAGGTCCACCAAAAGGGAGCCTCTCAGACAAGGTGCCGGAGAGCCCCATAGGGGGTGGCGGGCATTAAAGTCGTCTACCAACACGAAAGGTGAAGGGAGCTGGTCAACAAGGTGTAGCACATCTGCCCTAGTAAGGGCAGATGACAATGGTGAATAGATATTACAGAGGGAGAAGGTAAATGTGAATAAAGTGATGCGGACGGCAACTGCCTGTAGGTGAGTATGCAAGGAAATGGGATGGAAATAGACATCGTCTCGAAGGAGCATCAGAACCCCTCCATGGGCTGGGACACCTTCCACGGGTGGCAGGTCGAAACGCACAGAGGTGTAGTGTGGAAAGTCTGCACGATCACGTGGACGCAACTTTGTTTCTTGTAGACAGACTAGAAGCGGGCAGTGCAACCGAAGGAGTAGTTTTAGCTCCTCCCGATTGGAACGAATGCCGCGAATATTCCATTGAAGGAGCGCCATGATAAAAAAGAGAAGAAATAAGGATAAAAACCAACTAGCAAGCGGGGTCACCTCGACGGCCGCTGAGGGCCGGATTTCGAGGGAGCACTGCTATCGCTGTCTAGGGGCAAAGGGTCGTGGTCCATAGGTTCGACTGATGCGCCTGCCACCTTCCTGAGTTGATCAGGAGGGGCAGTTTCCACCGCTGGTAAAGGGCCGGGTGTTCGGCAGACGGAGCGACCCGGTGAAACAGAAGACGGCCGAGGCCGGCAACTGTTGGACGGCGTGACGGATGGGTCACGCCTCGGCGGGGAAGGAGAGGAACTCTTTTTCTTGTCAGCTCTTCTGGAAGGGTGATGGCGGGAAGAGGCAGTTGACGGTTGGGAAGCTTGAGAACGCAGAAAATCCTCACGGACGGGTTCCTTTTTCAAGGTCCGGGCATCTTGTCTAGGTGCCCGCAGTTTACTAGAGGTTGACGAAGACTGTACCTTAGAAGCAGCAGGAGGAAGCGGGGACGTGGAACGGGCAATCTTCGGGCTGGCGGATCGCACAACTGTGTCAGCGAAAGTGAAATCACAGGTCTGGGTACTTGTATCCTCAGTAGGTCGAGCTGAGGTGGGGATCTTACTGTATGTACCCGCTGGGAGGACAGTGGGCTTTCGACTCGCCAACAACTTTCGAGCGGCAGATGTTGATACCTTTTCCGTAACCCAAATTTGCTGGATTACCTTCTCATCCTTGTATACAGGGCAGTCGCGAGAGGAAGCCGCATGGTCACCGTTGCAGTTTAGGCAGCGAGGGGACGGAGGTGGGCAATCCCCCTCATGGGCGTCCCTACCACAAGTGACACACTTTGCTGCATTTGGGCAATATTCACAGGTATGGTTATACCTGTGGCACTGAAAACAGCGCGTTGGGTTAGGTACATAAGGGCGGACGGAAATGACTTCATACCCTGCTTTGACCTTCGACGGGAGGTCAACTCTGTCAAACATCAAAAACACAGTATGAGTCGGTGTCAGCTGGTTATCGACCTTTTTCATTACCCTATGAACGGCTGTCACACCCTGGTCGGACATATAGGATTGGATGTCTTCATCAGACAACCCGTCAAGGGATCTCGTGAAGACTACCCCCTGTGACGAGTTGAGTGTGCGATGTGCTTCCACCTTGACAGGAAACGTGTGTAACAGTGTAGTCAGGATTAGTTTCTGAGCTTGGAAGGCACTGTCCACTTCCAGCAACAATGTGCCATTGCGCTGATGGGAACAGGTTTTAACAGGGCCAGCAATTGCATCCACACCTTTCTGTATAACGAAAGGATTGACAGAATTGAAATCTTTTCCGTCGGTGCGAGAGACAACAAGAAATTTCGTTACATTAGGCAGAGTCTTTTTTTGCTGAGGCGAATCTAACTTACGTTTCTGGGTCAACGTCACTAAAGAAGAGAAAGAAGTCATCGCGGAAGTGTCCCCCGTGATTACCGGCCTCTCCGATGGCGCGCTCCTTCCTAGTGGGGGCCCTCTCCGAGGGCTTACCCGCCTTAGGTGATTGTTCACACCTCAGGTCACACCTCCCAAGAACTGACGGAGGGACCAATCGGCACGTTCAGAAGGTACCAGCTCGGGTAATCACCTCTCCCTGGGCCTGGCCTTTACCAGGGGGTATGTACGTGCCCTACTTGTCTACCCGGGGCGGGGAATTACGCGTTACCCCATCACCTGCTACACATGATAATGCGTGGGTCGGCCTTCAGACACGCACAGGGAGGAAAGAAGAAGAATAGAGGAAGTGAAGAGAAAGGAAAGAAGTGTCTCAAACGCCGAGACGGAGACTAATGAGGAGGAGAAGAAGGCTAGGAGAGTACAAGGAGAGAAAGACAGAAACAAAGGGTAAGAATGGAAGGAACGAAGGAAGAAAAACGACAACAAGAACCACCGTAGCTCACGAAATATGCCCGTCTCCGGGCGAAGGCATAAACCGGGAGGGAAAGTGAAGCAGCCTGGGGCAGAAGAAAGGCTGCTCCAGCTCGGGGCCCCGTGCGCGCCACACACGTACCCACAAAAGAACTGTGGGCCCCCCTGGGGGGAGGATCCTGCTGTTGGATCCCACATTTGCAGAGGAAAGTGCAGAATGTCTTGAGAACTCTAAGCATCTGCCAGAAGAGGAACTTCACCCAATACTTCCACATAAGGTGATACAACTTATCACTGTAGATGTGGTGCATTTCCACAGGCGAGGAGGAGGATCTAAATTTGTAGTGGCATGCTACGAGGTCTTCACCAAACATCTACAAATGTACATGTTAAAGACTGCAACGAGTTTGGTGTTAACTTATTATAAGCCATGTTTACTGTAAGTCATGTTTACAGAAGCACTGTGTTAAGATATAAATCAGAACTTAACCTTTTTGTAATTCAAGTTTGCGTTCTATGAACATACTCTAGTGTTTATCTCTGCCTTTCATTTTATTTTGATCGTGACAGTTTTGTTCTCTTTGTGCCTTTATAGGGTCTTTGGTTTTAGTAGTAGTCTTTGTTCTATGCACGATGTATGCAACATAATGGTACCATGTTCAATTCGTGTGTTATTACATTGGACCTGATAAGTTGTGCATAAAAAAAACACACTTTCATTCATAAATAAAGTATTTGAAGACAAAACCATAACACTCTTCGTGATCTCTTTGTGTTGGTTTAACTCCAGTAGGTTATGGGTGCCAGTTACATGTGGAAAAAGTGATCAGTTAAAGTACATTTTTTTAACAAATATTTTATAGTGTGTTCTGTTCTTAAAAGTGAAATGGACCTGGTAAAATGTATCAAGTCATTAAATAGTAAAACTGATTGGCCAATGGGCAAAAGAAAAATACACAATCTGATTGACTATCATGAAGGAGCTTTAGAAGTAATTGACGCTAAACTAGTGAAACCTGAGCCATGGTCTGTAGGTGCTAATGATGCAGCAATGAAGGAACACAAACCTTAAGTCAGATTTATATCTTAAGGCAAATAGTTATGCCAAGTCAATGATTGCAAGTGCAGTTACAGATACTGTGTATCAGAAAATCATGGACCAAGTAATGGCACATGAAGCATGAGAGGTCTTTAAGCAAAATTTTGAAGCACCTTCAAAGGATAACCTGTTCAAGATTTGTACAGGCCTTTTTGTGTTTAATTGGACTGTGGGAGGAGACATTTCCACTCACATTGACAAATTAACAAGTCTGTGGAATGCTTGACCTGATTTGATATTGGTATATAAAGTTTTACCTATTTTCCCTGTAAGCTTTGATTCTATTAACGAAGGATAATAACAGAACATTTGATGATTTGAAGGAACAATTGTGTGTGTTTGAGGGAAATTTCATGAAATGTAGTGAGAAAGTCGAACAGGAGGCATTAGTAGTGAAATCAGGTGGACAAAAAGCAAAAAAGCACAAATATAAAGTCAGAGGAACGTGTAACTATTGAAAAGAACTGGGACATTGGATCAAATATTGCAAGAAGAGGATTGCTAATGGAAGACAAGCTAAAAATGCTATAGAGCAGAAGAATGTGGACCAGACTGTGGTTACCAATGTAGCACTGTTTACTATCTGTTGTGAGGCATGTTCAATATAAGTGTATCTACACTATTGACAATGGTGTCACGAAACATATGACAAATGGTCCAGATTACTTTGTCAGCTTTGATTCATTCATCAACCCCTGCTGTATCAATGCCTCAGGACAGGAGTCTCCAGAAGCAATAGGAAAAGTATCAATTCAGATTGTGTCAACAACTGGAAGCAGATGTGATGAAATGACTGATGTCTGGTACTTGCCAAAAATATCCAAAAATCTTCTTTCTGTGCTAGCTACCCAAGAATGTAACAGAAATAGCAAATACATATTGCTCATTGACAGTTGGTGGTAAAGTTAGACTGTGTGGAACTCATGAAGTTGGCGGTACTTTATACAAAGCAGCCATTGAGCTCTTTATGCCAGAGAGGGGTGAAACTGTGAATTTTTCAGTGGAACATAATTTTGATGTGCTTTATCTGTATCATGAAAGATGGGGTCAAGACAAAAGACATGTTAATAGAAAACTCAAACGGAAATTTAACATTAATGTCAAAGTAGGAGCAAAGACTTGTGAACAATGCAGATTTGTGAAGGCACATCGTCTACCATTTGGAACAACAAAAAACAGGGCCTGCAGAGTTAGTATCAGCTGATGTATGTTGACCTTTTGATCAATCATTCCAGAAGAAACATTATCTCATTTTATTCAACGACAGTTATACCAAGTTTCGCTATGGCTACTTTGCTGCACTAACATCAGAGGTGAGTGAAGTTCTTAAGAACAGTCTCTCATGCATAAAGACATTGGGTTATTCTATTAAAGAGATGCTGGGTGATAATGGCAAAAAGTTTGATAACAAAGAAGTTAGATCAATCTTCAGCTCTAATGGTATAACAGTGGTTGACTGTTCTCTATACTCCCGAGCAAAATGGTATTTGTGTGATAATAGAACTGTTGTTGAGATGGCCAGGACATTTAAGTACTCAAATCCAGATGTTACTTATCCAAAGCAAAACATGGGCTGAGTTAGTCAACACAGAAATCTACATTTTGAATAGAACAGGGAAATCACTTGTAGAAGGTGTTAGTCCCTACGAGTTGTGGGAACGGATGATGCCTCTAACTAAACATCGTAGGATTATTGGCTCAACATGTTACACGCACATTCCAAGTGAAAAAAGGAAGAAAAACTGACAAAAATGCTGTTAAGGACATCTTATTGGTTATGATGGAGATGAATGTTTCAGGATTTAGATACAAAGAAAGTAATTCAATGTTTTGTCTAGAAATATCCAATTTGAAGAAAAACCAATATGCTGTACTGAACAAGTTACACTACCATTCCAAGATGTTAAAAAACCAGCTGCAGAACCACACCATGTTGAAAATCAATTAGAGAGTGAGGAAGAAGATAGTTTGGAGCATGAAACTACCACAGGCACAGAATCAGATGGTGACATTCAGGAGACCTACGAAGAAAGGATAGGGTGAAGTTAAGAGATGTTTATAATTAAACAGGCCAAAATACCTAAATGATTATGCAATGATGTCAGAAGATTTGTTTGTCACAACAAAGTTTCCTACAACTTATGAGGATGCACTTAGACGTGGAGATAGCATTAAATGGAAAAAAGCAATGGACAGAGAAATGGAATCTGTGATCGAAAATGAAATCTGGGAGCTTGAAGACTTACAAACGGTGCCAATGGGTGTTTCAACTAAAAACAAACACAGAGGGTCAGATTGAAAAATTTAAGGCTCGACTGGTTGCCAAGGGTTTCAGTCAACATGGTGTAGACTACAGTCCTGAGTGTTGCTGCAACTAAACGAATGTTTCTTGGACAGTCAGATGTTTTCAACAGTCTTCTTGTATGGTGAACTTGAGGAAGCTATTTACATGGAATAACCAATGGGGTATGAAGATCGTACTGACAGACTGCAGGTTGAAGAAAAGCTTGTATGGCTTAAAACAAGCAGCAAAATGCTGTAATAAGCGATTCACAGAATTTTTGCTTAGTTTAAGATTTCAGAGTGAGCCAGCCAGGTCCATTCTTGTACATTCAAAATAAAAATGACTTGGAAGTCCTTGTAATTTTGTAGTTGACGGTGGGATGGTAGCTGCCACTGATTCAAATGACTAATATTTTCTTTCAATAGTTACAAAAGGAGTTAGAGATCACAAAGACAAATGTAAGGTATTTTTTTGGCCTGCAGACAGAGCAGTATTACAATTCACCAGAAGGCTTATGCACAAAGCATTTTGAAATGGTTCAGTTTTTCAGAATTAAAACCAGTTTCTATCCATAAAAACAGGGAAAGATCACAGTCAGGGAAAGATCACAAGGAAAATCAGTCTTTTCCATATAGAGAAGCAGTTGGAGCTTTAATGTATCCGATGCTTGGCACAAGACCAGATCTAGCCTTCAGTATAAGCGTTGTCAAAATATCTTGAGAATTCCAAAGAAGATATATTAAGAGTAAAAAGGGTTTTTGTTGTGGAATCACGTACAGATCAAAAGGAAAGGATACAACCTTGGAATGCTACAGTGATGCAGATTTTGGCAACTGTTCAAAAACAGACAGATGAACATCTGGAGTAATCATAAACCATGCAGGAGAGGCAATATCATGGCCAAGTTAGCGACAAGCTACGGGAACAACATCAACAACTAAAGTGGAACTAGTTGCTGCAAATGAAGCAGTCAAAGAGATCATTTGGTTACCTTGGGTGTTTGGAGAAACAACAAGGCTGTCAGAAATTCCAATTCTAAAAATTGATAATTCAGCAGCAGTAAAGTTGGCAGAGAATCCTGAATTTCATAGCTGAACCAAACATATTGCCATAAAATATTCCTTAATTCGTGAAAAACATTCTGAAGGAAGATTCAGAGGCCTACAAATTCCAACCGAAGAGCAGATAGTGGACATCATTACCAAAACTCTACCAAAGACATGCATGAAGATTTTGTGTAATGGAATGAGATTGTTGTAAACAAGAAAGAAAAAGGGGGACTCATTTCCGTGCAGTAATTTTTTTTCTTTTAATTTCTACTTAACAAGGGAAAGAGTTAAAGTAAATTGTTTTAATAACTTATTTTATGAAGTTGTAGGTTTGCTGATTTCTACTTAACATGGAAAAGTGTCAAATTATTATATGCCATGTTTAGAGAAGCATTGTATTAGGATATAAATCAGAATGTAACCGTTTTTGTAATTCAAGTTTGCTTTCTATGAACATAGGCTAGTGTATCTTCCCCTTTCATTTTATTTTGATCGTAACACTTTTACTCTCCGTGTGCCTTCATTGGCCCTTTGGTTTTAGTAGTAGTTTTTGTTCTATGCAACAGAAAGGCACAATTTTTAATTCGTGTGTTACTACAGTGGACCTGATAAGTTGTTATAATAAACTGCAGTTTCATTAACAAATAAAATAAAGTATTTGAAGACAAAACCATGACACTCTTTGTGATATTGTTGTGTTGGTTTGTTAAGGCATTCCAGGCCGGGATGGTACTGGGTGACTAAGGAGATGCTTCTGAGTGGTCCGGAGTTAAGAATATTGTTACTGGAAGGGGAGGAATGGGCTGCTCGGGTGATCTGCTTGTGGACAAGGTCTGTAGTATAGTTGCAGGAAAGGAATACATTTAACAGGTTGTCAGTTTAAGCGGTGAGGGCTTCATCATTGGAGCAGATATGTTTGACTGGGATGCCTAGGCTGCAGGGTAGGGATCGTTTCATATTGAAGGGATTGCAGCTACCAAAGTGTGGGTACTAATGTTTGTTTGTGCATTTAATATGGATCTAAGTGTGAATATTGGACTCAAGGTGAAGGTCAATATCTGCAAAGGTGGCTTGGCTTCTGGAGAAGATCCAGGTGAATTTCAGGTTGAAGGATGAGTTGAGGTCTTTAAGGTAGTTCAGAAGTGTTCCTTCACTATGAGTCCAGAACACAAAGATGTCTATGAATCTATACCAAGTATGGGGGAGCAGCTGCTGCATCTTAAGGAATGCCAATAAGAATATCTCTTTACATTTTTAGCTTTGTAAAAAAATATGGTGCTGTGGTCATAATTATTTTTATCACTAATGTATCGCAAAACTGGTGCAAGTTTTCGAACTGTTAGGAGTACAATAAGAACCAGTCACTATTTGAGTAAAACAGTTTAAAACAATGGAAATTGAGAACATTTATTCACCAATAACTCTTACCGGTACTGGTCATCAAGTATAAGACTGTTTCCAGTCAAAGTGGCTTAATTAAAATATTCATTACAGCCATGTACTGATGGTTCTCATTGTACTTTTTTTAAAGACCTTCTCCAGCATTCTGTTTTCCAACAAAAGAACAATCTAACTTATTTCTGTACACATCTCAAAATTTAGGTCATTTGTCTTGCTAGATATAGGAATACATTATTAAGTTCTTCTTTAAAAAGTCAGTAAAACTACAGCTCATCAAAAACATGACATTATTTTCTACTAATATGTCAAGACCTTCAATTATGTTGTTACACTAGGATCAAAAAGCACACAATTTCTAGGAGTGAAATATGCAGCAACAACACATTTATAGTGTAGGCCTAACTCATTTATAAACAATGTTATTCTATTAATGTGGCATGGTTTTGTTATATATTACCCATAAAAAATACTTTGTCCACACAGTAGCAAATATATAGAAGGAGACTTTCCTGGTGGGAAAAATATGTATAAAAATAAAGATTGTTTGACTTACCCAAAGCACAGGCTCACCGATACACAAAAAACACAAATAAAAACACATTTGATTAATGATGGAGATTCTCCACAGAGATGATAAATAATTTATCGAAAGAGGTAGATTGGCTGGCCAGTACTTACCTTTGTGCTGTACCACCAATAGTTACACAAATGAAGAAAAAAAAAAGGGGGGTGATGAAGAAAGACAAGCTTTCGAAACACTGTTTCTTCTTCAGGTGGGAGAGAAGGGAAGAAAACCAAATGGGAACAGAGGGGAACAGTAATCACGACCTAGGTCATGAAGGTGGCACTTGAGGAGTGTGACTTACACACTCCTCAAACACCACCTTCATGATCTAGGTTGTGATTACCTTTCCCACCTTTTTTTCTTCCCTTCTCTCCCACCTGATAAAAGGAACTGTGTTCCGAAAGCTTGTCCTTTTACATCCCCTTTTTTTCTTCTTCTTGATTTGTGTAACTATCGGCGGTACAGCACAAAGGTAAGTACAGGCCAGCCAATCTCTCTCTTTTGAAAAATAATTTGTCAAATAAAAACACACACAAACATTCAAGCTTTCGCAACTGTTGGCCGCTTCATTAGGAAAAGAGGAAGGAAGGAGGGGGAAAAGGAAAGGAAGAGGGTTTTAAGGAAGTGTATGAGGGGTCATTCCAATCCCGGGACGGAAGGACTTACATTAAAAAAAAAAAAAGGTAAAGCAGTCAACAATCCGAAGATTGGTTTGAACACCATAGTGCTTTACTAGGCATGGTCCTGTTTGGAGGTGGTATGCCGTTGCCTTCCTCCGACCTTCGAACTGACTTACCCAGCCAGTTATAGGGGGACCTACAGTTTAACGTGGGTTCCGAACCACGGCGCTACTCGGTATTTTTCACATGAGCAATACTGTCAGAGGTGAAAGAAGTGGAAAGTGACAGATAAAAATCTTAGGACCTGGCGGGGATCGAACCCGCAACCTTTGGATTTGTAGTCTGGCACTCTACCACTGTGCAACCGATTTTAAAAAGAAAGGTAAACAAATGCACACACACCCACACATATACACATGCTAACACACCTAGGTATACATTTGTAAAAAGCAAAGAAGTTGGACAGAGATATGTATGTAGAGATAGTACATAACCCCTGATATTTTGCTTTGCCGCTTATGTTCGAAGAATAATTTGCACTGACACTACTTTTACTTTACCAAAAACAAGCTTTTTTTGTTGATATTCAATAAAAAATGTAGCTATTTTGCCTTTGTCCTCACTGTTTTTTTAAGGAGGGGGGGGGGGGCGAGGATGAAAGGACCCATGCCCCCCTATTATATACAACCCTGAGTTCACAACACTAAATTGCTTACAGAGAAAAAATATGATTCATTCTTTGTTGTCTGTACGAATGCTATTCATGATTGGATGCCTTCACCTCCTGCCATTTAGCACAGCACTAGCAACAGGTGAATGTCAATAAGCTGCTGCTGACAAATTTCACATGAACCAAATGTTCAGCAGAAACTGTTAGTGAAAATATTGACAATTTTACAAGATTCTACTCATTTGCTTTGACCCATAACAACATGTTGGAAAACCTGTATTTTAGTCATAGCCAAGTTCAAATAATCAATGTTTCAATTGATTAGTGTTCTTAATTAAATAACAGGGCTCGTTAAAATTTTCCTGGTGATCTGGAACAAGCATTGCGTATCATACTTGCGGCTTGCTATTAGTACCTTTTGGAACATTGCACTGCTATTATTGCTTGTTCACTCGTAACAATTTAAACTGTAATCTTATGTTCCTGCCTAACCACATACGTTAAAATTATGATACATTAATAAAAATATGAAAGTACTTTTTCAGTCAGAATAGACATCTACAGTCTAACTTATGAAAAGTACTTTGCCTACTACACAGCACACTGATGCCACAGGTCAATGTGACAGATATGGAATAGAATCCTATACAAATGATATAAAATATTGTGTACCGTATGTAGGTAATTGTAGGCTACATATCGCAGAAGCCTTTTAAGATAGATTTAAATCTGACATTCACTTCTCAATGCCTTTACTTCTCAATTAGCCTATAATTTTGTTAGTAATTTTGCAAACCACTTTAAGATGAACTATGATTTGCATAGTGACAACTCAAAATGAAAACATAACTTATGTGCAACTGTGTCCATGGTGAAACTGGATGATGGGCCTGCTGCTGCATTATATATTTTACAGCATCAGCTGCAGAATCATCTGTTTATTTACTGGCAACCAGTTTCAGCAGACAATACCAGGCCCGTTTTAGAAATGGATGGCTGAACCTTCTTATGACACAATGTATTCTGAAAGATAACTGGCATTTACATTTCATCTTTTGATATTTAACACAGCTATCATGGACAGCGGAAGATAGTTTTCCCTCTGAGCATATGCCAGTTATCTCCAGATAACCGGATATTCGGGCACTGTGCGCCCTCACATACTAAAAAAGTTCTTGTTTAACCACACCTACCCTAACTTTGACTTTAAACAAGTGATCTGTAGTGTAGCCTTAACAAGGTTAGGTATAGGTTAAACAAGAATTTTTTTTTTCAGTACGTGAGGGCACGTAGCGCCCCGAATCCCCGGTTCAGAAACACTATATTGAACATTCGATATATATCAATAGCAATGCCGTTTCCTTCGATGTACACGGATTCTACCAAATTACCCATTGTATCATAGGAAGGGTGCACAAACTGGTTGCCAGAAAATAAACAGATGATTCTAAAGCTGATGGCACTCTTTCTAATCATCATAAGTTTTATATTGATTATGCCCCCTACCTTAATTACAGAGTCGAGTTAAGTAGATAGTGAAAATATGCACCCAACTCCTGTTTTCTGATAAATCAGTAACCCCAATTTCAAGACATAACTCACAGCCCTGCAAGTACAGTATTTATTGTAAAGCTGCATAATGAGTCAATACACTAAAGTAGCACATGATGATTTTATAAAAGGTACAGTATCAGATTTTTTTTTTTTTAAGCTAGATTTAAATGAAGAAATAGCTGCTTTCCCAAAGTACTGTGGTATTTTCTAACTAATTTGCTCAATTAAAAAATTACAAAGTAAAAAAAAAAAAGTTACATTTAGTTATACAAAATAACATACTGGTAAAGTAACAGTTTTCTTTTAATACAGAGGTAAAGTTTCTAAAATCTTTATGTATTTTTATATGTAGGCCTGTACTTTCAGTATATACACAGCCAGGGGTTACTCTTCAATATGCAGGATGAAAGTGCAGTCAGTGTGAAGCCTGCCTGTCATTTCTCATGCTTCTGCTGCAGTTCTCACACTTCCTAAACGTGATAATGTTCCACAGAAAATTAATTTTTGGTTAACTGCTCAATAACATATAGCCTACAGTACCAGTATTGTATTTTATAAATGCCTTTTAAGACATACCGGTACTTGGCGAAAGAAACAGGTGCACCATCAAGAGTATTGAGATTCTGCCTCTCACCAACACATTTTTCTGTGATTCTTTCTACTTTCTGACATACCCATACGAATAACCCCGATTGGGAGGCATATCAACAAGTTAAGGGTGTGAGTCAACTACTGCAAGTTTGACACAGTCGTTAACGAACTCCATCATAAGGTACGTAGTTTTTGCATTCGTGCTAGAAAAAACAAACTGCCTTACCTAATACTAAAATGTGCCTACGTGTGGATCCTTCCAATTATCTTACGATGCCATATGCTTGACAATTAGCGACCAGTAGTTCGGATGTACCGGTAGGTCACACATTTGTTACACTTTGAGACGAAAATTCGGTTCGACTTATCCAATTTATGTAGCCTGTAGGCCCTAACTTAAGTATAAACACTGACAGTGAATAATCGTGGTAGCCTTCTATAGACTAGAGGATATCATAACCTTGCAGAGTGGAAATTCAAATGGGGATCGACTTCACATAAGACATTCCGTTTATTAATAGCCCATTCAAACTGCCCATCGTCTTCCGTCTCTCAGAACACCGTAATCTAAAGCAATCCGTACATCTAGTCAATACAACAGTGAGAAAGGAAAACCGCAGCAGAGTTCAATCGATACTGAAAAACGCTTTGCGTCCGTCTGTGATTGGCCTATGCCGCCATGGCCATGCCGGTATATAATTCGCAAATGTTACTTTTCGCTATCCAACAACAAAGAACACCCAAGTTATTTGGCTACTAAATACTATGGAAACTTACTGGAGAATGAGATAAGTTTAAAGGGTAGTCCTACATAAACCTTAAAAATTGAAATGGGCAAACTTAGCGGTACGCTACTCAGCAATTGTTTTCTTTACTGTTAAAAAGTTAAGCCTTCCCTTAAAAATTGACTAATACGGTCACAGTCTAACACAGACAGTCGCGAAACTCCCTAGGAAAAAATTGCGACTGAAGCGATACTAGCGCTCCAAGCGGCCAGTAGGGGATAACAGTGTAATGACATGATACGAAATGAGAAGTTGCTGTTTTTAATGCTGTTACTTTCATATTTCCTACTCACTGAACGTTGTTATGAACTTTCTAATACAAATATGAAAACATAATTAAAGTAATATCACTGCTTCTGTTAATGGCAGTCTATAATAACAAATTATCAGTGCAGTGTAATTCATACAGTTCACAATACGCGAGTCATATTGATAACGTCCAAAAGTTTTTGAAAGAAGAAATGAATTGCAACTTGATATGCTGAAGTATATAAAAGGAACTGATTATGTTTAGTTCGCGTGCTCGTTGCGTATTGACATGTTGCAGGAGTTTTGTTTTGGCGAATTTCGGACATTGTAATATTTTCGAAAGTACACACGATTTTTATATCGTAGGGGACTACATTCTACATCGCCGAATAAACCATCTTTTCACCTTGTCCTTGCTTCTCTGCCTTTCATGTAACTATATTTTTTTAGCTACTTGTCAGATATCGAACTGAATATCTTCAAGAATGTGAGTGCTAGCATTAACAGTTTACGTATGGAAATATTATTTATCAAACTAGTAGTTAACCGCCAAAATATTTTAGTATACAAGCTTGTCATTTTTGTGAAACTGAGGTACCAACCTAAGCATGTTCTACTGAAATAGTTGATTAACTGCTACTGGAAGTATTCAGATATAACTTTTATACAGCAGTAATGTTACCAAATAGTGGTCAAGTATTTCATTTTGATTAAGAGCAGAAATTTGGGCATGAATTAGTTGTTAAAGGTTTACTTCTATGCCTAAAAGTATAACTAACCGCCGTAAACGAACACTTATTCATGACATTATTCTGTCACTTCTGAGCATCCTTTGCAAATGAGAGATTTCCGAATTATATTTTAAATAGTTGCTACAATTTATAGCGCCACAAAAGCTCGTAAATACGAAGGTATTTTGAATGTGCTGCTTCACTACAAAAAGCCATTCAATACACAATCGTTTCACGGTGTGTTTCTGCGACCCAGCCGCTTGGCAGCGCTGCAGTCGGGGGTTGCAGAAATACTCTGGGAGTTTCGTGACTCTTATGTTCGACTCTGATACGGTACTGTTACAACAATTACAGTACCTGTAGTCTTCTACTCCTTGGGCACAGAGAGTAACTATTATAGTAGTAACTTACTGATATTGTAAGTGAAAAACGCTTATAGAGATGTAGATATAATATTAAATTTCCGATTACTTACTGACATAAATAAACACACTTATAAAATTTCCGATTAGTTATAATTTCCACAGCAGCTTATTACCAATAAAGAACTAAGCTTTAGATATTCTTCCAAAGCACAAAAATTTTATGCCGCTTGTGTTCTAATAGCTTTACCCTCGAACATTGTGACAGTATGAATTTTATTTATTAATGGAAATAAGCATGAGCCGCATATCTTACCTGGCAAATCAAGTTTTGGATGGACATCTTCGAGCGTACGGTACGGTAGTAGTAACTTGTTTCGATTAATGTGCTTGCTACATTGCAGCCCAGTTTAACTTTATGTTAAAACGGTACCAACACTTACACCTGCCGCGCTTACAACGCCTTAAAATTAACACTTCCGGTACCGTTTCGTCGCCCTGGTTTCATTTGTGATACCGCTGCAAAGAAAAGGCTTTCCCGTAGTGTTCTCGTAAATTTCAAGAATTTAATGATTTAACTAGGTACTCAGATTATTTTCGATGTCACCGATATCATTTACATTACTATAAACATCGTCCAACTATTATGCGTTTTGTTTTTCTTTCTTGTGCAGTTAAACATTTTGTTACCGTACTTTGAGAAATATAATTATGTGTTTCTACACAATGCATTTTCGTTGCACAAAGTTTTATCATTAGAAGACATTGCTATTGCTGACCAGTGTAGCTGTTGATTGCTAATAGACTGTATGCCTTATGGGCTAGCGCGCACGGGAGATTTTTTGTTCCAGCAGATGCCAGATTGCTTGACGCGCATGCGCAACGCTGAAATTGTGTTCCAGCAGCGCCTTCTCCCGCTTCTGGCTACTTGGAGTGTGGCTGTTTGGTGTTCCAGCAGTTGCCGCAAGCAGCCAGACGCTACCCGAAAAAATATTTCAGGCGCGGTCAAGCTGCCAATTTGCGCATGCGCAGAAAGGTCTGAGTTAGAATGGGAGGTAGCCATCACGTGATACGTGTGTGTTAGTAGCGTGTTTTTCTATTATTTCGAAGTCACTGCAATCCCACTTGAGATCAGATATTTCTCGTTTACACTTCTTCGTTATTAGGAAAGAAAGTAATTTAATTATTCCTTTAAATTCACCTACGCCTGCAACCAGAAACAGTGCAAAAAGCGTTCCAGCAGTGCAAGTATCAAACAAGGGTTTTTACGTCATAGTAGCTGCGCATGCGCAGTAACACCTGTTTCTTAGCGCTTGAAAGTAGCCGTCTGGCCTTGGGTCTGGCAGCTGCTGGAACGAACCTTATGACAAACAAGTCACTTAAACAATGCGGAGGCGCTCACAACAGTTGACAGTCACCGAATATGTCTGAAACTACATGCGTCATTTGTTGATATCGATTTGGAAGAAACGGTTATTATTTGTGAACTCATTACACTTAAAATATCGTAAAAAACAACATTCTGTATGTCCTCTTACAGCAAAACTTCCCACTGATTACGTAAAATTTACTCGGTGTTCTTGCTGCGTCAGATATGGATAGGAACCCAAGCTTTCGACTACATCCTCCATAGTCGTCGTCAAGGGTAAAACTGACTGCTGTGAACTGGAGACTTCCGCTTATATAACCAGGAGACGGCTTCTCATTGGCTTGCTTATGTCACAGCGGTAATGGCGCGTACTTGGGTAGTGCCATCTAACCACCTAGAATTTTCTAGCGCACCCTATTCCGCGTTGTTAACAGCGCCATCTCTCGCAGCAGGCGGCAATTTGCAGGAAGTACTAAATGTTCTGGAAGCCACCCTCTGTTCTTTCTCCAGTGCTCGCTTCCATGAATTTCTGAGTGCATATCCGGAGTCTCTATTGATATAACTTTCGCATAACCTGATTTAAATCGCTTCCCCGATGACAGAATCCCAGTAGTTTGAAGCGTGAGCCAGTACTCTCCTTTCTTCAAACAAAATCCGATGTTTATTTAACAGGCTGTGCTTAACCACCGCAGATTTTTCTAAATGCCTGTATTTCAGGTGACGCTGATGTTCGACGCAGAGTTCGGAAACAGTTTTTATTGACTACTCCACGTAATTTTTACCACACTCGCAAGGAATGCTGTATATTCCTGGCACTGCCAGACCGAGGTTGTCTTTGACGGGTGGCATCATTTCTTTCATCTTCTCGGGAGGACGAAAGATAGGTCGGATTTCTTGCCTATTTAGGACTCTTTCGATTTTTCAGCTTGTTGCATCGCAGAATGTAAGCCGCGCGATGTGTTTGTCCTCTTGATTAGTTGAAATCACGTCCTGTCTATGTTTCCTCGACAGTGTGCACCTAATATCACAGGCGGAATACCCGTTCTTTTTGAAGACCTTCTTCAGATGGTTGATCTCAGAGTCGAGGTGGTTTTGGTCTGAAATAACCCTTACTCTGTGTACCAAGGTGTTCGGCATAGCTTTCTTCTGAGTGGGATGATGAAAGCTACGGGCATTCAGATACAAGTCTGCACGCGTCGGCATTCTGTACACAGAGTGTCCAAGTGGTCATCTGATTTTCGGTCAACCAAAACGTCTTAGAAGGGTAGCTTCCCGTCCTTCTCTACTTCCACTGTAAATCTTATGTTGGGGTGTATTCCATACAAATGATACACGAACTGCTACAGTTCCTCATTCCCGTTGGGCAGATTAAAAATGTCAGACATGGTGAGGTAGAAAAGGTCGACATACAACACAGACGACGATCTCGAGGACGGTGACAGCGACAGATGGCGAAGACAACGCAGATGACGATGACACCAACAGTAGCGGGTAGACGAGATGAAAACGACGAAGACTAAGACAGTGTACAGCAGCACTGTGGAGGGCTCCGACCCTCGAGTGGTGGAAGCGCTGGCCTGGAGCGCAGCGACCAGGTAGCTAGCAGGCGATGGACGCGGCGAGGAGCTGCCCACTAGGGCACAGCGACAACGACGGCGACGATGGCGGCAGTCCGGACGGCCGATTGCAAGAGTGGCAGGCAGGAACGGCAGGCGACGGCGACAGCGGCAGCGGTGACAGCCAGCAGCGTACTTTGAGGCAACAGCAGGGAGGAAACGTCATTGCCATCGATATATATCGAATGTTCGATATACTATTTCTGAACCGGATATTCGGGCGCTACTCGCCCTCATGTACTAAAAAAAGTTCTTGTTTAACCACACCTAACCTAACTTTGACTTTAAACAAGTGATCTGTAGCGTAGCCTTAAGAAGGTTAGGTATAGGTTAAACAAGTTT
The DNA here is from genome assembly GCA_026315105.1 of Locusta migratoria. NCBI lineage: Eukaryota > Metazoa > Arthropoda > Insecta > Orthoptera > Acrididae > Locusta > Locusta migratoria. Next base: position 223,562,333 of record CM048746.1, read on the forward strand.
TTTTTTAACTGAGATCAGCTCGGCAATATCTACGGCTGGTGGATTGGATGTGTTTGCGGTGTTTTTTTTTTGTTTTTTTTTGTTTTTTTTTAAATGCCCCGCGGGGCAGGCTGGCAGCAGCCTCAACGCTGCTCTTCAGCCCAGAACAACAGAAATGGTAGGTTAAAACAGGACATAAAAATGTTGATTTTAACGATCAAAAGGAGATAATAATGTTCAATTTAACAATAAAAAGGAGAGAAAATAGGCGATCTAAATACAGTGAAATTAAGGCTTTAAAACACACAGTCAGTATTAAAAACTGCCACGGTGGCTAACAAACACAGACTTTGCACAGTGAATGGCGACGATAACAGAGATAATTTAAAAAAAATTGACAACACAATGTTCTGCCTTACTGCCTTACTGACGTTTTAAAAACATACGTACACTCGAAGCACTAAAACACTGCACACATAACATCAATGAAACACAATTAAAACACTGAGCAGGCCCCGCAGTGGAAAGGGAGGGGGAAGGAAAATACGTTGGGGTGAAAAGGAGGGGAAGGGGCGGAGTGGGGATGGGATGAGATTGGATGGAAGGACTTCAAGGGAGTGGGTGGGGATGGGGATCCAAGCGGAGGAAGAGAAAAGGACGGGTGGAGGGGGATGTGGCACTAATCTACAAGGAAGGCTAAAGTTGATAGGAAGGGTGTATGTCAGGACGGAGGGCGTTATCCGGGAAAGGAAGCTGATGAAATTTACCCTCGGATAGAATATGAAGAGTATGGAGGTGGAGAGAGGGAGGAACATGCTGTTAAAGATGTGGCAGAAGGCCGGGATTCAGGAGGATAGGAAAGACCAGTGGGTGACGAGATTCTATTTTGTGGGAGGTGTATAGGATGCGGAGATGTTCAAGGAAGTTTAGAAGGTGGGGGAAAGGGATAAGATCATAAAGGATCCGCGTGGGGGAAGGGAGACAGATACGGTAAGCGAGGCGGAGGGCGTGGCGTTCTAGGATCTGGAGGGATTTGTAGTAGGAGGGCGGTGCGGATATCCAGGCGGGATGAAAGCTACACAAAACGGGACGCATTAGGGAACGGTAGGTGTAGAGGATGGTGGAGGGGTTCAATCCTCATGTCCGACTGGAAAGGAGCTTGAGAAGGTTAAGACGGGAGAGGACCTTTTGTCGGACAGTTTTAAGGTGAGGGTTCCAGGAAAGGGAACGATCAAGGGTGACGCCTAGGTATCGAAGGGTGGTGGTTTGTCTGCGGTGGTTGAGCACAGCCTGTTCAATAAACATCGAATTTTGTTTGAAGAGACGAGAGTATTGACTCACGCTTCAAACTACTGGGATTCTGTCACCAGGAAAGCGATTGAAATCAGGTTATGCGACAATAATATCAATAGAGACTCCCGATATGCACTCAGCAATGTATGGAAGCGAGCACTGGAGAAGGAGAAAGAACAGAGGTTGGCTCCCAGAACCTTTAGTACTTCCCGCAGATTACCGCCTGCTGCGAGAGATGGCGCTGCTAACAACGCGGAATAGAGTGCGCTAGAAAATTCTAGGTGGTTAGATGGCACCACCTTAGTACGCGCCATTACCGCTGTGACGTAAGTCAGCCAATGAGAAGCCGTCTCCTGGTTATGTAAGCGGAAGCCACCAGTTCACGTCAGTCAGTTTTACACCTGACGACGACTACGAAGGATATAGTCGAAAGCATGGATTCTCAACCATATTTGACGCGGCAAGAACACTGAAAATATTTTACGCAAGAACTACGTCGCGAAAGACTTCATATTCCCACTTATTAGCCTGTCACTGCAATGTTTCGCAGTCTGAGACAAAATATAACCTTTTCTTTTCAATATTTTCAAATGAGTATTGGAAGTTAGATATCAGCTAAATATTTTCGTGAATTAATGGTATTAAGGTGCTCAGTTTCGCCTACTATACTAGAAATACGGATACACTGTTTATTTCAGTATTGTTTATTTCACTGTTGCATTTCGTTAGTTTGCGATTTTTTCCTTTACTAATTTATCAGCAATAACGTCATAATAAAAATTTAAAATGTGTGCAACTTCCTGAGAATTACTTTTATCCATCCTGTGATAACACAACATTTTTATGAGTTGTCTTCTATCCTGTACGATCCTCAACAGCTTTATTAGATGACTCAATAATATATTTGTCATTTCCCTTTATTTTTGCTGTTTTTACGAGATGTCTCAAAACTACCTTGTATTTTTAAATAGATTCACGATTGCTATTCGTTGTAGCAAGTAGAAATGTTCGCGCTTCCTATTGCATGAGACCCTAATGGTTGTGTACGCTATACAGGTTATAAAATCAGTCTACCGTGGAAATTACATTCTTTTTTGTAAAAGTTACATTAATGTTATGGTAAAAACATTTAAAAATTTCTTCCGCATTATAGAAATTATATTTACAAGAATGGTTAGTACTTGTGAAAAATCATTACCGTAGCCTTCGTATGTAGTCATGTTACGCTAAGACAGTGATGCCATCTTATCTTTGCATGTGTCTGTGCTGACAATCGTCAAGAAACTGTATGCACAGAGAGTGACAATTTTGTCAGCGGTGCGCGCGCAGCTATCAAATCGGAGATTTTGGCGGTACGCGCCCTCACGCACTAATAAATAAATAAATAAATAAAAGCTTCTTGTTTAACCTATACCTAACCTTCTTAAGGCTACACTACAGATCACTTAAAAAAAAAAAAACTGAAAGTCAGGATAGGTATAGGTTAAACAAGAAGGTATTTTTTCTTTTAATTTTTTAATTTAATTTAATTTTTTTTATTAGTACGTGAGGGCGCGTAGCGCCCGAATCTCCGGTTAAGAAATATGCAGCGTCTCATTGGATCCTACCAACAGCCAATCAGGTCTCCCGGTGCCAGTTGAAACTGCTGCTTTGGATAACGCCTCTTTTCCTTTAGGGCTAGCGCGCACGGGCGACTGTTTTGTCACTCTCGTCAAGTTTATGGCTATATACAGAGATGCGCGCACGTTGCGACGTGACAACCCGGTGACATTTTTGTCCGCCGACCCGCTAACAAGTGACTGTGACAAAACTGTCACTACGTCGGTAGGTTTTGATAGCTGCATCGCGTACGGGTGACAAAATTTTCACTTTCAAGTTTGTTGGTCAGAACAATACTAAACACATCCAGTAGCTAATCAGTAAACAATTTTTTACAAAAGTGTATAAAACGACGGAACTTTTAAAAATTATTTCCAGCATAATATTAATACAGCTTTTACAAAAAAGAATGTTAGGCTTACTTCCAAGCAGACTGAGTCAATAATAAAAATAATAGAATTCAGTTTTGAGACATTTCGTAAAAAGAGCAAAAGCAAAGACAAATGACAAATATATTATTGAATCATCCAATAAAACTAAGTCCTCGTGGATAGCTGTGCAGGATCTTACAGGAAAGACGATAACTCGTAACAATGTTGTGATATCACAGGTTTGATAGAAGTGATTAATGTCAGAAAACTGGATACAATTGATTTTTTTACTATGAACCTGTTGCTGATCAGCAAAGAAAAATCGAAATGCAACAATGAAATAAACAATACTGAAATAAACAAGCTATTCCTATTTCTAGTATAGTACAGGCAGCTGAGCACCTCAGTACCATTAATTCACTAAAAATGTTCAGCTGGTATTGATAACTTTCAGCAGTCATTTGAAAATATTGGCCGCGGTGGAGTAGCTGAGCAGTCTAAAGCGTCTCGCTGCGGAGAGCTCGGTTGCTCACCGTGGAGGTTCGAGTCCTCCCTGGGGCATGGGTGTGTGTGTGTGTTGTCCATAGGCCAGTTTATCTAGGTTTAAGTAGTTTGTAAGTTACGGGCTGATGACCACGCAGTTTGGTCCGATAGATTTACAAACATTTGAAAATATTGAAAAGAAAAGCTTATATTTTGTCGAAGATTATGAAACATTGCAACGACAGGCGAATAAGTGGGAAGTTTTGCTATAAGAGGTAGTAGAGGGTATTCTTTCGTACGATATTTTATTTTGAAGTCTCATGAGTTCATAAATAATGACTGTTTCTTCCAAATCTATATCGACAAATGACGCTTGTATTTGCAAACATGCTCAGTGACTATCATCTGTCGTGAACGCACTCCGCTTTGAATACGTGACGAGACAGTGACAAAAACTTTTTTTTCATGCGCGCTAGTCCTTAATTAGTAAGTCTATGGCTTATTCGCAGGTCGGCGGACAAAATGTCATCGCGTTGTCACGTCGCAACTCGCGCACATCTCTGTATGTATCCATAGACTTGGCAGAAGTGACAAAACAGTCACGGTGACAAAAGTCACCTGTGCATACTAGACCTGTTCCAACTAGGGCTATTAGTTAATGTGTGCAGTTATGAAGTCTTGCGATCTGTTATATCTTTCAATTGTCTAGTGTGACTGTCGTTGGTACTATATCCATGATCTTTCCTAGATTTTAATTCATTATGGATTACAATAACCGTGAAATACTGACTAACGTTCTATCCAACGCTTGCGAATTCGCTCGTCCGATGACCGATTGATGACTATCTGCAAGATGGAACTGTCCCTGTAATTCATTCTGGCGATAGCATTTATAATTCGCGCAAATTAAGTTGAAACTCTGTGCCGTGGATGAGAGGAGCGCACCTAAATGCATTTCACATCAAACGTGTTAACTTTTCAAGTACATCCTTTTCCGAGCTCTGGACGCACAATGCCTATCAGCTATTTTAGTTTCGTTCGGCAACCGTGTAAGTCGTACATTCAGTTTACCACAGCAATACCACGACTATTAACATAAAAAACACTCTGATAATAGTCTCAACATCCGGACATGTACGTATTACCGGCTGCGATTGAACCAAGCCAACCGGCCAACATACAAATATTGTATGAACGCGTATTTCAGTCTTCGGCATACCCATAATATAGCGTAATTGCCATAGAAAAATAGTGTCATAAAAATCGATCATGACTAAACAATGACTCTGCATAGCTATAATTTTTTAGTAGTCTGTGACTTTTAAGAGGTGTGAAACCATAGGTTAGGTGAATTGACCAGACGTCCCGATTTGCCCGGGACAGTTCCCGAGACCAAAGAACAGTATGAACATTGGGCTACCACGGGAGAATGTGCATCAGAAAAGGCTAAACGTTCAAATGTTTGTAAATCTATCGGGCCAAACTGCGTGGTCATCAGTCCGTAGCTTACAAACTACTTAAACTAAGGTAAACCAACCTAAGGACAACACACACACACCCATGCCAAAGAGAGGACTCGAACCTCCGACGGCGACCAAATGCGCGCTTCGCAGCGAGGCGCCTTAGACCGCTCGGCTACTCCACCGCAGCAAAAAAGGCTAAGACTGGTCCTTCTGCCGGAGAGGTTATGGCGACGGTCTTTTAGGATTCACAAGGGGTAATCCTCATCGACTATCTGGAACAGGATAAACTATTACAGGTGTATATTATTCATTGTAATTGGACCGTATGAGAACCGAGCTGCGAGAAAAACGCCAGCGATTGACAAACAAGAAGTTACTTTTCCATCACGACAATGCACCAGCACACACCTCAGCAGTTGTGATCGAAAAATTATTGGAAATATGATTCCAACTCGTTTTCCATCCCCCTATTCTCCAGACTTGGCTCCCTCGGACTACTATTTGTTCTCCAATTTGAAGAAATGATTGGCGGGACAAAGATTTCATTAAAACGAGGAAATGATTGCAGAAACTAATAGCTATTTTACAGGCTTGGACAGTTCCTATTATTTGGAAGGGATCAACAAAGTAGAATAGCGTTGGACGTAGTGTATAAGTCTAAAAGGAGACAATGTCGAAAAATAAACACGTTCGTAGTTTTTATTTTTGCGTAGACTTTTCAAACGCCCCTCTTATGTTCACCAAACAATATTTTTACATAAAAATATATATAAATAAAAAGGAGGTCTGATATATCCCTAAGTAGTAATTGTGTTTCTGTAGACGTCCAAAGTTAGCAGGCGAGTTAAATGAAATTTAAGCGGACAAACCCACATACGCTGTCATGTATTTACTATTAATACACGTATCCGTTCATAATAAAAAAGAGGGAGAACAGACCACGATATCCGTTGCACGAAATGTGGAGGAGAGTTTTCTGTTTCACATGGAGAGAAGTACGGCATAGAATATCATTTGAAAAACGGCCAAACACAAATCAGATACCAGTGCCGCATCTTCGAGAAACTTAACAGACGTCGGCAAACTGTTCCAAGTGACCACGAAATTAAACCAGTTGCAGCGGAAGGCACATTGGCCTTCCATTTATTACATGAGAACCATATCTTTCGTTCAAATGACTGTACGTCTAAACTCATCCAAAAGTACTTCGAGTTTAAGTACACTTGTGGCCGTACAAAATGCGAAGCCATTGTTGTTAATGTACATTCTTCACACTGTCATGACGAACTGCGACGAGAAATGTGCTAAGTGAAGTGCATTACAATTCTTTCTGATGCATCTAATCATGGAAACACAAAGCTCTTACCTTCTATATTTCTTGCCTCTTGAAGGCATATGTGTGAAACTTCTTCAGTTTAAAGAGCACCCTGGTGAAATTGCAGATATTGTTTGAAACTATCTACGTGATACTGTCACAGAAGATAATTTTAATGATAAGGTTGCAGCATTGTGTGGGTGCAATGCCAACACATACTTTGATGGACGGTCTCGAGGGGGGACGAACAATATTTTACTCAAATTTTTCTTGATCGTGACATTATTGGTGTAAGATGTGCAGTGCACATAGTGCATAATGCTATAAAGACAGCTGCAGATTGTTTACCAGTTGATCTAGAGGGTCATTCACAAGATTTATTATTACTTCAATGCAAATTCTGTGCGTGTAGGTCTAAAGGAATTTTGTACATTTTTAATCGTAGTGTACAAACAGTTACTTGGATACAGCAGTACCAGATGGTTGACCTTGATACCAGCCATTGAAAGATTTTTACGGCTCTATGGTCCACAAACATCATATTTTTAGAGTGAAAAAACTAACCAACAATACTAAGGAATTTTTTTTGAAAACCCATGCACTGAAGTCCTTACGTTTTTACATAATCAAGCGTCAACGTTTCATGCAGCAGTACAGAAGATAGAAGGCCAGCATGTTACATATGCTGAGGTTGGAGAAGCACTTGATAATTTAAAAGTAAATATGACAGAAAAACAGAAAACCAGATTCGTGCCACACGTTGTAAGAAGTGCTTTAAGCAATCTTGAATCTGAAGGGGACATTAACATTATTAAATTCACTGAAACCGTCTATACATTTTATGGTATTGCCAAACTATAACAACAATGACAATGAAATATTTCAAGAGTCTCTTAATATGCAGCAGTTTGTCACCACTCATAAAATAGACAAATGGAACGAAGAAAAAACGGGCACTTATATGCGTTGGGTACAGAAGTTTCAGCACTTCACATCGAAACAAATTCTTTATGTGAGTATTTCAAGGGCTGTGGAATTTAGATTGTGTGTTCCAGGTACAACTGCAGCAGTAGAACCTGTCTTTTCTTTGATGAATAAGATATGGACATCTGAGAAAACTCAAATGAAAATAGAGACTTTGAAATCAATTCTGACGGTTAAAATTAATCTGAAATACAGTTGTCCACAATTCTATGATTTTCTAAACTTAAAAGAAAGCAAAAATTGTTAAATAAAATTTTTTCATCACAGGAATATGAGGGCATGAGCAGCTGAATTTTTAGAAATTGTATATAATTATCTAAGAGAATATTTTATTAACTTTTAATATTTTGCTACATCATTGTTATATAGTAACTGTGAATGTGTGTTTTATATTAAATTTGTTTTATATTGTCATTTGATGTATGTGACTCATTATAGTGTAATTTTGAATGAAGTATAACAATTATAGAACATTGTTGTATTCCGAATAGTGAGTAATTACTGTAAAAACTGATCCTCAAGGACGCCCGTATCATAGTTTCCAAGGGGAAGGGGGGGTTTCTCCGTCTTAACACACACGCACACACACACATACACACACACACACACACACACACACACACACACAACGCAGCTCGCAGTCCCAGAGCAACCCCCCCCCCTTTCGCTCTCCCCTCCCCCACTGGACTCAGCTCTGGTACCCATGTTGGTCCTAGCTTCGGTTTCCAAAAAAGTGGTCACCTTACGTTAGGCAGTCTATTCACAATTAAGTTGTGACCTAACTTAAGGTACTTGTATGGAATGAAATACCTGAAGGACGTAGCGAGAATATTGTCGAAGAGAGGGGGGAGGAGGGGTTGCGAAGAGGGCGTTAAAAAGGCTCATGTTTTTCATTTAATCTAAAACAGGTGTAATTTTTTTATATTATTTCTATGTACATAATTTGCTTTCGTGAGTGTCCCACTCAACTTTTCAGCCACGATATCTATCTCTACAAGAGAGATTGGAAAATGACTTTCACGGTCACGAATGTATGGCATGTGCTTATGTGTTTATGAAAGTAGGTACTATGAAACAGTCTAAGACGTAAAGAAATATTATTTTCAATGCAGACTTATGTTTTTTTTTAATTTTTTTTTTTTTTATTGGATACCCCATATTATTTCTTAAGCAATCAATAGCATGAAAAATCACAAAACAATGACGTTAGTTGCATCGCGATGTGTAAATTACATCCGGAGAAACTGTGAAGCGAAGATGACGTTTGAAATACATAAGGCGCGCTGCTAGCGCGTGTCTTTCGGACGTCCGATAGAACAGACCCCACACCAATACAATAAGCATTAAACGTGACGACGGCGTTGGCTTCAGTTATTTCACCGCAGATGCGGTCATACGTCCGACCTCGCACGGGAATCCGTAATGGCGAGTGTAAGAGGGCTGGACGATAGGGGCGCTACAAACATAGCGTGCTACATGTGATAATTTGAGACGGACGGGAGGCGAGCACGGGTGGCCAAGTGGTTGCCGGGCGCCGTGGCTCAGCGCGCCCAGTCAGGGGGGCTCAACGCCCTCTGAAATAAAAACGCTGAGCCAAGAACACTTTGAACATCAACGAACAAACACGATCAGCGTCCGCAAAGACAAGAACTACCCATAGAGCAAAAGAAAGAAAAAAAAGTGGTTAAGGGGATCGCTGGCCCGAAGCGGAAGACCCGAGTTCGATTCCCGGTCCGACTCACATTTTTACTTGGCGCCATTGCTTAATATCAATGCCCAAATGCGGCCACTGTCAATCCTTTCTTTCCTATCCTTCTTCCTTCCCTTCCTTATCATTTGCAAATGCTATTTGGCTGCGAAGCAGGTGTGGTGTCTGTTCTTTCGGACAGACCAGACACCACACCAATACAATAAGATGATACAGCGGTTGACGAGCTTCAGTCGTCACCGCAAAATTTCTTGCAGGACTTTGCCGCAGTGTTACTGAAACAGCTTATCGTTCTACTAATTAACCCAAAGCAAATTGGAATAGATAGGCACGACACTGCACTACAGCAGAAACGCATTTCATGTGATTATATGGTTCACTGATATATCGTCATTCACCACAGAAAAATACAGTACCATTACACAACACAAGGAACGTCAGGCCACAGACATTACTCTCCAGTTTTCTTGTATTTCATTCAGGAAAGATTACAGAGTGCGCTTGTGCGTATCTAATCAAATGACAAGTTACAAATATTTGAAAGTCTTTGACGTTCCTGCTTCTTCGTAAAAGAGAATGTTATCTCCATTTATAATTATACGTCTCGGTCACACTCCATTGACGATATAACTTGTTTCGGAGTTTTGCCATCATCAGATCTATTAGAAGAAAACGATAAACGACTCTTATGTAACAGTAATAGATTCGATTTGGCTTAAGACCAAATCTACAGAAAACATCCAACAGTAATATAACGACAACGTTGCCTACGGCTTCAACATGCCTTTGAGTATTCTAATACTTCGACAAATGCTTTGCACACAAAGTTAGATGGAAAGTGCTTGCTATGGCCTGACAGCGTCTTATGTGAATGTCACAGCCGGCAGAGGGCGCTAGTGATGAGGTTCGTTAGTGTCGAGCACCACAGACAAAACAGCAAATTCTATGGTTGGTAACTTGAATGGCTATATACGGATTAGGTGTGCGATTAACTAAGTAGATCAAGGCGGACAATTACAAATAAAATGCCTAATGTGATAATTGGATCTTCTGTGGATTTATCATTCATTCGAAAAGGCATATTGTCGCTAGTTGCTCAGGGCTGCCCTTCACGTGGAATTTCTTGTTGCACTTATGAACAGCCATATAAGAGGAATAAAGAACCGTAGACTATGATGGTCAATGGCTTTCGCTTAAGACCTAATACCAGCGGCGAATCCGGGGGTGGGAGGGGTGCTATGGGTCTGCGGTCCCTACCCCCCCCCCCCTCCCAACCAGTGCACGAGAAAAATAAATCAGCTCATTAATGTGTCATGCCATACAACTGTTTTTTTTTTAATATTTTATTTTATTTACTTTTTTTAGACATCAGTTCGAGGTATGAAATTTCTAAAATTTCTATTAGCTCAGCACGGTCACCAGCCCCAGACCAAGTTTCTGGATTCGCCCACTGCCCAATACTGACCTTTCGCGCCGCATGTGTACCGATCATATTATTAACCGTAGCAATACCAACTTCTATGACAAGACCAAGGGGAGGGAGAGGAGGATATTTTATCCCAACATTCAAACATTTTGAATCGGAGGCAGAGAAACAGTCCCACTTTCACGCCAACTCTCACCGCAGCTACAATTACACTCTCTCGCTCTCCTCCGCCTGGAGGTCCTTGAGGTAAAACACTAACTTCGAATGTTCGTACTTCGACAAATGCTCCGCAGCTGATAGTCCAATGTAAGCGTTAGCATCAGTATAAATTTGTGTAAAACAGTGAAGTGTAATGGTCACACTTACCAGGATTGCAAGATGAGACCTTGTTCCAAAATAAACCGAGGAAATAATTTTTAAGAATGTACGTTGTTGTTATGATTTTAGTAAGCGCAGTTTTAGATAGCGGCTTCTCTCAAACGCGTGCGTGATGCGGAGGGAGTGTTGGTTAGTCGCCTTGATCATTAAGGGAGGATTGTTGCAGCAGTGGCGGACTAAGGCTGTCGGAGGCCCAGAGCGGCGGCAAAAGAAAATGAGGCCCACGGTCTACTTGTAAATATTGACTTTTAAGGTTTGGAGGACCCCCAAGACGAGAGGCACGAGGCGGTCGGCCCCTCCGCCCCCCCCCCCCCCCCTCAGTCCGCCCATCGGCTGCCGACTTAGCTGCACTTATTACTTCTTCCATAGATCATGAATACCACACTTCTTAATGATGTGGAACGTGTCAGGTTAATGAAGGGTGTCTGTACGAGACGTTACAATACACAAAATATTACATGACTATTTCTTTTACTAATTTATATGTAAAAACTCATCCAATGAGTAGAAGGAGTTGTCATTCAGAAATTCTTTTATTTTTAAATGTTAGTTGGCTCTCTGTCAGGCTTCTGAGGCTGCTTGGAGGAGACCAAAGACTTTTGTGACAACATAATTTACCCCTTTCTGTACCAAACTTAGATTTAGCCCTACATAGTGAAGATCATGCTTTCTCCTGGTGTTATAGCTGTGCGCACTGCTATTACTTTTGAACTGGGTTGGATTATTAACAGCCGGCCGCGGTGGCCGAGGGGACTGAGGCGCTTCAGTCACGGTCTGCATGGTCACTACGGTCGGGGGTTCGAATCCCCCCTCGGGCATGGATATTTGTGCCGTCTGTAGTCTTAGCTAGTTCATAAGTAGTTTGTAAGTTTATGGACTGATGACCCCGTAGTTAAGTCCCATAAGCTATACAAACATTTGAACATTTTTTTATTATTAACAACAAATTACATAAGGGAATATATATATTGTGAGGATACCTAAATCCTTAAATAGATGTCTGCAGGATGATCGTGGATGGGCTCCAGTAATTATTCTGATTACACGCTTTTGTGCACTGAATACTGTTTTACACAATGTTGAATTACCTCGGAATATGATGCCATACGAAAGCAGTGAATGAAAATAGACATAGTAAGCTAATTTACTGAGATTGTTATCGCCAAAATTTGCAATAACCCTAACAGCATACGTAGCTCAACTCAAACGTTTCAGCAGACCGTCTATGTGTTGCTTCCAGTTTAATCTCTCATCAATGCATACACCTAAAAATTTGGAAAATTCTTCCTTAGTTACAGACTTCTGTTCAAAGTCTGTCTTTATTACTGAAGTTGTGCCATTTACTGTGCAGAACTGTATATACTGTGTTTTATCCAAATTTAATGAGAGTCCGTTTGTAGAGAACCACTTCATAATTTTGCGAAAAACATTATTTACGATTACATCAATTAGTTCTTGTGTTTTTGGATGTTATTACTATAATTGTATCATCAGCAAAATAACTAACTTTGCATCTTCATCAATGTAGAATGGCAAGTCATTTATGCATATCAAGAACAGTAAAGGACCTAAGACCAAACCCTGTGACACCCCATCCTTGATATACCCCCATTTTGAGGAATTGGCTGATGTTTTGACATTACATGAACCACTTATTTCAACTTTCTGCACTCTTCCAGTTAAGTATGAATTAAACCATTTGTGCACTGACCCAGTCAAACCATAATTATTAAGCTTATCTAGAAGAATTCCATGATTTACACAATCAAAGACCTTTCAAAGATCACAAAAAATACCAATGGGTGATGTCCGGTTATTCAGAGCATTTAATGTTTGATCCGTGAAGGTATATATGGCATTTTATGTTGAAAAGCTTTTCTGAAAACCAAACTGACAATTGGTTAGTATTTTGTTTTTGCAAATATGGGCGGCTACTCCTGAATACATTACTTTCTCAAAAATTTTCAATAAAGCTGTCAGTAGAGAGACTGGGTGGTAGTTGTTAACATCTGATGTAACCTATTTTTTATGCAATGGTTCGACAAAGGCATATTTCAGTCTATCGGGGAAAAGAGATAGACTACTATAGAGAAGCAACATCGCGACCAAAGCGAAGCAAACTGAACAATCGTCCGCCATGTTATCGGAAGTCCAGAGAGGGGCGTGCTACTTGACAGTAGGTTAGAAGATAACGAAAATATTACCGTTTTTGCCTTTCAGTTTTAGCCTTAAGCAATATGACGTCTGAGTATAGTGCATAAAAACTTTGTATACATTGTTTCTTGAAAGTGTCCGCAGCAATTGCGACTAAACGATATGTTCTGGAAGGTTTAATATCAATATACGTTTGTTTCTCTATGCCAACAGAAAATTTTCGAAGAATGGTAGAGGTTTCATGGACTAATTGTATACAGTAAGTTTACGTTAATTTGAGTTTATTTAATGCTCGAAGCAGATACTATTTCATGAGCCAAGGAAATAGAGTTCCACACTAGGGCTTTATACTTCTAACACCCACTCTGAGAATATGCAATTAAGTTTGTGATTTGTCGTAAGTTTATTGAATTAGTAGTCAACATTATGCTTGTCTATCTCATGAATTTAATTACGGTACTACGCATCAAAATACTAGGAAACTGCCGTTAGCGAATACCCATATTCTGAATTTAGCGGCAGTTTCACTTTTTATGACGAGAAGTGCGTTAAATATATATATTTAGCATTACATCATTTGCTTCATAAATAAATTTTGTTTCAAGATGTGAAGGAGAAATACGACTGGTTGTTGTCGGAAACCAGTTTTCTCCTCGTATTGCAACAAACAAATTTTCGTCAGCAGCTTTTTTTTTATTATTTTATTTTATTTTATTTTTTTTTTAATGGAAAAATTGGATAAAACAATAAATTCTGACGAAGTTTAACACATCGCTCTAGCAATGAGTCTTCACGAATATATCATACTTCCCCGCGGTATTTACACCGTAGTGGCTAATCGGTACAAGGGAGCATCACCACTTTTGTGTTGGCAGTGCCGACAAAGACATTAATACATACGTATTTTCCATTTCACGACGCACTCTGCTCATTAAGTCCTAATTTCCGTTTTAACTTTCCCCCCTTCTAAGTGAGTCACAGTTTTAAGTGTTTTTTGTAGGTAATTCAGTGTTGTAATTGTCAACGGGGGCGCGAAGTTTGCATTTTTGGCAGTACGGGGCGCGGCAAACAAAAGCTGGGTGGAAAGCTTTCATGGGGAGAGAGTGGCCATGCGTGTTGTCGCTGCTGATTGGCTGTGTGCCCAGGATGCCATGTTTTTACCAAACTTGGCGGCCTTTGTATATGTCTGAATAGTTACTGTGTGTGTTTCTGTACTGCAGAGGATCTTTATTGCTTCTGTACAGTTAAACACAGGTTTATTACGGTAGGTACTGCTGCACTTTTGTACGTGTTCTGTCGGTACTCTTTTCGTAAATTAAAGTGTTGTTCGTCGGTCTTTGGCGGTAACTTTAGCACTTCGCGGCAATTTTTAAGATTAAATGTGATTTACGAAGTGTAATTAATGTGTATTACACAATCATTATAGATAGTCAAGAGAAATGTCTCATTGTTCCGCGTTTAGCGGTAAAAACTAAATCAGATTACGGTAGCCTGTATCAAAATAGCAGAAAACTGTCATTAGCAGTTCGCAAGGAATGAGGAAAGACGGAAACAGTGTACGGTGAAAGTTACCCGAGGGCCTACGAGGCTCCCTACCAATTTTTATCAAGCAGTTTCTATCCCGACGCATGTTCCGGGTAAGGGTTGGCTCTTCCTTCAGCTCCCCCACGGATCCAAGAAAACTGCGTTCCATAGGGTTCTGTGCTATGTTCTACTCTTCCTAATAGCCATGAATGGGTTGGTGGGCTCTGTTAGCCACTTGTAAATCTTGCGCTGTACTTAGACTTTTGCATATGGTACAGCTGCCACTCGGTAACCTCAGCTGAACGCCAGCCCTAAGCTACCATTCGGCGGCTTCCACAAGGTTTCCAGTTTTCCGCTTCTACAACGAGGCTAATGCATTTCTGTCCTCTTACCACAGTCGTCCCTGGCCTAGAACTCCTTTAGGGAACTCAGAGCCTGGAAGTTGTGACCCAGCACCGTTTCTTGGGCCTCATTGTTCATAAAAACACTGACTTGGCTGCCCCATATTCGTCAGCTGGAGATAAGTTGCATGCGGAAGCTTAATGCCCTCCGTTTCCTAGCCCACTCATTCATATCTAGTGGGCTCTGATTCAGTACCGATTAGATTGTAGGTGCCAGGTTTATGACTCAGCAGCTCCTTCTGCCCTGAAATTGTTAGACCCAGTTCACCATTGTGTTGTCCAGGTGACTACAGGTGACTTCCAGACCAGCCCTGTTGACAGTCTCCTTACCAAAGAGGGAATTCCCCCTCTTAAGAAAGCACCAGCTTTTACGACATTGCCATTCGACCAATTCCTGGTCATCCCACATAACACGTTTTTTGAGGTTGATGGTTTTAGAACTCCTGATACTCGGCGTCGCATGGGTTTACACGTCAGATTGCGGATCGCTTCCATTTGTAGGGACATCCCTGTCCCTTCCCTTGACTGTATGCGCCATGCTATACTGCGCACACCCCCTTCGATGGTGCCCCAGCCATAAATCCCATTCGATCTCTACTAAGGTCCAAAATATTCAGTCTCCCCCATAATCTTTAGGCGTTTTTTGCACACAGTACTTGCAAAATTTCAGGGTGCCATGAGTTTCTACACTGATGGATCGAAATCTGCTGGTCATACACGATATGTTTTATATCTCCCATTGGTATTTAATGCCATTCTCTGCCACAATCATGTAGAGTGTTCACAGCAGAACTGATGGCCATTCAGAGCACTTTATTTTATCAAACTGGTAGCCCTTGACCGCGTTTTAATGTGTTCAGACTCAATGAGCAGCCTGCTGGCCTAGACCGATGCTAATCCTCCCATCCTTTGGTCATTGGTATCCACGATCTCCTCGCTTAGCGTTATAACTCCTGCTCCGTTGCTTTTCTCTGGATATCCAGGCTTGTAGGTATCCTAGGAAATGAACAGGCTGATCAGTTGGCTAGAGTGGCCGTAACTTACTACCCCTTCCACTGAGCAATGCCGGGTGCGGATTTGCGGATGCATATGAGATCGCTACTCATGTAGAACTGGAACAGCAATTGGCAGGCTACTACCCTGTCTAATAAACGTAGCTCCATGAAGTCGACCACTGCAGCTTGGAGTTCTAAATCAAATGTTCAAATGTTTGTAGAGCTTATGGGACTTAACTACGGGGTCATCAGTCCCTAACTTACAAACTACTTATGTACTAGCTACTACTAAGGACGGCACAAATATCCATGCCCGAGGGTGTATTCGAACCCCCGACCGTAGTGGCCGTGCGGACCGTGACTGGCGCGCCGCAGAACGCTCGGCCACCGCTTGGAGTTCTTCCTTACGCCCTTCTCCGAGGGTATCCACTGTCTTTTTCCGTCTCTGCATCGGTCATTCCAAGCTGACCCATGGTTTTATTTTGCGCATTGAGCCTCCCCACATTGTGATTGTGGAGCCCTACAATATGTGGCTCCTATCTTACAGTTAATGAAATGCCCGCTTCTCTTGGCGCTCTGTGCCAAATACGCAATTTTGCACTCTTTGCCCTCGGTTTTGACAGCTGATGTATGAATGTCCGACAGGGTCCTTGAGATTCTCCGTGAAAGCGGTTTTTACTCTCAGCTGTTGTTGTTATGGTCTTCAGTCCGGAGACTGGTTTGATGCAGCTCTCCAACCTACTCTATCCTGAGCAAGCCTTTTCATCTCCTCATAAGAACGGCAACCCACATCCACTTAAATCTGCTTACTACACGCGTCTCTTGGCCTCCCTCTGCGATTTTTACCCCACACACTTCAATCCAATGCTAAATTTACGATTCCTTGATGTCTAAGAATGTGTCCTACCAAGCGATCCCTTCTTTTTGTCAGGGTATGCCAAAAATTTCTTTTCTCCCCAATTCTGTTCAGTACCTCCTCATTAGTTACGTGATCCACCCACCTAAGCTTCAGCATTCTTCTGTTGCACCACATTTCAAAATCCTCTATTCTATTCCTGTCTGCACTGCTTATCGTCCATGTTTCACTCCCGTACAAGGCAACACTCCACACAAATGCCTTCAGAAAAGACTTCTTTACCCTTAAATTAATATTCGATGTTAGAAAATTTCTCTTTTTCAAAAATGCTTCTCTTCCCATGACCATTATGCATTTTATATCCTCTGTACTGCGACCATCGCATGTTATTTTACTACCCAAATAACAAAACTCATCTACCACCTTAATTGTTTCGTTACCTAATCTAATTCCTTCAGCATCACCTGATTTTCTAAGACCGCATTCCATTATTTTTGTTTTGCTCTTGTTAATGTTCATTTTATACGCTCTCTTCAACACACTGTCCATTCCATTCAACTGCTCTTCCAGGTCCTTTGCTGTCTCTGACAGAATTACAATGTCATCAGCAAAACGCAATGTTTTTATTTCTTCCCCCTGAACTTTAATCCCTATTCCAAATTTTTCCTTGCTTTCCTTCACCGCCTGCTCAATGTACAGATTAAATAACATCGGAGAAAGGCTACAACCCTGTCTTACTCCCTTCCCATCTGATGCTTCCCTTTCATGCCCTTCGAGTCTAATAACTGCGGTCTGGCTTTTGTACAAGTTGTAAATAACTCTCTTTCCCCTGTATTTTACCCCTGCTGACTTCAGAATTTGAAAGAGTGTATCCAGTCAACATTGTCAAACGCTTTCTCCAAATCTACAAAAGCTAAAAATGTATGTTTGCCTTTCCTTAATCTATCTTCTAAGATAAGACGTAAAGTGAGTATTGCCTCTCGGGTTCCTACGTTCCTTCTGAATCCAAACTGATCTTCCCCGAGGTCAGCTTCTACCAGCTTTTCCAGTCTCCTGTAGATAATTCGTGTTAAAATTTTGCAACCATGGCTTATCAAACTGATGGTTCTGTACTCTCAGCTATAAGATTTTATCTCTGACGCTTGGACAGAATGGCTGGGTTTGTGACTCCTTCTGCGAGCAGCATGGTTTGGAGCTCTCCCCTCTCCCTCCTGAAGACTTCCATTTCTCCTTTTAATTTGATTTTAACATTGTTTCTTTTTCCCATTTTTAGGCTTCTGCTTTAGGAGCATATAGTGTTCACCTGTACCTGCGCGTCGTTAAAGAAAGGAAGTTCTAGATCTGTAGCTATGTGAATCGCAGAATTCCGCATTTTCTGTTAGTTTTAGTCCTGTTCTAATTGATTTTACCTCCCTATTATTTCCTCCATTTTACTATTGGTATATCCTTAGCCGACGGCAACCTCGCTTGCATTTCATTCAGAGGTAACAGAACTGATGACCTAGTGTTTGGTCCCTTCCTCCCATCAACCAACCCACCATACAAAGTTAGCCGAGAAAGAGGGAACCGTAAAGGCGACTTACGGCAACAAACGAATCGTTTCTGTCTGTGTGAAGTAAGTATTTGCTGCAGCCACCCCCCCCCCCCCCCCCCGCCCAACGCGAGAAAGGAGTTGATGAAAATTAGTAAATGAATTACTACTTGCGCAGTTCCTCTGTGGTGTAGGGGTTGCATACTGAATCTGCAATGTGAAGGACGCGAGTTAGAATACGGTCACCAGTAAAATTTTTATACGTATTTTCTGGCTTTTTGTTAATTCGTGGTTTTCGTTATTAACTTGTCGTACTATAAGGTATGTTTCAACATGGCTACGGCACCTTCCACTTGGCTGTGTATTATTGGCTATTCACAATCCTATAATTGGTTAAGGGATGTGACGAAAAAGGGGAGGCGGGACTATTGAGTAGTAGATATTCAGTTACCTATTTTGTGTCTGTTTTTGCTGTTTCAGTACAAATAGTACTGGTATTTTTCCGATTTTTTGTAGTACTTTGTTCCTAAAAGTATGTAAAGAATGACATTTTTGGTATTTCCTAGTATAGAAAAATGTTGCATTATATTGGGGCGGAAAATTATAATATGGTACTCATTTCAGCAGTGCACATGCAGACAGAAAAATCTGAAAGAGCATCACTTTCTTTGAGATACATAACATGAAATGCCTCTCTTTCTTATTAATCAACTGCCAACTTTCGGTGTTACCAGAACATAATAAAATATGGTATTCACATTGTTGTTGTTGTGGTCTTCAGTCCGGAGACTGGTTTGATGCAGCTCTCCACAATACCCTATCGTGAGCAAGCCTCTTTAACTCTACATAAGAACGGCAACCTACATCTGTATGAATCTGCTTACTGTATCCATCTCTTGGTCTTCCTCTGCGGTTTTTACCCCCACAGACTTCCCTCCAATGCTAAATTCACGATTCCTTTATGTCTGAGAACGTGTCCTACCAATCTATCCCTTCTTTTAGTCAAGATATGCCAGAAATTCCTTTCCTCCCCAATTCTGTTCAGTACCTGCTCATTAGTTATGCGATCCACCCACCTAATCTTCAGCATTCTTCTGTAGCACCACATTTCAAAAGCCTCTATCCTCTTCCTGTCCGCACTGTTTATCGTCCATGTTTCACTACCATACAAGGCAACACTCCACACAAATGCCTTCAAAGAGGACTTCCTTAGGCTTAAATCAATATTCGAGCTTAACAAATTTCTCTTTTTCTTTTTCTTTTTCTACCCATTGCCATTCTGCATTTTATATCCTCTGTACTGCGACTCATCTACCTCCTTTATTGTTTCGTTACCTAATCTAATTCTTTCAGCATCACCTGATTTTCTTAGACTACACTCCATTACCCTTGTTTTACTCTTGTTAATGTTCATCTTATATGCACCTTTCAGCACACTGTCCATTCCGTTCAACTGCTCTTCCAGGTCCTTTGCTGTCTCTGACAGAATTACTACGTCGTCGGCAAAACGCAATGTTTTTAATTCTTTACCCTGAATTTTAATTCCTTCTCGAAATTTCTCCTTGCTTTCCTTTATAGTTTGCTCAATGTACAAATTGAACAACATTGGAGAAAGGCTAATAAAGGCTTACTCCCCTCCCAACCACTGCATCCCTTTCATGCCCTTCAACTCTAACAACTGCTGTATAGTTGTTGTACAAGTTGTAAATAACCTTACGCTCCCTATTCCTGCTTGCTTCAGAACTTGAAAGTGTTTATTCCAATCAACATTGTCAAAAGCCTTCTCCAAATCTACAAAAGCAAGAAATGTAGGTTTGCCTTTCCTTAATCTATCTTCCAGGATAAGCCGTAAAGTGAGTATTGCCTCCCGTGTTCCTACATTTCTCCTGAACCCAAACTGATCCTCCCCGAGGTCGGCTTCTACCAGCTTTTCCATCCTTCTGTAAATAATCCGTGTTTATATTTTGCAACCATGGCTTATTAAACTGATGGTTCTGTAATTTTCACACCTGTCTGTGCCTGATTTCTTTGGAATGGGGATTATTACATTTTTCTGAAAGACTGAGGGTACTACGCTTGTCTCATACACCTTACACACCAAGTGAAACAGTTTTGTCGTGGCTGGTTCTCCCAGAGACTTAAGTAGCTCTGAGGGAGTGTCATCTACTCCAGGGGCCTTGTTTCGACTTAGGTCTTTCATCGCTCTGTCAAATTCATCTCTCAGTATTGTATCTCCTATTTCATCCTCGTCGACTTCTTCCTCCTTTCCTACAACATTGTCTCTAAGTTCATTTCCCTCGTAGAGCTTCTCTACATACTCTTTCCACCTTTCAGCTTTCCCTTCTTTGCTGAGAACTGGTTTTCCATCAGTATTCTTAATATTCATAGAGCTGTTTTTCTTATCTCCAAATACCTCTTTTATTTTCCTGTAAGCTGTATCTATTTTTCCCCTATTTATACATTCTTCTACATCCTTGCATTTGCATTCTAGCCACTCCTGCTTAGCCACTTTGCACTTCCTGTCAATCTCATTTCTTAGTCTTCTTTACTTCATTCTGCCTATTTCATTTACTGCATTTTTATATTTTCTCCTTTCATCGATCACATTAAGAAGACATATACACTGCTACACTAGACTTATTTGCTTACAAATTTATTAGGCCTATTTAAACATAGATGATGGGCATTTGTTTTGAACACGTAGTGCTTTTTAAGCTAGAAGATGTGCTTTGGTTTCATTGGTGGAACTGATGCCTTATTTCAAGTGGCTGCATTTATGCCTGGGTCGCTATGTAAGTGCGCGTACCGCTCACAGTCTGATAAAAACGTGGCGGACACCGGACGGTTGGCCACTCTATCCCTATACAGGCTTTATAAAGCTTGGGAATCCATGGTTTAGACGGAGTAACGTCCTATGAAGCTGTGAATCCTGAGCTTCTCTCTGCGTATTGGATATTTGAACAACTTACGGGTATGCAGTCGTAAAACAGCATTGACGGCCGCCAATATTTCGGCAGGAGGGAGATCTGCCATTTTCAAGACTAAACTACAGAGAGGCAGCACTTTGCCCGGAAATGTAATGCCTCGGTTTTCAGATAGCAGGAAACATGACGCACATCAAGCAGTTAAGCGGCAGCGGCATCACACAAGTAAAGATGACAAACGTCAGAAATAGCCATGATGAATATCAGCAACCTACAAGTGAGGTGGCGTTAGGTTTGGCCCTATCTTATTTGATAGAGAAAGAGAGAGAGAGAGGGAGAGAGAGATCAGCATTCCATGTAAAATTTAAGCAGAAACCTCCATCCCCATTTCTAAGGTTATACGCTAATTTACTCTAAACATAATGTGAACAAAATTGATTAAACATTAGACCTTGAATAAATCAGAGCGCACACACGAGAAGAAATAAACAACAAAACTGTGCCCAGTCTCTCAACTGATACTAAAACCCTAATACTGTACTTCTTTACACTAAGAAATATCATACACACTGGAAATGATCTTCTTTGCAAATTCGTCGATCCAGAAGAGGGAAACTTTATTGACACATCCTTGAGGATGTATACAACACACGATTACACAGACAGAGCCATACGCAAGTGAGTACAGTCACCAGAGCGTGCGCATTGTCGGCGCTAGTGCCGTGTATACCCTCCTTTTGCAGCGATTCAAGCTGCAGTTCTCTAATGGAGACAATCATAGAGGTACCGAATGTAGTCTTGGGAGGATGGCATGCTACGCAGTTTCCACATGGTGACTCAGTTGGACCAGATCTCGCGCTGGTAGTGCAGACTGTGCAAGATGACATTTCATCCGTTCCAAAATATGCTCAATGGAGGACAGATTTGGGGATCGTGTTGGCCAGCGTGGTTAAGGTACACCTTGAAGATCACGTTGTCTTTTTGGAAAAACGTATCACCTTGTTGGTGCATGAACGGTAACAAAACGGATTGAATGATGATTTCAATGAACTGTGCATTGTTCAATTTCCTCTTCACGATCACCAGGGGAAAACGGCCCCCATAGTACACGGCTTCTGGTGCTGGTGTTGGCCCCGTGTGCCTCTCTCGTATACATTCCAAATTTTAGGATTCCCCTACTCGATGCCACTCACGCGGAAGATCATCATTGCCAATGGAGCAGAAGTGACTCTCATCGCTGAAGACAACACGTCTTTGTTCGTCGTACCATAAGTGCCTGTCGCGACACCATGGGCTGAACGCTGTTGGGCGTGTGCGTAAGATGCCATAGCGGTACATATGATCATGTCTCGTGGTGTGGGTAGCCATATCCTACAATGGGCGTTCTCCTCTGGTGATCATCGAGGGAACATTGAACAGTACACGGTACATTGAAACCATCATTAACCCCGTCTTGATACTGTTCATGCACCAACAAGGCGATATGCTTTTTCATCAGGACAATGCATGTCCACATACTTCCTGTACGGCCCTGGCCAGCCTCACCCGCAGATATGACCCCCATTGAGCATGTCTGGGACCGAATGAAACGTCACCTTGCGCAGTCTGCATGACCACCTCAAAATCTGGCCCAACTGAAGCACTAAGTGGGAATTACTACATTCGGAACGTCTACGATCGTCTCCTTGGGAGATCTGCAGCTTGCATTGCTGCAAAGGAGAGTACACACATTGCACACGCTCTAGTGACTGTACTCACGTGCGTATGGGTCTGTCTGTGTGATCGTGTGTTGTATGTCTCCTCAAGAATGTGTCAATTAAAATTTCCCTCTGCGGAGTCAATGAATTCATGGTGTTCTTTTTTATACATTTTCCAGGAGTGTAATACATTCAGCTAACTGCCGTGCCGCAGTGGATACACCGGTTCCCGTAAGTTCACCGAAGGTAAGCACTGTTGGGCTTCGCTAGCACCTGGATGGGCTATTGTCCGGCTGTGCCGAATGCTGTTGACAAGCGGCGTATACTCAGCCCTTGTGAGGCCAAATGAGGAGGTACTTGAGCGAGAAGTAGCGGCTCCGGGCACGAAAACTGACATAACGGCTGGGAGTGCGAGGCGCTGACACAGAGTAACATATACAGAGAAGAAACTCCCTCTAAACCAGTGTCCTACACTCCCTTCGTGTTCGTAGTTCCGTAAGATGGCAGCAGATGTCAGGCGCTTCCCCGGCTTAGTACCGCTAGACCACACTAGAGGCGCTTTTGAGGGTGTGTGGAGGGGAGACTGAGGGGAGAGCTTGTGCCGCCTGCCACGAGGCCACGGCTGTGTCCGGCTGTCCGGTGTGCTGGCTTTCGAGGGGAGGTGGTGATAGGGACAGTCGCCACCTGCCGACTGCTCTTGTCAGTTTAAAGGGCTGCTTCAGACCTCAGCGCCATTGTGGGACATTTACGGAACTGCTGGAAACGCTCCCTCCCCACACCCCTGAGTGATCGGGCCCTTATGGAAGTTTCCCGTCTGTATATTTTTGTCTGTGGCGCTGACCACGTCCCCCTCCATATCGCACCCATTGATGCCTTCGGGCAGCGGATGACAAGGCGGCCGGTCAGTACCCAGTAGGCCTCTCGAGGCCAGTCGGACGGAGTTTAGTTTTAGTATATACATCCAAGGTGATTAAAAGAAAAAAGGTTTACAAATTTCGATGACTTACAGAGAGAGTTGAGTACATAATAATTGGAGTAGGAAGTCACCCATCAGCGTTACGAGCAACCCTTCGAAACAGTGCGAGAAATCTGTTCTGTGGTAAGCTTTCCATATTTTGGGAGGAGTTGATATGGATCAAAACAAGAAAAAGTGTCCATGAAAATGAGCTGTAAAATACAAATGTTAAGTCTTATAAGCATTTTTCGATAGCGTGAAACACCTCTTCTAGTAGTGCTCACATCAATGAACGAATGCATTTTAGAATCTACATTTATTATACTTTTTTTTTGTTTTGTTTTGGATCATACAATCTCATCCGAAAATATGGGAAGCAAAGAGCTTATAGGATTCACAGTATCGCCATTGGATGTCATTTCCGGATATGGATTCATATTCAAAATATTATGTATTCAGCCGCGCGGGGGTAGCCGAGCGGTCTGGAGCGCCACGTTGCGGATTACGCGGCCTTTCGCTTCGGAGTTTCGATTCCTTCCTCGGGCATGGATGTTTGTGTTGTCTTTAGTATAAGTTAGTTCATAAGTAGTTTGTAAGTTTATGGACTGGTGACCTCGCAGTTAAGTCCCATAAGCTTTACAAACATTTATTTTATTATGTGCTCACTTTCCTCTACAAGTTCTTCAAGTTTGAAAATGTTTCCCATATCACCTTCTATACCCAAATGGCAAAATAGTAACCAAGAGCCGGCCGCGGTGGCCGAGGAGACTAAGGCGCTTCAGTCACGATCTGCACGGCCGCTACGGTCGGGGGTTTGAATCCCCCCTCGGGCATGGATATTTGTGCCGTCCTTAGTATAAGGTAGTTGATAAGTAGTTTGTAAGTTTAGGGACTGATGACCCAGTAGTTATGTCCCTTAAGCTATACAAACATTTGAACATTTTGAGTAACCAAGACAATAGCACAAGATGTCGCTGATTTGGCCCCTCCAAAGTTACCGACATTACAACAAAGAGGGCACGAATTAATGTATAGAAATAACAGCAGAACTCAAGATAACCAACAAAGGGTCTTAGTCCAGTAAATAACAATATGTACCCAACCAAAGCTGACACTTTTAGTTCATGTTGGACAGACAACGCATATACACTATGTGATGTAAAGAACACAGACAAAAAAACAAACCACTGCTACCTACTGCCAGGTACTCCGTATCAGTTACCTCAGTAATTGCAAGACATCATGAGAATGGGGTGCTCCGCGGAACGCAAGAACTTCGAACATGGTCAAGTGATTGGGTGTCACTTGTGACAGAAGTCAGCACGCGAAAATTCCACACTCCTAAACATACGTAGGTCCACTGTTTCTGATATAATAGTGAAGTGGAAACGTGAAAGGACGCGTACAGCGCGAAAGTGTACAGGCAGATCTCGTTTGCTGAATGACACAGACCGCTGACAGTCGGAGAGGGTCTTACAGTGTAATAGGCAGGCATATAACCAAACTGTCACACAGGAATTCCAAACTGCATCAGTACTCCAAGTACTACCCATAAGTCACACATCATGCAGGTCAAAGCTAAACGTTGCCTTGCTTTGCTTAAGGAGCGTAAACACTAGACGAGTTGTGTGCTCATCCGATAGCTGGGTGTGGGTATGGCGAATGTTCGATGAATGTCATCTGCCATCGTATGTAGTGCCGAAAATCGGAGGCGGTCGTGTTACCGTGTGGTCGGGTTTCTCATGGAGGAGGCCTGCACCCCTTGTTGTTTTGCCTAGCACTATCACTGCACAGACCTACATTGATGTTTTAAGCACCTTCTTGCTTTTGAATGTTCAAGAGCAATTAGAGGAAGGCGTTTGCAACTTTCAACACAATCGAGCACCTGTTCATAATGCACGGCCTATGGCAGGATGCCGACCGCGGTGGCCGAGGGGACTGAGGCGCTCCAGTCGCGGTCTGCACGGCCTCTACGGTCGAAGGTTTGAATCCCCCCTCGGGCATGGATATTTGTGCCGTCCTTAGTATTAGTTAGTTCATAAGTAGTTTGTAAGGTTAGGGACTGATGACCCCGTAGTTAAGTGCCATAAGCTATACAAACATTTGAACATTCCTATGGCAGTATGGTTAGACGACATGGACTGTCCTGCACAGAGTCATTATCCTATAGAATACCTTTGGGATATTTTGGAATGCCGTGCCAGGCGTCACCGACCTACATCGATAATTCTTAGTGTAGTACTCCGTCAAGAATGGGCTACCTCTTCTTTTCATTCGGGCTGTTTGAGATCCGACCGTTCGAATCAGACAATATCAGACAAGCTATTAGTGGGTCAAAGGGGGGGTCCCAATTGGAAATAAGTGGGTGAGGCTTGCCAGTGCCGGTATACGCCCTACAACCAAGGAAATCCTATGGGCTGCCATTCCCCAAGAAACCTTCTAGCACCTGTTTGAAAGTATGCCTGCGAGAGTGGAAGCTGCCATGAAGAATAAGGGCGGGCCAACACCATATTGAATTCCAGCATTACCGGTGGAGTGCGCCATGAATTTTTAAGTCATTTTTAGTCAGGTGTCCGGGTACTTAGTGTAGATAATGTAGATACATAGTGCAGATAGCTGTCATAAACAATGAAACATTAATCACGTTTGCAACCTGTAGCTATGAAGACAAAGAAAAAGTTAAGTTCTACCTTCTGATCCTTATGGACCAATCAGGCGTCACCTGCCGTCGTTTCGTCCTCTGCCGGTGCTGTTAGCGGATGCGGCATGAAGGGACACGCGAACAACACACCGCCCTGACAATCGTTGTCATGTATCTTGGAACCGCTACTAACTGGACAATTGCCTCTTCAGGTGGCTTCACGAAGCTGAGCGCATTCCGTTCCGGTACTCTCTCCAAGGAAACTTATCTGGCAGTACAGAGACTCGATCCTGGATCCTCCACATGGCAGTCAGCCTCAAAACCGGTTACGGGGATGGACAAGGCAAATAAAAGCAGATGCAAAACAGAAAAAATCCTAAGAATATCAAGCAGCAAACTACTCTACAAATTCCAAGCATAGCCTCAAGTTTCACAAATATAAATCCAA
Organism: Locusta migratoria; assembly: GCA_026315105.1. Lineage (NCBI taxonomy): Eukaryota > Metazoa > Arthropoda > Insecta > Orthoptera > Acrididae > Locusta > Locusta migratoria. The sequence continues at coordinate 223,589,458 of CM048746.1, forward strand.
ATTGGTCACACCAAGAAACCTCTCTTCTAATGGTAATAGAAGAACCTGCAACAAGCGCTTCCTGACGCCCAGATGCTCTGCGTCCCCTGGTCACGGGAAGTCAGAAAGTGTCCACTCCCACAGCCAGAACGATGCCTCGTGTCTCTAGCTCACATATCTACCTCGCGCTTCACCACGCTTTCTACTTGATTTGCTGGCGGCTGCTCCCATGCCCCAACTTGCTATAACTTCGCTGTGGTTGGAATGGCGACAGTTGCGTCCGCTCTCTTATGGAGCCCACAACGGCACCATCGACTTACTGGGCAACGATGACAATATTTTGACAAGATTGGATCGCATGCTATTTGTAGCCCCAGTACCACTTCATCATGGCACTTGTAATGGAACATAAAGACTGTTATCTTTCGCTGATTTTCTACAAGTCATTAAGAAACCTATTAGCAGGTTGCTGCCATGAGAACGTGGAAGTTACAGCCGAAATTTGAAAGCCTGACTTCAGTATTGATACACCTACAAAGTTTCTAGAAGAAAATGCCAGACAGAAATTCTGAGGTTAACCCTTGGTACAAAACTGATGTACGGGAATCAGTTCATTGCATTTTATCATGGTAAATTATACTAGGTCCCTGACTGAATTGCATGGGGAAACGCTAAGAAAGGAAATATCAAATACATAGGTGAAAGTGAGGTTAAATTATGAGGCACACGAAGATTAAAATTGAAAAAGAACAATTAAATAATTCGCAGTCTCTGTTGAAATATTTCTTATTACTCCAATAACGCGTTTCGCACTGTTAGGGCATCATAAGACAGGAAACAAATGTTTTATTACAGTCCGTGTACCTGGCGAGCAGCGAATTTAATATGACTAAGGTGAGTAAATTTTGAAAAGTCAGAACTTATTTGGGCGGAGGTGGAGCCACAAAATTATTTAAAGCTGTGGGGGAAGTAGCTTAATTTGTGTTCTGTCATTGTGCCCCTGCAAAGAGGTAAACGTTCAAAGTACGGCTCATGGTGAGACGTTTCAATGGTATCGCAGTTTTTAGTAGAACATAAAATACGTCCATTGTTTTGGGTGTGCAGCTCTTACGATTTCCGTGTTTGCAGTCATAAATTTCGGGTATGAGGTTTACCTGATTCGCAAAACACTGTTTTTAATTGTTACCCAAAGATGTTTCGACACATCTATTTATTTATAGCTGTGAAAATCAAAATAAAATTATTTTAGTACTAATCTTTTTTTATTGAAAATTAGGCCAAAATTCGTATGTCTTATTTTTGGTTATTATCTTGGCTTTACACTGCGTAATCATGTAGGACCCTTTTTCCATAGACCTTGATAGAGCTGTCATCTGCAACCAAATAACTCTGGGTGAACATTGTGATGAGTTAACACGCTGTTTCGAGTGTGAAAACGTTAATTTTTTTTTTTTTTTTTTTTTTTTTTTTTTTTTTTTTTTTTTTTTTTTTTGTGAGCAGAGATATTTCGATCATCAGAATGTATTGTCTATTAGGTACGGTTCGTTTAGGAGCACACTTTCTCTTCTGTGTTTCTGTGGACAACACACAAACAGTACACATATTTCGCGGATTTTTCTTTCACTATCACTCTACTCTTTGGCAAAATCGACTGTGTAAGCACCGTTATAGTGCACACCTACTTATTCTGTCTTCATATGTTTTCCGGTGAGAATGGCGGTGGATTTGAAGTTTGTATACTTTTTCTTTTCGCCCGCCCGCGCGACTGTGTATTGTGTGTGTGTGTGTGTGTGTGTGTGTGTGTGTGTGTGTGCGCGCGTGTGTGCCCGGAGTGGAGAAGATATAAAATGCAATAATACAGTGGGAGGATGAGAGTTTCAGAAAAAGATAAATTAAAATTGAATATTGTTTCGTTAGGAAGTATTTTCTGAAGGAACTTACCTGGAGTGTACCATTGTAGAGGAGAGAAACTACTTCTTTCCCATTGAGTTCCCGAACCATTTGCGTAAGACTCGCTTGTTGAGTGAACCTACCAGTAACAAATCTTCGCATCAGCCTATAATCTCTTCAATGTCTTCTCTTAAAACTATCTGATGGCGATTCCTAAAATTTGAGCGGTTGCACCAGTGTTTTACACACTGTCTCCTTTACAGATGAACCACTTATTCCCTAAATTCTCCCAATAAACCGAAATCGACCATCCGCATTTCCTACAAGAGGTCTTTACATGCTCGTTCCACTTTATATCGCTCCACAGCGTCAGGCCTAGATATTTAATAGACGCGATTGTGTCAAGCAGCTCTCTACTAATTCTGTTTTGAACATTATACAGTTGTTTTTCCTGCTCATCTGAATCACCTTACATTCCTTATATTTAGAGTTAGTTGATATTCAGTATAACAACTAAAACTTTATTCAAACAACTTACGGTGTCCGCCGGGTAACGTCGTCGACAACCGCCAATATTTACACAGAAGGACACCCTGCCATTCTCAAGGAACAACTGCACTCAAGGAAGCAATGTGGAAGCGTATTTAATACCTCGGTTTGCAAAGGGCAAACAAGGAAGATAACACACACAGTACAAGTGTTTGTTTTAAAATGTTTGTAACTCTATCGGACCAAACTGCGTGGTCATCAGTCCGTAGCTTACAAACTACTTAAACCTAGGTAAACTAAACTAAGGACAAACACACACACCCATGCCTTAGGGAGGACTCGAACCTCCACGGTGAGCAACCGCGCGCTCCGCAGCGAAACGCTTCAGACCGCTCGGCTACTCCACCGCGGCCACAGTACAAGTCACTGCAGAGTCAACACAACCAAAGATGACCAATCTTCAAAAATATCGATAGTGACTGTTAATCAACAGGTGAGGCAGCATTGTCGTTTGGCCTCATGGTAGTGAGAATTTAAACGCTAGAAATAATAAATAAATAAATAAAAATCTCAAAAGGAAGCTCTTCAACTCGGAGTACGAAGTGGACAGAGGCCTCACTCTTTGTCATAGCCACAGGAATTCTGGGAACAGGGACTCCTGGTCGATAAACAGTGGGATAATAGTGCTCAGGGCTCAGATGTTTACTTATAAATACTTCAGTTATACCCATAGTGCCGTTTCGTACGTTTTCATTTGAACACCTCTTGAAGATGTAGCTATTTCTGTCATTTTATCATTCCTACTGATCTACATGTTGAACCACGTTACTGCACTAATTCAATACATACCACTTCAATACACAAGTGGTGGATGGGGCGTATGACATCCCAGTACTAATTCTACACCAACGCACCTGCATCTCTTCTAAGTGACCAGTACTATTTTTTTGTCCGATTTGTGTCGTTGTTTCCTAAACTGGAACGTATACCAAGCAACATCGCGTTTAAAATTCCGTTGCAGCTTCCGCATTACGACACATCAACTCAACCCACAATGCAGCGGGTAGTGTTACTCTATTTTTAACTTACATAAGCAGCTAATTAGAAAGTGTTCTAGTTGAATTTGAAATGGCTGCAGCTAATCACTCTTCTTGTTAGGGTTGTCAAAATCTCACTTTTACACACTGCTGCGGTCGAGATCTGCACTTAACAGAAATGTCTGCCACATTTACGAAACCAGTAAATTTCTCTGATGATGCAGCACTTAAGCTTTTGTTTTGGCTCTAGTACAGGTTTCGCATTGTCTTTATGAATCGGTATTTAACCAGATCCTTGTCTATGTGAATAATTTCAGTGAATATAATCGACAGAAAAAAACGTTCTAGTTGAACAAATTATCACTTCTTCACCTGAAGAAGCTATATGATCAATTAGTACTAAGGCATGTAGGAATTAACAGTAACTAATGACATAAGGCAGTTGAAGAGGTTTGAAATAAAAATTGGGGAGCACCGTGCCCTCGCTCTATCTGAGATAACCTCACTGTCGCGACGCAAGGACATGCGTAATTGTGCGGAGGATTTGATGCGAGGAGACGTGGATGCCCTGGTTCTCGCAGACTGGCGTATCGGGCCGGCGTATCCCAAGCGAAGTGATAGCATGCCATTATACGCGTGGCAAAGGTCGCCGCCCGCGGTTCCAATACTGTTCATGTCCATTCAGAAAGCCGCCGAACAGAGATAGCCAAGAAAATGTTGCAGAGGTGTGATGTCCACTTTATTCTTCTTCACTCAGACTGAAAGCTTCTGCGCCATCAAACCGTTGTCTTATTGCACACACAGAGCCGACACTACTTTGAGGAGGGGGGGGGGGGGGGGGTGGTGGCGTGCCATCGAACAGGGCGACAGATTTCTGGGACGCCACATTTTTAAGTAGTTCCAGATGAGTAGACTAAACAACACAGTGAAAAGTGGAAGTATCTTGCATAAATTAAGAATAAGTTGGAAATTCAAGGTTTTACCGGTACTGAAAATCATCTACGATACTGAAACACTGCACTCATTTACGAAATAATCCTTGACTCCAAGAAAAACTAGAGATATTTATTGCTGAATACATTGATACAGGCAACAGTGATTTGCTCTATCCTAAAATAAACAAACACTATGCAATGTTATTACACAGAAGATTGAGCCGATGTGTTCGACAGCGGTCGGGCTCCTCCGCGTGACCTCGTTGCCCAGAATTTGACCTGCGTGGAAACAGGCGCGTCATTGATCCTTTGTGTTAATTATGTGCCGCGATGATAAATGTAATGCGTTTAACCATCCCTGGTTGCTTGGCGAGTATTCTGGCATCGATAAATTTTATCTTTTTGCTGCAACCTTCCTGGTGCTCCGCTACTGCCGATTTATTGTGTTGGCCTAATCGAATGTAGCGTTCATGTTCGCGTATGCGCGTTGCCACTGCCCTCCCTGTCTCACCTATGTATACTTCCCCACACTCTCATTCCACCATGTATACTCCTGATGCGTGTAGTGTCTCTATCTTGTCCTTTGTGGAACCAAGTATATCCTGGATCTTGTGACTACTATAGAAGAAAAGCTGGACACCAACCCGGCGAAGATGTTTAGCAATCGAATCTATGACTTTTTTTTACATACGGTAAGCGTGCTGCTAGCTGCTTTTTATTGACTTCCTGCCTACTGCTGTTTCTTTTATTTGATCCATGGCGGTGTGAATTACTCTATAGTTGTAGCCATTAGCCAGAAATGTTGTTTCTAGTTTGTTGAGCTTAGCTGTTTTGTTGTCTTCATCACTTAGGCGCTGCGCGCGAATCGTCAGTGAGCGGATAACAGAGTTCTTCTGTGCTGGGTGGTGGTTTGATTGGGCGTGCAAATACCTGTCGGTATGTGTAGGCTTCCGATATACCCTGTGCCCAAGTGTGCCTTGCCTTGGTCTATAAACATCCACATCTAGGAATGGCATAACGCCATCCTTCTCGAACTCTAATGTAAAAGTTTGTTATTATCGAGTATTAATTTAAGTGTTACGATGCCCTTTTCTGAAGTGGAGTCTTGTACGGGAGTGAAATGTGGACGATAACTAGTTGAGGCATAAAAGATGACGGAAAATTTCGAAATGTGATGTTAGAGACAATGGGGTACGAAGCTTACCTTAACTGAAAGAAGGGCTCGATTGGTATGTCATTTTTTTGAGGCATCAAGGAATCTTCAGTTTAGTATAGGAGGGTTGTGAATGTGTGGAGGGGGCGGTTGGAGGAGGGGGGGATCGGAAAGGGAGAACAAGAGACGAATGCCGCGGTGGAGTGACCGAGGAGTGTAAGGCGCCTCGCTGCGAAGCGCGCGGTTGCTCGCCGTCGGAGATTCGAATCCGTCCTTGTCCTTAGGTTAATTTAATTAGATTAAGTAGGTGTTTGGTCTCATAGATTTACAAACATGTGAACATTTTTTGAAGAGACGAATACAGTAAGTAAGTTCAAAAAGCTGTAGGTCGCCGTTCATATTCGATTCGGAGAGTAAGGGGACTGTGCAGATTAGAGTAATGTGGTGAGCTACACTAAACCTTTCTGTGTAATGAAGATCACAACACACACTGAAAAACTGACGACTGTGCACGGACTCGTGTAGCCAGTGTCACGCTCGCTCGTCTCCTGGATCTGCGATGGGAGCAGACCGTTGACAGATGGAGCCGGCCGTATCGCATGGCCTGTGGGGGACCCGGCCTCCGTCTCTGGAGCTACGCTATCACTCGTCGCAAGGAATTTCCGGGCGTCGTTCCAATTGCTAGAAAGAAGCCTTGATGCCGCTGTCCTTGCGTTAAATCGAGGGCACAGTACTCTTGTCACGCACGGCTCCAATTGAACCAAAACAGAACGTGCAAATAGCCAGGTCCATCGCTAGTCTTAATGTCCAGAAATTTGTATTTAAGTTTTGTACACTAACTGCACTGTTCCACAGTAAAAGTCTTTACGTCATAAATCTGTCGTTTGTAAAAAGAGCGAACAAATCGTCGACCTGTGGTGTCACGTTGGCGTTAAGTACACATAGACAACGTTACACATAAACAATGGCAACAAAGAGAGTAAAAATAATTGTAATCTGCTTATTACAGATTTCCAAATTCAAATGTTCAAATGTTTGTTAAGCTTATGAGACTTAACTACGGGGTCATCAGTCCCTAAACTTACAAACTACTTATCAACTACCTTATACTAAGGACGGCACAAATATCCATGCCCGAGGGGGGATTCAAATCCCCGACCGTAGTGGCCGTGCAGACCGTGACTGGAGCGCCTCAGTCCCCTCGGCCACCGCGGCCGGTTACAGATTTCCCGTGCAGTTAGTGTACAAAACTTAAATACAAATTTCTGGACATTAAGACTAGCGATGGACCTGGCTATTTTTCTACACGCTCCTTTTCTCCCGTTCAAGCTTACCTTTCGCTCTCCAATTATGCTTTCTTTGTATATAACCGCTGCGTAGTGGCCGAGCGGATTGAGGCGCTACGCTCCGATGGGCGAGGCTGCTCCCTGTCGGGGGTTAGAATTCTCCCTCGGGAATGGATGTTTGTGTTGTCTTTAGTATAAGTTATAGTTTATAAGTAGTAGTTTGTAAGTTTAGGGACTGATGACCCCGAAGTCGAGTCCCATAGGCTTAACAAACATTTGAACATTTGTATAGATTTTGCTGCTGCACCCAATTGATGGAAGAGGAGAAATATATAAGTATTGTCGATATTTGGAACTTCAGAATAAGGGTGTAGTCAAGAGCAAGATCCTTGCCTGACGTTTCGCCTTCTTCTGCTGAAGACGTCTTCGAAGGCTTTGCAGAAACTGGTTCACATTTAGATGTCTTCTCTGTACATCATAGCTTAGAAATTATTTCGTCTTACTAGAACTACGGTGTGAGAGAATCAAATTTGATGATTTCCAGGTTTTAGTGCATGATCTGTTTATGTAACATTTTGCTGATGAGATCTGTGACTGTTTTTTACATATGGAAGAAAAACTTTGTCTTTAATACGTTCTTTTTTGCTTTTTCTCAATTAGACCTTCTTCGATGCAGATCTCAATTTCTTTTTCAGAGTAGCCGTTTCTTCTGACGTCGTCCTTTCAAATGTAAGAAAGGTCATAGACCGCATCAATAAAATACTTAAGAACACATATTATTGTTACGATATTTGAATCAGTGAGATAGGTCCAAGAATAAATACCGTCAAAGATAGGAATGGCAGATAAATCAGCGTTAGTGGAACATGCACTAGGACATGGAAACCACGAAATTCCATTATCTGACACCGTAGTTTTAGCAAGACGAAATAATGATTACCTTAGGATGACGTTGAAATTCTGAAGCACAAAAACAAAACGAAGAGGGACTTAAATTAGACAAACTGACTTTGGTGATAAATACGTACATCGTAGGCAGTCATCTCATAACGTTATGAGCCTACCATTGCGTGGATACGCGTGAACAATATGGTCTGCTGACCCGACTCAAGTGTGAACTAGTGTCTACAAAGCCTCCGAAGATGTCTTCATTAGAAGAAGACTAAAGTCAGGCAGGGGATATGTCATGAACTACGGCTTTATTCCCCGGTATATGATGTCGACAATAATTCAACAACGGATCATGAAACCCTACATTCAATATAAAATTAAATCTCAAGACTGATGCATTTTCTTGCATTAAATTCCCTTCGCCTTTCTTATGTAAATAAATCATATAACCCTTTTTGACAGGTGGTTGCCGATTGGCAGTTATTTCTATCACTCGTAATTATTCGTTAAATTGTAATTTGAATACTTCAGTAGGGATGTAGAATATTCTTTCAAGACCGGAACTCGAACCTGAATATGCTCTGCGGTATTGGTGGAACTAGTACAAATGTCCTTTAGATAAGCATGCATGTCTAAAGGATATTTGTGCTGGTTCAATTGATAAACACGGACAGTAAACATCTTTTTAAGTGGGCCACAGCAAGGCTTGGACATGTGCCTGATTTACATAGAATATTCTCGGTCCGGGAGGAATGCGCGCATAGCGTATGGTTAGTTAACGCGCTCGATCGCGAAAACGGTAAACCCGGGTTCGAGTCACGAAGTCACAATGGGTAATACATCTGCACCCATTGCATCTGAGGTCTTGACATTAAAATTTATATGTCGTAAATGAAGCACTGAAAACAGTCGTAGTGTGTTGTAGTGATAAAGTGTTGGGACGCTCAGACAAAGGGTCCTACATTGGTGAGACCCAAGCTCTCTGAACATTTTAATTTGAATATAAAGTGTTATTAACTTCTAGATGTATTGAGAACTGTTTTGGAAGTTTTTGCGAGTGTATATATACTGTGTAAACATCCGAGTGGAATCAAGGAAGGAAGGAAGGAGGGAAGGAAGGAAGGAAGGAAGGAAGGAAGGAAGAAAGGCAGATTAGGGTATAATGTGCTGCCAACAAAATGGTCATTAGAGACAGAGCTCAGGCTCGGATAGTTTTGTCAGAGATGCCAAAAGAAATCGCCCGTGCCCTGTGAAGGGAACCATTCCGGCATTTGCCTGGAGTGACGAAGGAAAGTTACTGAAAACCTAAGTCAGGATGGCCTGCGACGGGTTTGAACCTCCTTCCTGCCGAGTGCAAGTCCAGGGTGTTAGCACAACGCCACCTCGCTCGTAGGGCGGGAGTCATTTTATTCTATGCTCTTGTACGTGTGTGACAAGTATTTAACCCTAGAAATACCGGATTTTTCTGTACCCCTAGTAGTGCCATGTGGGTCATTTTAAACCACACTAGGAAGCTGCCATTTTATTCATATTTGAGTGGTGTTTTGGGCATCTAAGTGTTGAGATTACATACACAAAGACTCTAATGTACAAGAAAAATATTATTTGTTTTATAAAATGAATAGTACACAGTCAACAGTTAAATATTTAGAAATAAATGTAATTTTCATTTTACGTTTTACAGAAGAAATTCTAGCCTTCCATCGAACATCATTCAAACAAGTAGCCAAAATAATTTTAAATTGTCTATCTTTATAGAAAGATTGAAACGGAGTCAAAACATACGATTTATGGGTATAGTAATAGTATTTTTACCTTTACTGACATCTAAGGTAAGTACCGAATATTTGCAAAAGAATCTTAAATGCAACATGTTTCCTTGCTTATTGCAATCGAGGAATAAAAATATCTGAACAAACGATTTCAGTCTATAATTGTGTTTGGAGATATTTAGGAACAAATAGTTGACAGTATTTTCTAAGCTGCGTTAGACTCACAGTTCAGACATGGGCAGAGTTTTGGTATGGCAGCTTTTGCATACATACTTGTTGCAGTTGAAACAACAGTTTGATGTTTCTTTTCCCTGTCGTTTATAGGAAAAATGTTTTGACAATGCCTTCTATCTCCATATTAGCCATTTTCGATGCCAAATGCTTGCAAGGGGAGTTTACAAGGGAAAGGAAGCTCATCTGATACTCTGAGAATGAATTCTTGTCGTGGTGTCTCCTTACATGTCTACAACTTAAAAATAGTGTGAGCATTGATCACTGCAAGGTTAAGAATATTGTAAAAGGCATGCAAAGGCCATCTGTGGGTGCCAGCTTGAACACTAATATCTTGCCATTTCGTCATCTATACCAATTCCGCTCTTGGTTTCATTATAAAACTACACAGTTTCTGGAAGTTTCTTCTCAGTATTGTCATTGACATTACATCCAGCATGCATGTTACTCGGAATAAGGATACTCGTAAATCTGACAGCTGAAGAACAGAACAAAGAAAGACATACAGTGGACAGCATGCTTACTGGTCCAGAAACTTAGGTATAATGGTACATGTTTACGTTGTGCAAGAGATAAATCACTGTCGGATGATTCAAATTCTGTTTGCCTATCATTTGATACATCTAAATCACTGAGTCAGCAGTTTTCACTGGAACAAAATCGTCGTCTTCCTCTGCAATCGTCTCACTACCAGATTCGTCACTTTATTTCGTTGGTGAATCGTCGATAGTAGAGAATTTCGGCATTCGTGAGACCGCATCACCTTCAATGACGCAAACTCGCCACAATAAACCACAAGCTCACATCGCTGCCACCCAGAATGACTGAAGCTACTCAGCTTGGTCAAAGGCATAGACAGGAAACATAAAAAAAATGTTCAAATGTTTGTAAATCTATCGGACCAAACTTCGTGGTCATCAGTCCGTAGCTTACAAGCTACTTAAACCTAGGTAAACTAACCTAGGGACAAAAACACACACCCATGCCCCAGGGAGGACTCGAACCTCCAAGGCGAGCAACCGCGCGCTCCGCGCGAGACGCTTTAGACCGCTTTTTTTTTTAAAGTTTTATCGAAACCGGGCTTCCTGTGTGAAAGCCAGGTATCCTAGACACTTTTTTTTTTTTTTTTTTTTTTTTTTTTTTTTTTTTTTTTTTTTTTTTTTTTTGACGGGCCTCCTTTCCACGCCTTCAGCTCGGCCTTACGCTCATCATAAGTCGCCTTCTTTGGCGCAGGCTTCATTGCCTTTATGTAAATCAATGTTTTCTTCTATAGTACGTTTGATGCACCTTCTTCTTCTGTGTGGCTTTCATTGAATAATAATTCTCCTTTGATTGTTTTCGAAAAACGCCCTCATGGGCGTTATGATTTTAAATTAAGGTAAACGGAAAGCAATTATTTTTATCTTCCTTCTCGTTTTTGTAAACCTTTTGACACTTTCCTTGTCGTCACTGCTTTATTTGATACCAGTTATATGTTCCAGACTGAAGTAGAACAGAAACATAATAAATAAGTATGAAAATAATGAGTTAATTTTTTTTCGCATTTCGTCGCATGTCGTAGTTTAACGTATTGTCACTTCAAGCCGATAACAGTACAATGAGGAATCTTTGAAACAAATCTTTGTATCTAGGTCGACGTAGTAACTTGTGATGTTCCGTTGATAACAATTGTAAAAAGTCAGATAAGGATTTCTTTTTATAGGTGATGCTGTAGTACACATAATATCCAATGAGTCAGGCGTAACTGTTATTTTTGGCGTTAGGAAAGAATTTCCAGTCTGGGTGCAAAATGTGCGTAGTCGTGATATTCATTGTACTAGTTCGTGTTATGAGAGACAACTTTTTCCTTGTCCAGGTTCTAACGTCCATCACCCCTTTTCGGAATGACTCAAACTGAGCCCTAATATATTCCTGAATCACGGAAATGTTTATTAGTTCACAGTCAATAACAAAGTCATTCCACTGTAGGTGAAGTTGAACTTATATGCTGGCTGAAGTCCATTGCGTTGTGAGCTGTCTTCGGCATTCACTAAAGCATTTAATTTTACAGGATCTTTTCGTAAATTAAAACCATTTCAGTTGATATGGAAACTATTTTATTTCCACTTAAACATCGCACAATCAAGAAATGCAGCAGCAAGCCAACAGAGCTGCTTACAGGTTTCTGGCCACTCAAAAACTGAATAAAACATGGTTTCTCTCCAACATCTTTCTGCGTAACCACGTAATGATGACAAAGTTTTGTAATTCACAATTAAACAGTATTCTTTTACATTAAATATGCCAAAATACAGAAATTAAAACATTACATTTAAACTTTGACTATTTATGTCAATGTACGTACATGTTTCATGAAATTTGTATTTAATGTGGTACACAAATTTAAAGTCACCCTTTTGACTAGTGTTTACAGTGCTCAAATTATTTACATTATGTGTGTTTTCAAAATGCACACATATTTGTTTTGCCAATAGTGTGTAGGCGTATTATTGTTGTGACGTGGAATTTTAATGTGTTTCAGTTTGTGGTCAAATTATTTATTAATACGGATTTGTATATGGTTGTCGTAGTTTTGTTAATTTCGAAGATAGTTTCTTAGTACCAAACGGATTATTGATTTTAGTGCATGAAAAATTGTCAGTATTTAACTTAGGATCTAGATATATATAAAACATGGTCTGCCCTAATTTATTTAAACAAAAGGTATATATGAAATCATGTTGTGCAATAGTTATAACATGTAGTATTGCTGTTTTTATACAAATTAGCATCTATATAGGTTCAGCAATTTCCGAAACTAAGTGTAATGCAGTTTTAGTGTTTGCAGCTATTATTTACGAAAGTATTAAAAACTGAAAATTACGTAAAAGGTTAGCCAAAGTTATATTTAAATCAATGTACTATTTTTTAAAATCGTTTTACTAATAGTGTTAATAGAATTTCAATCTGAAGGCGAAAATGTGATCTCACATGTCCGGTAATGAAGTTTTACTTTAGGTATCAGATATTTCGTGTTTCTATGTTGGCAACTGATTTTTAGGAGTTTGCAACATAGCAGAAACGTTACAAGGTCCATATCTCCGTTTGATCCCTGCAAGTGAACTTACGCGCGAGGGAGTCAACGAGAAGACATGCATTGCAATATGGAGTCGGGCGAAGTTTGATGTTATATAGTTTTTCTCCTGTAGCGATGGCGTTGTTGACAACCTCGTACCAGACAGCTCGAACGTGAAACGGAAGCACGGGATTCTGAACATTTTTCCATATCCAGAATGAAACTTCACTCTGCAGCGGAGTGTGCGCTGATATGAAACTTCCTGGCAGATCAAAATTGTGTGCCGGAACCGGGACTCGAACCTGGGACCTTTGCCTTTCGCGGGCAAGCGCACTACCGACTGTGCTATCCCGACACGACTCACGATGCCGCCTCACAACTTTACTTCCGCCAGTACCTCGTCTCCTGCGAGGTACGAGGTACGAGGTACGAGGAGACGAGGTACTGGCGGAAGTAAAGTTGTGAGGCGGCATCGTGAGTCGTGTCGGGATAGCACAGTCGGTAGTGCGCTTGCCCGCGAAAGGCAAAGGTCCCAGGTTCGAGTCCCGGTTCCGGCACACAATTTTGATCTGCCAGGAAGTTTCATATCAGCGCACACTCCGCTGCAGAGTGAAGTTTCATTCTGGAAACATCCCTTAGGCTGTGGCTAAGCCATGTCTCCACCATATCCTTTCTTCCAGGAGTGCTAGTCTTGCGTGTTTGCAGGAGAGCTTCTGTGAAGTTTGGAAAGTAGGAGACGAGGTACTGGCGGAAGTAAAGTTGTGAGGCGGCATCGTGAGTCGTGTCGGGATAGCACAGTCGGTAGTGCGCTTGCCCGCGAAGGGCAAAGGTCCCAGGTTCGAGTCCCGGTTCCGGCACACAATTTTGATCTGCCAGGAAGTTTCATTTTTCCATATGTTCTTCCACTAAAGCCCCTTGTGTTTCGACTGGATTGAATGCGGTGGCTGCATTTTTGTAATTTCAGTATACAGGTTTTTTGTTGTTAGTCCGTTACAGTCTGCGTCGATGTAACTTAATTCTAAATAATAATTGCGAACATAGGCCAGACTGCTATTTATTCCACCTACATTCACCGGAGGCCTTTTGTCGCCAGGGTCTAGACATGCAAAAAGTCGGTTCGTGATCGTGTTCAGGTTGCTTTGCAGCATCTTCATTGTTGCATGTATGAAGATGGCCGTGCACTGGGCGTGAATGTTTTTCACACCGAGCGCTCCTTGCAGGCGTGATAACGTTGCGGTCGCAAAGGGAGGTTTAAAAATGTTTCCCCTCCAAATAAACCAACAAGCAATCGCTAAAATTCGGTTACGCTGTGGTTAAGCTGTTCAACTGTTTGTTAAGCTTAAGGGACTTAACTGTGGGGTTATCAGTCCCTAAACTTACAAACTACTTATGAACTACTTACGAACTAGGACGGCACAAATATCCATGCCCGAGGGGGGATTCGAACCCCCGACCGTAGTGGCCGTGCAGACCGTGACTGGAGCGCCTCAGTCTCCTCGGCCACCGCGGCCGGCTAAAATTCGGTCCGCTATCTTAGGGGGTATTGGTAACACTGCAGCTGTATGGTATACTTTACTAAATACGTAGGTGTTGACAAAATCCGCTCTCTGGAAACGATCCAACGATCGGACATTGTGTTCCTTAATCGTGAATCGCAAACTATTCAACTTCTGCGTAAATTTTAGGTTGCTCATATGTAGTGGATTGGCTGTGATTTTCAGCCCGAGTTGTGTCCTCTCCTTGGTTTCCTGAAGCCACCTTGGTTGTTCCGTGTTTGTCTGAGGACCTAACATCAATATTCTAGACTTTTCCATGTCGAGTTTTGCACCACTAGCACTAGTATATTTTTCTACAACCTGCCGTGATATATCGAGTTCTTGTGGGTTGTTGACGACCACGCTCACATCATCCGCGTACGCATGACATACTGTTCTGCTATTTAAAGTCCGGAGACCTTGTAGTTTGGCGTGGAATCCCTTGAGGAGCGGTTCGATGCCGAGTGCGTACAGTGTTGAGGAGAGAGGGCATCCTTGCCGCACCCCTCGCTTAATCTTCACAGCTTCTGTTAACTGACCATTTATTTTGAATTTGGACTGTGTGTGTCCAATGGACTCCCGTATAATACTAACGACCTGTTAGTTGTACCCCATGTTGCGCATCGTTAGTAGTAAGTACGTGTGGCTGATTCTGTCGTAAGCTTTTTCGAAATCCAAAAATACGACTGCGAGCTTACTTTTAGTAATCCATGTTAAGTTTGAGAGGTCCCTGCATTCCGCCAAAACGTGTGCCATTTTTCTTCCGGTCGCCGGGTGTGCATGATATGATCCTAAAACTTCATTCTGTCATTGATCAGGCGTGTAAATATTTTGAAATCCGAATTCAACAGAGTTATAGGACGGTACTGTGTTATCATCGTCGCATTTCGAGTTTTTGGCACATGAACCACCATGCCTTCCGTGAAGGTTGGTGGTAATTCACTAATAGACAGGAGTTCGTTGTACATTTTAGTAAGCTCAGTACCGATGACGTCCCAGAACCTTACGTAAAATTCAATAGGCAAGCCATCTGTTCCAGCGGCTTTGTTACGTGGCGCGTGCTTTAAAAGTGCTTTCACCTTTTCGTCAGTGAATTCTTCTAAAATAGATACGTTATCTTCTTGGGTTAGTTGAGTTGTAACCTCGGATAACACATCCTCTTCTTCGGTGTCTTGGTACAGTGATTCGGAGTAGAGTTGTTGATAGTAATTCAGAATGCACAGTTTTACCGCCCGTTGGTCACAGTAGACATGGCCCTGCTCGTCTTTTATGTGGGTTATTATTTTCTGTTTCGCCCTCTTGGATTCACGAATGATGTGGTAAATTGACGCTTCTTCATTGCAGAGGTCATTTATGTTGCGTGCGCGTACTATCTTGCCCTGCCCCGATGGGCTAGTCAAGGATATAAGTTTGGCCTTGGTACGTTTAATTCGAGCAAAATTGTCTGCTGGATTAACCGAATTGGCGTAGAGCTCCCTTAGACAGGTGAAAAATACTTCCATTGTTCTCTTCCTCCAATAGTTTTTCTGTCTGGCGTACTGTATGATGGTTTTCCGGATCTGTGGTTCGGCACGGTTTATCCACCAAGCCAAGCGTTCTCGGTATCGGGCTTGAAGTCGAACGCATCTGTTCCATGTGTCAATTACATCCTGTCTTAAGCAGTCGTCTTGGAGAAGTGAAAGATTTAACTGCCAGACTCCACGTCCAAGAAAGATTTTGCTGCGCGAGTTTCACCCATACGTGATACGCACAGTGGTCTGAAAAACTAACTGGCCATATTTCGCAGTTTCTCACGGATCTGGAAAGGTCTGTTGTGCAGTAGATACGATCTAATCTGCTAGCGGACGGTGATTCCGTGGGAGTTCGGTCTCAGGTTTATCCAGCTGTCTACCATATGGAGGCTCTCCGTTAAAACGTGAAGCTCGTCACAATAGTTAAAGTTAGGAATTTGGTCCTCTCTGCGAAGGACGCAGTTAAAGTCTCCTCCTAAAATTATGTTCGAATTCGCCCTCGGAATGAGACGGGGCAAGTCGTCCCGATAAAACTGGCTTCGACTACGTCTATTTTCAGTGCCTGATGTTAATTATAAGGATATCTTGTATTTGAAACGAGATGCCGCGGCCGTTTTCAAGCAGTGCTGTCATTTCGTAATGTATGCCATTTCGTACCAATACAGCAGTTCCACTTTCTTGTCCAATATTAAAATTCACGTCGTAGCCATATATATTGCCTGAATCTGTAGTACAAACTTCCTGGAGCATGAGTATATCGATATCCGCAGCATAAATGTAATCTTTTAAAGCTTATACTTTTCGTGCGGATTCTAACCTATTGATGTTTAAGGTTGCGACTTTATAATCCTGCATGGGTCTATGTGGATTTAATCCTCCATTTCTTCAGCCCATGCAGTTGGCTTATCCGGTGGGTGGTGTCGTGTGTCATCCGTCGGTTCTTCCTGTGTCGTTTCAGGTCGGGAGGGCGCGGGAGTCTGCGCTCGTTGCTTTCCCTTTTCTTCTTCCGTGGTGTTCGTGGGATCGGCGTGTCCATTTTTCAGGATCTTCTTGGTTCTTTGCCGTTTTCGATCTGTTGAATTTCTTCTTCCGTTTGCGTTCGCAACTTCTTAGCTTTAGTATTCCTCTGTTGTGAAGAGTTGATCTCCATTCGTTGCGTATCTGCCGTTTCCTTGCCAGTGTGGCAATGGTTGGCAGACTGTGAGGATTTTTCAACTGTGGACTTTGGTTCTGAAGTATCCATTTCGTTTTCTGGTTCCCGTACTTCGGCGGAGGTCTGTGCCGCTACAGGCGGCGCCACCTGTTGGCGGTGCTGCGTACCACCAGGTTCCGCGCTGGCCGCTGTCTGCTGTTGTTGACAGGGCCGCGTCTCTTCGGCCGCCGTTGTGGACATAGCCGTTACGGCGTCCGTTTCCTCGTGTCTACCCGCATCAGTAATGCTGCTGACTGGGGGCTTTGGGTTCTCAATCGTATTTATAACGGAAACAGGCACAGCAGGTTGTACTCCAGGAAGAGGCTGTAACTGCTCATTTCGACGTGGCGAGGTATTGGCGAGCACAGTTGCGTACGTCTCACCACCCGATTCTGCAGGGGTAGTCGGTAGTTGTACAGGGTGGGTGGTTCTACGCACGTTCCTTATGTTGGGGCATTCTGCACGTAGGTGTTCCGGTGAGTTACACTTAGCGCAAGTACAGGGTTGGCCTTCGTATATTACTAGAGCACGGAACCCTTGAATCATGATTTGTGAAGGTATGTGCTTCCGCAAGTCGATGGTAACACTTTTTACGCCATTATCGACGTTAAATCGACGTTGAATCTCGAGTACGTTCCCATAAGGCGTAAGTGCCTGTTCGAATTTCTCGAGTGGCATTTCAAAAGGAACATTGAAAATCCGGACTGTACGGAGACCTAAACCAGCAAAACTAACAAAAACTTTACTAATTTCTCCATTATCGTGAACGAAGTTGATAGAACCTTTCGTTTTAGCCATAATCCGTAGAAAAATGTCTTCGTCAACTACTTTCACGTACAATAAGTTTTCTAAGAAATCATACTGCATTCCTATTACATCTTCATCTTTCAAACCTATGCCGTCATACAACCAGTCGACAACGTTGGAAACTTTAGGACTTCCATAGCCGAACGAAAATCGAAACTTCAGGTTACAATGTCTCATTGAGGAATCCATGATGTTTTCGTATCAGTACTTACAGGAAGTAAATAACTCTGTCAACAGCACGCGCTGTAGGCCGCTTCCCAGCGAGGCAGGCCGCACTTCCTCACTCGGCCGCTGTCGCGAGGGAACTGACCGCTCGGCTACTCCACCGCGGCAGGAAACATCTATAGGGACGAAGCGTCTGGCGTCTGCTGTCATTTTACAGAACTATTAGCAGTCCCTCAGACAGAGGTGTGGGTATTCTGTGACTTCCCAGTGCCACTTCATAGGTCTTCATGGTGCCAGACCACAGAAAACTTAAAGCTGCTCTGATCTTCACCCGATCTCCAAATTTTTCGTATTTCCCGTTATCGTTATTTTCGGCCTAAAGTGTCATAACATACTCCAACATCTCGGGAATAACGTCGAGACACGCCCAGAAATTATTTCCCGTCAAAACACTAGTGTTACTGATATCACATTGTGTTAAACTGTGTGTGGGTCAAAAATGACCCACATGATACTACAGGTACAACTGACAAATTTTTCATACTTCTACATGGCCTAGAGAGATGAAATTTTGGTCAGTTATACAGCTCTATAAATGATTAAAAGTCACGAGGTTTGGTCCTACGATGGATACGGTGGCGAGTAGGGCTATCGAAATACCTATACGGTTCAAAAATGACCCACGTGGTACTTCTAGTGTTAAAAATCATCGCTGTGCAGTTCTATCGTATCGACCGGACACCGACCATCGCAGTAACGTCATTTTGCACGCGCCGCAACACGCTCCAATTACAAGAAGACGCAGGGATACACCCATGGCTGACGCAGAAGCGAGCGGCATCTGCAATGGTGATTTAACCAGCCTCACGTTGCTGGTCGGCACGGTATCAAGAGGCTGCAGCAAGAAGAATCTAGCTTAGCTCATGTTTGTCATTTAGCAGTCTTCCTGTAGCCCCTCTCCAAGTCAGAAGTTAATTATTTGCTAATGTTCTGTAAATAAATTGTTCTGTTAATCAGTATGGCTGTTCTAGGATTGCTCCCACGTCCACATCATTACTTGATTGCCAGCTGCTGTTACGTGGCCTCAATAGCTGTCACAACAAAATCAGTGTTTGTTAGCTATCTACGTCCTAGGATACCACTACGTGACAGTACTTCTCGAAGTTTGCTTGTCGCCAAGTCACATGCAACGATCTATACAATTTTCTCAGTGTATCTTTATGAGTTGTTTACTTCATAACCTCGTGCTGCAGATACGCAAGATGCATAACAGTGTTCTCTTGAATGTATTCGCCATGCAACAAACGAGTCTCTCATTTGTATTTTACTCTTAGAAAACAAGTACGAGGAATTTCCAGCATCTGTCCTGTTTATCACACGGTAAACGCATTGATCTATTTAGAAATACAAGCAGAATGTCGGAGATCGGTTAGGTACATCAGATAAGGAAGGGTACCCTAAAGTAATGGCCCCGATTTTTTTGTTTGTTTTTCGATTCATTTTGTTGACAAGTCATGCACATTACTCCGTCGACTTACCCACTTTGTTGACTAAGGTTGCAACCTTCTGTCGACGGACATCTTCTAATTGTAGCATGCAACCTTTATATAACGTACCTGTTGGTGCGTGGAAAGCAGCCTGAAATATACGAGGAGGACCCTCTCCTGCATGACGGTACCAGATTATGCACGAATGCCAGGATATCTGCAAAAATCCGGCTCTTTGGGTTCACCGTTACCGCTCATGCCCCATGCAGTCCCCACTTCGCCCCATCCGATTTTAATTTATTTCCAAAACTCAAGAAATACTTTCGACGATTACGCGTAACTTACTGACGAAGCAGTGCAAGCTGAGGTGAGGTTGACACTGAACGATGTCAAACATTTGACAGTGACGGTATCAACGAACTGGTCTCTCGTTGGCAAAATTGTTTACGTAGCTTGGTGACTGTCGCAAAAAAGTAGGACTTAAGAATAAAGTTGTACAATGTCAATAAAGTTGGTTATATATATCTTCATATAAAAAATTCGAAGGCATTACCTTTCATCATGCCCTCACAAAATTGACGCACCTACATTCCTTTGAATCACTGTACAAACAACAAAGTATTGTTAAGTTATTATACAAATAGATTAATGTTCATTTTAAAGTAGGCAGTTTTATGACGATTCGAAAACCACTCTGAAATTATTATTTTTTCCGTGTGTGAAAGGTGCTCAACTACAGTGAATGAAACGCCCTTCCAGTTGCTTAATTGGAAGTCCATACGACCGGATTCGAAATTTATTTTACTGTAATTTCAGTACAGAACATTTATACTTGAATTACTCGGCTTAAAAATACGTGTTGGCAATATGTTGTCTCATGGAAGGAAATAAATCGTTGGTCGCTGAACAGTCACTGAAAACTGTAAAGTATGGTGAATACTGATTGTCACCAGCCCGTCGGTTAAAACACACTGTTAGATAATCTCATACCTATAAAAATCGCAGAAAGCCCTGGAAGGGTTCTTCGAGCACCAAATACATTAAATTATTTCATTAACAGAAAATCAGTCTTGGTTCATAACAGGAAAGGGACTACGGATACCACTCCCACGAAAACTATTGATGAAAAAATTTCGATAAAACGATCAAACCACGGTGAGACCGGCCACGTGAATAAATTTTAAAGTTCTGCAAACTAAGACTGTCTAGTTTTTTTATAACTTACTATCTGGTACTCGTTGCTGCCGCATACCGCAGAAGAAATAATTATGCAAATAACGTTTGAAATTTGAAAGTGTTATAGTTCATATAGGTTAAGTTAACGATTTTTGCAACTCTAAATTAGTCAGTTTGAGACCAGACGTGTTTCGCTTTATTTTAAAGCATCCTCAGTGGTCAACCGTGAGAAATGTAGAGTTGATCACTGAGCATGCTTTAAAATAAAGCGAAACACATGTGGTCTCAAAAAGACTAATTTACAGTTGCAAAAGTCGGTAACCTAACCTATATAAGCTGTATAACTATAACTGCGGAGAAGGAGGCAATAAATAAATAAATAAAAATTTCAAAACAAATCTGTCCGCCTGCTCCCTCCATTTTCTGTTTCACCTATATATGAAAAGATACATACATATGCAAGTTGTATCAAAATACTTAATTAGGAATGCATTTTTAAAGCTAAATCTATGAAAATTTATATTCAGATGTAGTAGTAGAAGTGCCTGAGAAGCCCAGAGGTTCTTATTTTTTACGTTATGGTACCAGGAGGAAATATAAGGAAAAACATAAGTGAATAAAATTTAGAGCACTTGTAAAGCTAAATTGTTCAAATGTTTGTTAAGCTTATGGGACTTAACTGCGTGCTCATCAGTCCCTGAACTAACAAACTACTTATAATGTAACTTATACTAAAGACAGCAGAAACATCTATGCCCGAGGGAGGAGTCGAGCTACCGACGGGGAACGGCCTCGCGCATTGGAGCATAGCGCCTCAATGCGCTCGGATATTCCGCCGCGCCAGGTGCAAAGGTCTGACTACTTGGGAGCTAAGATAGGTAACGGATGAAAGCACAGCAAGCCGCAGTGGAGTGTCAGAGCGCTTTAATGCGCGTTGCGGAGCGAGCGATAGCTCGCCGTCGAAGGTTCGAGTCCTCTCTTTGGCGAGGTTGTAGGTGCTATCCTTAGCACAAGCTAGTTTAATTCAAAGTAGTTTGTAAGCCTGCGGACTGATAATCACAGAAAATTCTCTTATATTTACAAACATTTGAAGCACAGCACAAAAATAAAAACAAGATAGCAGTGACTAAAAAGTCATTATTAAGAAGAGGGTTTTTCTGCAGTAATACGGACAAAGATGTAAGGAAATGAGTAATATAGTTTGATGCTGAAACGTGGCCAGTGAAGAACAAAAGACGAAAGGCTTTTAATGTGTTCTTGGTGGAGAACGGAAATATAATTGATGAACAGAGGGAAAACTAGGAGGTACTGGAAGACTGGGCTGTCAAACATATTTTCTGAATAACAAAAACAAGTAAAAGAAACTAGATAGGATAAATGAGGTCTGTAATTTTTTTTAAACAAAAGAAATGAAATGAAAGATCCGGTTTAATCTGCCTAAACCGGTCATCTGCCGAGACCGGTCAAATTATAAGCGATGTTGACTGTTTTCCATAATAAAAACAGACAAACAAATCCATAACATTTGTAATTTCGCGCTAATGGAGTGTTGGTGCAAAATGAAGTTGGCATCCCTGCACAAGCCTCAGATGAATGTGTAGCTGCCGGAAGTTTCATCATTGTATGTATCTTACAGAGAAAGTACTTGGGCTCGGACAAACATATCTGTAAGAACGTTTGGTTACAGGACCATTAAGTACCCTTCAAAGTGCTTTCTATGCAAGACTCTGCAATCACGCTCTAGATAGACTTCAGTTTAGGGTACCTTTTCAGAATCATGTATGTGTTGAGACCTCATACATAATAAACATCTTTCATGTTCTTTAGTGTGTTGTCGTTAAACGCCGTGACTATACTTGTGACTGAAACCTTCTTCTCGGGAGACGGTTGGTATTCACTGCCACTGCTTCCATCCCCGCTTCTCGCACTTACCATAGTACTGCCGCTTGCAATGAATTGTTCGTCATTATTATCTCTGTCATCATAATTATGTGTTAGTGTTACGAAAGTATCTGTTTCTAACTTATGCTCATATTTCTGCACTGTAATAGAAACTAGAAAACATGCGAATGATTCCTCTTCTACACGAATACCTTTCTTAACGAAGAAGGGTTCTTCGCAACTTCATCTCAACCAATCACAGCAGGACTGATTACCAATCGACGACCCATCTGACGCTTTACTGCAAAAATAACGTCACAAAACCCAATTTCAGAGAGGCGCACTGCCCCGTCCCTACTGGTCCTAACTGGTGTATCGGAAGGTCAATTTGGAATGCGTCATGGCACACTCAGAGGCCTCTGTCTCAACAGAACAGGAGCAAATTTTGCACGGGAAGCCATTTCTGCCTTTGACCGACACATCTTGTAATTACCTATTACATTCTGTCCTCTCCTTTCGTTCAATTTTTCAGCCTGTGACTGGTAAAAGGGGACAACATCTGTACGCGTATGCGACAAATCCTGCCAGTAGTTGAGAGTGATAGGCGCTCAAGGCCGGCTGCGTCGCAGGGGCGTCATACCAGGTGGAGGGGGGGGGGGGGGAGGGGCAGGCCGTGGGCCCCCAGCTCTCTAACAGTAATGTGCTTTGGTTGATTTAAAAGTCGCTGATACATACATGTGGTTCAACCCAAAAATACTATCGTTATAATGATCACCCACTTGATGATGTGAAAGTCAAGGACAGTCCATTAGAAGAGGTCAGTGAATATATCTACCTTGGCCAGATTATAAACATGAAGGGAGATGTAAGGCCCGAAATCTATCGGCGCATCAAGCTTGGCTGGCAAGCATTTGGGAGGAATTCTACAATATTCAGATCAACTCTGAAGAAAACAGTGTTTCATCAATGCATTCTTCCTGTGCTGACGTATGGCTGCGAGACATGGACACTGAACTCATTTACAAAAGGAAAACTTAGGACAGCACAGAGAGCCATGGAAAGAGCAATGCTGAGCTATACAAGACAGGATAGGAAAAGGGCAGATGACGTCCGATCTGTGACCAAGGTTAAGGACATCTTAGAGACCGTAGGCTCCTTGAAATGGCAGTGGGCCGGCCCCATCGCGAGAAGAAAAGACAACAGATGGACGAAGATAGTACTGGAGTGGAGTCCGAGAGAGCACCGGAGGCCTAGAGGAAGACCACCGGACAGATGGGACAAAGATATCAAGAAGATCGCTGATAGCACCTGCCAGAGAACTGCTCAAGACCGTTCCACTTGGAGAAGACTGCTGAAAGCCTACCTAAATCCACGACTCGAAGAGGCCACATCATTAAATGATTGAAATGGTTGATGATGATGATGATGAATGATGTTTTACGTTAGTTAGAATATTCTCAAGTACAGCGCAAATGAGCTGAAGCGGAAACACGTCGCCTAAATAGAAGTTCCATAACCTCGCTCTCTCCTGGATTCGCCGTATGATAGATGAAGGTTTTCTTGCCCCCCCCCCCCCTCTAAAGAAATGGTTGGTTCGCCACTGCGAATGTCTGCTGAGTTTTGCAGTTGCGAGAGTATCACTAGTGCAATAATGAACCTTTACATTATCTTTTTCCGGCCGCGGTGGCCGAGGGGACTGAGGCGCTTCAGTCACGGTCTGCACGGCCACTACGGTCGGGGGTTCGAATCCCCCCTCGGGCATGGATATTTGTGCCGTCCTTAGTTGTAGGTAGTTCATAAGTAGTTTGTAAGTTTAGGGACTGATGACCCCGTAGTTAAGTCCCTTAAGCTTAACAAACATTTGAACATTTTGAACATTATCTTTCACACGATTTTGTTCGAGCCAAGTACTTTCCTTGTTCTTTATTGTTCAGTGATGTATTGAGTAGAACTGTGCCGCGTGATTTGCAGAAGTCGAGGCAGCGTTAGAGGAGAAACTCTGCGTAAACATTTCCATGCAATTGAAGATATCGTTTGCAAAGACACACACCAAATGATGCAGGAAGCCTACGGTGATACATGCTTAAACCGTACTCGTGCTACAAATGGTTCGTCGATTTCAAAATGTCCGTCACGTCAAGTCAAATGTCAAGGCCATGCTGATCGTTTTCTTTAAAGGATTATTTCAACGCGAATTCCTGCCACAGGGACAGACTGTTAATCGATGATACTGTCGGGACGTGTTGCCACGCCTGCGAGATATTGTGAGAAGGAAACGGCTTGAAATGTCGCCAGGCAATTCATGTCTTTTGCATCACGATAACTCACCCGCACAGTCATCCCTTTTGGTGCGTGACTATTGCACAAAAAACAAAATCACTGTACTGCCTAATGCCCGTTCTGTCCAGAGCTTGTCCCTGAGCACATTGTTTTTATTTCAAAAGTAGAAAACCCCGTTGGAAGGGCGAAATTTTACAACGATATATGCAAAAAACGAAAATTCACAGTTGGAGCTTCGAGCTATCAAGCAAGTGGCTTGCCAAGACTGCTTCCGCAGTGGAAACGACGTTGGGAGCGGTGTACCAATTTTACGAAAGACTATTTAGAAGGAGACAATAAGTAAAAGGTAAGCGAAGAAAAATTGTGGATAAAATTCCGAAATTCTTCGAACAGACTTTGTAAGAGGGTTGGGACTGAAATAGTGGCAACACTGCCGTGGAGACACTAAGCAATTGAATCTACTATTGTCGCTGGTAGCACACGTTTTTGATATACTTACCTCCAAGCAAATGGACTTTACCGTCCCACCGGCATGTGCATAATCGAGAGAAATAGTCACTTGTGAGCGAGCGGTCTAACGGTGTCACTATGTCACTGGATGACATATGAGCACATTGTACGAGCCAAAACTAAAAAGCCAATCCAACGAATGGCGTCATTGCCTCAGTATGGTGATAGAGATTCTCGTGTACGACTGTGATAGTGTTATCCTAACGCATTACGTTCTTCCACGACAGACTATCAATTCACAGTATTACTGTTCGGTTTTGGAGCATCACCTGCGACCAGCTTTACGAAAGAAACGACAACACTTTCTGCGCAACCCAGCCATCATTTCGCACGACAATGCGCGGGCGAATACAGCGTAAGCCGTGGCTGCTCTGTTCGTTCGATGGGACTGGGAAGTACGTTACCATCCACCATACTCCCCGGACTTGTGTCTTAGTTGATTCCTAAAATTAACCAACCACTTCGTGATATTCGCTTCAGAACTGTGCCAGAGATTCGACAGGAAGTAGACCGTTCCATACGCACCATCAACAGAACAGGCTCTGGTAACGGTATAATACGCCTTCCATATCGCTGGCAACGGGTGATTACTTTGAAGGACGGTAAAAGGTGAAAACATGTAACGCTTTTGTATCGGTTGTGAATGAATAGTTGCCACTAATTAAGTTCCTGTCCTCGTATATTAAGAAAGATGAAGAGACTTGTAAGAACAGTCTTTGACAGGAATGTGGAAGGGAAAGAGGATCACAGGGAAGAAGAGATGTCAGATCCTAAATGGTGTGCTGGACGTCAGTACACAAAGTAACACAAAGAAGGAAATTCTCATTTCTTGAAATGAAGACACAAAGGACCTGATGATACAACAGAAGACTGATAATGATTACTGTCTTTTTATTTTCACAGGGTGAAAGAAACCTGGTATGACTAAGTGTATACTGAAAAAACACTAATCGCTATATTCAGTTTATCTATGTTTCCTTCAGACACATTTCATACACCTGTGTATTTTCTCCTGTGGCTATGCTACCCACCATACCAGCCTTCTCACGGTTAACATACTTGTTAGGCGCTCACAGCCAACTGGCACTCGGTTCAAATGTTTGTAACAGTATGGGACCTAACTTACAAACTACTTAAACTAACTTGTGCTAATAACAAGACACAATTATACACTCATGCCCGTGGGAGGACTAACTTCCGACAGTTAACAGCCGGGAAAACCGCAGCAAGGCACCTTATAGCGCACGGCTATGTCACCACGGCAGGCACTCTGTGGTTTGTAAACTTGTACCAAGCTAACATGAGGGTTACTGACGCACCGAATTTGTATTCGTAGGTGCCGTGAGTCACATGATCCTCTGGCCGGGACGATTTATCATCTCCACGGTTTCTCTGAAGGGTCTCTATTATTGAAGGGTACAACTTATAAATGAATTTTGTAACTTGTAAGAACAGAACAATCTATCGTGATAGAGTAAATTCATACTGCCATGAGTCAATTACTTTACAGTGGGTATAAGGACAATACTTTTCAAGGGAATTTAGACAGGACTTAATGTAAAGCGCTCTGTATTTTGACTAGTGATATGCGGTAACGTAAATGTATATTTCATCAAAAAGGTTTCCACCACTGTTCCGAATGGTAAATATTTGGATTTTCTGTTTATATCTTGATGCATATAACTAGTCTGCAATTTGTAATTAAGAGTCTGTCAGGAGGTTCGTCAAACCCCCCTCAAACCATTTCATTGTTTCACTCTCGAATACCGTGCTAGAAATGCGAACACGTAAATATTTACGTGCATGGTCCGGTTTATCTTAATTTATTCCGATGACAATTTCTCCCCATTTCATTGGGCGCCAATAATATATTGCCACTTTTGGAGGAGGACGCGGATGACTTAGTGAAAAGATAAAGACATTATCGCAACCATATACGCCTTAATTTCAACAATGCCACTCACCAATCCGTGTGACATATCGGCGATTTTATGTTTCCTATTTCGACATAATACCATAAGAACTACTCTTTTAAATACTGTTGTCCTCCGGCTACCCTATCTGATAAGGGTAGCAATCCTCACAGCAACACTCCACAAAATGGCTGTGAAGCATAGCGTAAGGAGTCTTTATTAGAGCTCTTGCATCTTCTTAGTATACTGCCGAAAAACGCATTCCTGTGTTTCGCTCTCCTCACATTATCGGTGTAATCAAGTTTACGTTATTCACAATTGTAAGAGTTCATTATTTAGTTTAACAGTCTTTAGATGACTATTCCTAATAGTGTAACAGAATTTTCTATGAGTATTCATGTGCATAACCTCTATTTTCCTCCAATTTGCAGTCAGTTGTCACTTCTTGTACTGTAAACGGTTTCTTTAATTATTTTGCAATCGGTTTTGATCGTCAGATGAGTTTACAAGATTAATGACAGTATAAACAAAAATAAAAAATAAAGGAAAACATGAAAATTGCTTCGTTGGCAATATGCCAATATGCATATTATGAGCTGTAGAGGTCGTTTACACTCCACTGAAGATCACCAAATGCCGTTCCTACTTTGCTCATTGATTGTCAATCAGTTATTAAGAACTGCGACCTTTCTAAGAAATCAGAAATACGTTCACACGAAATTTGAAGTTGCTTGTGAGAAAGAAAATCGAGTTCCTGCTGGAGATCTAGAAATATGGAATCAATTTGAGATCACATTTCGATAGCACTTACTATCTGGTTTGAAATAATTCGTATACTTATTCCTTCTTTCGATCTTAAAAGGTTTCAACTAGTTATATGCCATTTTATGTTATTAATTACGTAGCGCATAACGCAAGAAAAGTGCTTAGAGGTGGTTGTACTTATATTACTGCCTTCAACAGATTATCATAAGATTTCACTTTTTATTCTTCCACCTTCGCTTTTGCATTATTTGGTGCAGAATTGTTTTAGACATTTGTCACATCTGACGGGGAAGTCTCCTTATTTTCAGGGACGTAAGGGATTGTGTTATTTGACAATAGTTCTTAATTTCTTTAATAAACAAAACACTGTCTTAGTTGAAAATTAATCGTTAAATTCTCTGGTATGACGCGATTCGCGCGGATAGGGGAGTTTCGGAGATCGAAAGCGGCGAGTGGTTCCTTTTTTTTAAATTTTTTTTTTTGCTTTTTTATTTGAAATGATCTACGAGAGAAATACTAAATAATGAGATACACCAATCTCTTTAGATTTATACTTATAGTTTCTCTCACTTAGGTTTTTCTGAGTCATCAGCGTTTTGAATGATTTACTGAATGCCGCCAGGATCCCCCTCCTGCGCCATCCTCTTGATTTCAGAGCAGCACTTGCACTTTACGTCCTCATTTATTTGCTGGAAGTATTCGAATCTCTGCCTTCTCCTACTGCTCCCTGTAGTACCATGGTGATTATTCTCTGATATCTAACCACATGTCCCATAACACTGTCTTTTATGTTTGTCAGTGTATTTCAAATGGAAAATAAAACGAACTCGCCTTAAGTCAATAAAATCGCAATTCATATTCACGATGTATTTCGAGCCCTGAGGACACATATTCAGGTGCCTTTGCTATGATATACGTACTTTTAAAAAACCTTGGCCTATCAAGATCAAATATGAATGGAAACATGACAAAATTTAAATAGAGGTTCATATAATTAAGTAGATTCAACAATTAACTTACTGATTTACAGTGTGCATTGTCTTCCCTGTAACACACTTATAGATATACAAACACTTTCCATCTTGTTCGTAACGATGTTTATTTATACCTGCAATGCATACATCTTATGCTGCACCAGACATGTTTGTACACCACTGTTAATCATTAAGTTAATTTTCTAATCTCCTTAATCTGTGAACCTATATTTAAAACGTGCCACGTTGTTATCATCTATATTTGGTCTTTAAAAGTATGTAAATCATCAAAGAGGCACCTGAAGAGAAGCCCGCAGAGCTCGAAATACATTCTAACTGATAAAACACTATTTTAGTTGAAGACGAGATCGTTTTATTTCTCAGAAGTAAAACAGTCAGGGAATAATCACTGACAACAATGGACAAAATTAAATTTTTCAAATGTTCCTTTATTCGGCGATTCTGCAAAGGACCGCCTCATTTCAAATGCAAGATATAAACTTAGTTTTTGGTAAAGGTTACCGAGAAGAATGTTTGATGAATGCAGTTGTTTTTGCTCCTAGAGTAAGACAGTTTGGCAGCTTGATGAGTCACTGAGAATATATTAAAAGTGACATTGATTCTTGGTAAAGTTTAGCAACAAAATGACAGTACGATAATGTGATTATTTTTACGTTATTTTTCTGATTAATAATGTGAATGTTTGATATGTTTATGTAGTAATTTTTTGTAGTTTCAAGTGACAACAGAGAGAGTCGTGTAAGCACGAATGAATGAAAGCAGGTGGCCCAACAAAGATGGCTTTTACATGTGACCAAGTGAAACGTATTGACAGCTCTTTTAGAAGCAACAGAATTACGTGTCATGAGTGTTCGTGTTTCATTGTTTCCAGTTGATATAAGTGATTATCGACAGAAGAACTATCCCAGCTAGTCTTGTCTGAATTACGCTACGGGGTGTTAATGCTAAGGAGTCGTAAATGTTCCTTAAAAGAAGGATCCTCCCAGAATTAAATCAAATTGGTTCCAATCCCTTGGTTCCGATTGTAAGGCATATGCCGGAACTTGTAAGCTCTTCACACTTTTTCCCACAACTTAGGTAACATGAATGAATACTCACCTGAGGGCGTTGGAGAAGTACAGTCATTCCAAACTGATAAAGTCGAGACTTTGAGTGAATATGTCAAAGTTCCCTTGACAGTACACGATAATTTCTGAGTCTCAATGTAAACAAGTCTTGTTCAAAATGTTTGTAAATTTATCGGAGTCAACTACTGGTTATTAGTTCGTAGCTTATAAACTACTTAAACTAAGTTAAACTAACCTAAGAACAACACACACATCAATGCCCGAGGGAGGATTCGAGCCTCCGACGCGGGAGGCCGCGCGATCCATAACGTGGCGCTTCAGACCGCTCGGGTACTCGCGCTCGGCAAAATAAGTCATGAGGCACTGCAAAGAACTGCAGCAATGTAAGGTAACACTTCCGACGAAACGATGCACAATAGACGCTGCACACTGTCTCAAAGCCCGTATACGTCTGCAATTTAACTGTGCTTGTGACAGTCAGATGTGAGACACGTGGTAGTATTCGTAATCTCTTGCCTCTGACGGACCTCTAGTATGTGTTTTTGTCAATTGTCTGTATACTGTGGCCGCCACTGTTAATATCGACAGTGGTGCAGTTGTCTTTGATGGCATCACTGTCTGCGACGCTGCAGTTTACACGTTAGGATGTAAGTCATTTCTGGCGTAGATCTGCTTTTCATAGCACAGCTAAATATGAATGTAGTCTATGCTTTATGCCTATAAAAACATCTCTATTTGTCGAGTGGCCGGTAATGTTGCCCCATCGCATTATTTTTCTGTAAATAGGAAATATTTTGCTTGTTTTAGGAATCGGCATTACTGGAAATAGCAGAAAAAAATAAAATAACTTCTGCTACGTAAAAATAAGACTTCATGGATACAACCGATTTAAGTTTTTACAAAACCATAACAAATATTTCACACGTCTTGTTGAGGAATCGTAAGAAATGTGATGCTACTCGTCAAACCGATATTTAGCCCCTACTCTTGTGGAAACTGCGAACTAAAAGACTCAAAATGCAATGAAAACAAGTATTCGCTTAAGATTTGCAAATCTGTTGCTTGTAAAACGAACTGTCAATACGTTTCACCTAGGCACATGTAAAAAACTATAACTATCGCATTAATATTCTGAATATTATAACTTCACTATTAAATGTGTAATAAGAATACGCTAAGACGTTTTAGTGTTAAAATCGGTTTCTGATTTTCATTATAAATGAGACAACCTACAAACTTCGGTTGCACTTTTCTTCGCACGTAATGACGAAAACGGTTTTCTACCGCCAGTCACGCGACTTAGATTATGATTTCGGCATAATGTCGTGATCCGCAGTCTATATTACCTTTGACCGGCACACTTACCTTGTTACAAAAGGAGCTTCTTTCCCGTCGATGTAAACGAAGTAAAACTGGGTACTGACTATTTCGATGAGTTCAGAATGTAGTTAGTTTTACAAAGGTATAAACTGATATACAGTCGATAGTAGAAGCTATTTTAGTTTGTTAGTAAAAGCGGCGGACACAGATTTAATATATACATATAAACGGTATGTGACATCAAAAACCAAAGTTATTGTACGAAATGCTTAGTTGAGACCACAACATTGAACCCACGGTAATTTATTGTACAAAAAGTAAATTTACATCTCTTATCATTTAGCAGTGGCTTGACTTTGACAGAATCTGAAGTGAAATTCGCAGAGGAAGGCACGTGTAATAATTTGTACTTTCTATCAAAGAGATTCTCTGCAATTCGGAAAAAATATATAATCTTCCATTTTCAAACTAGCAGTACTAAATTTTATAGACGAACTGTTTCCGTAGGTTTGAGTCACGAAGCTTTGCTCAAACACGAACAGAAAGTAGCACGGAAAAACAAAGAAAGTTTTGTGAAATTAGTGCTTCAATAAAGTAGTGATCACTAATAATTAGATCTGATTTGTAAGACGCTTAGCTGAGACAATAAAATTGAAACCACGGTAATTTATTGAGGTAATTATGCCAGTAAATGATTCTACACAACACGACGAAGTTTATATCAGTGAATAACAGCTAGCTGGTTCTTTCGTAAGGCAGAAGGTTTATTTTTCGTTTGTGCATTGAGTGACATTGTCGGAGGAGTTGAATCTAACGATGTCACTGTACTTTTGGCAAGTTTTGGATTACAAATATACTTTTAAAATTCTTTGCTTACTTAATAACACATTGACTATAGAACAATGCACGTTTGAATTACGTAAAGCATCACGCAGATTTCCATTATTACTTAAATGGATTTTTAACTCAAACAAAAGGGTTGTTCCAAGTTCCAAG
Source organism: Locusta migratoria (assembly GCA_026315105.1). Lineage (NCBI taxonomy): Eukaryota > Metazoa > Arthropoda > Insecta > Orthoptera > Acrididae > Locusta > Locusta migratoria. Next base: position 223,621,776 of record CM048746.1, read on the forward strand.
TTATGGACTTTGATTCTTCTGTGTAGTTATGCACGTTACATCGACAGTTTGTGTACTAATTATATCATAACACAGATGTTTGATGTTTTGCTATGTTCCAGGAAACTTTTATGAGAAAGTCTAGAGCACCAGATAACAGTTTCTAGGAAGCGCTACGTAAGAGATAATGCAATGATAACATATTTGTGCTGTCTTTCGTTGTTTACTTGTTTAATGTTACTGACAAGTATTTTAACTGATTCGAATTCACAACAGTAATAAGTCTACCTCAAATGGTGCTGTGAATTCCTTAAATTGCTCCAAGCAAATGTCGGCATGGTTCATTTCAAACGACATAGCTGAGTTCTATCCACAACAACAAAAAATCTGAGTTTGTGCTCAGTCTCTAACGAACACATGGGCGGCGTATCGTTAAACCCTAATCTACGACCTTCTGCGTTGTTTGCAAATATTTTTGAGTGATTTCTCGGGTATACAGTTTATCCTTGAATGGCATGAACCACGTTAAGTCTTAAAAATTAAAGACTCGACGCTTAAGTTAACAAGTGACTGAAATTTACATCAATGACTTTCTTTTTAGTAAATCGCTACCCGGTAGCAATCTCCTAAACCTTACTTCTACAAAACAAAAACAAAAAAAAAGGTTTTGTTTGGTCTTTAGTCCCCACTATCATGTCCTGTGTAAGCCTCTTCATCTCTGAATACGAACGGCAACTCACATTCTTTTGAACCTTATTACTGTGTTCGTCTCTCGGTCTCCTACGATTTTTATCCGACACACTTCCCTAAACTGACGATTCTTTGATGTCTTAGAATGTGTACAAACAATATACCCCTTCTCTTAGTCAAAATATATCATAAATTTTTTTCTCCCCTGTTCTGGTTCAACTCATTTCTTAAGCGATGTACCTATCTTATCTTCCCCATTCGTTTATTTATTTATTTATTTTTACTAAAACCAGTCTGCCTCTTCGTCTCTTTTAACACCGTTATCGGCAAATGTACTAGATTAATTTTCATGCGGTTTTGACAGATAAATTAAGAAAATGTTTTGGAAGCATATAGTCTTCATCATATCACAAATGGATCATTCTCCTCGTCTGCCTGAGAGCGTACCTGTGGGCACCACATGCGCTTCATCTCATCACAATCGGATCAGGAAAAAAAGAAAGCCTAATTAAAAAATTTTAGGGCCCTGCTGTGCTAAGTTGTATGGCGTACTCCAAAGAACCAATTAATGGTGCTTTTACTTTTGTAGTACACTAAAGAGGCAGCAGATGTCACTGTTAATATTTTAAGCGTGCTATCAGTGACAGCGGTACTTTCGGATGCTTATGTCAGCGACGGAATTAAGCGTCACAATCTTATCTTTACGATTTCAAACTAACACTTGATTTGTTTGCCTATGATGTAAGGATTTACTGATTTCACTCTGGTTATTAAAACTGTAGCGAAATTTCTTTTGCTTTTACGATAGTCTTTATTTATACTAAATCTTTTGCATAAGAAACGCGAACTTATTAATTAAATAATGCTATAAGGGATTTTTACCGTTTGAGGAACTGACCCCTAAAAAGTGTGACTTTCCTTTAACTTACATTACCAAGCGCGGACGTACAGCTATTCCGTCATATTGCTGTTACACGAGCGTTTCTCTATCTTGTTTTGATACGTACAAAAGCAATAAGGTGTAAAGGTCACACGGTCGGTTATGTAATTACAAGAAAATCCATGCATGTGATTATCTTACGCATCACTTGGGTAGGAGAGTGATCTCTGAGAATTTGGTTACTGTTGTTTCCTTACCTGAAAACTTTATTGACCCAGATCTGAAGGAGATACGCACACTGGTGTGACCGGTTTCGGCAAATTAAACCGTCATCTTCTTATCATTTAGATACGTAGAACTGAGTGCCATTCACTCCAGCAGAATGGCTATAAACGTATAGGATCTGAAGATTATTTATCTTGCCGAAAACGGTCATAGCTGTGTACATATTACCTTGAAATACGCACCAGTATGACGTTACATCTTCTGAACTATGTCTCGCACAATAATTTTGCCAATGCATTCAGTGGTATATATGGATACCGTCTGCAAAATTTATTGCGAACACGGTTGGTAGTACAGATGTAAGAAATAAAACCCCATGCCTGTTACGGAATTTTACTGCATGGGCAGTGAAAATGTAGTAAACGATTAACTTTTTCATCTCTCATTGTTTTAAGCGTATGTCGGCGAGAAAGTGTTTCGTGAAGGTCTGAAGTTCCGTGTGAAATTCGTGTTCTTATTTTCAAATACTGTATGCATGTAGTCTGGATGATTTGTGCACTGTAACGCTTCCTCAAGAGATACAGGGTTTCTAACTATAATAGTTACATTTGCCATAGATACTGTCACAATATACTCACGAAGAGATATAGTTCTATGGCAAATTAAGATTACCTGACATAGTCGGGTTTGGAGGCGATCTGATCGTTTTATAGTTTTCAAAATGAAAAGCCAAGATCGCACATTAATAATTTATTAAATGACGACCGGTTTCGGTGCACTGTGTCACCATCATCTGGTCACATATATGTTATAAGCTGGTCGTCTTGTTAAAAATTTGGGTATAAAATAACAAGTGCAACATTGCCCCCAATTTTTTTTAACAAGATGCCCAGCTTATGACATATATTTGACCAGATGATGGTGACAAAGTGCACCGAAACCGGTCGTCATTTGATAAATTATTAATGTGCTATCTTGGCTTTTCATTTTGAAAACTATAAAACGATCAGATCGCCTCCAAACCCGACTACGTCAGGTAATCTTAATTTGCCATAGAACTATATCTCTTCGTGAGTATATTGTAACAGTATTTTACATTTTTAAATCAGTCAATAACCATGTGAAAATATGCAAAACATTTCTATTGCCTCTGGAAACTTAGACAGACTGAAACTCGGACAATGGACCATGAACGGTGTTAGTCGTCTAGTAATGCAGATATAGAAGGACATCCACAAATAGTGTGTATTCTTCTTCTTTCTGTTTTTCTTTTTGCTTAGTCCTTTTGGATTTTTAACATATCAGTAATGTCGTCTTCAAATGATTTTCAGCCGTAGAAAGTAATAAATAAATAAATCGAACAACACTTGATCAGCTGCTTAATATATGAATTAGAGCACGTACGTTGTCATACGTGTTACTGAGACTTTGTGACATACTTAAGAGAAGTTTGTTTCTGTACTGTGACTAATACGGTTAATACTGGTGCAGTGTAGTGTTGTTATAGATGATGGTGGCTGTAAAGGAGTGACACATTCTAATTTGTTGCTCTTAGCAGACTGACGAATGGGAATCATCAGACAGCATTGACTTACTCCATAGAAGCGAGGGCAATGGGACATAGTGTGGATCTTCAGTTAGTGCACCCCTGATACAAGAAGTTAACTGAAGAGTTGCCGAGATTATCCAGTTTTAAAAAGATTGGTACTGAATTATTTGTTGCATACACAGTGATGATTGAATTACGGAATAAGGTACCAAAGTAATTAATTTTAATTTAAAGTGGACGCACACAAACAGACTTATTGAAATTAGTAGCTTATAGGAAAAATAACTTATTTCTTCCTGTAAATAATATGTGTTTTTGTTTTAATTTACAGCTGTAAAGAGAAAGTAGTCTAAGATTTCTTGCAAAGTAACAAATTTTAGAATGGTTTCAAAAACGTAAATAATAAAAAAAATGTAAGTGTTTGAGGTGCGCTGTTATTAAAATTTGGTATCGTGTTTCGAAGATTTTACCTTACGACAGCCTTTTTTATCTCCATTCTCTCCTCATTAACATAGTATTTGGGATTCGCTTCAATTTTTCATTTGTCAGACACAAATTATTAACCTTCAAGTTTACCTGTGGCATGGAATAAGGACATAAAAATAATTCTGATGTCAGTCAAATTTTATTTTTCTCCAGGCATGCTAATCTGGTTTGCCTATTGGTGGTGCAATTTCAAATAAGAATTTTTAATGAGGTGTTTCTTTTCTAATGTGCTGCCGCTGAGGATTCCTATTGTTTCATATCAGACGCGGCTCCATTGAATACCTGTGTCTGATTACTGTTTACATGGCTTTCCTTCTTCACACACATTTTTTAAGTCGGCACGTGAGCTGTTCTGCTGACCTTCAGCGAGCCTGGGGACAAAAATGTGAAGTAACTGGGCATTGTCGACTGCTTTAAGATTTGCGTGATACGAAGGTGTTCGTTGCGTGTCGCACTGTGTTGCTAGGGAAATGCCTATTATACAGTGATTCCACACCGCGGTAAATAGCTTATCTGCAGAGGCTTCCCGCTCTCCAGTAATTGTTCCAGGTCATTGGCACGTGTCACTGCTTATCAACACGACGCCGACTCGGAGGCACTCAACAGACAGATAAAGAGCACAAAATTATGCGCCTGATTTGACCCAGACATCAGCTCAATAAAACTGAAAGCTACAGAAAGCGAAAAATTGTATGCTCCTTGAACAATAATTCTAATTGGACAATATGTTCTGCATCGTTTTTATAGAAGAACATTAAACAAGAAAAATATGAATTGTAAATACAAATAAATATTTTTAGGAATGAAAGAAAATTCGCCAGATGTTTTTGAGAATGAAATGAATTTTGAGGCATCGGAAAGAAAGATAGAGACGACAAGTATTTTATAATAATGTTTGTTATTATTTTCGTAATAAATTGGTCTACAGTCACACAGCCAACGCTATACACAAATTTTCAGCAGAGCTGTTACCAGCAAATGGCATGTTAATAACAATGGCAATGTTACACAAATAATTTATCTCCCCACATAAATGACCTTTCCTTTCAATAAATAAATATAAATAAATACAAATAATAATAAATAATTTAAATGTTTTACATATTGGAATGTCAAATTGTTTCAGACTAGGGCAAGTATTATATGACAACAACTTCAAAAATTACAGCTAAACACCTATAATAAATAGAGCATTAAACATTTATATTGAGCGAGGCGCAAGGAGCACCTTGAAAGACAATTGGGAATCTTCTCCACAAACTACGGCTGCAAACGAGCATGCTAATATCATAATACTGCTCCGACTAACGTTTAGAACGCAAATGAGCATTTCATGCACAGTAAATTATAGCACCTAAAATACTTTCTTCTGCTATTACTAAATAATACTGATTTCTCTTTCTTTATTACATAGTGTTCACTCTCCTTGTTACGTATTTATGATATGATCGAATGGAATAGTGTATCTAACAGATTTTGTATCAAAGCTGTAATCTATATGTAAATTAGACAACGAAGATGTTTCAGGCCACACAATTGACATCGTTATTGACTTGTACAAGTAATCGTCGACGATCTGATTAAGTTGTATAGTAAATCAGTACTGGTGACGAGTTAGTGGGTTACATATGCAGTACAGCTTGAACGAAACTGGCAATGGTACCATTTACGTGACCCGAAGGTGAAATATATATATATATTTAAAAGTCGATTACTGTTTCCGTATATGTACCTAGGCTGTGTAATGAGAAAGCTCTTTAGAGATAAAGCAGTCTTTTTCATACCTGCGTTGCAGCAACGGTGCAGCAGCAGGGGAAGTCTAGAAGTGAGCAATCGTATCGTAAAAAACTTGGACGGTACTTACGCAAGACAGATAAGGCGAAAGTAGACTAAGTCACTTAACACCTACACAAAACACATTGAGCACAGCAATTCAGTACCACTTTTCTGCACAGTTACACTGACAGAGAGAGAGAGACTAGAGTGGTAAACGTCGGCTTTTAGTCTGTGCGGAGAGTCGCGTCGGCGTAGACGAATCCGCCGGCGATGTCCGAAGGAAGGGCGCGGGGTTCAGCTCGAGGCGGTGTTGCGTTTGATGCATTCTCTCGTCTCGGTTGACGGATGGGTGATCCGTATTGGCTCCGAAGCGCACACGTCTCCGCTGTCGGCGTCCCAATTTCGCTGTTTGTCAGCAGCAGGCAGAGGCCAGGCGTGCCGATAGTAGTATCGCGATCGGCGTCACCGCGGCGGGGCACGACCGGACGCTGGCGGCGGACGCCGGCACGTCCTGGGGCGTCGAGGCTGCCGTCGCCACGGTGGGCAACACCTGCTACTTGGGCGGCTGCGGCTCCCTGTCGACGCACTCGCACTGCGTGTGGTTGGTCTGCGTCACCTCGCGGAACTGCACCGTGCCGTCGCCCCGCACCCTGTCGGTGACGGCGAACACGAGCGTCACCTGCTCGGAGCGCATCACGCCGCAGACTGTGCTACTGGAGCAGCAGCCGGTGCCGCCGTCGCAGCGGTGCAGCACGGCGTACGGCGGGTCCACGTGCTCGAACGGCCCCGCGCCGGTCAGGTCGGCGGACAGCAGCGCGCGCGGCTGCGGCTCCCTGCACTGGAAGCGTATGGCCTGCTGCCTGTTAGCGAGGTAGCGCTGCATGTCCCGGTCGGCGGGCGCGGCCGCAGCCGAGGCCGCGGCGCAGAGCAGCAGCAGCAGCAGCGCGTGCAGGGCGGGCATCGCTGGGCGTCTCGCTGCGAGCGCTCCGGGTCTCGGAGTGGCTCCGTTCGGCCGTGCTCGCCGCTTATAATCCGAGCCCGCGTGACGTCACGGCCGACGCGCGCGGCGCCCGCCGCTCCTGCGGAGGCGTGGGCGGCCGGCGGAAACGCACGTGGGACAGGAAGCGCGAATGCCGTAGTCATCGCCGGTCGGCGGTCGATTTTCCTCGCAGTGCTGGCAGTCCAGAGTCCGATGAAGCTCACGACGACAGCCATAATCACAGCTTACAAGGAGACCACGTAGACAAATATGTACGATAATGACTACAGAACCATCAGTTTAATAAGTCATGGCTGCAAAATATTAACGCGAATTATATACAGAAGGATGGAAAAGCTGGTAGAAGCCGACCTCGGGGAACATCAGTTTGGGTTCAGGAGAAATGTAGGAACACGGGAGGCAATACTCACTTTAAGGCTTATCCTAGAAGATAGATTAAGAAAGGCTAACCTACATTTCTAGCTTTTGTAGATTTGGAAAAGGCTTTTGACAATGTTGATTGGAATAAACTCTTTCAAGTCCTGAAGCAAGCAGGAGTAAAATATAGTGAACGTAAGGTTATTTACAACTTCTACAAAAACCGGACAGCGGTTGACAGAGTTGAAGGGCATGAAAGGGGTGCAGTGGTTGGAAAGGGAGTAAGACAGGGTTGTAGTCTTTCTCCATTGTTATTCAATTTGTACATTGAGCAAGCTATAAAGGAAAGCAAGGAGAAATTTGGAGAAGGAATTAAAGTTCAGGGTGAAGAATTAAAAACATTGCGTTTTGCCGACGACATAGTAATTCTGTCAGATACAGCGAAGGACCTGAAAGAGCAATTGAACGGAATGGACAGTGTGCTAAAAGATGCATATAAGATGAACATTAACAAGAGCAAAACTAGGGTAATGGAGTGCAGTGTAAGAAAATCAGGTGATGCTGAAGGAATTAGATTGGGAAACGAAGCAATAAAGGAGGTAGATGAGTTTTGTTACTTGGGCAGTAAAATAACAAATGATGGTCGCAGTACAGAGGATATAAAATGCAGAATGGCAATGGGTAGAAAAGCGTTCTTGAAAACGAGAAATTTGTTAACATCGAATATTGATTTAAACCTACGGAAGTCCTTTCTGAAGGCATTTGTATGGAGTGTTGCCTTGTATGGGAGTGAGACATGGACGATAAACAGTGCGGACAGGAAGAGGATTGAGGCTTTTGAAATATGATGCTACAGAAGAATGCTGAAGATTAGGTGGGTGGATCACGTAACTAATGAGGAGGTACTGAACCGAATTGGGGAGAAAAGGAATTTCTGGCATACCTTGACTAAAAGAAGGGATAGATTGGTAGGACACATTCTTAGACATCAAGGAATTGTGAATTTAGCGTTGGAGGGAAGTGTGTGGGGAAAAAATCGCAGGGGAAGACCAAGAGATGGATACAGTAGGCAGATTCAGACAGATGTAGGTTGTAGTTCTTATGTGGAGATGAAGAGGCTTGCTCAGGATAGGGTATTGTGGAGAGCTGCATCAAACCAGTCTTAGGACTGAAGACCACAACAACAACAATGACGCTTATATAATTTCAACACTGTATATTTTAATTCGTGTTAGTTACACTATAAGTTACATAAATGGCAGTGTTTTGTTGTGCCGTACAGTTTCATGTCAAGTAAATAGATGACACAGAATTATTGGGTAGGAAGTTACTTGAATGGAGCATAGTAGGTTAACATTTTATTTGATGGAGTTTTATGGAACTGCATCTTAATAATGCAATTCCGCATTATGGACACTGCCTTTTCCAATTTTGGACACACGAAAGTTCTCAGAAAAATGAACTTTATAGTGAATGTAGAAGTTCCTCCCTCCAGCTCAGTTCCCATCGCGCAGCTATCACTGTCTCCTTGGACCTGGAATGGGCCTATGATCTGGTCTGACATCCTGGCCTACTCTTCAAAGTCCAGACCTATTCACTTCCCATCAACCTCCTCGCCTATCTTTCCAATCGCCCTACCTACGTCACAGTCTATAATTCTGACTCCCGTCTCTTCTACCTTTTTGCCGGCGTGCCCCAAGGTTCCGTCCCTAAACTTTGAAGGGTAGTAGCTCCCAGACTAACAGTGATAGGAACGTAGTTTAAATTGAAATGGACGCAGATGGTTTCAACGAATCCAATGCACTATAGAAAAAACTATTGTTCCATTTAAAAAATTATATCTTTGTGCTGTACTATTAAAGCGATTTTTAAGCCAGAACTACAAAAATTGGTATTTGGATTCGTGATTCGAATCAAAAAGGTACGTATATCTGTATTTTTGGAAATTCAGCCATTAAAGGCGTTAAATAAAGAATGATTTTTTTAAATATATAGCTATTAATCCAGTTTTGACGTCAGGAATACCAAAGTTGATATTTGGATTCCAGGTTAGAATAAAAAAAGGCACTTGTTTGGAAATTAAGCAATTAAGGGGGTGAAATAAAGGATGAAAGTTTTTTTGAAAGTATTTTGTTACTAAGCAGTTTCCATTGTCATAGCATTTCAGCTAAATCCATGAAATTTTGTATTAAGAAGAAGAAGAAACAACCGGTGTTGGCTGTCTTGGCTACGCACGCTAAGCAGAGGGCATTAACCTAGTCCTTGTATAAAAACAGAGTGTCCGTGTGTTGGTGAGTTTGTTTGTGTGTACGTATCGCATATAAACCTAAATTTTTGTTCCAGTCTTAATGAAATCTTGCACACATGACCTGAACACCAAGCGGACAGTCGCCGTAAGTGTATGGATCACGTACAACACATAGTTCACGAGTTATGACAACAATGAGATGCGTTAAAACTGCTGCATCATTCGACAATGTTGCAATTTCGTTTCGTAAAATACTTTGTTTTCTATTAATACGTAACGAATTTCGAGTATGTGGTTAGGCAAAAATAAATTAACAAAGCATGTTTACTCCTTTGCTTCTCAGAAAAAAAATGCTATTTTCTAAGATGTGCCACAATTTCATTGATTTGAATAGGCAGGGACCTAAACAGTCATAAAATTTTCTCTCGTGCTAGTCAAGTGCATTCTGCATTTTTTTTTTTTTTTTTTTTTTTTCTAGGAGTGCGTCACGATTTTCGAGTGTTTGGTGAGGTACGTACTTTATAGCATAGCCATTGCAGTACGTCATAGCATATTTATGAAGCGAAAGAAACGAAGAACGAAATTCTCGTTGGCTGTCTGCAGGTAACTCCAGAGTGGGCTTTCCCACTCCTCATTATTCATTGCACCGTTACCCGTCACGAGAAAGTGACCACACCGTAGCTGCAGTTTAACAATTCTCAAATTGCGGCCTGAATCAAGTCTTGTTTAATAATAGTACGGAAGAAAAGGAAGGAAGATTAAGCTTTAACGTCCTGTCCACAACGTGGTCATTAGAGATGGAGATAAGATCGGATTATCTCTATATATAAAAGGAAGTGTCCCGATTGACTGACTGATTGACTGACTGACTGACTCATCATCTCCCAGCCCAAACCACTGAAGATAGAAACTTGAAATTTGTGGAGGGTGTTGATCTTACTCTGTAGGCGTCATTTAAGAATCTATTTTTCGATATTCCGTCCGTAAGGGGGTGAAATAGGGGATGAAATGTTTTTTGAAAATACGTAGCATTTAGGCAATTTTGAAGCTAGAACTACAAAATTTCGGATTTTAATTCAGGGTTCGAATTTAAAAGACACGTGTTTCGGCATTTTTTGAAATTCGACAAATAAGGGGGTAAAATAGATGACGCAAAAAATTCATTTTCAAAAATATGTTGCTGTTAACTCAAATTTTAAGCTACAACTACGAAACTTCGGATATGGAATCTTGGTCAGGATTAAAAATCCGTGATTTTTACTATTTTTGGAAATTCAACAAGTAAGAGGGTTAAATAGAGGATCAAATTTTTTTTTTTGAAAACACGTTGCTATTGATACAATTTTGAAGCTAGAGCTACAAAAACTGATATTTGCATAGTTGGTTAGACGTTACAAAATACGTGTTTCGGTATTTTTGGAAATTCAACCATCAACGGGGTAAAATTGGAGAGAGAGTGTTTTTCGAAAATATATTGCTTTTTAGGCAGTTTTGAAGTTAGAACTACAAATTTTCGGATTTGGATTCAGCATTAGAATTTAAAAGACACGTGTTTCGTCATTTTTTGAAATTCAACCAATAAGGGGGTAAAATAGAGGACGCAAAAAATTGCTTTTCAAAAATATGTTGCTGTTAACTCAAATTTGAAGCTGTAACTACGAAACTTAGGTTATGGACACTTGATCAGGATTAAAAAGACACGTGTTTTGGTATTTTTGGAAATTCAACAGCTAAGGGGCTAAAAGAGGGGATCAAAAATTCTTTTCGAAAACACATTGTTGTCAAGACAATTTTGAAGCTATAGCTACAAAAATTTGTATTTGTATTGTTCGTTAGAATTAAAAAAAAAAACGTGTTTCGGTATTTTTGGAAATTTAACCATCAAGGGGGCTAAATTGGAGAGGGGACGTTTTTCAAAAATTTTGTACTAATAAGGCAATTTTGAAGCTACAACCACAAAAATTGGTATATGTTTTCTTGGTCAGAATTAAAAAGACACGTGTTTCGGTATTTTCAGAAAATTAATCAATTAGGTGGTGAAATGGGGGATGAAACATTTTTTGAAAATACGTTGCTACTAAGCCAGTTTTGGTGCTGTTAACTCAAATTTCAAGCTATAACTATGAAACTTAAGATATGGATTCTTCGTCAAGATTAAAAAGAAACAAATGGTGTAGACCAAACAGCCTACGCATGCGAAGCAGCGGGGGTACAGCTAGTTGACATATAAGGTTTCGGGGTGTTGCGCCGCGTCTTGTTTTGAAGACGGCTATTACTAACTTTTTTTTCATCGTTTATTACTTTCGTTGGTCAGTATTTACAGGTTTTACAGTAATTAATATAATAGATATGTTACAGTAATAACGAACAGTAAGTAAGTTAATGCTTTTTTCGTTCACATTTCCCAAAAAAAGAAAAATATATACACAAAAACTTAAATAAAATAATAATAATAACACTGAGCTGCTCCTTTGTATTTATTCTCTTGTTTTAAATTTTTACTTTTCAGGGTGTTTTCATAATTCAGGTGTCCCTTCATGTATCACATATGTCACAGGTGTTTTGCCCATTTTCTTTACAACCATGTATTTAATATTTGACGCACCACTAGCCTATGCCTGTCCTGTTAAAAACTGTATGAAGTGAATTTTGAAATTTCTTCTTGTGATCTTCATAATTACACAACTTGACGTACTCAGTTTCCATAATACTGTCGCCGCCGAGTTTATTTATGACGTAGCTGTTGTATTGTCCTATTAGCCATATAATTGCATTATTTTTCCATTGTGGGTGGTAATGTTTGTCTGGTCTGTACAATACTGTTGGTTCAATGCAGTCATCTGAAGTTCTGCTAAGAAGCGCTATCTTTTCCCTAATCCACTTCCAAAAATAAACTCGGTCACTACACGTGAATCTGTGTGGGACAGTGTCTACTAGGTTGCATCCGAGGCAAAGGTCTGTAACACTCAGTCCTATTCTGTGTAATCTTTCCTTTGTGCTCACAACGTTATTGACTGTTTTATACAACGCAGATTTAACTTTGGATGAAAGCACACTGCAGTTGATATTTTGCCATAGTACATTCCAGTCGACGTCATTAAACTTTGATTCTATTTTATTCCTCCCTTCATATTTTTTCTGTATTTTAAAATATCCTTTGTAGTTAAATTCCTATTTTTTTTTAGTTTCTCACTCAGGTAACTTCTTTCGAGATAGTATTCACGAATGTGTTTTAATTTAAAGCTTATTGTTGTTACATTTATTGGTAAATCGGCACTGTTTGGCTTGACTGTTTCGTGTAACTTCGCTGTAAGACTGTCGTGGGTATTATTAATGATATTGGTTGTCCTTTTGACATACAGTGCTGTTGCTTTACTTTTAATATCTGTTAATCCCAATCCTCCATGTGATCGATCCAGTCTTACTGCATTGGAGTCTACTGGATGTTATCTTTGACATTATTGTCTTTGCTATCAGTTTGGGGATGGGAAATATCTGAGCTATGTAATATGCTTTTGAAAGTATATAGATATTGATATTTTTGACCCTCTGATGTAGGCCTAAGCTTCGTTTGCTATTTTCAAATATTGCTCAGTGAATCTTCTGTGCTACCTCACGCCAGTTTTTTGCTATCATCTGTAAGGGGAGGGTTGTCAATACAGTTCCAAGGGCCTTGTGTTCTGTCACTTGTTGCGCCCATTCCAATCTCATGTCTTGGAGTCCTTTTATAGTCAAGAATTTACTTTTATTTTCGTTCGTCCTTGCACCTGAAGGTGCGCAATATTTTTTAAATACTGTATCAATAGTACTAACATCTTCTCTGTTTTTGACTACTATCCAAACGTCATCCGCATAAGCTACACTGGCATCTGTCTCGTATTGTCTTTGTCAAGAAGGGGGAAGCAAATCAGCCCTGCTCTTTGAAACGAACCGTTCCGGGATTTGTGTGGGTCGATTTAGGGTATTGCCTACCGCCACAATACGAAGCGAAACCTGTGTCGAGCGCCATCGCAGTAGTCTATGTTTGTTATGTAGCACGATAAATAATACCGAGAGCGAGTGTGGGGCAGAGCTTCAGCGCCGCTTGGAAGTAGCCGAGCGGTCTGGAGCGCCACGTTACGGATCGTGCGGCCTCCCGCGTCGGAGGTTCGAATCCTCCCTCGGGCATGGGTGTGTGTTGTCCTTAGGTTACTTTAACTTAATTTACGTAGTTTGTAAGACTAGGGACGCATGACCAACGTAGTTTGGTCCCATAGGCTTACAAATATTTGAACATTTGAGATATTCAGCACTTGATGATGTAAGGAAGGAAAATAATTAGAAATTTGTTGCCATGTCTCACGAAACTCATTCAGTTGATAAGGTGTAAATCGGAAATAGTTGCTTCGTTAGCCCCGAAGGACAAGCCTTGAAGCCGGCCGCGGTGGCCGAGGAGACTGAGGCGCTCCAGTCACGGCCACTACGGTCGGGGGTTCGAATCCCCCCTCGGGCATGGATATTTGTGCCGTCCTAGTTCGTAAGTAGTTCATAAGTAGTTTGTAAGTTTAGGGACTGATGACCCCGTAGTTAAGTCCCATAGACTATACAAACATTTGAACAAGCCTTGAAATTTAAAATCAGTCCGTAGTCTAACACATTTATTTGTGAATTTTAATGTGAAAAGGTCTTATTAAAGGCTGATGTGATGGACAGTTCACGTATAGTGTAATTTAACTGTGTCTTGAAATATAGCCGGACATCCTGTGTACGACACACGTGCTTCGGTTGCAACCGCAGTGTGCGTCACGAAATGTCCTCGACATGACGCCTTTGTAGAAACTGTCACGTGCAATTTTTAACATCCGCATTGTATATTAGGTCTCTTATTAATTTTTAACCTCGGGTACATTTAGGTATATGAATGTGTCAAGCGTAAGCTATGAGGTTCCAATAATCACAGAAGTTTCTAGTCTAATTATTTACAAGCATCCGACAACCACATCATATTTATAAGAAATTCAGTCTATTTCGCAGTTATATCTCTTTGTAAGGGACCGAAGCATTCGACAACGAATTGTTAGACAGAAACAATACAACGGAACAACATGTGAACGATAGCATACGATATCTCTTCTGCAAATGGAGAATACTTAACACATTATTCTCAGTAATTATTCAGATAATAGTGGAAATCAATTGATTTAATTCGAACTCAGGTCACCCTGAATCTACCTGGACATAATGATCACTAGCACTTCACGGACTACCCTAGGACGCTTCTAGCCAGACCTAAAGTTTCAACTTATCCCTGCCCATTTTTGTCAATAATCGCGGGATTTGGCCCGTAAGAGCATCCTACTGAAGAAAGGATCACAAGCCGTCATATCCTCATTTCTTAACTCTGAAAATTTTCTGTATTGTTTCTTCGGTTTATTCCAAAAAGCGAAAAGAGTTTGCGGTTGTTGAGCATATCCTTCCATATAATGTAAACGATTTTTTTTTCTCTGAGGATGACATTCGAAGCACATTAAGTGCAATGAGATCGGGTTATACTAACTTGAAAACACAATTCATTCTCCTTATCGACTTAGGGAGTTTACATACGGAGCCGTTGCCGTTTGTAGCTTCTCGACTCAGAACAGTTGGTCTAATTGTCTGACAACCAGCCAAGTGTGGCTCCAAGGGAGTGCAGAATGATATGATTTTTGTAAATTTGGCAACAATAATTTACACTCTAAAAAGCATACCCTAAAAGCAGGCAGGACTTGATTAGTAAAAGAGATGTGTTCAGTGTATCGAAAATGAAGGTTTACTCATAGCTCTCAAAGTCTCATGCTTAGACTTGTTGTTTTTATCCATACTACCTCTTCTGAAATCTGGAAAGAAAAGAGCTTTCGTTAGTAGATTTCTTTCACAGTGTCGAAGATAATCAAATGCTTGAAGAGCCACTGTGTTACATTTCCAGACATGGGTTTCTACTCAAAATATTGTGTTCTCACTCCTCTCTACAAGTTCTTTCTGTTTGTAAAAGAAATTTCCGAACACCCTGTACCATTAAAAAAAAAAAAAAAATAATCTCATATGATTTGCTAACGTAGCCTCTTATAATATAAAGTTTACATTTACAGCTACATGGGATACTCTGCACATCACATTTGATTGCCTGGCAGAGGGTTAATCGAAACACCTTTGTACTATTTATCTCCCACTCCATTCTCGAATAACGTGCAGGAAGAAAAAACACCTGAATCTCTCCGTTCGAGCTCTGATTTCTCGTATTTTATTCTGATGATAATTTGTATGTAAGTGGGAGTCAACAATATATTTTCGCATTATGAGAATAATGTGGGCGATTGGAGTTTCGTAAGTAGCCCACGCCGCAGCGATGAACGCCGTTGTTGTAATGATTCCCATCCCAGAACCTATATCATTTCTGTGACGCTGTCTCCCCTGTATCGTGGCAATACAATACGAGCTGCCCTTCTTTGGACTTTTTCGATGCCTTCCGTCAAACCCACCTGATACGGATACTCTAAAAAATGACGTACAAGCGTAGTGTATGCAATGTCTTTAGTAGTTCTGTTGCATCTTTTAAGGGCTCTGCCAATAAAACGCAGTCTCTAGTTCGCCTTTACCACGACATTATCTACGTATTCTTTCCAGTTGAAATTCCACAAGAAGCAACAGAGGAATTTTTTTTCTCTCAGAATTCTCATTCGTCGAATACTTCGTTAGCATCTTCGTAACTGGTATCGCACTTCCAACTGTGACCGATGCAACCGGGAGGAATTCAGTGACGCAGAACGTTTATAGAAAGGCAACTGTTTGCTTTTGAAACTATCAACAAAGCGTTTACGAGCGTGCAGCCTAACGAAGCTACTACAATGCTGGTGAATCACTGCGTAAGGATACGGGGTTTCCCTGTTACGCTTTCCATGTTGTTTCTTTGCAGTATGAGAATCTTGTAAGGATTATACAATAGTTTCCGTGTGGCCTGGAGGTGAAAAGAGGCTTTTCAGTTTCCTTGTGAGTCACCGTAAGCTTGGTCTGCGAGACAAGATTTTATGATAGGGTTAGTTACGTTCATTAAAGGAAAAACGCTACCTAGCGCTAAGACAGCCACTTCCTTTTAGACAGGAACTTCCGGCAGGTGAAGCAGGGAAGCACCGCACGCTGTGGATTCTGCCCGGGCTTCACTTTTCCTCGCGCGTCAGTCACAGGGGTAGCAATTTGAATGCGATGAGTAACACGAAACGCGAAGAGACAAAGTATGTTAAAGATTAAAAAAAGCTCTTACAGGACACATTAAAGGTAAAAACGTAGACATTTTCGAAAAGAACGAAATATTTTGGAAACATTACAAATATTCGTATTTAAGTTAGGGGAGTAAATTTTCAGCTGTAGCCACGAATAAAATTAAAAGAAAGTAATTAGAAACACTTTATAGAGTAGTTAAAATTTTTATAGAACTTGAAAAAGTAATACTGCATATGTTGTTGTTGTGGTCTTCAATCCGCAGACTGATTTGATGCAGCTCTCCACGCTACCCTGTCCTGTGCAAGTCTCTTCGTCTGAGAATACGTTCGGCAACCTACATCCTTTTGAATCTGCTTGCTATATTCGTCCCTCGGTCTCCCTCTACGATTTTTACCCCACACGCTTCCTTCTAATGTTAAGTTGATAATTCCTTGATGTCTCAGAATGTGTCCAACCAATCTATCCCTTCTCTTCGTCAGAATATGCCAGAAACTCCTTTTCTCCCCGATTCGGTTAAGCACCTCCTCATTAGTTACGTGATCCACCCATCTAATTTTCATCATTCGCCTGTAGCACCACATTTCAAAAGCTTCTATCATCTTTTTACCGGAACTCCTTATCGTCCACGTTTCACTCCCATACAATGCTACACTCCGGACAAATGCTTTCAGAAATGACTTCCAAATTAATATTGGATGTCAGCAAATTTCGCTTCTTCGGAAACGCTTTTCTTCCCATAGCCATTCTGCATTTTATATCTTCTTTACTTCGGCCATCAGAAGTTATCTTGCTACCCAAATAACAAAATTTATCTACTACTTTTATTGTCTCATTACCCAATCTAATTCCTTCAGCAGCACCTGATTTTCTGACATTGCATTCCATTACCTTCGTTTTACTCCTGTTAATGTTCATCTTATATCTTCCTTTGAAGACACTGTCCATTCCATTAAATTGCTCTTCCAGATCTTATGCAGTCTCTGACAGAAGTACTATGTCATCGGCAAACAGCAAAGTTTTTATTTCTTCTCCCTGCACTTTAATGCCCTCTCCAAATTTCTCCCTCCATTCCTTTACTTCCTGTTCAATGTACAGATTGAACAGCATTGGGGAAAGGCTACAACCCTGTCTTACTCCCTTTCCAATCTCTGCGTCCCTTTCTTGCCCTTCGACTCTAATAACGGCTGTCTGGTTTTTGTATAGGTTGAATATAACTCTTCGCTCCCTATTTTGTACCCCTGATACCTTCAGAATTTGGAAGATTGTATTCCTTTCCAACCTCTGCGTCCCTTTCTTGCCCTTCGACTCTAATAACGGCTGTCTGGTATTTGTATAGGTTGAATATAACTCTTTGCTCCCTATATTTTACCCCTGATACCTTCAGAATTTGGAAGATTGTATTCCAGTCGACATTGTCAAAAGCTTTCTCCAAATCGACAAACGCTAAAAACGTAGGTTTCCCTTTCCTGAGCCTATCTTTTAAGATAAGTCGTAATGTGAGTATTGCCTCCCGTGTTCCTGCATTTCTCCTAAATCCAAACTGATCTTCTCCGAGGTCGGATTCCACAAGTTTTTCCATTCGTCCGTAAATAATTCGTGTTATTGCATATATAATTATAAAACAGTAAATATGTGAAAAGGAATCTAATGGCAGGCGTAGAATTATGTACAGTGATCAGAAACTTCCTTAGACCCTGGATTTGAATGTCGACAGATTATACTTAAGGAACTGGAAAAGCTGCTAACGGTCCGCCATTTCCGGAAGAACAGACACGGTATATACAGGACGAGGCATTAAAACTAGCTCTCCTTTAATTTCGTGAACGCCTGCAGATATCGAAATGCGGTTTTCGGCTTATTTGGTATATGTCAAAGAGACCTGACACTTGTCTCCATGGAGGTGTTGAAGTAAGTATGTTTTCTCTTAATGGAATCGCATTCTTTTCATAGCTACATTCAAATCCCTGGGGCTATTGCCGTGCCTGGGACGTAGATAATTTATTGTTCCGGAGGAGTTGAAGGGGGGAGGGTGCTGCTCCTTCAAACAGAGCTGTTCTAATACTCATTCAGGCGTGTGGCAAATTCAGGTTTTTTCTAGACTATGCGAGTTAATACGGCAGTTTCTTTTAATTACAATTACAATTACGAAGTATGAAATACGGACGTTTGTGTTTCGGTTTTGTCAGGTGAGCAGAAACAATGATATTTTAAATTGAAAATTGCCTTGCGAAACTGCAGATGATTCCACAAATTCAAAATAGTTTTCCTAAGCCAGAAGGTAGCATATCCCTTATGCCCATATAAAAAAATTGTGTTGTATGCCACTCTTATATTTTTCTTTTGCAGTATATTAGCTATCCTTTCACAATAGGCACCTTTATAAGTAAGGATGGCATATTTGCCAATTTCCTTCCTATTTTTAGGTTGCCTCCTTTATTGATTTAAACAACTTACGAATGCTATGTCCTGAATATCCATTGGCAATTCCTGCTTGTATGATTATCTGGAGTTCTCTCTCCCTATTCTCCTCACTCATGTCTATTTTGAACATCCTGTGGATCATTGACAGAAAGAGAGGAGAGAGAGAGAGAGAGAGAGAGAGAGAGAGAGAGAGAGAGAGAGAGAGAGAGAGAGAGAGAGAGAGGGGGGGGGGGGAATGAAAAAAGTCCCCTCCCCCTCCTTTCTCTCCTCTTCCCTACTTCCCTGTCTACGTCAAATGATATGTGCAATACCTAAGTGTAAGCATACATTATGACCCATTGGCACATTGGGTTCAGCCTGTGTATACATATTACATTGTCAGTTGGTTGTATTGATTTTTTGTACGTCCAGTCCCAGTAATATGTTTTAATAAGGTTTTTTTTCTTTTGACCCAACACATCTTGTAGCCATGTTTTTCGTAGTCCCTATTTTAATTGACGGTGCAGAGGGCGCAAGATGATGTTACATAAATTCATTCAAATAATATTTAAGTTTAACCCTGCGCCATCTGGCGGCTGTTGGACCTAATTTACCTGTTACGGTGTTCCCACCTCACCACAGTTTGGCATGAGGTTCTAGTCGATACACCTTAACTACACATCCACGATGGTGGTTTATATTTTAGTTAGTCATCTCTAATAAGATGTATTTTAATTACCATCGTTTTTTTCAAGTTGTAAGAATATTTTCATATAATGTGTTTGTGCTCCATATGAATTTTATGATTAAGAACTGTAAACATCCGAAATGTAATTTATTTTTGCCACAGATCTGATGATGATGTATCGAAACGCGTAATGATAAAATTATAACAGTGCGACGAAGACATTTCTAAAAAAGAAAAAATTATGCATGACAATAGAACATTGTTGACCACGATCGTTTTGGTGGTCCAGGGGTTACAGTGTTGGGAGGAATAATGTTGCGGGGGCATATTAGCCTCCAAATTTCTGAACACTACGCACTAACCAATGTTATTGTCATACTGTACTCCCTCCTCATATGCATCTTTTCTGGTGTGCATTCGGCTCCGACTTCATTTTCGTGGACGACAATGCACGACCGCATCGATCATTATACAGGGTGCTCGCCAATAGACTGGCGTCTGCACGGCCACTACGGTCGGGGGTTCGAATCCCCCCTCGGGCATGAAATATTTGTGCCGTCCTACTTCGTAAGTAGTTCATAAGTAGTTTGTAAGTTTAGGGACTGATGACCCCGTAGTTAAGTCCCATAGACTATACAAACATTTGAACATTTTTGAATGGACTGGCCCACCCATTACTCCGACTTCAATTCCATCGAACAGCAGTGTGATGTGTTTGGGGGAGGGACGTATAGCAGTACGTCTACATGCACCAGCGCCCTTATAGACTTTACTTCCTGGTGGAAAAATGGAGGGCCTTACCACAAGAACTGCTTACCATCCTTGCACCCAGCGTGGGATCAAGTTATAGAGCATGCACTGCTGGCGGTAGTGATCACACACCTTTTACCAACCCTCTGTCGACAACTGTAATGCCTGGGGATCATCAAAAGCTGTGGTGGCTTTTGTCTAAGATGACTTATGTATTGACTTAATTTTCGTCCCATTGCGCAGCTCTTTTAGCTGCCTCCGGTACTGTAATGTACCGCAGCCGTTCTTTCTGTAAGCCTTCCAAGCTTCAACACGTTTTCATCGAGCTTTGTCTCATGACAGTGCAAAATTGCCTTAGAATTGCTTTCATTCTTAAGTATTGCACACTAGTATATTGCTTACGCGTTGATTAATGTTTCACTATCGATATCGTCAGGCGTTGGTAGCATTTGGTTGTGTATAAGCTGCTATAATTGCTGAGATCGATAGGTAAATCAGTGTGCTATATTGTGTTTTTGGCTGGCTTGCAACTGTTAAGGTTTAATATGTTAAAAATTATGTTAAAATATCATTAATTACGTGGAGTCGCTCGTGTACATCACGTTCTACTAGCACTTTCCAAGGAACGTTTGAAGTCAAAATAGAACCTCAAGAAATATGGGTTAATAACAAGTGCATCTCTCGTACTGCGCAATAGCCTATTTTCCTATGTACAAAATTTGGTTCGAAGTGTTGTTATTCTGAATGATCATAACCCTAAAATTACATTTTCGGTCATTATTATTACAAAACCTTAAATGATCAATTAATTTCAAGATCAATTCACGTGATCGAAAACGCTCTGTTATTGACTGAAGGTGTGGTGACGTTACACAACAAGAGGAAAACGAAACTATATGTGTGTTACAGTAGTGCTAGGAAAAGTGACTTGATTTTTCCTTATTTTTCTGCATACAGTTTAGTTGTATCTGATAGACAACCCAACTTTTTTGCAAGGCCAATAGTGAAAACCTTCAGAAAGTTAATGCATTTATAGCATTGGTGCCTTCGCTTTTTAAAAACAATCTAGGTCTTTATATGCTGAAATAAGAAAGGTGTAAATTGTGTTTAAAGTAAAATATACCTAATTGAAAACAGACTTGGTGTAAAGATAAAAATGATTATGAACAACAAACGTTCTTTTATCAGGAATACATCTTGGATTCAGTCTTAGTTTTCCTACCAAATGCATTTCACTTTTAAATGAACACTGTTATTAGTTGCTACAGTAAAAATTACTTGTTAAGTACGAACTTGTGTAGTAACAGTTAAGATTCAGATTAATTCGCGTGTGTGTGTAAATTAATCTTGCGCGCTAGTAGATTTCCACATATCATTATGCGTTTGTTTCGTGTTAATTGGTTGCAAATAAATTTGTGAGATTAAATCGAAACTTGGGAGGTTAATGATGGCTGAAAATAAGAGTACACTACTTATGTTTAGGTGCCTACATTAAGTATCTTCTGAGAAAAATGACTTCGAAGGTAGTGGGTTTTTATCTGCACGATCAACTAACGCCGTAGATGACCAGTATTGTGTTTCGTATTCCAATCCGACCCTATGTTTATTTTTCGCTCTTTTGTTGTAGCGGCAGAACGTAATACCATGATATATAATGGAATCATTGACGAAATTAGTAATCATTTAAAATTTTATTAATAGTAGTTGCATACACCAGATGCACTCAAAAGGCGTTTAGAGAGACAAATCATTCATGTATCTATCATATACTGAAATACCTAGGGAAAAAAGAAAAACCTACTTCGTTCTTTGCATTCTCCACTCCGAGGAGTGTAGCGGGCTGTGAGAGATCCGGCCCATACAGAGTCGTGGTTTATTCAGCCAATTATCAGACAAGCTGATAGTCGGGCAATGGGGGATCCCAATTGGGAATAGGTGGGAGGGCCTTACCAGTTCTGGCATACGCCTTACAACCAAGGAAAACCTTGGTCGGAACGGGTTGATTGGGATCAATTTAACTTATTTCTGGGACACTGTCCCAGACTACAAATAGGTTATCAGGAGAGCACGAGTGCAATCCCGACAGCAAAAACTTGACTTTTTACCAAGGTGTGACTTGACATTTTTCATGTATACAAATCATTGCCAGAAATGACTGAAGAAATAATTGTCAGGGGAAAACCTTCGGACATACGTACGAACCTTTCCAAGCATTACACGCCTCGTAGGCTATGAACAGCATTCAGCATGGAATCAAACTTGATTTACCTTTTTTTTTGTTAAACAGTCAATGGTGATTCTGAGTGTAGCATGTAGAGGAATTCGGGCTGTCCCAGTGTGCTCGCTATGGAGTAAGATTTATATCTATTTAATCTCGTCTCTGT
This sequence comes from Locusta migratoria, assembly GCA_026315105.1. Classification (NCBI taxonomy): domain Eukaryota; kingdom Metazoa; phylum Arthropoda; class Insecta; order Orthoptera; family Acrididae; genus Locusta; species Locusta migratoria. Next base: position 223,644,424 of record CM048746.1, read on the forward strand.
TCCACCGTCGCTTTAGCAATTATCGTTCGAGAAAAAGGCGCGAATATGTTTGCATGCCAAAAATTTTGGTGAGGAAGGCGGTTTGAGGATTGTGACACCTGGTTTCTCAATTTTCGCCTCTGTAGGGGTTCCGAATTACAATGGACGAGAGTATGCAGTCCTAAATAGAAATGTTGAAGTATCGGAGATAATGGAGTGTGAAGAAATTAAGCGCATGGAATAGCCTGCTACTGGCTTTACTTGAATCCTATAGATCACGTCTGGGATGCTGCTGGCTGACTATTCCTAAACGAACACCTCTTCATGAACCGTGAAAACCTGAAATCAGTATTAAGAGAGGAGTGAGGCAACATCATCCATGGACTCGTCAACAGTCTGGTGCCCGGCATAAATAATAGATGCAAATGTGTATTAGTGTCCGAGGAGAGTATATTCCTTACTGAGTGTCCGATATCAACCTTCAGTTGAGAGTCTTATTTGTGTCAGAAGTGAACCTTATTTAGGTCTGTTATTATGCAATTCTATGCAGTGAAATCTGTTTCGTTTTTCGTTATAAGTAGACCACTCCACCGCGTACAGTATGTAAGTGTTATACATCGTTCATGACTACCCGTGGTTCTTCCAGTTCTTTTGTTTATCAGCAGCTGTCAAGAATAGGATCGTTTCTTAGAGCGCGTCACTAGCTCCATCTGATCAAATATCAATATACATGACATTAAACGACATATTTTACTTTGAATGTGAATAAAGGTTGCCAATTAACGTTCTGTTCGCCATTCTCGGTCACAAATTTGAAAAGTAATCAAATCTACACTGGAAAGGATTGCAATCACTCTACCCTTTAGGGTGTTAGGGTTCACTGGGAAGTACGTAAATATAAATATGATTCACACGAACATGTACGTATGTTGCTCGTAAAACCTTTCTTTGACAGGAAGCAGGATACAAACACTTTCAGGGGAAAAATAGCCTGCATAGCACTTTTCCTCGATTTATATCCGTGAAAACTTGTTTACGGACACGTTTCTGTTCTCTTGTCTACTACTGCGTCATTCAAAATAAGCGTAGCGTATGTACTGACGTCCGCAACGGAACTCAGTGTCACACACTATATAGGTTTACATCGCTGGTAACAAGACGGAGGTGCTCAGTTACACGGAGGAACTTGTATCTCTTGCAAAATCATACAGATAACTGATAAATAGTATTTCTATACTAGGGAAATGCCTACATCTTGGGGATCCGCTTTATAATTCGTGATTATTATTGCTCGCCTCCTCCGTGTTTGGAATTTCCTTGATGCAAGAGACATTATGTCCTACAGTTGTGAGGCAGCAGATCCTTAGCTGGAAACAGCATGAAGACACAGAATGCATCTTCCGACCATAACCTTCTCCGCTATGACTAATCAGGCACAGAGAAATGACGTCATCTAAAAGATTCCGTAATGTAAGCAGGGAGGATAGGTAGCGATGAAATTAGTTCCGCAAGTCTGTGAAGCGCCTATATCTGAATTGTAAGCTGTAGCAGTTAACACGAAGTACAAAGTTTACCAGAACACTACAGTATTCGCCACTGAGGCTACTGATTTACTTTCTGGGCCACATTTCACTACCTTGATATTTTAATGAATCATTCACAAGGAAATAAAGAGCACAAATGAAGTTATAGGCACACCTCATTCAATCTGATTGCTAACAATTATAATTGTACGCACAGTACTGAGCTGTGCAACTTTGGGTGTGAAATGACGGTCAATGCCTCTCAATTCCGCCACTTGAGCACCATCTTCGGCGTTTGAAGGAGACTTCAACAGTTGATGTTTCCAGTCAGCCTTCCGTGATTATATTGTATATTAATAAACCATAAATGTATGTCGCTGGACATTTATTTACATTAATAAATTCTCATATCTATTCTTGTGCTCCGTGACTTGCAGTGAAACGTTTTTCTCCTTTGTCGTCCGTGTTTAGCCTTTTTGGTGCGTCATCTTGTGAATTTCTCTCGTCTGTCAACCTCTTCAGCTCAGAGTACCATCCAACGACCCTAATTATTTAGCTTCTGTCCTCAATTACAGCTTTTAATCTCTACAATGTTCGTAGGTACCAGAAATCCTTCCTTGGTGTTTTAATACGTGCCCTGTCCTATCACTTCTGCTTGTGAATGTTTTTGACACGTTTCTCTCCGTTCGTCAGTTCACATAATTTTCAACCCCATTCTACAGGATCACATCTGAAGTGCTTCGATTATCTTCTTCCCCGAAGTTATAGATTAAAATTTTTACTGGCATTCCTCTTCAATAAGAGGTGCAAATCACACTTCATGATCGATACAGGAAACAAATTTCATGATGCCTTAGACCATCCGTCAGTGCTCAGAACGTGTGGCACATGACCAGCTGCATGCAGCTCGTGAAACTACCACACTACATTTCTGAGACACATGCCTGCAGCGTCGATCAGAAGGATGCAATTAGGATCAGAGCAGGGAAGATCAGAAAATTTACAATGCCCAGAACTGATTTTATGTAGAGGAATATTTTAATTTGCATTAATATTTAGTGTATTTTATTTTCCTTACAACATAAGCTTTTAAAACCAGACAATCGTTAGGTTTGGGTTGCTGACATTGGGCCGGCTCCTTCCTTGAGACACCTGAGACACCATTATTTTGCAGCTGCTGACAGCAGGCTCTACTTGTTGACAGTTTCGTGTAATACATGAAGCCTGAAGATAGCCATCCCGATTTTCTGTACAAGAAGGTAAGATTTCTTTCACAGCCTTCTAATGCATCAATTGTAACAAAATTTGGATATAGTTGAGTCGTTGATAATGTGTTAGCTATATATCTCCGAAGGAATAGACACCATTTTTTTTTTATTCTGCAGCTATTATCATTCGAGACAAAAAGGAATTACGATATTAGACACTGAATTAAATCAATGGGGAAGGTTGACATTTGTGTCCAATCAAGATTCGAACCCGGGTTTCGTGCCAGCTAGGCAGTTGCGCTGTTCACTACGCCCCTGCTAACACCACTGCACGGACCACCCTGGATCGACTCCCACCAGGCACAAATTTCAACTCATCTATTCACGACCGACGTAGAGTTTCAGAAGAAGTAGTAAATATTTAAGGAAATGGTAATGTAGGCGAATTGCAGTAAAAAAAATCCATATAAAATGTGTCCAATTTGTACTGAGTACACACGTAAAGCTGAATGTAAATCGCCCCGTCGCGCATCAGGTCTCTATCTATTACTTCTTTACTGTGAACTATATTCGCAACAGATTTTACAGACGTACAGCACTTATACAATATATACGTGCAAAATTATACAATTGTACAACATATAATTATGTAAATATGAGGTAACATATGCAAGACATACCTATTCCTTATATATTCTCCTGTAAAAATTACGGTAAAGGAGGATGGGCAGAGACTGGTGGGATAGGACAAGTACTAACTCAAGGCTTGAAGAAATAAATAAATACCCGGGCAACGCCGGGTTTTCAGCTAGTTTATATATATACTCGGCAAGCATCTCACGCAGCCGGCCGTGGTGACCGAGGGGACTGAGGCGCTCCAGTCACGGTCTGCACGGCCACTACGGTTGGGGGTTCGAATCCCCCCTCGGGCATGGATATTTGTGCCGTTCTTAGTCTTAGCTAGTGTGTAAGTTTAGGGACTGATGACCCCATAGTTAAGTCTCATAAGCTATACAAACATTTGAACATTTGAAGCGTCTCACTATCTGTGGCGGTGGGTATTTTGTGTACACATATCACTTCCTCAATTTCCTATTCCAGTCTCATATGGTTCAAGGTAATAATGACTGACGGTGACGGTCAGATTTTATGCTCATTGTCTTTTCCGAGATATATGTAAGATGAAGCAAGGTATTGGATGTCTCTTCGAGAAACTTCCACTCTTGGAAATCTGACAGTAGCCAATACCGCGATAAAGAACGCCTTTCTTACAGCGACTGCCACTGTAGTTAGCAGATCTTTGACGCTGTCACTCCTGCTGAATAAACAGGCAACGAAACGTGCTAGATCTTCGCTAACGAGCAAGATTCAAGTTTAAGGTTGTTTTCAAGTGGCAATCTACAGCCGTAATATATTTAGAAAAAATAATTCTTGTGCTAACATCTGTACAATATTTTTATTTGTTTAACTCTACTGATTTCGGCACTATCTTGCATCAACAAGAGATTGAAAAGCTACACGATAAAACCTACATCAAAGTTACCTGGTACTAAACAAACTCAAAACATGGAGTCAGATATAAAACTTTAGAAAATAATAATAAAAATAATACATATTGCACATCAATTATTACAAGAGTTCAAATCTGCCAAATACGAAAACATCAAAATTAAAATTAGAATTGTGATTATTCATTGGAAAATGTCCTTCACCTTATATCTGCTGTTTAAGAGTACTGGCAAAGACACTTTTATTCGTAATAAGAAATTCAGTTAAGGTTAGCAGCACTGACATGTTCAATTTGAAAATGAACAGTTACTATTGAGTCTACTGTCATGTCATAGGCCATAATAAAATGTTACATCATTATATTAAGGGATTGGATGAATGTCTGCCAAAGAAGCTCTACTAGTATATTACAAATATACTGCTTCTTTAGTCTTTGGTGACAACTTTTGGAAACAACCAAGATGGCGTCTATTATAGATGGAACATGGAGGTATAAAATCCAAAAACGTATGTTACTACATATAACACTCTTCAGGCGTTTCTGCTAGGCTTTGTTATTAAATATATAAATATTAAAAACAACCATGTTGTGTGAGGTCGTCTATATATATATATATATATATATATATATATATATCATTGTCAAATCCAATAAGAAAATTTTCGAATGTGATAAGGTACATCATAAACATTAAAATTTTAATCTGAACTATAGCCTAACTATTAAAGTGTTAATAACTAATTCATTCATGAAAGAAATCATGTATGTTGTTTTTTTAAGTTTACATAGGTTGTGTGTTTGTGCTCCAATTTAAACCTAGGGTCATCCGTGGCACCGCATTAGCTTACGTCAATTCAAAAAGTCATAAATAAGGCGATATTTTATGCATTGTTATTATTGGTACTCTATTTTAAAACTTCTCCTGTTTGAGCAGAGATCACACTCCACAACTGTATACCAGTCATAGACGAATTTTTGAGCTCATTACAAGTTTTGCGTAAAATATAGGACAACAGTGAATGTATTCGAGAATAGTGAAAACATTAATGAAAATCATGCATATGTGTGTGTGTGTGTGTGTGTGTGTGTGTGTGTGAGAGAGAGAGAGAGAGAGAGAGAGAGAAAGAGAGAATGTGAACTTTGGCCAGAGAACATTCACCCTTCTGATACAGCGCCTATATATTCAATCAAATTTCATAATAATAATAGTAGAATAGGACAGAAAATGACAGCATAAAAGGGAAATATGCCGTTAAATAGAGTGTATCTAATCGTGCACTGCCAGTTATTACTCAACTTGTCAACAAAGGCGTTATCAGAATAACTATGTTATCGTTATCTTCTCATGTGAAAATGCCTAATTAATTTTTGTCTAGAGAAGCTTCATCCAGCGGTATGGTGTGGGAGTACATCGCTTTTGTACAAACATATTTCAACAGAATTTAATATCCGCCCCCAGAGTCTAGTGAGCAGCGTGCTAGATTGCCATGCAGGGGGCCGGGGTTCGATTTCCGGTCGAGTTGGAGATTTACTCCATTCGGGGACTGGGTATTGTGTCATTTCGACGTCATCGACGCGCAAGTCGCCAATGTGGCGTCACTTAAAGACTTGCACCAGGCAGGCCGAACACGATTCCAGGTGGAAATCATAATCAACAGAATTTAATAACACAGATAACGTGAAACCATAAAAGTATAGTATGTTGTACGATACACAATTACGGCATGTGTTGGGAGTAGTTTCCATATGCCTATTCATGCTGCAGTGGTGACAACGCTACATGAATACGTTGCATTTGGAATGAAATCTGCATACATGATACTTTTGAGATGGCCCCATAATCAAATATCACATGGGTTGAGATCCGGTGAATGAGCAGGGCATGCAACTGGATATTCTCTTTCGATCCATTGAACAGGGAAGACATGATTGAGATGTGTCTGAACGTCTGGATTTTAAGTGAACTGGAACACCTTCATGTAACAACAATATAGCCCTTCAAATCATCAGTGGAACAGTATGAGGCACAGTGTCACCATATAGGAGAAAACCATGCATCGCGTAACTGTGGCTGCACGGTACAGTACGTATTGGACTACAACCTTTGTAACAAAGTATGATTGAATAAATGGTATCCAGCATGGAGATTATGCATTTCCGGACATAACGTTCTCGATCTGAAGAATCGAACTGGCGATGTTATCTCCATGAGGGTATGCCGTCTAGTGGTTAATTCCCACTGTTTTGAGGAAATCGTAATTCTCACGTGTTATCTCGCAGCCCTTCTGCTGTTAAGTGACGCACTGATGATCATGAGTCGATAAGGTATCATAGTTAAAAAAAGTGTGTGTGTGTGTGTGAGAGAGAGAGAGAGAGAGAGAGAGAGAGAGAGAGAGAGAGACCGTTTATGAGGTGTTTACAGAATAATAACTTCCAAAGTACTTTAGGTAATACCTACTGAAGCGTTTTATGGTAAATGGTTCCCCCTTTTTGTGAAGTGACTATACCTATCATTGCAGGAATAAATTCCAAAATATGTCTTTCGCAATACTTTATTCTATAATATATATTCATAATTAGAGTGGAATCACGGTAATACTTATCGGTTCTGTAATATTTACTTATGCGATTATTGCATCATATGAAAAGAACATCTGCAACTCTTTTGGTAAATGCTATTATTGTTTTCACTCGTAATAAGATGTAACACATTTTCGTAACTACGAATACATATTTGCAGGTTATCGGTAACTTTGTTTTAATATGTTTTATTATTACCACTTCACTGATGTTTAATTTCACTGTACAACACCTTTCATTCTGTAAATCTGTAATATTTTTAACATTTGTATATTAGTGTATTTCGTTATAATGATTGTGTTTACGTTGAAGTTTTTGCCAGTGACATGCCAAAGATAAATTATGTGCGCAGAGGTATATGTTATTCATCGGTGAGCAAAGAGTTGTTATCTTTTGTTTATAAGCGAGAGCTCGGCTCTTGCAAGTGGTCACTTGGAAGTCAGAGTTGGCTTGCGCTTCGAAATAGACAGTTATGTTTCGAATTTCTGTTGGAATTATATATTCCGGTAGTGTCTGTTGACGGTTACCTGATGGAAACTATCTATTTTAGTTGTGAAAGAGTGAAGTTAAATTGGGACGTACACCTCAGAGAAGGAAAGAAACAACTTGTGAAGAATTCATTTCAGCTGTTCGTTTTTTGAAGCTTGAGTAGTATTTATAAGCAGAAATCCTGGAAATCATGTTATATCACGAAGAACCTTGGAGTGATTTTTTTCTTTGCTGAATGTGAGAAAGTTTTTTTTTTTTAATTTTTATTTTATTTATTTATTTATTTATTTTTTCTAATTTGTTGAAGTGTGTCGCCCACCGTTTGCAACGCCCAACAAGTATGGGGCGGTAAACTTTCAAGGACACGTAAGAAATTTTCTCATGCTGGGTCGAGACTCCCAAATGTTCCGTCTATGTTTCATCAGCTAAGAAGCTTAAGAAGAATTGGTGACCCTGAGACGGCTGGTACCTGGCGCCTGAACAAGCGTCAACGCGGAGGTGCTGAACACACCGGTTTCCGGTGAGCTGTCGTACAGGAGTGGCAGGCGTCAGGCAGTGTCGCAATGTTTGCACCCAGCTGCAGCATGGCCGCTTCCGCCGCTTCATTTGCGTGGCGCGTCACGACAGCCACTGGAATTCCCACACCGACTCAAAGTGTCAACTCTAACCACCCAGCCGTACCTGCCGCATTGCCAACAACTTGCATCACTTCATCACTACCACTGCAGCCACTATACTCATTATCGGTGGACACGTCCGAAAGAACGGACACTATTTTGATCCTGCAGCCATTATGAATCAAGACAGATCATTATATAAACACGCAAACACGTATCATTTTGATGATTGTACGAGGCTTGGCAAATAATTACTCATAACCGATACAAAATCGTTACTTGTTTGTATCTGTTACTGTCCTTCAAAGTAGTCACCATCGTTGTGTAGAACCCGTGGACAGCGATGAGAAAGGCGTAGTATACCGTTATCAGAGCCTGTTCTGTTGATGGTGCGAATGGAGCGGTCTACTGCCTGTCGAATCTCTGGAACAGTTCTGAAGCGAATGCCACGAAGTTGTTTCTTCATCTTCGGAATCAAATCAAAGTCACAAGTCCGGGAAGTATGGTGGATGGTACAGTACTTCCTACTCCCATCGACCCAACAGAGAAGCTACAGCTTGTGCGCCAGCACATTGTCGTGCAAAATGATGGGTGGGTTGCGCAGAAAGTGTTGCCGCTTCCTTCTCAAAGCTTGTCGTAGGTGATGCTCCAAAAACGAACAGTAATTCTGTGCATTGATTTTCGTTGAAGGCTTTTACCCAAGGTGCCACTGTTCTGCACAGCAATGTCGATGTCCAGCACGCCTCTTGAAGACCTTAATGACACTGTCGTGCTATAAGACCTCTGGCCAGGATAACATCGGCTACATCAGCATACAGGCAGTGACTGCACGGCAGCCATCTTGAATGGGTGTAAAAACGAAGTTGTGAGGATAAATGATCGCCTCAATTACATTGTCATTTGAACTCCTTAGGATAGGAAAAATATTACCAAATATTTCACGCAGACAGGTGAATACTGAAGGAATGCAACACTGTTCTTATCAAGTACAATACATATCGTGTTTGTACAATAATAATAACAATTGAGACTATTACTTTTATATGAAATTAAAATTACGAAATGAAAACGTTAGTCGACTGCCACTTTTTTGTTTTGTGGTCAGGAAATATTCGTCAGCGAGAAAGTTGTAGATAATGAAATAAGCTTTTCTTTTTGTATAAACCACTTTTTTATAGCTCCCCTGGTTTTCTCACAACTTTGGATAGAATAGAGCGGTGGAACCTTTGAAATTCTACTCGTTACATTCAACAAACTTGCTCACCACCGAGCACACATTCTGTTGCCCACTCATCTTGCACTGTTTGACCAATTTCGATAAACATTTTTTTTTAAATTTGGGATACAATTTTCGATGTTAAATAATTATGTCTTAATAGTTTTTATTTATTTTATTACTAACTAGCTAATCCGTCCCGGCTTTACACGGGTAATGTTTAAAATTCTTATAACGCGAGGACAGAACGTATGGGATGTGGTATGTTTCAGTTTCTTTGTTATAATTCTGGTATCAACGTATGTCAGTACGAAAATGTGAAATAATTGAAATAAGAATAATAACGTGGAATGGTTTACCACTTGCGCACATTCGTGACCTTCGTAGCGTAAACTATGAGACCTGCGCCAAAGTACATAGTATACAATTATGGAACTAACTACGATTTTTTTAAAGGCCGCGAGTGCATATGTCTAACTTTAACAGATTTGCAAAATCACTATATCTGGCGCCAGCGGTTTAGAGGACAAAAGTGATTAATGTGGTTCATTCGTAAAAGTTAGACACATGCTCTCGCGTTTTTTTTTTTAATTTTTTTCTTTATTTATACATTATTTTTATTTTAAATCTTTGTGAGTTCTGTAATTTTATACGCAGACGATAACATTGAGATGAGAGGGCCAGCACTATTATCACAAACTTAAATATAGGCAACTGCTATGGAAACACTATGCAATGGAATCTACTATTGTCGCTGATAGTACACTTGTTGACATACCTACATCACTTCCGAGCAGATGGACTCGCCCGTTCCACGTCACCCGTGATCACACAATCGAGGCAAACAGTCATTTGTGAACGAGCGGTCTATCGTAACGGTGTTACTATGTTTTCGAAACAGGAACTACGGAGATGGAGTACGATTTAATGTGCCAGAGGCAGCGAGTACCAAATAACAGAGAGAGGCCTTATGATGACAGTGAAAGAAGCGGGCAGAGAGCGCGACACCCAACTAACATGGCAGCCGCAGAGCATGAATCATCCTAGTGCCGAGCGCCACCGCTGAACGCCACTCGACCACAACTGCGAGCACAGGGTAGTTTGAGTGTTTAGAGTGGTGCCTATCAAGGGCCTCATCAGACATCTTGGCGCAGTTGAGTGTTAAAGTAATTTGCATCTACTTAGCCTGTAGTGTAGTTTATTACTCATAAGATATTTATTTACGTTTTGTATCAATTTATCAAATAATTCTCTTGGTTTTGTATCTTTTTATTGTGAAGTATTAGTGCGAGTATTATTGCTTTATTGATGAAATTCGTCATGTCATTTTTCAATAAAATTATTACTGGTACACTTGATTGTATCATTGATGTCTTGCACTTTGTGCAAATTACTTTAACACTCAACTGCGCCAAGATGTCTGATGAGGCCCTTGATAGGCACCACTCTGAACACTCAAACTAATTACGAACTAGCTAATACTAAGGACGGCACAAATATCCATGCTCGAGAGGGGATTCGAACCCCCGAAGCAATGTCATGTCATTGAGTGATGCTATGAGTAATGGTAACAAATGGCTTCTACAGCAAACTCTTTACATATTTTGAATTTTTTAATGTAATTGGAATTTACTCGAATGTAGTTTCTTAGTTCCTACCTAAATCCTGCATTTCCCGTATAATAAGCAAAGTAGAAGTCGTAGCTATTCAAAATGAAGTACTTAAAAACTAGGAACATACTTTTATGCCATAGTAGCGAAAGTAAATGACCACAATACGTGAAATATGGAAGCCAAGAAATAAAGTTATTCCGTTACCGCGAAATTGTGATTCTCGCTTCTGATGCTGAAACACAGTCGACCTGGCAGTTCCATCCACTCTACCGCCGGATGGCTTTCGAGCTCGACAATCAACACCTAGAGAGAGAAGGCCGCGGCGCTGTCGTATGAAGTCACTCAGAGCAGGCAGCGATCACGTGGCTAAATGGCAGTGGGCTGTGCCCCAGCTGCCACCCAATAAGCTACGCGAACACGGCCTGCTCTGTGTGACGTCACACGAAAGCGCCGCGGCATTCTCTCTAGGTGGTGTTGGCTCGACTCGTACCTCTCGCGGCATATCGTCGTCTAATACCTCTTTTACATATGGAAACACACACTTCCTTTAACCACTCTTCATGGCTGCGCAGGCTCGTGATCTTTGCTTTAGGGACATCTATGGCAATGTCCCTCTCGAATTATATACGTTTCATTGACCTTGTATGAATGTATGAATGTTTGTATGCTCGTTCGTATTTTATGCCCTTCCGTGCCATTCATCCAATTAGGACGAAACCTTGTCAAAATATTGTTTACACTTCCACGAAGATTATAGACATCCTGCTTTCTAGGCAGTTGCGCTGACCACTTCATCACTGGGACACAGTGATCACTCCACCTGCAAGGTCTACCTAAGCACTTCTCCCATCAAATAAACATTCCCAGCTCTACCCTGCCCACAGTACTCAAACTCGTAGTTTTGAAACTAATTCCTGTAAGAGTAAGGGACTTGCCCACTCCTCCCCCCTAACGAATGGATCATTCCCCGTCACCGGCATAATATATGTATTCACTTCCGTAAACAAGTGCTCGAAGTATGTAACAGGAATTTTCGTTAATCTTGTAAATTAAATTAAGACAAACATAGCTATTGATTGATCCACTACAGTGGCACACCATGCTCAAAACCTTAAGGCAATGGGTGAGTAATGAGGATAATTGACAGGGATACCACGTAAATAGTGTGCAAATTTGGGCCTGCCGAAAGGAGTGCGAGGGTACCCCGTGCAGATGTGGTGACCGCAGTGTCCGGCTGGCGAAGTGGATAGCACAACTGCCCAGTATGTAGCAGACCCGCGGACGAACCCCAATCCTGTAAACAAAAACGTACAAGAAGAAGCCTCGTGGTCTAAGGCGTCATGCACGGACTTGACGGCCGTTATCGCCAGAGGTTCGAGTTCTCCTTCGGGCATGGATGTGAGTTGTCCTTAGTGTTATATAGTTTAAGTAGTTTGTAAGTCTAGGGACTGAGGATCACAGCAGTTTGGGCCAATAGGCTACAAAAATTTGAAGAAGGGGAAGAAGAAAGGCATATCTCAACTTTTCACATTATTTCAGTGCTCACTGTCGGCTTAACATCTTTAATATCACTGTGTGTTAAGTTTAACTATATTTTTCTCATGATCTTTCCTACTGCTTGTTCTGTGTGGTGGTTCAAAACAAGAATTTAACTCATATATTCCGAAGGCTTATCCTTGCTTCCCTAACTCGATGAATGAAATATCAGGATCCAGAATGAAACTTTCACTCTGCATCGGAGTGTGCGCTGATATGAAATTCCTGGTAGATTATAATTGTGTGCCGGAACCGGGACTCGAACCTGGGACCTTTGCCTTTCGCGGGCAACCGCACTACCGACTGTGCTATCCCGACACGACTCACGATGCCGCCTCAAATCTTTACTTCCGCCAGTAGCTCGCCTCCTACTTTCCAAACTTCACAGAAGATCTCCACCGAAACTTGCAAGACTAGCACTCCTGGAAGAAAGGATATGGTGGAGACATGGCTTAGCCACAGCCTAAGGGATGTTTCCAGAATGGAACTTTCACTCTGCAGCGGAGTGTGCGCTGATATGAAAAAACTATTGTTCCATTTAAAAAATTATTTCTTTGTGCTGTAACTCTTTGGAAAATGATACAATAAACTATGTTCATAGTTCCGCAGAAAGTATAACATTTCTTGTGTTGACCTACCGCATTAAAATTTTCCGTCACCAATTATTTTTTAAGTTACAGAGGCAAACACACTTAGTGAAACACCCTCTCATCGGTGTTTTTGTGGGTATGCCATATCTCCCGTATTACTTACTTATAAATTAATGATTGAGGTACCTTTTTCAAGGTTTCGTTCTCCACTAATGACAAAAAATGCACAGAAAGCGTAAAGTTATTGTTTTCACAAAAAGACTTTATTCAAATGAAATTGTACTGTTCTTACAATCTAAGTTGATACCCATCGAACGGTCGTAAATGGGACATGTATTTAGGGTTGCTCCATCAGCCACCGCGCCGATATAAAAGCAATGTAGAAGGTGCCATCTATTGACAATCTGTTTTACTAACGAACGACAGATCTTGTAGTTGTTTAGATTCTTTATTCTTTATGCAAGCCAAAGACCTTCTATTATGCAAGCAGAATTTATCACATACTTTCGGTTATACACGTCGATGTAACGATGAAAAATACACAAGTCTGTCAGGCACGACAGCTCTTGCAGTTTATCAGCAGATTTTTGTTCCACACGTTGATGTACAACAGCTGTTGCTTTGTTCAAGCAAGCTTTGTGTACTGCGCGAATGAACGGAATTTTGTAAAATAGACAAGTTTTAGTTTTCAAAAAGTAAAATCAACATGAAAAGTCAACATCTTATTTTTAATATGTTTCACAATTAATCATATTCTATTTAATTGCCGGCCGCGGTGGCCGAGGGGATTGAGGCGCTCCAGTCACGGTCCGCACGGCCACTACGGTCGGGGGTTCGAATCCCCCCTCGGGCATGGATATTTGTGCCGTCCTTAGTTGTAAGTAGTTCATAAGTAGTTTGGAAGTTTAGGGACTGATGACCCCGTAGTTAAGTCCCATAGACTCTACAAACATTTGATCTTTTGTATTTAATTATATAAATTTTCTTACATGAGACTAATATTTATTATTACTATTAAAAGTTTATTCTTTTTTAGACATAGGTACTTGAATCTGCCTCTTCTCCATTACTATATTACGTATCTGTCACTCATCAGGATACAGTGCGAATTATTCGCATGGGTCAACTAGTCACTGTCAATAGCAAAAGAGACTGTCGTTTAGAAGCCCGTTTAAGTTTCTTCCACCAACCCGAAATTAATTTGTCACATTGAACGCGTAGCAGAATTCCTTCAGCGTCAGGATGAAGTGGCAGGTGCGATGCCATAAGCAAGGTGTCGCACGTGCCTCGACGCGTCTGCGCCGGTCCGCTGAATCACCGACCACGAGGGACTGCACCGCTCCGGTCGCATTTCTCCCGCTTACCCAATCACTGAGCCCGTACGGCAACAGAAATACCGCCATTTACTTGATACTGGCAACCTGAAAAATCCCCTCATTTGCTCAGGGTATTAGTACTACATATTAGCGGGATGAAGTGCAGTTTTGTGCAGTTTATATGGCATTTCAGACATTATTTCGCAGCAAGAAGCGTCACTTAATAAACAAGTCACGTTTCCTCGTGACTCACTATCCACACTCATCTCTGGAATAATAGTACCTTCATTGCAGGGATTCCGGCAACTTAATGTAAGGGGAGACTTTGCCTCGCATCATCTTTGAGTGACTGTATGAGAAAATAAGCTGACTTAAACAATGTAGTTACTCTGATGAATGGCAGCTAATATTCCAAATAACACGGCAGGAACGTGAAAAAGCTTCACATGCAGCTTCAAACGTAGCTTTCTTTCTAGAATGCTTAATCATGTCAAATGTAAGTGCACCGAAAATGCGCAGAAAATTAGAAAAAAAAAAAAAAAATTAAAAAAAGACTTCGTTACAGAATGAAACTTTCACTCTGCAGCGGAGTGTGCGCTGATATGAAACTTCCTGGCAGATTAAAATTGTGTGCCGGAACCGGGACTTGAACCTGGGACCTTTGCCTTTCCCGACACGACTCACGATGCCAAAGAAGTTTCATATCAGCGCCCACTCCGCTGCAGAGTGAAAGTTTCATTCTGGAAACGTCCCTTAGGCTGTGGCTAAGCCATGTCTCCACCATATCCTTTCTTCCAGGAGTGCTAGTCTTGCATGTTTCGCAGGAGAGCTTCTGTGAAGTTTGGAAAGTGGGAGGCGAGGTACTGGCGGAAGTAAAGTTGTTAGGCGGCATAGTGAGACGTATCGGGATGGCTCAGTCGGTGAACGCTCTCTGTAATAAAAAAAGCTGAGCCAAAGAACACGTAGATCCAAAACGAACAAACTCGATTAGCGTCCGCAAGGACAACAACTACCCATAGAAAATCCTGTCCCGGTTTCGGCACACAATTTTTATCTGTCAGGAAGCTTCGTTACAGAGTTTGCCCAAGGTTTCTCTCCAACTTATTACGACAATATTAATAATAACTTATAAATTATTCTTGTTCTCAGAAAATAATATTGTAATTTTAATTATCGGTTACATTAAAGAGTTTTGCTTAATGTATGTTGTAGATTAACCGCCTGTGAGACGAAAACACTGGTGGGTGTCCAAAAATGAACTTTAACCGATCTGTGGGCTCCCAGAGTATTCCGTGTACAGCCAAAGTTTGGTCGCAGCTATGATTAAAAACGACTTCCACAATATTAGTACTTTTTGTTACGTGGTGAAAGTTGAATATTGATAAAGTTATAGTTATCCACGATCGCTAGCACTGCGTACGATAGATTAAATATTGTAGGTGAAGCCGGACTATATACAGTGGTTTGGAAGAATTTTGTTGTTTATTGGATATATTAATGGTTTATTCTCGTAAGAGAATACTTTATTTCTTTTCCGAGAGGAGATAAAGTAATTTTGGTTGGATATTTACAAAGAGGTATGCTTATATGGCGGCCTAGACATTCTGCAAATATTCTCTCCAGTATGATTAATTTCCTTGGTTTTAGTGAGCTAATGTAATTAAATGTCGAATAGTTATCAGCAAAGATAATATTGAAGGTTTATTGGTTTCATATTTTGGTATTGGATTGTGAGCTATAGTGCAGCTTTTTGGTAAGTCAAAAGCGGAACTGCCTCTGGGTTTTTGTGTGAATTTGGTCATCCCTGTGAAAAGATGACATTGTAACGTAGACGGAGCAGTCGTATGAGGATAGTGAATCCTGGGAGATTTCATTTGACAACGAAACACTCATATTCTGCATTGTTTCGTTTGGCTGGCTCTCGTCTAAAATTACGTATAATTTTGGGTTCCGCAAGTTACATAGTAATTAATGGGACGACTTACCTTCCCATGAACTGCTAAGCCATCTACCGTGACAGAAAAGAGAGTAGATCTGTGTAGGAACTGGAACCCATAAAGTTTGAGTGGAGATATCGCGATTAACCATTTCGTGACTAGTAATTGGTGGGGAAAGAGAAGAGAACACTTTTCTGTTGCAGTGTAGTCAAGACACCAAGACCTGAAGAGGCCGACTGTACATTACTTCAAATTAACTTTTTTTTTATCAGAGTCAAAAATGGCGGGGTCACCTTAGGGATTTATTTTCAATTTCTTCTAACAGCTTAAATATATTATCAGAGTGGTTAACATAGGAAGAGTCACTCTATTGCTATATTTTGTATACTATTTCTTTCAAAGGAAAAAATAAGCAACAAAAAGCCTGAAGGCGGAAAATTAAAAAAAAAATGAAATTTGAGTTTCCTTTATTTATTTATTTACCCCTGTGTTTGGCGAAAAATTTGAGAAAATAAAAGAGAAATAAATATTCATTAATTATGAGTCGTAACTAACTGGATAAATATAGTATCTCTGACTCAAGTACATAAATATTCACTAGTAATAATTTTCCCGATTGAGTCAATGATACTTTAGTGAAAAGATTATTTTCATGTCAGAGCAATAGAAAAGGGGCTTAATATGAGTCAGTACAGTAGTACAAAGATATTTCTTGACTCAAAAAATAGGATATCTTTGAGATTTATAATTTTTTTTTTAAATTTGATCTGTGAGACGCCGCCATTTCGCGGCAGAAATAAAAAGGGATTTATATTAATATTTGGCATACCAGAATCTGGATTATACTATTGAAAAAAGGAACTTCGATGAAGAAATAACCATTGTTAGCAGTTTTAGTACAAGTAATCCCTTCATTTTAACAATATAACTTACGTAGAGGAGTTTCGTATCACGTTGTCAGTACCTATACAACATAAATTTTACTTATAGCAATTTGTGAAATAGGGTTATACTTAACTAGTGAAGTTGATGTAATCGATAATATTCCCTGTTTAGAACTATTTTACATAACATAAAGCTTAACAGTCATTCGTAGGATATATTTATTGTGAAAATATTTCAAATATGTTCACGCGAGTAGCTATAAATTTTACTTACGGCGGTGCTCGTTTGTACGTTGGTAAAAGTGAATAGTGTATACCGCATTGGCTTGGTATTCAAATATTCTTACGGCATTAATTCTGAGCGACAGTGGTTTCTTTTTCGGACCTCATGAGGATATTTCTGATGGCTTTCCAGTCAGATGCTTGTATTTCTCGTGACTACTATCAATTACGTTTATTGTTACGACCTTTAAGTACATGGAAGGCGACAATAGGGCGCAAGTTGTCCCTTAATATTCTATACAAGACGGTGAATTGTTCATAAATATTACTTATGCTAATTAATCAAGGCAGGGTTGATACGTAATACATTTTATTTACATCTTATATCCACGTGAAATAAAAAGGGTCATTACACACTCCGCTACCACCAAACACACACTGTACCATATTACTGAGAATATACATCTGGAACACAAAATAACACGAATGAGAAACACGCACAAAGAGAAACATAATTAAAATTTTTGATATAATTGACATATCTTAAATATTACGTATTCGCCGAATCGACAAGCAAGGGAAATGTGGAACGTACAGGGACATAGGACGTATGTTACAACATTGGGAAGTAACGTCCATGTCACTAGAAGGAGTGATATTACAGTAAATCGTGTCGGGATACAAAAACCAATGTCCTCCACAGAAAAAAAATAAAAAATATAATAATAATAATAATAATAATAAAAATTAAAAGAAATAAAAAATCAAACACACACACACAAACTGATCCAGTGTCAAATATCGTTAATCAGAGCCACGAGTCCGCTGCTGATCCCAACGAGGTTTATTCTAACCTCCTTGGCTCATCCGAATCACGGCGTATCCTTTATTACTGACCTATTTGGGAGATTCGATAATGTCTCCACTAGTGCGTGCTTCCAAGAAGATTCCTTTTAACATGAGCAATGAAGTTTCCATGTAATAATCAACAGTCGGCCTCTGCAACTTTTCGGGTTATGTATTACCGAGTATAACTGGAACATATTTAGTCGTTGTAGCCATGCTCCTTAAATCAAATTTTCCATGGTTTACGCCGCTGAAGTTCTGTGTTATTCCGAGAACTTAATACAACGTTGAAATGCATGGTTCCGTGAACGCCATATGTACAACAAAAACACTCTTTTCGTGGGCGAAAACTTGTTGACAGACAAGTATATTAAATCCATTACAAAACCTGCTTATAATAATGACTTAAATACGAGGGAAAACCTTAGGCTGTTTTCTTCAGTATCTAGTGCACACTCATTAGTAAGGTCATAAAACGGTGTACTCTCACCATCTATCTTTCGTTACTCTTCTACTATCTGATAATATGTTGTAATAACGTCACCAGTACTTGATTAGTTATGCCCCCACTTGATAATCAAACACTCATGAATATCTTTAAAGCAAAACATAGCTCGGCTTGCAGTTGCAAAGCCTCACAGTTGCTGTTGGTCCTGCTCTTATTACTTTGAGCTTGGCGTCTGTTTAGATGCTCATACACAGAAAGATAACCAATATAGCCATATCAATTCGCACACAGTAATAGTACAATTTTGCTCATCTGTTCTCTTACAACATTACAAAACATAAATGTTCAAAACACATGCACCCACACCGACGATTCGAAGTACAAATTTCTCAGAATATATGTATGTTACGCATGGTCCGGCATCCATTCATTTCTCTATTTAGTACAATATCTCCTTTGCTCTCATTGCTACTGACTCCAGCCATTTATCTTTCGTACCTCCACCGCCTCTCTCCCACTATGACTGTACCCTTTTTCTTTCTCTCATCCTGGCACTGTCTCATATCAATTTTTTTCAATTCTCCTTCAGCATAAAAAGAAGAGCGCATATGTTCGCATGTCAAAATTTTTGGTGAGGAAGGCAGAATTAGGACAGGCAAAATGTTCCTAATATCACTATCAAAGAGTCTTTTAAAGAGGATTATATTTACCTTATTCGTGCACTAAGAGGATAATTTTTAAGTTATTTCCTTCTTTTCCTTGCTAGAGTAGGATGTGCTCTTTGTGTAGGACGAATTCTGTAGACATACAAAGAACTGAAAACTTGATAGTCCTTTCGGGTATGCTGCCGGATATATTCGGCAGCGTACCCGAAAGGACTATCGAGATTTACTACGCCGGGAAAGCCTCAGATGCCACAACTGAAAACTTGTTTACATTGCAGTGTGCATGTGGTTTGTTGTTAAATGCACGCAATGCTGTTAACAATTGAACTGTTGCAGCTTCTAAGTGTTCTGCCAATGAAACGTAGTCTTTCTTTCGCCTTCTCTACAATATTTTCTGTGTGTTCTTTCCAATTTATGTTGTTCGTAGTTGTTACTCCTAGGTATTTAGTACAATTGACGGCCTTTAGGTTTGACTGATTTATCGTATAACAGAAGTTTAACGGCTTTATTTTAGTGGTCATATTGATGACCCCACATTTATCATTATTAAGGGTCAATTGCCAATTTTTCCACCATGCAGATATCTTAACTAAATCATTTTGCAGTTGCTTTTGATCCTCTGGTAACCTTACTAATCGGTAAATGACAACATCATCGTCAAACAGTCTAAGAGAGCTACTCGGAATGTCTCCTAAATCGTTTATAAAAATAACGAACAGTAGGGGCCCTATAACACTTCCCTGCGGAGCGCCAGATGTCACTTCAGTCCTACTCGATGACTTACCGTCAATTACAACGTACTGTGTCGTTTATAATAAGAAATCACGAATCCCATCGCACAACTGTGGCGATATTCCATAAGCACGCAGTTTGAATAGCAGACGCTTGTGAGGTACAGTGTCAAAATTCTTACGAAATCTGGAAGTACGGAATCTGTTTGACTTTCTTTGTCGATAGCACAGATCACATCATGTGAGTAAAGAGCTAGCTGTGTTTCACAAAAACGATACTTTCTGAATCATTGTTGACAATGGGTTAATAGGTCGTTCTCTTCGAGGTAGTTCATAATATTTGAGGACCTCGCCTCTCCCAGCGCATACGCGGGAAGACAGTTGCCATTCAAGGCCTTGCGTTTATTTTTCAGGTTATAATTTTGAGGCGACCAATCTCAAAACAAATTACCGAAAGGGGAGGCACAGTGGGAACACACTGGAACCGATTTAGGGTGGACGGTACTTAAAATCCACCTCCTGCCATCCAGATTTAGGTTTTCCGTGATTTCCCTAAATTACTCTAGGCAGATGCCACGATGGTTCCTTTCAAAGGGCACAGTCTATTTCCTTCCCCATCCTTACCCAAACATTCCAAGCGTGAGCTCCGTCTCTAATGACCACGTTGCCGACGGGATGTTAAGCTCTAAGCTTCCTTCGAAACAAATTGTGGGTGGTGGCAGGAACATCATTCTGCCCCCTCTATCTAAACAGATTTCGTTCCAACCAGAAAAATTCTCTTCATCCACTTTCGGAGAGGTTCAGTGACCTGAGTCACCGGCGAGGCGATGGAAACACGAGAGTCTTTGCCTTAACGCATCCGAAGGGACAGTCGGCGCAGAATTGTGTGTGTCCACTGACAACCAGTTCTGTAATACCATCCGTCACCTTGGCGCCTCGTCCTACCTAGAACAAACCACATAGTCGGCCTCCGCCGTATTCTCTGTTGTATATTTTTCTTCCTAAACCGTCCCCCCATCGGCGCCACTACTTGGGTGGCCATCCGGTCGCAACGGCTGTGGCAGATCTCGCCGAACGAGTTTACAGAGAAAGCCATGGACAGAATTCTGACGAGCAAGATAATTTTCCGCCTCGGTGGAGCGGGCGAGCGCTCTAAGGTGCCTTGCTGCGGAGTGCGAGATTGGTCGTCGACGAAGATTCGAGTCCTCCCTCGGGCATGGTTTTGCCCGTTGTCCTTAGGTTAGTTTAAGTAGTTTGTAAGCATTGGGACTTAAGTCCCTTAGATTAACAAACATTTGAACAAAATAGGGGAAACTATCACCTGAAATAGTATTTCTACGCTGCATAAAGCTAACATTTATAATACTGATAATTACATATGAAATTAGTAAAAGATGGAAAAACCAGCTTTGGACACATTAAAACCTTTATTTTTTTATTTTACAGATCGATTTCAGTCAGTGTCTGACCATCTTCAGTGCTGCAAAATGTCAAAAATTACATAATCAGCCTCTAGACGTGAAGTCATAATAAAATTAAGAAACGTAATAGAAATAAGTGGACGTATAAGCCATCACAATATGAAGAGAAAAGTACAAAACAGTATCAGAGTCCAAGCCCTGTTAACATGCAAAGTGCTTGTGGGCACACAGGGCTTGAACTCTAGATATGATACTATGTTGTACTTTTCTCTTCATATTGTGATGGCTTATATGTCTGCTTATTGTCTATTACGTTTCTTAATTTTGTTATGACTTCATGTCTAGAGGCTGATTGTGCATTTTTTGACTTTTTGCAGCACTGAAGATGGGAAGATGGTCAGAAACTGACTTAAATCGATCTGTAATATAAAAAATAAAGGTTTCAATGCGGCCAAAGGTGGTTCTTCCAATTTTAATAATTTTAATGTGGTCGCTCTGCACCAGACTCCAGATGGAGTCATCTACATATTAAATTAGTGATAATATTGGCAATTATTACTGTTGTGGCGTAAAGTCGGCGCCACACACCAGACGCAACAGAACGATCGCACAGAAGGCAGCAGACGACTGGCAGCCAATCACACGCCGGCGCCGCGCATCCTGGAGGGAGAAACCTAGATGCGCGCCCTCTACAAGCTGCCACATCTAGGCCGACATGCGTCTCGACGAGCCCTTCTAAACTCGGCTCTTAACTAGGCAGTCACTAGGACTCAGCCCAGCTAGCTTCATACAGAAAACGACGCCACGAGAAGCGAAGAGAGAAGAGACATACTTTATAAAAGTTAAGTAATTATATTCTTCAAAAATAAAACTTATATTACTAATCTATATAGTTGTTCTAGCTGTCTGATAGAACCTTTCCTGAAAACTAGGCCGGGAACGATGATACAGAGGCTGCCAAGACAAAAAACAATTACTAAGACTGATGAACTAAGGTAAACAATAAATGAATTAATGATTGCACTTTCAAGGCCTGTAGTTCCATTATTACAGAAATTACGATTAAATCGTGACGATGGATCATGGTGTGGGTTCCGGTAGTGATGTCCTAGTTCGTGAACTACAGGCAACGTATGAGTGTCCAAGTGAGTGGTCCTGATAGTTGGGATACCCGTTACTTTGGAATAAGGTTGGGCATCTCGGACATATTCTGAGTTGTGGCCACCTTTGTGCTCAGACGGCAAATACTACCAAATCCACTGGGTAAGTAAAGCTAGCAACCTGCTTCTCACGTACTTCAATATGATGCTGGCAACAATCAGAGCAAATGCCTCGGACTGACAGTCCAGGGGGGATTCGAACCCCCGCCCGTGGTAGCCGTGCAGACCGTGACTGGAGTGCCTCAGTCTCCTCGGCCACCGCGGCCGGCTGAGGTTAGATGTTAGTGACGTTAGGGTAAGGGGATAGAAAGAGAACGACCTTGGAGAATACAAGGTTAACCTGTCAGGAGTCAAAGTAGGAAGAGCACAGTGGGGTGTAGTGTTTTAGATCAGGAAAACAATCGAACCCAGCATAACTCCAATAAAGTGTGCAAATGAAAGATTGATGTGGATAGAATTGGCCATCTCCAGCAAGAAAATTAGGACTGTGTCAGTGTATTCGCCCTGTGAAGGTACAGGTCAAAAGGAGAAGGACAGATTTTACAACGCACTTAGTGATGTAGTTGGTACAGTGAAGGACAAAGACAGTGTTTTGCTCATGGGTGACTTCAATGCCAAGATAGGAAACCGAAGAGAAGGGTATGAAAAGGTTATGGGTAAGTTTGGAGAAGATATGGAGGCCAACAGAAAAGTAAACAGCTCCTAGATTTTTGTGCCAGTATCTGCTTAATTATCGGAAACTCCTTTTTTTAAGTATAAGGATATTCACCGCTATAATTGGGAAGGAACGGGAACCAGATCTGTCATTAACTGTACGATAATAACCGATCTGGAATTCAGGAAGGAAGTCAGGACATGGGTTCTTTGATGATACTGATCATCATTTAATCTGCAGCGAAATTGGTTTTGTGAGGCCAAAAGTGCAGAAAGTCCGGTCCCTATGTAGAGGGATAAGAGTGGAGAAGCTTCAGGACAAGGAAATTAGGCACAAATACATAACAATGATTTCAAAAGAGTTGAAATCATTGAATGCAGTCATTTACAGTCATTGTAAGAGGAATGGACAAGGTACAGGGACACACTACTAGAAGTGGCTAGAGAAAGTCTTGGAACATTAGTGTGTAAAGACAGGAAGAAGCAGTCAGCTTGGTGGAATGACACAGTCAAGGCAGCCTGCAGAAAGAAAAATGAGGCGTTTCAAAATTGGCTCCATACTAGAAATCAGGCAGACAGAGAATGTTACATTGAAGAAAGAAACAAAGTCAAATGGATAATTGCAGAATCCAAGCAGAAATCATGGGAAGACTTTGGCAATAAGCTAGAAACTCTGGGTCAAGCTGCGGGAAAACCATTCTGGAGCATAATTAGCAGTCTTCCAAAGGGACGGAAGAAGGAATTAATGTTTTGGATGCCTTGGGCAGATGGAGGGTATATTTGGAAGAACTGCTCAATATAGGTGAAACGTTCAATGATGTGTCTGATTTTGAGGTAGAATGGGATAGGAATGAGGAAGGAAACAAGACCCATTTGAGGAAGTGGAGAGAACGTTCAATAGATTGCAGTGCAATAAAGCAGGTGGGGTGGATGAAACTAAGACAGAACTCGGCAAATACAGTGGAAGGTCGGTCTCAAATGGTTACACAGAATAATTGAAAAGCCATGGGAGCCATGTCTAACTGGACAAGAGCGGTAATCACGTCAATTTTCAAACATGGAAAAAAAAATTGTAACAACTATCGAGGTATCTCTTTAATCAGCATTGTGAGGAAAATATTCTCAGGTATTGTTGAAAGGAGAGTGCTCGTATTAGTTGAAGACGTAGGAGGAAAATCAGTGTGGGTTTAGGCCTCTTAGAGGCTGTCAGGACCAAATCTTTAGCTTACGGCAGATAATGGAGAAGTGCTATGAGTGGAACTGTATCTGTGTCTTATAGATCGAAAAGGCTTATGACCGTGTTCCTAGGAGGAAGCTGCTGACAGTTTTACAACATTATGGGTTAGGAGGCAAACGGCTCCAGGCAATTAAATGTCTTTCGAGGCTGTAACCGGTCACCACTGTTGTTCATACTATTCATGGATCATATGTTGAAAACAGTAGACCAGCAGGGCAGGATTAAAATTGGTGATAACAAAATAAGTAGTCTCGCATACGCGGATGACTTAGTGACTTAGTTGTAATGGCCGATTCAATTGAAAGATTACAAACTAATATCTCAGAGCTCGATCAGAGGTGTAAGGTTATGGTA
Organism: Locusta migratoria; assembly: GCA_026315105.1. Classification (NCBI taxonomy): domain Eukaryota; kingdom Metazoa; phylum Arthropoda; class Insecta; order Orthoptera; family Acrididae; genus Locusta; species Locusta migratoria. The sequence continues at coordinate 223,669,160 of CM048746.1, forward strand.
TGAAGATCAGCATCTCCAAAACGAAAGTAATGTCTGTGGGAAAGAGATTTAAACAGATTGAGTGCCAAATAGGAGGAACAAAGAACAGGTAGACAGTTTCAAGTACCTAGGATGTATTTTCTCACAGGATGGCAACATAGTGAAAGAACTGGAATCGAGGTGTAAAAAAGCTAATGCAGTAAGTGCTCAGCTAAGATCTACTCTCTTCTGCAAGAAGGAAGTCAGTTCCAAGACTAAGTTTGCGGTGCAACGCTCTATTTTTCGACCAACTTTTTTGTATGGGAGTGAAAGCTTGGTGGATGCAGGTTACCTTATTCATAATGTTGAAGTTACAGATATGAAAGTAGAAAGAATGACTGAAGGTACTAATAGATGGGAGCAATGGCAGCAGCGTGTCCATAAAAATGAAAAAAAAAAAAAAAAAACTTGGAATGAACTCCATAGATGAAACAGTTCGAGAGAACAGGCTGAATGGTGGGGTCATGTTACACGCATGGGAGAAGCAGGTTACCTAAGAGACTCATGGGCTCGGCCGCGGAGGGTAAGAGGAGTCGAGGTAGACCAAGGAGAAAGTACTTAGATTCAGTGAAGAATGATTTTGAAGCATAAGGTGTAACATTAGACGAGGCATCAATGTAGCATTGAATGGGGTATCATGGAGGAATTTTATTAGGGGGACTATGCTCCAGACTGAACGCTGAAAATCATAATGAGTATCTAATGGTGATGATGATGATGATCATGATTATCATGATAACGTCAGGCTGTTCTAGCGTGAACTAACATTCATAATTCACATTTAAGTCTCGCGTTATTTAGTGCGTCTTTCAATATAATTCAACACTTACATATACCGGGGATGACGTATAACAGAAGGAATTTCAAGTATTTATAGAGAGATGATATCAAACTGTACGATGTCCAAAATTAAATTTTTACTTTCACAGAATATTGCGTAAGTTTGTCTGCCAGGTAGGTAACGAGAGCCTCGCAAATGCAATGAAATATTGTTATGCTGTCAGTTTTAACTGCATTTTTGATAACATCTGTAATTTAATATGCTGCCCGTTTTTATTTAAAATCAGCCACACATAAAGGTGACTGAAGGTATGTTAACATCTGCAAACTCATTCAAATAATTGCAATATTTAATTTGATGCTGCTTAGTGAGTGGGACAGAAACGAAAATAAATTAGTCCTAAATCAGGTGAAGATGTCAAAAATATATAATTTTTGCCGAGTGGAATTCGTACAATCAGACAGTAAGTTTCATATCGGCTGGAAAGCTGTCTCTCAGTACCATTATCATTGTTGGTACCCGATTATAATAGCTTTTAGGGTGTACCTCGTTTACTAGTCGATATTTTAGAAAACGGGAAAATAGCGTTTCTAGATAAATGTCTAAAATATATATATTTTTTTAATTTGTGTCATTTAGTATGATTAGTTATTTAGCTTTTTACATCACTATACAGAAACTGGATGATGTACTGTGCGTAACTGCTGTAACTATGAAGCTCTAGATCTCGGTAACTGATGGTGATAAAAGAAAAATACAATAAAATAAAAATCCTAGGCCGAAAGTATCATCTTAAGAAAATGTGGTAACCTTTTCGACGGTTCGCAATAAATAGCAAATATACAAGGGCCGTTCACAAAATTCGTAGTTTTGGAACACAGAAAACCATGGTTTTTCGTCATGTACAAAAACAAACCCAATTTGGTATGGCTATTGGGAATATGTAATGTTTGAATTTTGACCCTGTACTGTCGGATATCTACGAGTACCAGTTTCTCTGATAGGTACAAATTATAACAGTGGCTATCCAAAAGACGTTGCGCCTTTCCACTGAGATCAGCAAACCGAGATAAGAACCCCTGAAGAAACATATTTTCGGCCGCCGCCTTTTTGAATGGGTTGGGATTTGGTTGGGGTGTTTGATTGTGATAGGGGAACTAAACTGCTAAGGTTATCAGTCCCCCGGTGGGGAGGGCAAGGAGTGAGGATATGAAAGGAGGGGAGGGGGAAAGTAAATGCATTCCAGGAAGTAAAGAAGGAAGGAAGACTGCATTAGCCCCGTGCTCCCCACGCACGTACTCACGGAAGAATCGTGAGTTCCCTGGGGGGAAGGGGAGGGAAATGTATTAGTACTGTGTACAATAGCTCAATCTGGCACGTATTTGCATCTAAGCTGCCGGAAGATAAAAATAGAAAACGTACACCCGGAAGATAATGTCGATTTTGATTCGAAGACGACAGATTCCACCTGGGGGATATTAGATGTAAGGATAATGATTTCGCCGGCCGCGGTGTCCGAGGGGACTGAGGCGCTCCAGTCACGGTCTGTACGGTCACTACGGTAGGGAGTTCGAATCCCCCCTCGGGCATGGATATTTGCGCCTTCCTTAGGATAAGCTAGCAGATAAGTAGTTTGTAAGTTTAGGGACTGATGACCCGTAGTTAAGTCCCATAAGCTATACAAACATTTGAACATTTTTTGATAATGATTTCATCATCCTCAAATAGATGTTGAAATATTCAGATGTTTGTAAATCTATCGGATCAATTGTGTGGTCATCGGTCTGTTGCTTACAAACTACTTAAACTAAGGTAAACTAACCTAAGGACAAAACACACACACACACACACACACACACACACACACACACACATGCCCCAGGGAGGACTCGAACCTCCGACGACGACAACCGCGCGCTCCGCAGCGAGGCGCCTTATACCGCTCGGCTACTCCACCGTGGCAGAGAGATGACATAGCTGAAAAAGCGCCATTTGTGTGTATCCTTTAATAGAAAACGTTTACAGCCATAAAGCTAGAGTGATACCAACGCGTGAAGCAAATTCCATACGACGGAGGATCTGTCCTGCATCCTACACCACAATGAAAGAGTTTGAAAATGGCTGAATTGTCGCCTTCCGAGTGGGGGCTTGGTTCTTTCTGAGAATCACCACTCATGTTGGACGCGCTGCGTCAGTCATACTGTTCTCTGAAGATTCTCGCGCCCGTAGACGATGTTCTGGGCATCTCAGCAGGACAGATGTTCGCCTACATCTCTGTATTGTAGCCTACAGGCAGCAGTAGCAGATAGTGCAGTTGCCGCAGATAACAGGGTTTGTGAGTCCAATACGAACCGTTGCCAACCCTCTACTAGGACTGTGGCTACGGGCACGCACAACTGTAACCATCTTCCAGAAACGACGGCTCGACTGGTGCCATTAGCGGAAAATGGAATGGCGGTGTCGTGGGAGACGGGCAAATAGCATTTCAGTTAAGAGAATCACATTCATTACTGGAAACTCGGTCGATAGCACTTTGACAGTTGCCTAGTGATTGATTCCAAAGATCTTCCTATCTGTTGTACGTCAAATTTTAAGTTGACCATAATACCGCGTCTCCTTTCAAGTGGACCGATCTTCAACTTCTATACCCGCATCACTCACAGACAAAAATCCATTTAAATTCTTCATATTAATACTTAAAGGTCCTTGTACGAAGCATTAATTCTGTATATAAAAACTAATGAATTGTCGTTAAGTCATTTACATCCTATAACAATCTGAAGATCAACTTCGTGAAATTTCAGTTGGCTGTGTTATCGATTGTCAAAACACGTAATCGATCGTTCTTTTCTTTATGTGTCATATACACTTCTGTTAATACTGTTATACAATTTCAATCAGATCTCTCTGAAGAGAAAACTGATCTTCTCCCCTTCAAAATTATAAACTGCAATTTGCACTAATTCATAGCGTCGTGAAGACGTAGTTTTATTAATATAAACTGGATAAACATACGTCGTACCTCAAGACAAGGCAGTGACGAACTAACTCATTAAACATTTAACAATAAAGTTTGTTCATTTCTGTACTTGCTCTGTGGAACGATGAAGCGAAGCAATCAGCAAGGCGCAGCGTTGTTCGTCGCCTCCTAGCCTTCGACACGGAACAATTGTTGGGCCAGCAAATTTTAGTTCAAGCTTCGTCTGCGAAGACGCTGCTCCGCTGAATTGCAGCACATCCATCGTACATCAAACAAACAAAATCAAGCGACACAACATTTTAAGCATCTCAAGATAAAAATATAGATACAAAAAAAGTCAGTATCTTCGTTATAGATATCCTGCAAAACAGAGCTGATGTAGGGCAGTAGAAGTTGTTTGTTCCTTAGTCCCACAACACGGGTCGTGGTCTTCAGTAATGAAATCAGATCCTGCCTGCACGCAGGTGACGTTCGTTTTGCTTGCGACATGGACCTGTCAGCGCTGTCTCAAAGAGTGCAGTCATCCAAAACACACTGCCCACATCCCAGACGTTACGGTTGGACTAAGATAATCTATAGCTCTCGTTCACTATTATTGTTTGCGGAGGGAATGCAGATCACTACTCTGTTTGTGCAAAATGTTGTAAGTCCCTTTCTTTTGCCATTTCTGAAACACAAAGTTGATGTGTTGTTCCATCAGGATAATGTTCATCTACACACTGCGCGTGAAACTCAACGTCCTCAGCGAGACGTGCAGCAATTTTCCTAACCAGCAAGATCTGCGGGCTTATCACCAATCAAGCACGTGTGTGATTTGGTATGACAAATAACATATGCGACTCGTCAGTGCCCGACTCTTGCAGAACCACGAGAACAGTTCCAGCAGAACGTACGCCAAGACAGTATTTGATATCTATGAGGATCTAAAGGATGCCGGAATCAACGTCAGCACGGACATCCCGTACTAATATGCGTATTTCAGCATGATGGACAGCTAGTATCTCAGTATAGCTTGATCTATTGATCTGGAAATGTAATCATTTCATGTCCTACAAAACAAAGTGTCAACTATTTCTTGAGTGAAATGGAAAGAACGCAGAACGTAGTAATTGATGGAAAGTCTTCAAGTAAACCAGAAATGATATCTGGCGTTTCCACGGGAACACGAATTAGGGGACAATATGAGCAGTTTTGACTGTTAGTGGATTATACTGTCGTTTATCGGTTGCTTTGTTGGGAGAAGATAGTTCTGTTGTGCTGCTCAGATAGCTCATTTAGAGTTGACGATAAATAAGAGGGAGTATAAAGATTAAGAAAACGATAGACCACGTATAGCGTGTAATCTCTATTCTTATCAGCACGAAGCCATGAGAACTGCTAGTAGGCTGGAGTGATGTGGTTGAAATAGTGTATGTTGCAAATGAATCGTACACAAGAGTTCATCGACAACTCTAGTCTACGTGAGATTTCGTACGAAATTCCTCGAATAATAACATCAGCCGGCCGCGGCGGCCAAGCGGTCAGCGACGCACCAGTCACGGTCTGCACTGCCACTACGGTCGGGGGTTCGAATCCCCCCTCGGGCATGGATATTTGTGCCGTCCTTAGTATTAGCTAGTTCATAAGTAGTTTATAAGTTTAGGGACTGATGACCCGTAGTTAAGTCCCATAAGCTCTACAAACATTGGAACATTGGTAATAACATCAACATAGTCGAGTGTAGGGAGTGTCAGTGTCTCCACGAGCTTCTTTTTTTCTGTACCTCTGTATAGTGTGACACTGACACCTTGTTACAGACTGCATTTGTGTGCTCAGTCCAGTATAGGTGTTGCCGAGGAAGAGAAGGGTATAGCAGTGCCGTCCAAGGTTAGTGGCGGAAGAGATACACTGTACTGCTCCGTAATGAGTCTCTTGTGAGCAACTAAAATCGCTTGCGTTTTAGATGGATTTAATTTCAAGCCGATATTTTGTGACCACTTTGATAAGACAAACAGATCAGCATATATATGCTGGATTGCTGTGTACAGATCTCTTGGGCTGGCGGTTAGATATAACTGAATGTCATCTGCGTAAAGGTGGTATTTGCAGTGGGAGAGAACTGTTGACACACAATAAACGTAGGGGAAGGTCAGGTAAGTTCGCGAGGAGTCTAAGATGACGAATTTTCAACTTCTGCGATAACTCTACAGATTGTGCAACGTGCACTATAGTATTACTTGCTTAGCTCGCTCTTCAGGCATGTGTGGGGAAATGGAACCGCTTTGTCTTTATGTTTTATTAACAACAGAAGCTGAGAAGTTGATACTGTTTTTGTTTCAATAAGTTTCATGCTAGTAGTACTTCTCCATTAATGAATATGAGTTGATTACTCTTAAACCTTGTGTATTTAATGATGTTTTGATAACGGTTTAATGAATTTATTGTGTAAGAATGTGTCCATGTATAAGTCTGTATACAAAATGTAGACTGAAGTTAAGATGACGAATTATGCAGTTCATAAAAAAGACAGAAATGGAGCAAGGAATCACTGAAAGAGGCAATGCAGCGTGTAAAAAATGGTAAGCCTGTTAAAGGCACCACTAGGAAGTTCAACTTCCCTGAAGGTACTTTAGCTCACTATGTAAAAAATATATTGACGAAGTAGAATCTGCTCAGTCTACAGGCTTCCATTACAGGGATGCAGGGAGGAATGTTACGTTTCTGTCCCTTTTGATAAGTAGATAAGCATCAACAAAAGTCTTTGTTTTCTAAATAATATGTTCATTTCGTCATCTTAACCCACCTGTAGGACAAGTTGATGAATAGTACTGTCATTAACAAAAACAAGTCTAGCTAAAAATCTTCAGACAGGAACCGTTTAAGAGCTTTATTACAAGGGAGACACATTAAGTAATCGTTTTTCTATAAATTAAATACCTAATTTGACCATGTGGTGCACAGCTTTTCCTGTTGAGATTACAGCGACAATAATCATACTGAATGTCGGAACTGTGAAACTTTTTTACGAAATATTTCTGTAGCACTGATTGAGGTTGATTTAGTAACAGGAACGGAATCTATTAGTCATGAGCACTACATAATAACAATTTCATTTCGCTTAAATATAATTAATGTAAAACAAATTTAACAATTTACAAATGTTAACGAAGAGACACGAATACCCAAAGAAATCTTATAAAATATATTCGAGGTCGTGGTTGCGCGCAAGTCAACCCTGTCGGTGACACGACCTAATCCTAATTCAAATGTTTGTAAATCTATGGGACTCAACAGCTTGGTTAGTCCTCAGGGGGCAGGGCCGGCGCAAGCCCAAAGGCCGCCCCGTGCGAGCTGCTAAATTGCCCCCCCCCCCCACCCTCCAAAACCAGATATATTTTTTTTTTTTACAGAAGTTTGTATGATTTTATTTGAACCAATCTGTAGGAAATGTCAGCAATCAATCGTAATTTTTGTTTTTACTTTTCAGATCTACCTCTAGGTTTCGGCCACTGAGTGGCCAGTGTCAAAGCTTTTAATATGTGCTAAACCGTCATGTTGACACGTTCAGCATGACGGTATAGATGGAAACATACCTGTGCCCAAAATCTATGTTTATCTGGAAAATAAAAAAATGCGACTGATTGGTGACGTTCTCTACAGATTTGTACAAAACAGTCGTTGGGCAGCTCAAAAATGGAGTTAAACCTGATTGAACAAATCTAGCTAATTTTAATAATCCTTGTGAATTTACAAAAATGTTCAAATGTGTGTGAAATATTATTGTAGGATACGCTGTTCAGGACATGAAGTGGGGGCGGAAGACAATGGAAGGAGGAAGAATAAGAAGATGGAGTAACATAATAATGCAATAAATACAGACCCGGGCATCGACGGGTACTGATGCTAGTCGAAATATATTAACTCAATGCACTGCGATTGTTCATTTCAAATAATTGACACTCAACATCTATCGTAATTTCCATGTGTCAGCTCTTTCTTGTCTGATTATGGAATAAGGGGCAACAAATTAGTCATTGCCGCATCACATCAATTTTCCTCGCTTTATTTTCATTCTAGCTATTGGGAGGACGCGTGCTTATTTGCCGACTTGCCAATTTTTGAAGTCACAGATCATTAGAAAAATAAATTTTCGTATTCTGCAATCTTGAAGGAGAAAAATTCTAACTTATGCGTAACATGCATGCGCAATACTAATTGTACGTTATATGAAAAGCACTAGCCTATTACATACCAAGTTGCAAGAAATTCGAACGCACCAATTCATCTGTCCTTACGAAACGCAATGAAAGTGCTTCTGAGCAATCTTGACTCCCTCGGCCAACTACCAAAACGAATTCTGCAGTTTTCGATGTAGAGAACGCAACAATACCTATTGCCTGAAAGGCGAAGTGGTGACGCGGCAGTGCAGGAACTAGGTCACGTCACGAGGTACAGCGAGGCTACGGTTAAACCAGCGTCCAAGAAGAAGGAGCAAGAAACTCGCAGTAATTATGTGATCGATGATATGGATAAACGTATTATCAGGCAGTAATTTCTATGGTATTACGAACAATAGAAGGAAATACAAACTTTGCGAAAACTGCACAACTCAGAAAGCAATGTTCTATCTCCTGATATTTGTTTTAGAAGGTGTCAAAATTAACGTTTTGTTTTGTGCGGACGAGAGCGCATTGTTGCTAAAAGACCATACTTTCTCAGGTTTTCATCAGAATCAAAACTACGAGTAAGAAACTTAGATGAAATATGGAAATCAAATGTTCAAATGTTTGTTAAGCTTATGGGACTTAACTACGGGGTCATCAGTCCCTAAACTTACGAACTACTTATGAACTACTTACGAACTGGGACGGCACAAATATCCATGTCCGAGGGAGGATTCGAACCCCCGACCGTAGTGGCCGTGCTGATCGTGTTTGGAGCGCCTCAGTCCCCTCGGCCACCGCGGCCGGTATGAAATATTGATTCACAGGCATTATACCAGTACATAAATGTTGGCAAAGTGATAGAGTGCGAGTAGTATTGTCAAACAAAAGTGCCGGTCAGAGTTTAATTGTTGTTCATGCAGGCGGAGAATGTTTCATGGCGCAAAAACCAAAACGTCCGACTACCACTCAGAAACGGATAGCAAAAATTTCCAAAAATACGTCGAAACCCAACTTATGCCAGGCTAACTACCAATGTATTTATCCCTTGTAACTACTCACAGCGTCTTTACCCATTCTGAATACTTACAGCAAATCAAATGTTCAATTGTTTGTAAAGCGTAAGGGACTTAATTACGGAATCATCAGTCCCTAAACTTACAAACTACCTATGAACTAATACTAAAGACGACACAGACATCCATACCCAAGGGGAGATTCGAACCCCCGACGGCGGACGGCTGCGCGTACCACAACACGGCGCAACAGTACGCGCGGCTAATCCGCCGCGGCCACCTAATCCAAGACTGTCATGCAATGACCGTGCTCCATCTTGTTGCTTACATATCATTGTCAAGTCGAAGTGTAAAAGTTATTTCTGTATTACAGCGTCGTCCGCAATAAATATTTCATAGCTTATTTTGAGGAGAATACCCACTCGGAACAACTTAGTATATTTTCTGTTATTCTGCTTTGTGCTTCTCGTAGAAATGCAAACCGCTACGAGAACTGCGAGAGAAAAACGACGTAGTTTCACTATTAACAGGTATGAGGTATTCGTATGCGCTGGCCCACAAGTCCAACTTACGGAGTGGTCGGCTTAATATTCGCAACTGAGGTATGGAAAGTTTTTGCCAGTAAACCTGTACGCCTCCTATGTCATGTTCTACGGACTCCTGGTTAGGCTCACACACACTCAGAAATGCTTAGTACAGGGAGGGGATCTCGAGAAGTGTGGTAAAAACTAGTGATTTGTGGTATAACGTAAATTTAACGAAATTTTAACGTAATTACAAAACTAGAAAAGGAGCCGAATATTCGGTTACGGTTTCTGTTACTGGAACATCTAAGACTGTGTACTATTTCTATTTCCGGCAACGTATTCAAGCACGAACGTCTCGCGGTGTTATGATGCTGCAGCTGTTGCTATTGATAGCCGACATCAACAAGAGCCGCTGGCGCAGTTTTCCTGGTTGGGCAGTGCGCCTTACGCTGGCCCCTGCATCTCGAGTATCGGTTACTCGGCGCTCTGGCTTTCTACCCGCCGGGCTCCATGTCCGGTTATTCCCGCCAATTTAAGGTCATGAGTCACGCTTCAAACACTTCCTTTTGTGTACTCCTCTAGTTTTTCTTCCTTCCTCAGCTCCTTAGTTAAGGAGATGTGTCAGCGAGAGCTTGTAATTAATGCATTTGTGGTTATCCAACTGCTATGTTGGTGGATTAGGCGACAGCTATAGCGCACATTCATTGATTCTAACTCTCTGATGCCTGTGAGGGTACGGCATTACTTGCAGAATCGAAATATTTGCTATGTTTCTTTCATTACTGCTCAAGTACTATTGCATTTAGACGACTCCAACATGACCAACGTAGTCCAAGATTTAAAATTTCCTGTTGCTATTATCAAAACTATGGATAAATTTTTAACTCGAACGTATATAGGGCGGTATACAGGGTGTTTCACTAAGTGTGTTTGCCTCTGTAACTTATAAAATAATAGGTGACGGGAAATTTTAATGCGGTAGGTCAACAAAAGAAATGTTACACTTTCTGCGGAGCTATGAACATAGTTTATTGTATCATTTTCCAAAGAGTTACAGCACAAAGATATATTTTTTAAATGGAACAATAGTTTTTTCTATCGTGCATTGGATTAGTTGAAACAAGCTGAGTCCAAATCAATTTAAACTACATTCCTATCACTGTTAGTTTGCGAGCAACAACCCTTCAAAGTTTCAGGGGCAGATACCACACGCTGTACATAATACATGGCTGTGTGGTGGGTGATGGATGTTCAAGATGATGATGATGATTGGTGTTTTAGGGCGCTCAACAGCGAGGTTATCAGCGCCCGTATGCTAACGTAAGGAGATGAGAAGAATAATGGATCCAGTCGTATGGACATTTAACTTCAATTGTACATTAAAAATTTAAAATACGGTTCAAAGGAAAGGACTGCATAAAAGGGATAAAAGTTTGAACACCCAATATTTTGGGAAGAAGTCCAGATGCTGTACAAACTCTTAGGACACAATCCACGGACGCTTCATCGTCACCTAAAATAGATTTCAGGGCCTGTGAGAGACCTAAAGTTGTCCTCACACCAGCGTATAAATAGCATTCTGTGAAAATATGTCGTATCGACAATTGTGTCCGACATCTGTTACACTCTGGCGGTTCCTCACGACGCAAAAGAAAGCCATGCGTTAGCGGGCAGTGTCCAATTCTAAGGCGAGTAAGGGCGACTTCCTCAGCTCTTCGAGGGCGGAAGGAAGTACGCCATGGACGTACTGAAGATTTTAGGGTGCGTAACTTGTTATCCGCCACATCCAACCACTGATCCTCCCACAAAATCATGGCTTTCCTTGTCACATACGAGGTAACAGCCTGCAATGGGACAGAACAGCCTACAGCAATGGATGTTCAAAATGTTCAAATGTTTGTGAAGCTTATGGGACTTAACTAAGGGGTTATCAGTCCCTAAACTTACAAACTACTTATCAACTAGCTTATCCTAAGGACGGCACAAATATCCATGCCCGAGGGGGTTCGAACTCCCGACCGTAGTGGCCGTGCAGACCGTGACTGAAGCGCCTCAGTCCCCACGGCCACCGCGACCAGGCGTTGATGGATGTTATAGTGGTGGGAAGTTGATTTACATGAGATGTTCAAATGTGTGTCCATGTTCCTCAATGCATAATGCAATGCGCCGTCGAAAGGATCTACGGACGAGATGTAACATCGCCAGTGTGACGGAGCGACAGGCGTCCTCGATGCGCCGTTTTAGATCTGGGGATGTGGGCACGGTGACAAACACGATCCTTTAGATATCCCCACAAAAAGAAATCTACTGGTGTTAAATCGGGCGACCTTGCGGGCCATGAATGAGAACCATGGCGCCCCAAACATCTTCCTGAAAACCTGTTTAGTTCTTCCACAACACCACACGCAGAATGGGCTGGGTAACCAACGTGCCGTATCCACATATGGACTCTCGTGTGTAGACACACATGTTCAAGGAGACCACCCAAACTGTCGACTATAAGAGCGCGATATAACTCACCTGTCAGTGTATCTGGGAAGTAGTGTGGACCGATGATTTCATCCCCAAGGGTTCCACACCACACGTTAATAGACCACCTACGTTGACTGTCGACAGGTCGTACCCACCGAGGATTGTCTGCGGCCCAGTAGTGCATGTTATGGCGATTCACTGCGACATAATTTGTGAACGTGAACTCATCAGAGAACATAACACTTTGTAAAGACTCCCGCGTGAATTTACGCATAGCCCACTCATAGAATGTCACTCTTGCACGGAAATCGTTCCCATGCAGCTCCTGGGTCGGTGACAGGCTGTACGGGGAAACCTGTTGCCGTGTACTATACGCCACACAGATGTGAGACTGACACCAGCGACTGCAGCAACGGCTCGTAAGCTGACATGAGGATCGTGGTGTAGTACAGGTAAAACAAACACCTCCGTCTCCTCACTTCTTCAGGTCTTCGTCTGTTACTGCGGCGTATTACCAAGCTGCCTGTTTCCCGAAGTCGTTACGTCAGAACGTAATGGCTGCCGGGGCTCTTCGCTTAGGATATCTCACGGCATACGCCGTGGCTGCTTCAGTGGCATCGTGTCGGCACTCGCCGAGCATCAGCAACATGTCAAGGTACTCATTGTTTGTGTATGCCATCGTCATCCGATGTCAATAACTGTGGTATATTGAGCCCCGGTTGTATGTGTGGCTCCAACTGTCGGGAATAGAGTTGGCTACTGAGTTGATATTTCGACTCAGTGAATCGAGTCAGCGAACTGTTCGACTGAGTCGAAACTTGAATCGGCACTGTTTCGAAACAACGAATCTTGTGAGTCATGTATCGGACGCTAGGTAACGTTAACATGCGCTTTGCTGCCCGTCTGCCTGGGTGAGTTCGACACAGCGCCCAGGCGTGCAGCGGGTTTGAAGCTGTTCCCCTAACGCGCCACGCAAGATTTTCAATTATGCTACCGGTACCCTTCAACCGAGGTTTTAAAACTGGTATACCACAGAGAAAAATAGTGAAGTCCTTCGGTGTTTTGATGTAGTTCGCGTGAACTAAGCGTTGTTTTGTATTGTTGCTACATCTGTGATTGGTGAACGTCTTTTCGAAGCAAGGGCAAATCATTTGAGTGAGACGAAACCGCATTCTCAGTAAGATGTCGAAAATAACGTTTTTTAATTTCAATTTAAAGAAATTGTAACTGATTCTCTTTTATTTGACTGCCTGAAGATGAATCTGATTATTAGAACACGTATGTGGACATTGAAAAATTTTAGTTCAGTTTTGTGGTTTCGTCACGTAACTTGTGAAATGTGTTTTCTTGTGTTAATACCGTTGATTGCATTAAATATGTCTTAGGAACAAATCTTAATATTTTGTTTATATTAATTGGTTAGAAAAGTTATTAATTTATGGATGCACATTTGAACCATAATCTTTCTTGTTTTATTTAGACTTAATTATGGAATTTTGAAGGTTGGAAAAGTTTCATCACTTTGGAATTTGAACATTACTATTTTGTGCTTGCTTTGTTACAATATTTGTTTGTGTGAAAATAAGAGTAACTTAGGAAACGTTTACGTTTTAACACGATTGTAAAATCGTAGTAGCAAACAAATCCCGTGCCGTTCAATTAAGTCTAGTGAATAACGTATTAAAACCGTGTTGATAATCCATAGATATTTCGTATTTGCTGTATCGCCCTTCTGCAGCTTTCTCGGTTCACGTGAATCAGGGAAGGTAGCGCGGCACACGACTCTGCAGCGCGCCAGATGTTTCGTGTGCCGTAACAGTGAGTCGACTCACTGGACTCAGATGATCCGCATGTTTCGAAACAGTGAAATGATCCGAACTGCCCATCACTATTCGGGAATACGGCCGTGTGAGGCGACAGTCGGCAGTCTAACAGCGCATCGAGGAAGCTTCTCGCTCCGTGACACCGGCGACGTTACAACTCGGTCGCACCACATTTAGAAGGCGCATTGCATTATGCGCAGCGTTTGTGGTATCTGCCTCTGAAACTTTGAAGGGTTGTAGCTCCCAAGCAGTGATAGGAATGTAGTTTAAATTGATTTGGACGCAGCTGGTTTCGAAGAATTCAATGCACGATAGAAAAAACTATTGTTCCATTTAAAAAATTATATCTTTGTGCTGTAAATCTTTGGAAAATAATACAATAAACTATGTTCATAGCTCCGCTGAAAGTGTAACATTTCTTGTGTTAACCTACCGCATTAAAATTTCCCTATTATTTTATAAGTTACAAAGGCAAACACACTTAGTGAAACACCCTGTATATAGGTGGCACAGGATTGAGTGCATGTTCACGGCTTCTATCATTTTCGTTGGACTGCGTGGTAGTTACCCACGGGAGCTAAATTTCTGCCAGTAATCGAGGTACTCACAATACAGCTTTACAAATTCAGTGCGTTGTCTGAGATGGACAGCGCTATGCGTCGGACACCCAGGTTATAACCGCCACAACTACGCTGATATCGCAAGTTCACTCTGAACTGCATTAGAATGTCACACTTAGGTGTGGCCAGTGGAATGCTGTCGACATCATTGGCACTTGAAATGTCGCAGTGTTTACCACGAGCAGTACTATCTCTCAAACTCAGCACCTATATCTTTTTCAGTTTCTCACGGCAATATATCGATTGAACATTAATGAGCATCTGAAAATCAGCTTATATACTATTGTACACGGGCTTTTTATCTACTAATGTACACGGACTATTCTATACATTGAGTCAAAGTTAATTGATTATAACGTCATGAAAAATAATACCCAATACACGAATGATAAATGTGTACAATACAGGTTGTAAACATTCAATGAGTTCTCCACTTACTGCACGGCTAACAGTAGCTAACAGTAGCTAACATCTACCCCACAAGCGTAAAACTGTTTCTTTTATTTCTGGTTTACCGCGGGCTTCATACTGTTTGGTCGGTTGGCCATGGTTGCTGACAAGGAAGAACGTAAACTGCTACTTCTAGGTACAAAACCGAACGTACAATATTCAAAAGTACTCTAATTATCAGTCCCTAGGCTTACACACGACTTAAACTGAAATAAGGACAAACACAAACAACGTTACCAAATGAGTGATTCTTATTTGCTTTAAAATTGTAAATAATTGTATAATAAATATGCAAGCAGATAACATTTCCAGATATACATGAAATCAAATTAAATTGCAACCACTGGCAAATGTTTCCAGGAATAAAATGAAAGGTGTAAGGTAAAATGTAAGCACTTACAACAGTTTAAAGATACTTTTATATCTCTTAATAATGTAATACAGTTCATTTTTCTAGTAAAGCTACGTATTTTGTTCCCAAAATATTACTTTTCAGTCAGGATATCATCAAATTTGAGCCAAACTCAAATACATAACATATTACTGTGATATCACGCTCACTGTGGTATGGTATTAAAGTCAGTCTCTTGTTGTGTACATATTGAAAGATGCACAGTCGTCTGCGGTGATACTTTGGCTAAGGAGAAACAGCAGTCTATACAGCCCCATTTTTGCTGCTAACAACTGACAGTTAGAAAGTCGCCCATTATGGTGCCATTCGATATAAAACATGTTCCTTTAATTTACGTACCAAACGTAATCGCCGCGCTGAAGAGGCCGCCTGGCCTAAGGCATCTTGCTAGAGACTGCGCGGTCGCTGCCACCAGAGGTTAGTTCTCCCTCGGGCATGTGTGTGTGTGTGTGTGTGTGTGTGTGTGTGTGTGTGTGTGTTGTCCTTAGTGTAAGTTAAAGTAATTTGTAAATCTAGGAACTGAAGACCGTAGCAGTCTGGTACAATATGTTTACAAGTATTTGAACATTTTTAACAAACATAATCTTTAAGTACCGTGGTTCAGAACCCACGTTAAACTGTAGGTCCCCCTATAACTGGCTGGGTAAGTCAGTTCGAAGGTCGGAGGAAGGCATCGGCATACCATCTCCAAACAGGACCATGCCTAGTAAAGCACAGTGGTGTTCAAACCAATCTTCGGATTGTTGACTGCTTTACCTTTTTAATATTTAAGTATTTACGTACAAAACAGTAATTTCATATAAGAAGAAACACTAATGATATCCTTTTAACAATTTTCTCGTAAACCACAAGAAATTTGGGACAGTAGCTTGCTGACAACTGTAGCTTATTACGTTAGCATGTGCGAATTGTAGCATTCAAGTGTGTGGTGCATCAAATTTTCGCGCTGAACTTTATTTCGTAGCCAGTTACGAGGGTCATATGCGAAATGACTGTCAAAACCAGCATCTAATAAGTATTCGTAAAATAAAGAATGGAAATTGACTTACCAACTTCAAAATCAATACTTTCCAAACTTTCCCCCATGGCGACACCCCTTTATAGCTTACAGTTTTGCGCGACACCATTTCACTAATGTAAATACATATGGTAGAATTTAGATGGTTAAAGCGGGGGGGGGGGGGGGACAGAAATGAAGTATCGATTAAATGTAGTTTGTAAACGAAACTGAAATACTTGTACTCATTTACTTGTTTAATGTTGATCCTGACTGCAGCAATTACGTACACTCATCGCAAGAAAAGGAAACATTAGGAACTACGGAGATGTACAACATAGTAACACCGTAGAAAACAATGCCTAATTCACACAGTAATACTTGCTTCTTCTTCATGTGACCCAACTTCCGAAAAAAAAGAGGATGTATATGTGACAAGTGATGAATTGTTTAAGTTCTAGTGTTAGGTTCATGCTTCACCATGACCTCGGAACTCCCGACATATTCGGAAAAAAATTGATAATTATTTGTAACAAGTAAGAATATGAATGTCATTTCTGATCCCAGACTCTGTTACATACAGGAAACTGAGAAAAAATTAACGCATACCAGGGTTCGAACCAACGATCACTGCATTTGAAATACTACTCTCCGTTAATCACCTGGCTATACTCCATACTAAACATCGCTACTGAATAGCTTTATTCAGTGGACAATTGTGACTGCTTTTACAATCTGTGACAGCTTTTACAGCCACTGTGTCATTGATTCACATTTAATTGTAAGAAGCCGGCCGCGGTGGCCGAGGGGACTAAGGCGCTCCAGTCACGGTCTGCACGGCCACTACGGTCGGGGGTTCGAATCCCCCCTCGGGCATGGATATTTGTGTCGTCCTAGTTCGTAAGTAGTTCATAAGTAGTTTCTAAGTTTAGGGACTGATGACCCTGTAGTTGAACATTTGGATTGTAAGAAACGCCACCGACGGTGACGTGACTTTGATAAATCCATTAAGAAACGCTCAGGAGCAGGTTTTTGAGAAGGAAAGCAGACTACAGTTAAGGTTCGTTCAAGCAGCTGCCAGTTCCAGCAAAATGCGCATGGGAAGAGCTGTTATCGAGTATCAGCAGCAGCTCTGCGCATACGCAGTTTGCTGGAATCTGGCAACTGGCAGCTGCTTGAACGAACCCTGAGTGTCTACTGCTGCTGAAGCAGAGCTGCCACCTAGCGGCTGAGCACGCAATTAATGTGCACCGATCATTCCTTTAATACGTGATCTGTGGTGCACTGAATGAAGAGAAGGATGATTAGCTGCAGGCGAGTCTTCAGGGTAGTATGAAGGATATTTTGTGATATTTTATGACAAGTTTTTTTTGTTTAGAGTCTAAATTTGTTAGTCTCGCGACACCCTTGATACTACTACGCGACACGCCAGGGTGTCGCGACACCCAGTTTCTAAAGCTCTGATCTAAATACATCATTGAATCTGTGACAGGTCTTACTCGTTCTTCCTGAATTTATTAGTGCAATTTAACGCTGCGCAACTCTATCATTTTTTACCCTGTCACTGGAAGGTATGGAGAGCGTGGCTATGATTAAGTGTAGCTACACATGAAAAGTATATATTTAGATGTGTGTCCGTTTACGCGTCAATACAGTTTTATTTACCATGATGTTATTACCATATTATCATACTGTAAAAGGATCAAATTTTCCTGTGTTTTCTGCTCCCTCGGTAAGTCTAGTTATTTTCGCACGGTCCTTGGTACCGACTGAGATAATTCGACTTACATCCAAACACTGACTGTCGACAGTTGCCGCACCAAAGAACTTTAGAAAGTGAACAGACAGTAGTTGTACGAAAGAACTTAACTTCACAGTTCTACACATATTCCTTCCTCATTTACGCCGGAAACAGGAGTGCAACGTGCCAGTTACGTGACATAGGGAACTTAATAAATCTACGTGGGAAAATGTTTTCCTCTAAGTATATTCTTCGCATAATGTGACCTTTGAAAATCTGAATATTTTATACCACTATTTACAAGCTCAGTGACGTGATAAAGAACTGGAAGTAATAGACATAACTTCCGGTAATTAATCTCAACGTTTAGACGCTCCTTGGAATTTGGTGCCGCGGCGGAATTGCCGACCGCGTTGAGGCGCTATGCTCCGATGCGCGAGGCCGTTCCTCGTCAGGGGTTCGAATCCTCCCTCGGGCATGGATGTTTTTGCTGTCTTTAGTATAAGATAGTTCATAAGTAGAATGAAACTTTCACTCTGCAGCGGAGTGTGCACTGATATGAAACTTCCTTAGAGATTAAAATTGTGTGCCGGCACCGGGACTCGAACCTGGGACCTTTGCCTTACGCAGGCAAGCGCTGTACCGACTGAGCTATCCCGACACGACTCGCGATGTCGCCTCACAACTTTACTTCCGCCAATACCTCGCCTCCCAGATTCGAGTCCCGGTTCCGGCACACAATTTCAATCTGCCAGGAAGTTTCAGTTTATAAGTAGTTTGTAAGTTTAGGGACTGATGAACCCGCAGTTAAGCCCCGGTCGGACGCAGTGGCCGAGCGGTCTGCGGCGTGCCAGTCACGGTTCAAATGTTCAAATGTTTGTAATTCTATCGGACCAAACTGCGTGGTCATCAGTCCGTAGCTTACAAACTACTTAACCTAAGGTAAACTATCCTAAGGACAAACACACACACCCATGCCCTAGGGAGGACTCGAACCTCCACGGCGAGCAACCGCGCGCTTCGCAGCGAGGGCTTTAGACCGCTCGGCTACTCCACCGCGGCCCAGTCACGGTCTGCACGGCCGCTGCGGTCGAGGATTCGAATCCCCCCCTCGGGCATGGATGTTTCTGCCGTCTTTAGAATAAGCTAGTTCATATTACGATGCATAATTCTTAGCGATAAATGTGAATTTCTTAAGAGATATTGTTTTTCGTATAAGGAAAACATGTGATCTAGGTTTATAGTCTTTGACTGCTACCAACAAAACACTCTGGATTCCGTATTCGATCGCAGCCACTGCTTAAATCTAATATATAAATATATAAAAACGCATTTGTTTGTTTGTTCGTATTTTGTGCACTGCCGTACAGTGCATGCGAACTGCTATAATCGGATCTGTCATTTAATTCATCACATCACAAAGGAAACCTTGCAAAAATGTACTTATTCACCAACTTCATTCTTGGCATGTCACAAGACAAATAAAATATCAAATACATCGTGCTTTGATGTTACCTCATCAGATTTAAGCACTATGTATTTGACAATCTAATTGTGTTGTGACATGCCAATAATGATGTTGGTGAATAAGTACATTTCTGAAAGGTTTCATTTGTGATGTGCTGCATTCAGTGGCAGATGAGATGATACCAGTTTTATTTGTCGATGTCGGTCATCTTAATAAAGACAGTTAGCGATCCTGGCTGCTTCACATAACAAATACTTCTTGCGTTTTTGCAAAGGTTATATGCATTGCACAAAAGCGAGCGACATCTGTAGTCATCTGCAGTCAACTACAAGGAGTTTGGGATTTTAACTCCACCACATGTGCAAAAGATAGAAATGTGTTTTACTACCAGTTACTAAAGGTAACAATGGCTCAGAAAGAAGGGAAGAAGTGCAGTGCGCATCAAGAAAACTGTATGGTCATGTAGCCAATAACATAAAATATATGTTGGGAGCAATACAACATTTTAAATGTAACCCAAAATAATTTATTCTATACAAAACCTTCTATTTATGTGTAGAACGTTTATTTAAAAATTTGTGGACTTTCGATAAAAAAATTCAAATGACTTATTGAACATGTAACTAACTAACGTTTATCTACAAACTGTGGCAATAAAGTTCGGTGAATAGTCCTGTAACATTGACGTAGATGAACTATGAACTACATTTACCTTACTGGTCTTCGAAGTAGTGACATCCCATAAACTATGCACCGCTGAAATCTGCGATACATATCCTGGGAACTTTAGACGAAGTCTTCATTTGGAATTTTTGTGTCCCAGCCTCGTCGCCGCTTTTGTGTCTCGTTTCCGTCGGAGGTGTTGGTGGCCGAGTAGAAAAGTACCGACACAGGAATAAAGAAAGCACGCTTGTGCAGGTACGAAGGTGAGCAGCCAGTGGGACAGCAGAAACTAGAAACACTAGAGTAAATTAGAACGAGATATATATTGCACAGAATTTATACAATACTTAACTTTTACATAGATCAGTAATACAGAAGGCTGATACATAGTTGAGCTAGGGCCTGCCTAGTGCCTACCCGATAGCCAAGTTTTCACTGGTGCCTATCTGAATACGAAGTGTTAACTGGTTCCTATCTCAGTCCCAAGTGAACGATGTCGTTCAGTGGTGGCAACGAGCGGAGCTTAGCAGAGGGCGCTCGTGGCTGACGTCGTAAGAACGCCGCGCCGTGCGTGCATGGCGGCGCGCGGCGAAAGTAGGTGGCGCGCACTTTGGACTTGTGCGACACCACAGGAATTGTGTTCAAATGCCTCGTCACGTTTCGTTGGATCTCAGGAATATCGTAAAATCTCTTTCCTTTCAAAGGGAGTATGAGTCGAGGGAACAGAAATAATTATGGGGAACTGAGGTCCAGCGAGTATGGTGGATGTTCAAGTTGCATGAAAACGCTCGCTCACACACAGCAAATATCGTCAAACACTTTCTGCCAGCCGGCCGCGGTGGCCGAGGGAACTGAGGCGCTCCAGTCATGGTCTGCACGGCCACTACGGTCGGGGGTTCGAATGCCCCCTCGGACATGGATATTTGTGCCGTCCTTAGTATTAGCTAGTTCATAAGTAGTTTGTAAGCTTAGGGACTGATGATCCCGTAGTTAAGTCCCATAAGTTCTACAAACATTTGAACTTTCTGCCAGAAAATGGGGTAGTGCAACTTGAACATCCACCATACTCGCCGGATCTCAGTCTTTCAGACTTCTTCCTATTCCCTCGCCTAATACTCGCTTTGAAAGGAAAGAGATTAGACGATATTCCTGACATCAAACGAGATGTGACAAGGTTTTGAACACCATCTCAAAGTTTCCAGAAGATGTATCGCAGAATTCAAGCGGTGCATGTTTATTGGAGATGACTATTTCGAAGAACAGTAAGATAACTTTAGTTCGTGGTTCATCTACGTTAATGTTCAAAATGTTCAAAAGTTTGTAATTCTATGGCACCAAACTACGTTGGTCATAAGTCCCTAGTCCTACAAAACAAGTTAAACTAACCTAAGGGCAAACATACACATCCATGCCTGAGCGGGGATTCGAACCTCCGACGCGGGAGGCCGCGCAATCCGCAACGTGGCGCTCCAGATCGCTCGGCTACTCCCGCGCGGCTACGTTAATGTACATGACTATTCAGACCACTTTATTGTCAGAGGTTGTATTTCGAGACGAGCTTTAGTACCCAGCGTTGCTCGGATGTGTTTTACCCCTGAGTTCATCAAATGTTCAGATGTTCATAAAGTTATGGGACCTACATGCAGCGCTCATCGATTCCGAAACTTACAAACTATTCAAAATAACTTATCCTAAGAACAACAGACACACACACACACACACACACACACACACACACACACACACACACACACACACACACATTCCCAAGGGAGAACTCGAACCTCCGATGACGGACGACCGTGCGCATCACGGGAAAAAAAAAAAAAAAAAAAAAAAAAAAAAAAAAAAAAAAAAAAAAAATAGTTCAAATGTTTGTATAGCTTATGGGCCCCAACTATGGGGTCATCAGTCCCTAAACTTACAAACTACTTACATACTAGATAAGACTAAGGACGGCTCAAATATCCATACCCGAGGGGGGATTCGAACCCCCGATCGTAGTGGCCGGGCAGACCGTGACTGGCGCGCCGCAGTCTCCTCGGCCACCGCGGCAAGGCGCGGCTGATCCGCCGCGGCGCCTGAGTCCATGTCCTGGCTCGCTCTCGCACATTTCACCTGTATCTGTACCGAATTTCCGGGAGTAGCCCATTTTCACATACTTCAGTCCTTATGACGTAGTTTCTCATCAAGGTTTCCTACAGTTATATCATTTTCTTCTCGGTACAGTGAAACATTAGAAAACTATTTGTGAAATACCTCGCGAGTAGAGTTTATAGTCGTATTAAACTGAAATCTCATCTATGACGGGGTGGATTTTTTCATAACCCTTCTTGCTTCTGACGTCCTATGTCATGAAGTATCTGTCGTACTAATAATATATAATTTCGAAGTTACATTCAGTGGTAGACGTGCATAATGTGTGTAAATTTCCCCGTGAAAACAGTTATTACGTAGTAATAGTAATTTGTAACATCATACTGAATACCGAAGTTTTGCATGAACATGAACAATGGATAAGTAGTGAGCGATAAACTCCTTTCCATTCACAATTTTTCTTTGGTTCTCGATGAACTTTCGTAAATGTTTTAAATCATATATAAAGTTTGTTTAAAGCCGCGATTTCTCGCATTCTCAAATAGCCGATGAATAAAGTCTCAAGAGTCGCATGATGCGGAAGTTTCTATTACTTATGACGAGATAATTATGTGTCGTAGGTGGTTCTTACTCCCACTGAAATTGCATCCTGACGCTTATGACGCTTAGAAACATACACATGGTCACTCATTCACATGCACGCGCGCGCGCGCGCGCGCGCCCACACACACACACACACACACACACACACACACACACACACACACACACACACGCAAACCACACACAAATCAGGTTTGATATAAGTATAGATAGCGTGGAAAGCACAGTACGAGGATCCTAGTGTTTCCTCTGTAAGAGAAACATACTTTTCGTTAGACGGACACGATAGACCTGCCACAGATACTCTTATTATGATAATTTTATAATTAAAATTATAAAAAAATATTCAGATTTGATTCCATTTTTTTGAACGGTGCGCTCAGCGACCACAAAATAAAGTATGCAGCATTGTTCGTTTTCTTTTATTAATGTTTTTATTAATGTTAATACAAAACGACCAATGCTGCATACTGTATTTACCATATTAATTATTCAGATGTTTGGGATAAAAATGCTGAGGTCATCATCATTCCCTAGACTTACAAACTATTTAAACTAACTTATGTTAAGGACAAGACACACACACACACACACACACACATACACACACACACACACACACACACACACACACACACACACACACGCTTGAGGGAGGACTCGAACCTCCGACCGGATTAGCCGAGCAATAGCGCCTCAGATCGCGCGGCTATTCTCGAATGGTAATTAAACTTTATTTCTCGCTGTACAGAGTAGTGCTAAACAACTTCATCTGAATCTGCCTCATACACACACAAGAAGGAACTGATACAGGGTGTCCAGAAAAGGTCCCCTGATTTCAAAATTAAATATCTCGAAAACAAAGTTCGATAGAGGAATGCAGTAAACGGTATGTTTATTATGAAAGCTGTAAGAAGTTTATGCAGCAGTTTGAAATAATAGTTACAAAAGCTTCCAACAGATGGTGCTGTAATCGCCATACGTAATGCCTAGTATAAATAGTGATCCGAAGCCCAGAGCGATCAGTTCCACTATTGAAACGTGAAAGGAGGTTAGAGTGCCGAAGGAAGAGATTAAAACCATGTACTCCATTGAACAACGCGTTTTTCTGGTGCTAGAGTACCACACGTTAGAAGAGAGCCCTACGGCAACAAGGCGAAGTTTTCAAGCACGATTTAATGTTCCTAAAGGACCCGATGCGAAAACCATTCATACGCTCTTCGCAAAATTTCAACGAACAGGCAGCGTAACTGATGATCTAGTGAGGCATGTTGGCCGCAAGGAAACCGCAGTTATCCCTAAATATATAGCAACAGTTTCTGGAATTCAGCGAAATCCAATGTCATCCGTCCGTAGAATTGCATCTGAGACTGGTTTGAAGCGTTCCAGCACGCAGAAAATACTGAGAATGAGCCTACACATGTTTCCATTCAAACTTCAAACGCACCAGGACATACCCGTACGAGCTGTGCAGGGTTGCCTTTGCTAATTAGATGCTCACAATGATTGATAGTGAAGGATTTGATGTTGGCTGCATCTGGTTTACAGATGAAGCACACTTCCGCCTGAATGGATACGTGAATAAGCGGAACTGGCGATTTTGGGGTTCCGAAAAGCCATATTGGTGTGAAGCGAAACCCCTGTATTCTTTAAAAGTTACTGTGTGGGCTGCAGTATGCAGCAGAGGCATTATTGGCCCTTTTTTCATTGGAGAAACGGTCACTGGTGCACGTTACGTTGCAATTTTGGAACAATTTGTCACCACACAGCAAGCGTTAGAGGATCGACCAGGTACTGAATGGTTTACGCAAGAGTAGAGGCCGACCACATCGGATCGAACAAGTGGTTCGCTTTCTTGAGGAATTCTTCGGGAATCGAGTCATTGCTTTGGAATATCCCAAATTTACTGGCGCAGACACGGATATATATATATTTTTTTAATTTTTTTAATTTTTTTTTTATGGGGCACAGTGAAAGACATGGTCTACCCGAAGCATCCCGCCACGCTGGACGAGCCTGAATCGGCGATCTCTGTGGCATGTGAATCCATTTCGGTTGAGACACTACGAAGTGTGATGGCGAATTTCATTCTTCGTTTGCGCCACCACTGTAGTGCCAATGGTGAACATTTTGAAAACATTGTGATGTGATTGTTTGCAAAGAGTGTTTTCATACGATTATTTCACGTATGTATGCTGATATGAGCTGTACAGCGTACAGGGCCATCTGTTGGCAGCTTTTGTAACTATTTCAAACTGCTGTATAAACTTGTTACAGCTTTCACAATAAACATACCGTTAACTGCATTCCTCTATCGATCTTTGTTTTCGAGATATTTAGTTGTGAAATCAGGGAGTCCTTTTCTGGACACCCTGTAAGTGATGTTGACAGTAGCGTGTGTGACCTCTCGGTGTTTATTACTCCTAGGGAGCTGCGCGTAGTCAGTCATGTTTTTGCTGATGCTTGCAGTTATGTCACGGGCTACCCGACTGCTCTTGGCGCCGTACGAAGCTCGTAATGAATACCTAAGATGAAGAAAGAAAATAATAAAAACCTAGCACAGACTGTGGAATAAAAAGTCCGCTTTCAAGAGAAAAACATAAAAGAACTTTAATGACCAAGGGTGGTACGTTTCCTACGCCAACCTAACCCTAAATTAGTTCCACTTGTTTATTTATTCTCGTTACTGCAGAACTGGGCAGCTAATCAAATTCTGTTAAAAATAAGTCACCATAAATGGAACCGAAAAGATCGTAACGCTACAACAGTTAAATGTACAGCTCATGTGTTAATGTATTATACACTCGTGGAAAATGAAAAAAGAACACCATGAATTCTTCGGTCCATCGGATGGAAATTTTTATTGACACATTCTTGGCGATGCATACAACACACGATCACACAGACAGAGCCATAGCCGTGGTGGAGTAGCCGAGCGGTCTAAAGCACCTTGCTGCGGAGCGCGCGGTTGCTCGCCGTGGAGGTTCGAGTCCTCCCTGGGGCATGGGTGTGTGTGTTTGTCCTTAGATTAGTTTACCTATGGTTTAAGTAGTTTGTAAGCTACGGACTGATGACCACGCAGTTTGATCCGATAGATTTACAGACATTTAAACATTTTGACAGAGCCAACACACGTTTGACATCACCAGAGCTTGCACAATGTACCGTGCATACACTCCTTATGCAGAAATGCAAGCTGAAATTCTCTCGTCGAAACGTTCTTAGAGGTGCCGAATGTAGTCTAACGGAATAGCCTACATGCAATTTCCACCTGGTGCCTCAGTTGGAACAGATTTCGTGTCGGTCGTGCAGGTAGCGCAAGATGACGTTTTATCCGGTGAATGGGGGACATATCTGCGGATCGTGCTGGCCATGGTAGTTAACGTACATGTTGAAGAGGGGTCGAATCATGGTTTCAGTGTAGTATACAGTTTTCAGTGTTCCACTGAAAATCGCCAGATAAGGACGGTCGGTATAGTATATGTCTCCCCACACCATGATGCTATTTGTCGGCTCCGTCTGCTCCTGTCGTATACACTCCAGATTTTCGCGCTTCTCTGCAGGATGACTGACACACACACACACACACACGCGTATGAACATCATTGGCAGCGAGGCAGAAGCGATTCTAATCATGGAAGACGACACGTCTCCATTCGTCCTTTCATAAGCGCCTATCGTGACACCACTAGATGTGGGGTGGACGATCTTGAGGCGTGAGCAGAAGACGGTCAAACAGCACGCATGATAGTGCGTCACGGTATTAGGAGCTACATTCTACATTGGCCGTTCTCCTCTGGTGTTTGTCGAGGAAATACTGAAGAGTCCATGGTACGTTGACACCATCATTCAACATGTATTTCTATCGTTCATACACCAACAAGTTCCAACTGGACAACAGGTCCACATATTTCTCGTACCACCTAACGTGTTCTTCACGGTGTGTGTCAAATATCCTGAGCAGCACTATTCCATGTTCCCCGATGAGCATCTACACATCTACATGGGATACTCTGCAAATCACATTTAAGTGCCTGGCAGAGGATTCATCGAACCACAATTATACTATTTATCTCCCATTCCATTCTCGAATAGCGTGCGGGAAGAAAGAACACCTGAATCTCTCTGTTCGAGCTCTGATTTATCTTATTTTATTCTGATGATCATTTCTACCTATGTAAGTGGGAGTCAACAATATATTTTCGCATTCGGAGGAGAATGTTGGCGATTGGAGTTTCGCAAGTAGCCCACGCCGCAGCGATAAGCGCCGTTGTTGTAATGATTCCCATCCCAGATCCTGTATCATTTCCGTAACGCTGTCTCCCCTGTATGGTGACAATACGAAACGAGCTGCCCTTCTTTGGACTCTTTCGACGTCCTCCGTCAAACCCATCTGATAAGGATCCCACACTGGGCTGCAATACTCCAAAAATGGACGAACAAGCGCAGTGTATGCAGTTTCTTTAGTAGTTCTGTTGCGTCTTTTAAGGGTTCTGCCAATAAAACGCAGTCTCCGGTTCGCCTTTCCCACGATATTATCTACGTGTTATTTCCAGTTTAGGTCTGAAGTAATAGTAATTCCTAGGTATTTTGTGGAGTTTACGACCTTCACATTTGATTGATTTATGTTGTAAACAAAGTTTAACGGATTTCTTTTCGTACTCATGTGGACGACTTCACACTTCTCATTATTTAGAGTCAATTGCCAATTTTTCCACCATACTGATATCTTATTCAGATCGTTCTGCAGTTGGTTTTGATCTTCAGATGATTTTACTAGACGGTAAATGATGGCGTCATCTGCAAACAACATAAGAGAGCTACTTAGATTTTCCCCTAAATCGTTTATGTAAATAAGGAATAGCAGAGGACCAATAACACTACCCTGTGGAACGCCCGATATCATCTCTGTGGAACCAGATGAAATGTCGTCTTGCTGGGTGTGCATGACCGGCATGAAATCTGGACCTATTGAGACACCAGGTGGAACTGCATGGCAGGCCATTTTCAAAGACTACATTCGGCACCCCTACGATTGTCTCCATGGAAGACCTGCAGCTTGCATTATACTAGCGTCAACAATGGGTACTCTCTGGTGACTTTATTTACATGCATATGGCTCTGTGTGATCATGGGTTGCATACATTCTCAAGAATGTGAAAGTATAATTTCTCTCTTCTGTGTAGACGAATTCTTGGTGTTCTTCTATCATTTTCCAGGTGTGTACTCCATTTTGTTGATATTTTGCAGTTGTATGAGATAATAAGCGTGTGTACAGGTGTGGCCGCTTCATCTGCACGAAGCGACGGCAGCGGGCCGCGGACCGCGGAGTCTCCGCCAAGGCGCCGGACCGGTCGGGCAACTCGTCAGGAGTCGATTGCGGCCTTCCGTGCCTCAGGGAGGCCGCCGCCTTCTCCTGCCAGTTCGCTGCTTGTGATTCCACTTACCATCAAAATACCGCCGCCGAGACTCACAGAGTCCAGCAAATGCGACAGCACCTCATTCTACTACATTCCCGACAGTTACATTATTCAACACACGAAACATTTGTCTTGTTGATGGTCTTCTGCAAGGGCAGCGGAAAGCTGTAGTATGTTTCTAGTAATTAAGCGGTAACAGCAACTAAATTGAACGTCTGTAGCTTTAATTACGAACGACCTTTAACACAGGATAAAATTTACGCCATTTTTTCTGCAAAATACTTTTGTGGTGGAGTGTTCTGATTGTTTACAAGCGCGTCGTAATTTCCTATTATGTTTACCAGCTTTCTAGTTATTCTAAACACGTTTACACAACGTTGTGGTGTGTATCTGTGTCAGTACTAGGGTATTTATTACATGTCTCCTGCTAGAATGATACTGACAAGTGACACCTTTGACCTCTAACGCTCGGAACAGTACGAAACGATGTTTAGAATAACAAGCAGTCATTAAAAAAAACAACAGTGGTGTGCGTCATTTCCAAGGTGAATTGTATACAGGAAAAAATAATGAAATAACGCAGAAAGCATCCGAATTTCGGAAATAATTGACGAAGTGGAAACCAAGTGGCTATTCCAGTTGGTGAGTAGACTCTACGTATTTGTCGACGTAACATCAGACTTTTGGGACAATGTCATAAATTCTATTCTGAAGCTAGAAAGGGAGGTAAATTTGATATCACACGATCAGCTTAACGGGTCATACATATAGCTGCTATCGAGAATAATATATAGGAGAATGGGGGAAAACTGAGGATGAGTTAGAATGTACTAGAAAAAAAGGTCCTGAGTTTTGTTTTTTTAAGGTACCAAACTACTCTTAAACTAACCTGTACTGAGGAAAACACACACACCCATGCCCGAGAGAGGACTCGAACATTCGACGCGAAGGGGCGCGCGTCCAGAAACACGTAGTTACAGACGGCGTGGCCTTTCCTGTGCGGCTATGTAACGAAGATCGTCGTCAATTGAAGAGCGACGAGAAAAAAATCGAGACACGTCCGTGGGATTAGTCGAACTAGATAAAGCGTTCGTCAAAATCAAAAGCATAGGAATTATCTGCAAGAAAATGCAACTATATAGAAAAAAATGTTGAAATGTTTGTAAACCTACGGGACCAAGCAACTCAGGTCATCGATCCCTAGACTTACAAACTATTTAAACTGACGTATCCTATGGGCAACACACACACATTTCCGAGGGAAGACTTGACCTCCGGCGGGAGCTGCCGCGCAGTCCCTGACATAGCGCCTGGCACCACGTGGCCATTCCCGCGCGGCTAGTAATATACAGTATGTACAATAACCACAAGGAAACAGTAGGCCTGCAAGACCAAGAACAAAGAGCACGGAGTAAAATGGTGTAAGAAGATTGTTATTGAATGTACAAGATATATCGAAGGAATGACTAAAAACAAAGACCAAGAATGGGATAAAAATTCTGATGGGAGGATATCAGTGACAAGATTAAGTGATAACATTGCTAGCCGCAGTAAAAGAGAAGAGCATTTCAGGAACTGCTGAATGGAATGAATGGTACATCAAAATGTAGACAGTATGGATTGAGAGTTAAGAGGAAAAAGACAAAGTGATGATAAGTACCAGAGATAGGAAATAGCGTGAAACGTAACGCCAAAATTGGTGATCTCGGAATAGACTAAGGTATTTGTTACCTTGGAAACAAAGTAGCCCATGACAGACGAAATAAGAAGGATAAAAGGACTAGTACAATCAGAGGAGGAATATACTGTAAGCAAACTAAGTCCTTAAAGTAAGGAGGAAGGTACAGAAAATTTAGTTGGAGCTCAGCATTCTTTGATAATCATGAACAATCGAGAAACTGTAACAGAAGAGAAACGAAGTGTTCGAGATGTGTACAGAAGAATATTCGGAGTTGAAAGAGCCTGCCGCGGTGGCCGAGCGTTCTGCGGCGCTTGAGTCACAGTCTGCAAGGCCACTACGGTCGGGGTTCGAATCCCCCATCGGGCATGGATAGTTGTGCCGTGCTTAGTATTAGCTAGTTCAGAAGTAGTTTGTAAGTTTAGGGACTGACAACACAGTAGTTAAGTCCTATAAGCTCTACAAACATTTGATTTGATTTGAGGAGTTGAAAGATCACTGTCGTTCTTGGAGTCAACCTAAATTATATACGTCATGACTATTCAAAATACTGGTTATACCTTTCAAGAACACACAGAGCCTCCCTAATAGTAAATTGCACTGCGTGCAATGTCATCTGAAGACTGTAATGAAATATAATCATATTTCATTCTATAATTTATCTAAAACGCGCAACGAAATCTCATTAAACGACATCAATATTACTGAGAAGGGGATGAATGTTTTGATAGTTTTAAAAGAAGTTTATCTAGTTAGCTCGCAAAAGTTACTTCGTAAAAAGGATGAGGTATAACTGTCCTCGAGACAGCAATCATTTAACAAGCAAATATAAATTTAATATAAAGGTCCCTAACGCGCGTTGATTTCGTAACATTCTATGGGCATTATTCTGTCAGAAAAGAGGAAGTACTTTCGGAAAGATGGAAAATAAACTCTGTTGTGAAAATGTTAAGGAATCAAGATATCGCTACTGTGGGAGGAAGAAAAATCTAGATCAGAAATAATTCCTACGAATTCGAGAGGATGCCATCAAACCTGACTTGTGATCATTCACTTTGCTCAAGAAAGCAGTAAAGCACATTAGAGAAATGATAACGGGGGTGTCTAAGGAAAAACAAGTCTTCCTTTCTAAAGCTAAGTTGAAAGCCCGAAATTTAGCTACGTATTCCCTAGCTAAATCAATTGAATGACTGTAGAGATTACCTACATTAAGAAACCAAACTAATAACCAGATGTCCTAAATACGTTAGACAGTGGTACATGTTAGTACACCGTCACACTTATTGTTCCCATAAGCTTTCTAAGATATCGCAGAAGCTGTACTATGTGCTGTCTGCATGAATGGGTGTGATGGGTGTGACTTCTGGCCAGTTAACAAGAAAAACGACTGCCTCATCAGACGCTTCATCCACCTTGGTGGATGATAAAAATGCCAGCGCTGGTTACTCAAAATTTTGGTTACCCATTATTTTACCGAACAAAAATTCGAAAGAGTTCGGTGGAAAATTCCAATGTTTGCACGTTGTTCTGAGTGACCAATCGCAACCAGTGGTTTGGTCTGTCATTCGGTTTCGACACAGTCTAGTATTGATAGCTAAAAATTTGCGCTTTTACAGTGAGAACCATGAAGGATGTACAGATTACTTTGATAAAACCCAGTATATACAGTTTCATACAGTAAATGCCATGACGCCATTAATAAATAAGACTTTGAGCAGAAATCTGTAGCTAGGGTAGAATTTTCAAAATTTTTAGGTGTTTGCATTAGCAAATGAATTGTAAGAAACACACTGAAGATCTGCTGAAACGTTTGAGTGCAGCTACTTACGTTATCAGAGTCATTGCAAAATTTGATGATATACATCTCAGTACATTAGCTTACTGTGCCTATTTTCATTCGCTGCTTTCATATGGGATTATAAACTGGAGCAATTAAACATTCAGTAAAAAAGTATTCATTGCACAAAAGCGTGTAATCAGAATAATTGTTGGGGACCACCCAAGATCATGCTGCAATGCTGCAGACTTTTATTTAAGGATTTAGGGATCTTCTCTGTAGCTTCACTAATATATATATATATATATATATATATATATATATATATATATATATATATATATATATATATATCACAAACATCCATGCCCGAGGGGGGATTCGAACCCCCGCCTCAATGCGGGCGGCCGTTCCGCCGCGGCATTCAGTTAACCACACATTCACCAGTTTCATACATAACCGTGATTAAGTTATGGCTAAAGTATGCCATTGGATGTTTATAGCAGATGAAAGTAAATAAAATCTGTCAATTTGGCTCGCTACACAAAAGAATATGCTGGAACAAATGACCCCCAGTTAATCATTACAAATAATACTTTCATAACGCGAGGCTGAGACAGACGGCCTTTCATCGTTAATAATTTCATAGTAATGTCGAGATCTAGCCACTTTTCCTGAATTATGATAATCTTTTGCACTGATCGGCGATGGATACATTAAAATAACCGTTTCTTTCGTAATCAGAGTTACTGTTCAATTTTAGCATTTCGCCTCTTTCAACTGAGTCTTGTATAACTTACCAAATGGGAATATTTTGGTTATAGTTTGAAAGTTTGTTTGTGCCATATTTGTATACGTAATGGATTTACCAGAATTTAAAATAAAAAACTTAACACTATTTCCTAAGGGCATCCTGTTTCCTTATCCGATCCACTTATTACTTTTACATGTGTCTGTCAAGCAATTTCAGCAATGCTTTGTTTCATTATTGGCCCATACGTCAGATTGCAGTTTTAGGAGGTGACGGAAAAGAGCTATCAGTTGAGAAACCTAAGACAAACATGGGGAGAGAATTAAAAATCTGGAAGAAGTAATAAAAAATCCTTGAGGTGTGCCGATTTCGTTGTGATTCTGTCACAGAGTGAAAAGGTCTTAACAGATAAACGGTGTGGGGAGCGCCTTGAAAACAGTTTGCAGAATAAACATCAACAAAAGCAAAACAATGGTAATGCAATGTAGTGTAATTAAATCAGGAAATGCTGAAAGAGTTAGGTAATAAGGGATTAAACCTTATAGATTAGGTACACTGTTTAAGCAGCAAAGTATCTGACGGTGATTGAAGCAGTGAGAATGTGTAATGCTGACTGGGAGTGGTAAAGTATTGAAAAGTAATGTAAATTAAAAGTTTGGGAAGCCTTTGTCTGGAATAGATAAAATTGAAACGTAGACAATAAAAATTAAGAAACGAATTAAACAGTATATATTCAAATGTCTTGATACTGAGGAATTTTCAAAACTGGATCGGTAGATGGTGTAATTAACCAAGAGAAATTCGAGACAAAAAATCTTTTAGAGCAAAGTGAGTAACATATGTGTTACGTAGTAGGGGCAATTTCTGAAGAATCAAAGGATAAAAATATGTTTGTAAGGCTTATGGAACTTAACTGCGGGTCATCAGTCCTACCTTATACTAAAGACGGAACAAACATACAAACATCCATGCCCGAGGGGGGATTCGAACCCCCGATGGGAAACGGCTTCGCGCATCGCAGCGTAGCGTCTCAATGCGCTCGGCCGCTCCGCCGCGGCAATCAAGGGATATTTAGAGTTTAAAGGTTGAAGAGGGAAAGCAAGGTTGGACTACTGTGCGGCCGCTCCCGCCGGATGTTCGAAACCTTCGGGCATGGGTGTCTGAGTTCTCCTTAGGGGTAGTTAAGTAGTTTTTAAGTCTAGCGGCTGATAACTATAGCATTTTGGTCCAGTAGGTTTACAAACATTTGACATTTTGAAGTCATTTAGTAGAGGAGACAGTACACTCCACTGAAACTTCAGCCGCAAGGTAAAATTGATATCTAGAAGCCGAGCGGAAAGATACTCTGTTCAAGATCCTGAAATCGACTAGAAATTTTCTGATTTGCGGGTCAGTCTTGCAACGAGTATTAGTCGCTTTCTACACACATCAAAATACGGACCATTTCCAGTCATAACAACAGTAAGAAAGTACACTGCTTGTGTTGAGTGTAGTACTATCATTCCTAGCAGGTCAAATCGAAAATTTGATAGTACCCACATTGTTAATTTGTGTCAGGAGGGAATCTGATCAAGGGACATGGGAGGTTTGCAGACGTCTCGGAGTGAACTAAAGCGATGTTGTTCGGACGTGGAAGAGGTACAGGGACTGTCGGTGACTTGCCCCGCCCTGACTACCCAAAGGCGATCGCCACTTGCGGATTTCAGCTCGGTATAATCGTGAGAGGAATGCTAAAATGCTGAATATTGATATTCGCGCAACCAAAGGACATCGTATATCGTCTCAAATTTCATGTTTTGTCACCTGACTTGACTTTGCGTAGCTCGGCTTCTCATAACTTTTTGGCCGCCACTCGACGAAAAATTCGCACCGCCATCTGTGTTCCTGCAGAGCTCGATGAAGGTATCGCGGACGTTCCTGAGCTCACGAAACGACCAAATCCGCAGTTGCATTGCAGATCTCTTCCACACAACGGCCTCCTAGTAGCTTGGATTACATGAGTAGTAGGCTGAATGACAACTTCACTCCTGACGTCAATGGCGGGACCCAGCTTTGACATCGAGACACCATTCAGCGCGGTACAGATCGGCCCAATAACACTCTGATTGACTCGTCAAAATTGGCACCAAGTGGTATTCAATGAGACTCGCATCGCCTCGTGGGAATGGCCGTGTGGTCTGGGGCACGATGTTACGAATTGCGTGGCCGCTCGCTCTGGAGGTTGGAGTCCTCCCTCGGCATGTTGCCCTTAGCATAATTTACACTAGTTTGTAAGTCTTTCGATCGATGACATCATCAGTTTGGTCCCTTAATTTACAAACATTTTATATTCGCAACTGCCTTCAACCAGACGATGGACTGTTTTGGGGGCTGCCTGGTGAACCTGAACGTGTTAGATACACCGTGCAGCGAGTGTAGCAAGGTGGTGGTTCCCTGTTGCTATGCGCCGGCATTATGTAGGGCCCACCGAATGTTCAAATGTTTGTATAGTCTATGGGACTTAACTACGGGGTCATCAGTCCCTAAACTTACAAACTACTTATGAACTACCTACGAACTAGGACGGCACAAATATCCATGCCCGAGGGGGGATTCGAACCCCCGACCGTAGTGGCCGCGCAGACCGTGACTGTAGCGCCTCAGTCCCCTCGGCCACCGCGGCTGGCTGGGGCCACCGCACTCCATCTGTTGTAGAAGCCATTCAAACGTCTATACGTTACAGGGATGACATCCTCGGCAGCATTTCGGTGATGGATTCTACACTTATATAATCCTCAATCCACCGTAAGGTGCGTGACGGAGGGTACACTGTACCACTACTACGCATGTCCTTTCCTATTTCATTCCCAAATAGAACGAGGAAAAAAAAACAATGTGTATATGCCTCCGTACGAGCCCTAATTTCTTTTTTCTTGTCTTTGTGATCATTACGCGAAATGTAAGTAGGCGGTAGGAAGATTGTTCTACTCTCAGCTTCAAATTCCTGCCCTCTAAATTTTCTCAAAAGACTTTCTCGAAAGCCGCGACAGAGCGGCCGAGCGCATTGAGGCGCTATGCTACGATGCGCGAGGCTGTTCCCCGTCGGGTGTTCGAATCCCCCCTCGGGCATGGATGATTGTGCCGTCTTTAGTGAAAGCTAGTTCATAAGTAGTTTGTAGGTTTATGGACTTATGACCCCGTAGTTAAGTCCCATAAGCTCTACAAACATTTGAACTTTTTTTTCGAATTTCTCGTAAAGAACGTCATCTTTTCTCCAGCGATCCCCATTCGAGTTCCCGGAACATTTCCATAACACTCGCGCATTGGTTGAACCTTCCAGTAACGAACCTAGCCTCTCGCCTCTGAACGTCTTCCATGTCTTCCTTTGCGGGTCCCAAACACTTGAGAAATACTCAAGACGTGGTCGTACAAGCGTTTTATACGCTGTCTCCTTTACAGATGAAGTACATCTTTCCAAAATTCCTCCAATAAACCGAAGTGGGCTGTCCGCCTTACTGACAACTATTTTTATATGTTCGTTCCATTTCATATCACTCTGCTATGTTACGCCGAGTATTTGAACGACGCGACTGCATCAACAAGCTGACTATTAACGCTGTAATCGAACATTATGAGATTGTTGGCCCACTTTGGGTTACGACAGTGACACTAAAAGAGGGCCTTTGCGATCGCATTTTGACAGTTCGAAATTTAAATGAAAATAACGGCTTAACCGTTCATATGACACGAACATTGAATAATCTGATTTGTAGCGGAGAAAATTCTCTAAAACTTCGCTCTGTTATCTTTTTGTCATATCTTGCATCGTTGCAGAGATATTTGCAAAAAATAACGGTAATTTGACGGTGTCTGCCGGTCTGTCCGTAACGTTTTTCCACTTTTTACGTCGAACCGTTCAACCGATCGGTACCAAATTTTACAGACATTATCGTTGACCGTCAGAGACCAGAACCTCCCATTTTCAAATATTTCGAACAAAAAATACCTTTGTTGTTTGTTGTGGTCTTCAGTCCGGAGACTGGTTTGATGCAGCTCTCCACAATACCCTATCCTGAGCAAGCCTCTTCATCTCCACATAAGAACGGCAAGTTACATCTGTCTGAATCTGCTTACTGTATCCATCTCTTGGTCTTCCTCTGCGATTTTTTTCCCCACACACTTCCCTCCAACGCTAAATTCACAATTCCTTGATGTCTAAGAACGTGTCCTACCAATGTATCCCTTCTTTTAGTCAAGGTATGCCAGAAATTTCTTTTCCCCCCAATTCTGTTCAGTACCTCCTCATTAGTTACGCGATCCACCCACCTAATCTTCAGCATTCTTCTGTAGCACCATATTTCAAAAGCCTCAATCCTCTTCCTGTCCGCACTGTTTATCGTCCATGTCTCTCTCCCATACAAGGCAACACTCCATACAAAAGTCTTCAGAAAGGACTTCCTTAGGCTTAAATCAATATTCGATGTTAACAAATTTCTCTTTTTCAAGAACGCTTTTCTACCCATTGCCATTCTGCATTTTATATCCTCTGTACTGCGACCATCATTTGTTATTTTACTGCCCAAGTAACAAAACTCATCTACCTCCTTTATTGCTTCGTTTCCCAATCTAATTCCTTCAGCATCGCCTGATTTTCTTACACTGCACTCCATTACCCTAGTTTTGCTCTTGTTAATGTTCATCTTATATGCACCTTTCAGCACATTATCCATTCCGTTCAATTGCTCTTCCAAGTCCTTTGATGTATCATACAGAATTACTATGTCGTCGGCAAAACGCAATGTTTTTAATTCTTCACCCTGAACTTTAATTCCTTCTCCAAATTTCTCCTTGCTTTCCTTTATAGCTTGCTCAATGTATAAATCGAATAACAATGGAGAAAGACTACAGCCCTGTCTTACTCCCTTTCCAACCACTGCATCCTTTTCATGCCCTACAACTCTGACAACCGCTGTCGGGTTTTTGTACAAGTTGTAAATAACCTTACGCTCCCTATATTTTACTCTTGCTTGCTTCAGAACTCGAAAGAGTTCATTCCAATCAATATTGTCAAAAGCCTTCTCCAAATCTACAAAAGCTAGAAATGTAGGTTTGCCTTTTCTTAATCTATCTTCTAGGATAAGCCGTAAAGTGAGTATTGCCTCCCGTGTTCCTACATTTCTCCTGAACCCAAAATCTTCCCCGAGGTCGGCTTCTATCAGCTTTTCCATCCTTCTGTATATAATTCGTGTTAATATTTTGCAACCATGACTTATTAAACTGATGGTTCTGTAGTTTTCACACCTGTCTGCACCTTCTTTCTTTGGAATGGGGATTATAACATTTTTCTTAAAATCTGAGGGTACTTCGCCTGTCTCATATATCTTACAAACTAGGTGAAACAATTTTGTCATGGCTGGTTGTCCCAGAGACTTCAGTAGCTCTGAGGGAATATCATCTACTCCAGGGGCCTTGTTTCGACTTAGGTCTTTCAGGGCTCTGTCAAATTCTTCTTTCAGTACAGTATCTCCTATTTCATCTTCAGCTACATCCTCTTCCCTTCCTACAATATTGTCTCGAAGTTCATTTCCGTTGTAGGGCCCCTCTATATACTCTTTTCACCTTTCAACTTTCCCTTCTTTGCTGAGAAGTGGTTTTCCATCAGTGTCCTTGATATTCATAGAGCTGTTTTTCTTATCTCCAAATGTTTCTTTTATTTTCCTGTAGGCTGTATCTATTTTTCCCTTATTTATACATTCTTCTACAGTCTTGCATTTGCCTTCTAGCCACTCCTGCTTAGCCATTTTGCAACTTCCTGTCAATCTCATTTCTTAGTCGCCTGTACTCCATTTTGCCAGTTTCATTTACTGCATTTTTATATTTTCTCCTTTCATCGATTAAATTTAGTATCTCCTGTGATATCCAATGATTTTTTGTAGGTCTTGCCTTCCTACCTATTTTGTCCTCTGCTACCTTCACTATTTCATCTCTCAATTTTACCCATTCCTCCTCTACTGTTTTATTTTCCCCTGTTCCTGTCAATTGTTGCCTAAAGCTCCCTCTGAAATTCTTAAGAACCTCAGATTCCTTCAACTTATCCAGGTCCCATCTCTTTATTTTCCTACCTTTTTGTGGTTTCTTTAGTTTCAGCCTACAGTTCACAACCAACAAGTTATGGTCAGAGTCTATATCTGCCCCTGGGTATGTCTTACACTGTAATACCTGATTCCGAAATCTATGTCTTACCATTATAAAATCTATCTGGTATCTCCCGGTGTCTCCTGGTCTCTTCCACGTATACAACCTTCTTTTGTGATTCTTGAACCAGGTGTTTGTTATAACTAAATTATGTTCTGTGCGGCTTCCTCTTTCACTCCTTTTGCCCAGACCATGTTCACCTACTGTCTTCCCTTCCCTTCCTTGTCCTACTACCGAATTCCAGTCTCCCATAACAATTAAGTTTTCCTCTCCCTTAATGGTCTGAATAATTTCCTTAAGCTGCTCATATATTTCTTCGATTTCCTCATCATCGGCAGAGCTAGTTGGCATATAAACCTGTACTACTGTTGTCGGTGTTGGTTTCGTATCTATCTTGACAATGATAATGAGATCACTATGCTGGTCATAGTAGTTTACCCGCATTCCTATTTTCTTATTTATTATCAATCCTACTCCTGTGATACCCCCAATTGATTTTGTATTTATAATCCTGTACTCACCTGACCAGAAATCCTGTTCATCCTGCCACCGAACTTCACTAATCCCCACTATATCTAACTTCAACCTATCCATTTCCCTTTTTAAATTTTCTAATTTTCCTACTCGATTAAGGGATCTAACATTCCACGCTCCGACCCGTAGAATGCCAGTATTGTCTTTCCTGATGATCACATCCTCCTGAGTAGTCCCCGCCCGGAGATCCGAATGGGGGACTATTTTACCTCCGGAATATTTTACCCGAGAGGATGCCATCATCATATGTTCATACAGTAGAGCTGCATGTCCTCGGGAAAGGTAACGGCTGTAGTTTCCCCTTGCTTTCAGCCGTTCGCAGTAGCTGTGTGGCAAAGCCACATTACCTGATGTTACAAGGCCAGCTCAGTCAATCATCCAGACTGTTGCCCCTGTAACTACTGAAAAGGCTGCTGCCCCTCTTCAGGAACCACACGTTTGTCTGGCCTCTCCACAGATACCCCACCGCTGTGGTTGCACCTACGGTACGGCTATCTGTATCGTTGAGGCACGCAAGCCACCCCACCTCGGCAATGTCTGTGGCTCATGGGAGTGGAAAAATACCTTAGAAACGCTAAAAGAAGCCGTTTGTAATGTAATTGTAAATCCAGATAAACCCGTTCATCTCACACGAAAATTGAATAATCTGATTTGTAGAGGAGAAAATTCTCTACAACTTTGCACAGCTATGTTTCTCTCATATCTCGTATCGTTTCAGAGATATTTACAAAAATGACGGTGATTTGACACCGCCCCTTAACTTTACGAAAACCAGGCGTTCGTAGATATGACGTGACATTCCTCGCCCAGAACTCTGTCTGGCATACACCATCTTGCTTTATGTATTTATTATTATATCTGTTCCAAGGGAATAGCCGTTGTCGGTGATCCGCAGCAGAGATAAATATATCCATGTATATGCTTCGCAAATCGCGAAATTTCCCGACGTCTACTTTATGTATTTGATGATTTTCGTATTATAACTTACGCGTTGTCATTTCAAAGCAATGGCGCACTGAAAAATTAACTAAGACACATTGTTCTAATTACGATAAATTATAATCTACTGTTTAAAATGCCATATTAGCAGTTAACAACTCCCATCAATATTAAGAGAATTAAGGTATAGTTTCGCAATTGTTCGCTGTAGTGTAGTGTACAGTGTGTTAGGTTGTCATGCATAAGGTCGGTAGTCCAAAAACCGGCTGGTTACCATCTTTTTTGTCTTATTAATTAAATAGCGCTATTTTCAGTAATGTTTAGAGTTGTGCATATGTTCAAATGTTCAAATGTTTGTTAAGTTTATGGGACTTAACTACGGGGTCATCAGTCCCTAAACTTACAAACTACTTATGAACTACTTACGAACTAAGACGGCACAAATATCCATGCCCGAGTGGGGATTCGAACCCCCGACCGTAGTGTGCATATGTAATAGTGTTCCCTCTATAATATGTTCTGTTTTATGAACATGCCGTGAAATACGTAACAACGAATTGGACAATGGTTTTTCTGAAGCATATGCACATAAACTGGGAGAATACAGTAAGAATGAATATTCTAAACAAACTGCTGATACTGGTAGTTTCATAATTAAACGAAATCTTGAATATCTGTGGTAACTGTCGTTCCATAATGAAACAGAAGGGAAGTGTATACATCGCAAAAAATTCCCTACCTTCGTTTTTTTCTAAGCAATTATTCACTAGTTATTCGATATGTTGAAAGTTATTAATTAAAATCAATGCGTCTACTAAAATGTTTGTCTTTGGTATGGTTGCTATGGACGTTTATAACGTAGACTATATTACTTTTTCTGTATTTCAGATATGATTTTGTTCATGTTACTTTGTTCTACGATAAAATAAAGAGGAAATATTCTGTTTCAAACCGTGACTACGTTTTCTTTTACAGCTAAAATAACAAACGGAATAAGTGCGGTTACACTGAATTCCAGACAACTCTAGTACTGAATCTATATACAAAATCATTATTTTCATTACGTCCTTTACAACAGTCATTATAACAGTATCTCCTATTTATGTACGTGTGAAAAAGAATTCTGCGGTTCCAATTCGTTGGTATGTATTTCATGGTATGTATGTTCACAAACTTTTTAGACATTAGATTATAACTCATTGTCCTAAGAACGACGTGTTTTTGATAATTTTAGTGTACAATTGTTTTGAAATGACAAAGCTTGACTTATAATAAGAAAATTATCAAATACACAAAGCAATATGTCTTATGCAAAACAGAGTTTCGGGCAAGGTTTCAGACGAGGGATGTCAAATGTACGCTGCCTTCGTTCCAGGCCATAGTCATGCGTAACAAGTACAGGCAAAGAAAATAAACGTAGAACAAATTACCAAAGCAAGACGGGGTATAATATTTTAACGGAAAAAGATAATAAAAATGTGGGAGAGATATTAAAATAATAGTCTAAAGAGGTAAAATTTCAAAACAGAGTATGTTTGTTAAAACTAAACTCATACATCAAATAATTTTGGCTGTTCGTTAAAATACGGTCAGAAAGAATATTACATGTTGGGGTGTATATATATTATCATAATATTAGAGTCGTAATCGTATCGTCCATAATTTTTTTATTATTTATATTCTTATTATTTTTGTCCGAAATGTTTGCAAAAAATCATAAAACTGCAGGCAAATCTAAAGTGGGCCGTAAGACATAACAGTGCGATTTTTTTCCTACTCAAGCGCATCACCTCACATTTTTTCTACATTTAGAGCTACCTGCCATTCTTCACACAAACTAGAAATTTTGTCTAAGTCATCCTGTATGCTTTTACAGTCAATTAAAGACGACACCATCCCATACACCACAGCATCATCACGGAACAGCCGCAAATTACAAGTTACTCTCCATCACATTTATACAGCTAAAATGATAGCGGACCTATCACACTCCTCTGGAACATGCCCGACGATACACTCTGAATGAACACTCGCTGTCCAGAGCAACGTACTGCGTTCTTAGAAAGTCTTCCAACCAGTCACAAATCTGTGAACCTATTCCATATGCTCGTATCTTCGTTAGCAGTCTGCAGTGTGGCAACGCGTCAAGTGTTTTTTGAAATCGAGAAAAACACCTATTGCCCTTCATCCATGGCTCACAAGATGTCATGTAGAAAAAGAGCTAGCTGTTTCACATGAGCCGTGCTTTTTCATAGAAAGAAGCTTTTCTATCTCAAGGAAATTTACTATATTCGAACTGAGAATATGCTCCAACATTCTACAGGAAACTGATGTCAACGATATTAGCCTGTAATTTTGTGGGTCAGTTCTTTTACCTTTCTTATAAACGGGAGTCACCTGTGCTTTTTTCAATTCCTTACGAACTTTGCGCTCAATTAAAGATTCGCGATAAATCCAAGCTAAGTAAGGGGCCAATCCCGGGAAACCGAACTGGTATTCCAACCGGACAAGGAGACGTTTTTGTATTCAACTCTGTCAGCTGCTTCTCTACACCGGAACGCCTGTTACTATGTCCTCAATTTGGGAGTTAATACGTTGATCAAATGACAGTATGTTTGTAAATTCCTCCTGCGAGATTGATTTTTAGAACGTCAGCTTTCTGTTTGCTTTCTTCTATTACTGCTCCGAAATGATCAACGAGTGATTGGATAGTGGGTCTAATGGACGGCAATTTCCATGCTTATCGTTCACATCTTGTGAATGTGTTTCTTATAATCGCAAGATTAGAATGGCCAGCATGTTCTCCATACATAAACCCTGTCGAACCTTTCAGGGGATATATTGATAACCCACAAGCAATCTGTGAGAACTACACTGAATCGCCGTCGAAGAGTGGGAAAAGCTGGACTATAGATCATTGATGATCTAGCGGGCAGTATTCCACGACGAATACTTGCATGCATCAGTGGTGTTAGCGGGTATTAGGGGTACTGGTGTATGTGACAATAAATACAAATTCAGAATGTCTAGGTTACTGTCGTACCAGTTATGAGATATGTTGTTTTGTGTATCTCTTCAATTTTATGTAAAGGCACATGGACT
The DNA here is from genome assembly GCA_026315105.1 of Locusta migratoria. Lineage (NCBI taxonomy): Eukaryota > Metazoa > Arthropoda > Insecta > Orthoptera > Acrididae > Locusta > Locusta migratoria. Next base: position 223,712,345 of record CM048746.1, read on the forward strand.
ACTAGAATCCTTGTGATGGAACACAGTTTGATTTGTGTACCAGCAGTGGGTCTTCACTCCATCGGCGCTCACAAGGAGACCAAATGAGTATCGGATTTTAGAATTTTTTGATACATATATGTATGATACGTGAAGTTCAGAAAAATAACAATCAAACGAAGAAAATAAATCTGTCAAGACAGGATTCAAACGGTTCCAAGATCAGAACGCTACCACCGGAGCTACACCAACAGACGATGTAACCGTGTACTTTGCAAAACTTCAAAGTCTATTTTCTCGAGAATTTTTGAGAGTTGCGTCGAATGGATTTGGCTGATTGTTATTTAAGTTTTGAACTTCACGTTCCATAAATATAAACAAATTCTAAAACCTGATAACCATGTTGTGTCCTTGTCAGTCTTTTGAGTGCTCTTTCACGTTAACGTACAATGGAAGTCATCCGTATGGGCCGGGAATCTATTTTTTTTTTCAATTTGTGTGAGTAATAATCAATTTCAAAGCTAGTATTACTATCTAGATTTGCTTCTTGCATTCTTTATAGGTACTTAGGACACTCGTGATTTTGTACTGGGCTGCCTCAGAGAGAAATATAAACGTTCATTAATAGTTTTTGACAGCTCTGAGAAAAAATTAGTTTGTTTATCGTTTCTTATTCGTCATTCAAATTTAATGAGAAACGTGGCTTTTGAACAATAGTTACAGTGCAGTGGTTTAGTAGGTTCACAGAGATGAAGCAGCTTGACCAAGGTGGATCAGTACTGAGAACTGCATCAAACCAGTATGTGCAATTAAGAGCACAACATCAGGGCCTGCTCAAGCCCAAGTGCCGCCCCGTGCGAGCTACTAAATTGCCGCCCCCCGCCTTTTTTTTTTTTTTTTTTTTATTAAACAGATCAGTAGGAAATGTCAGAAATAATCTCGTTAATATGTACTTACATCTAAACCGTCATGTTGACAGGTACGTTCAGCATGACAGTATAGATGTTAACATAACTCAGAACACTGAGAATAGCCACACTGTGCCCGAAATCTATGTAGATCTGGAAAATAAAAATAAACATTGCGACCGGTTGGTGACATTCTCTACAGATTTGTAGAAAACAGTCGCTTGGCACCAGCTCAAAAATTGGAGTCAAACCTGACTGAAGAAATCTAGCTTATTTTAATAAGCCTTGTGAACTTACAAAAATGTTCAAATGTGTGTGAAATCTTTTGGGATTGTACTGCTGAGGTCATCAGTCCCTAAGCTTACACACTAATCAACCAGCCGCACAGCCTATGACTGCAGCGCCTTAGATCGCTCTGCTAATCCCGCTCGGCATTTTTCAATGTTTGTGAACATATAAGGTATTCAACGGAAAACTGTATACAGTAAAAAAAAAAAATGTTGGCAAAGTGATAGTGTGCGAGTAGTACTGTCAAACAAAAGGGCCGGTCAGAGTTTAATTGTTGATTTAGGTGGGCAGAGGTGTTTCATGGCTCAAAATCAAACGTCCGACTATCACTCAGAAACGGATAGCAAAAAGTTTGAAAAATACGTCGAAACCCAACTTATGCCAGGCTTACTTACCAATATCTTTATCCCTGCAGCGTATTTACCCATTGGGAATACTTCTAGCCATTGTAGGTGGCCGGCCGCGGTGGGCGAGGAGACTGAGGCGCTCCAGTCACGGTCTGCACGGCCACTACGGTCGGGGGTTCGAATCCCCCCTCGGGCATGGATATTTCTGCCGTCTTTAGTATAAGGTAGTTTGTAAGTTTAGGGACTGATGACCCCGTAGTTAAGTCCCATAAGCTTAACAAACATTTGAACATTTTTTTTAACATTGTAGGTGTTGGACAAGTTTGACTTTTTTTCCATAATATGGGAAGAATAAAACACTCGCAAACCGCCATTGAATGGTTTAACAAAACTGCTTCAGGCTTACTACATAATCGTAGTTCCACGTTCCACATTCCACGTTCCACATCATTACGAAATGTCGTATACATGATCTAAGGAACAAGTATTAATCTAATCTAATCGATCATTGCATTCGAATTTCCAAATTTGATTTCGTCTTCTGCAAAATTAGTTGTCAGTAAACGCACGGTGCGTAACAGGCTGGCAGCGCTCCACTCATAAGAATACGGATTACTGGCGTGTACGCCAGACTGCTTCCCCCTGTCTGTTCCTTTGGCGTAAACACGGCGGTGCTGCCACAGTAGCGAGGAATGAATTAGTCATCCTCCGTCCTCTTGTTCAACAGGGGCGGCCGGCAGGTAGTCGAGGCGCCATGCCACAGTTCCCGAAGCCAGTCTGTCTGAGGTTTGGTTTCGAATCCCCTCTTGGGCATGTATGTTAGGAAGTCCTTTCTGAAAGCATTTGTCTGGACTCTGGAGTGTTGCATTGTATGGGAGTGAAACGTGGATGATAAGGAGTTCAGATAAAAAGATGATAGAAGGTTTCGAAAAGTGGAGCTATAGACGAATGATGAAGATCCGATGGGTAGAGCACGTTACTGATGAGGAGGCGCTCAGCAGAATTGGGGAGTTTCTGGCATATCATGAGTAAGAGAAGGAATAGCTCGGTGGGACACATTCTGAGACATCAAGGAATTGTCAACTTAGCATTAGAAGGAAGTGTGTGGCTACCGAGTGACGAATACAGCAAGAAGATTCAAAAGGATGTAGGTTGCCATACGTATTCTCAGAAGAAGATTTTTGTACAGGACAGGGTAGCATGGAGAGCTGCAACAGACCAGTCTGCGGGCTGAAGACCACAACAACAACAAACGGTAAGTAATCTTGGTCAACGAAAATTCAGGAAGCTTGTCCACAACGAAGCTACATTTGGGTCGGAAGTGCTGTGCAAGCTCGAGTTGGCGAGGAAACTACCGTGCCTTCAGATTACACGACAATCCGCCGCGAGAGGTGAGGTCCTAAAACAAATAGAAAAAAAGAGGGCGGCAGATTTTCCACCCCTCGGAAAGTGCCGCCCCGTGCGGCCGCACGCTTCGCACGTGCCTTACACAACATAATGTGCAGAATGCCTTCCGTTGCCAAGAAGTGTGGTCAAGAAATTAAAGCTCGTTCCGCGAAGCCGTGCCTGTTGCTGGTACGTGGTAAACGCCGCACTCTCCGCGAAAGAGGGCGGTGCTTCAGCGGCGGAGCGACTTTTTCCGGGCAGAGCGAGAGGTAAACAACGCCAAGGCCGGCGCGCCTGCTGCGAGCGCGCGGGTCGCCGGCGGCGCCGGCCAGCCAGCCAGCCCCGTGTACTGCGCATGCGCAGCATCGCGTGCCGCAGCCGCCACCGGGGACTCCCAGCCGGCGAACCGTAATTGCAAAGCTGGCAAAAAACAAACTACGGTTACTGCTCCGCATTTTCCTCGCACAGTATTTACAATGTATGTGGTAGTACGAAGTATAAGTGCTTGTAGGAAGATATTGAAAAACTGTGATAAATACTCTCTTCAAAATAAATGCAGGCTAGTATTATCTGTGGTCGGAATTGGACCAGTTGTGTTAACAAAGTAACGAAAAAAAAGTAAGCGAAGACAAGAAAAATAGATATCCTCACAGCGAAATTCTTATTGCCATTGCTGAAAACACGGCCGAGTTCGTGATTCCATCTATTAAGCTGCTAGGTGGTTCCCGCGGTGGACCTCAGCTCTCGCGGCGGATCGTCGCGTAATCTGGAGACACGGCAGTGTCCACGCCAACTCGAGCTTGCACAGCACTTTCGACCCAAATGTAGCTTCGTTGTGGATAAACTTTCTGAATTTTCATTGATGGCAACCTACATCCTTTTGAATCTTCTGCATCCGTCCCTCGGTATACACACACTTCCATCTAACGCTGACTATTCCTTGATGTCTCATTATGTGTCCCACCGAGCTATTCCTTCTCTTACTCAGGATATGCTAGAAACTCCTTTTCTCCCCAATTCGGCTGAGCACCTCCTCATCAGTAACATTTGATTGGTTTATCACGTAAACAAAGTTTATTCGAATATCTTTTCGTACTCATGTGCACGACTTCTCATTATTTAGAGTCAATTTCCAATTTCTACACCATACTGATATCTTATTCAGATTGTTCTGCAGTTGGTTTTGATCTTCAGATGATTTTATTAGACGATAAATGACGGCGTCATCTGCAAACAAACTAAGAAAGCTACTTACATTTTCCTCTAAATCTTTTATGTAAATAAGAAACAGCAGATGACCAAAAATACTACCCTGTGGAACGCCCGAAATCACCTCTGTTTTAGTCGATGCTTTACCATCGATGACTACGAACTGTGTCCTCTCTGAGAGGAAATCCCCTCTAACCGGGCGATATACCGTAACCACGCAATTTGATTAAAACCCGTTTTATATATTTAGACTAAATGCTAAATAGTACGTACTATTTCATCTCCATTTCTTAAATACAATGATAAATTTCTAAAATTTGATATTACCAGATGATTGTGGCACAGCCACCTGAAACCGGTCGTCTTAAAATATACAGGTATTTTACGATCCTGTATTTTCGCTTTTGAAGATTAATCTATCAGATCGCCTCCACAACCTGCGACGTCAGGTAATGTCAATCGATGAGAGCACTGATTGCACCTACAGAGGTGGAAACCACACCTCATTTACGACACCCCACATTGTCGAAGGCGACGGCTAGGTAAAACTGAAAAGTTACACGAAAGTTACCCTACCTGTAATCGAACCTGCGATCTGCATCTACATCTACATGGATACTCTGTAAATGACATTTAAGTGCCTGGAAGAGGGTTCATTAATCACTTTCATAACTTTCTCTGCCGTTCAATTCTCTAATAGCGCGCGGGAAGAAAGAACACCTAAATCGTTCCGTTTTCGATCTGATTTATTTTATTGGGATGATCATGTCTCCCTATGTAGGTGCGCACTAGTAAAATATTTTCAAATTCAGAAGTAAAAGTCTGTGATTGAAATTTTGCAAATAGAACTCTTTTTTTTTTTTTTTTTTTTTTTTTTTGTGGTTTTAGGGCGCACAACTTCTATGGTCATTAGCGCCCAGCCAAGAACATAGATTCGCTATGATCTAAAAAAATTGTAGACTGTCAGAAAATCAACAAGAGGCTAAAAACGAAAGATAAAAGACAATTAAAAGAGTTAAATGTCCTTGGATAAGTTGGCCAAGTTGATAAAACGCAAAACTCGAGCAGCTGCTCGTGTGTCATCAGCTAAAATTTCCTCCAGAGTAGACGGAAAGTGAAGGGCTACACGGAGATGATTAAAATTAACACAAGTCAGTAAAACATGTCGCACTGTCAGCAGTTCACCGCAGGAGCATAGCGGTGCAGGTTCGGCGGATAGCAAGTGACGGTGGCTGAAACGGCAATGACCGATCCGCAACCGAGCCAGGATGACCTCCTCCCGCCGAGAGGGGCGTGAGGATGTCCTCCAAGCGGTCGGGATCGGTTTGACAGTTCGCAATTTATTGTTGTACAGTGAAAGCCACACACTGTGCCATTGCGACACGATACTCCGGCGAAGAGCCCGTTGAACATCGTCCGATGGGACGCAAAAGGTAGCCATGCGAGGCAAAAGAGCTGCTGCCTTGGCTGCTGTGTCGGCGGCCTCATTCCCGGGCACACCCACATGGCCAGGGACCCACAGGAAAGAAACGTGACAGCTGTCATCCACCAGCAACTGGAGGGAGCGTTGGATCCGATACACGAGAGGATGGTTCGAGAAAGGGTCCTTAAGACTCTGCAGGGCACTAAGGGAGTCAGAACATATGGCATAGAAAGGGTGGCGGTGGCGGCAGGTATACAAAACGGCCTGGTGGAGGGCGAAAAGCTCAGCCGTGAAGTTTGAGCACCGGTCAGGGAGCTTGTATTGGAAACGGTTGTCCCCGACGACGAAGGCAGATCCGACACCGGCAGTGCTCTTGGAACCATCAGTGTAAATAAATACGGCATTATCGAACCGCGAACGGAGTTCGACAAGCCTCGAGCGGAATACCAAATCCGGAGTGCTCTCCTTGGGGAGCGAACTAAGTTCGAGGTGTGTGTGAACCTGGGCCTGATGCCACGGTGGCAATGGGCTTTCGCTCAACCGAAGGGTGGAAGGAAGGGTCAAATCGAGCCGCTGTAGCAGGCGGCGAAACCGAACTCCCGGTGGAAGCAAGGCAATCGCAGACAACTGATATTGGCGATCGAGTGAGTCGTCAAAAAATAATCTGTAAGATGGATGGTTGGGCATCGACCGTAGGCGGCATGCGTACCGACACAAGAGTATGTCACGTCGATTGGTCAAGGGTAATACAGCAGCCTCGGCATACAGACTTTCAACAGGGCTGGTATAAAATGCACCGGTCGCCAGACGTAATCCACGATGGTGGATAGAGTTGAGACGGCGGAGAATCGACGGCCGTGCAGAAGAGTATACAAGGCTTCCATAGTCGAGCTTCGACTGAACAATGGCCTGGTAAAGATGAAGCAGGACGGTACGATCCGCTCCCCATGACGTGCCACTGAGGACACGAAGAACGTTAAGGGATCGGGCACAACGGGCAGCCAGGTAGGACACATGTGTGGACCAGCAAAGTTTCCGATCCAACATGAGTCCCAAGAATTTTGTAGTCTCCACGAAAGGGAGAGCAACAGGGCCGAGACGTAGAGAAGGTGGAAGAAATTCCTTGTATCTCCAGAAATTGATACACACAGTTTTCTCAGTGGAGAATCGGAAGCCGTTTGCGATGCTCCAGGAATATAGACGGTCAAGACAGCGTTGGAGAGAACGCTCCAAGAGACACGTCCGCTGGGCACTACAATAAATTGCGAAATCGTCAACAAAAAGAGATCCGGAGACGTCGGCTGAAAGGCAATCTACGATCGGATTGATTGCAATGGCAAAGAGCGCCACACTCAAGACGGAGCCCTGTGGTACCCCATTCTCCTGGCAAAAGGTATCTGACAAAACAGAGCCCACCCGTACCCGGAACTTGCGATCCGCCAAAAACGCTTGAATGAAAAGAGGAAGGCGGCCCCGAAGGCCCCATGTGTGCAATGTGCGGAGAATGCCCGCTCTCCAACAGGTATCGTACGCCTTCTCCAAGTCGAAGAACACTGCTACTGTTTGACGCTTCTTTAGAAAGTTGTTCATAATGAAGGTCGACAACGTAACGAGGTGGTCAGCAGCAGAGCGGTGTCGACGAAAACCGCATTGGATATTAGTCAGGAGGCGGCGAGATTCGAGGAGCCAGACCAACCGAGCGTTAACCATGCGTTCCATCACCTTACAGACGCAGCTCGTCAGAGAAATGGGGCGATAGCTGGAAGGAAGGTGTTTGTCCTTCCCTGGTTTGGGGATGGGGACAACAATGGCTTCACGCCAACTTGTGGGAACATGACCTTCAGTCCATATGCGGTTGTAGGTACTAAGAAGAAAGCACTTGCCCGCAGGAGAGAGGTTCTTCAGCATCTCAATATGAATGGAATCAGGCCCGGGAGCAGAAGACCGGGACAGGGCGAGAGCACGATCTAGCTCCTGCATGGTGAAGGCGACGTTATAATTTTCACGATTAAAAGAGCGGAAAGAAGGCGGCCGTGCCTCCTCTACCTGTTTGCGAGGGAGAAAGGCAGGGTGGTAATGGGCAGAGCTCGAAACCTCCGCAAAGAAACGACCCAATGCGTTTGAAACATCAGCTGGGTCCACGAGGACTGCGTTCTCCACGGTCAGGCCAGGAATCGGGGAGTGGACCTTGATGCCGGACAAACGGCGTAGGCCACCCCAGACAACCGTGGAGGGAGTAAAACGGTTAAAAGAACTAGTAAAAGCAGTCCAGCAAGCTTTCTTGCTGTCGTTTATGATACGACGGCACTGCGCTCTCATACGTTTGTAATTGATGCAATTCTCCAAAGTTGGGTGGCGGCGGAAGGTGCGTAAAGCACGGCGCCGGGCTCGAAGCGCGTCGCGGCAGGCTGCAGTCCACCAAGGGACCTGGACACGACGTGGAGAAGAGGATGTACGAGGTATGGAACGTTCAGCAGCAGTGAGAATAACCTCTGTGAGGTATTCGACCTGACTGTCACAGTTGGGAAAATTCTGATTGTGAAAAACAGCCATGGAAGAATAAAGCCCCCAGTCGGCTTTAGAAATGTTCCAACTGGTGGGACGAGGAGATGGGGAATGATGTAGGAAGTGGATGATACAAGGGAAATGGTCACTCGAGTACGTGTCAGAAAGTGCATACCACTCAAACCGACCGGCAAGCTGAGGAGTGCATATTGCGAGGTCTATATGGGAGTAAGTGTGTGTTGTGTCAGAAAGGAAGGTCGGTGCACCGGTGTTGAGGCAGACAAGATCGAGGTGGTGGAGAATGTCCACCAAAAGGGAGCCTCTCGGACAAGGTGCCGGAGAGCCCCATAGGGGGTGGTGGGCATTAAAGTCGCCTACCAACACGAAAGGTGAAGGGAGCTGGTCAACAAGGTTTAGCACATCTGCCCTAGTAAGGGCAGATGACGACGGCGAATATATATTACAGAGGGAGAAGGTAAATGTGGATAAGGTGATGCGGACGGCAACTGCCTGTAGGTGAGTGTGCAAGGAAATGGGATGGAAATAGACGTCGTCTCGAAGGAGCATCAGAACCCCTCCATGGGCTGGGACACCTTCCACGGGTGGCAGGTCGAACCGCACAGAGGTGTAGTGTGGAAAGTCTGCACGATCACGTGGACGCAACTTAGTTTCCTGGAGGCAGACTAGAAGCGGGCAGTGCAATCGAAGGAGTAGTTTTAACTCCTCCCGATTAGAACGAATGCCGCGAATGTTCCATTGAAGGAGCGCCATGATAAAAATGAGAGAAGAAATAAGGATAAAAACCAAGTAGCGAGCGGGGTCACCTCGACGGCCGCTGAGGACCGGATTTCGAGGGAGCACTGCTATCGCTGTCTGGGGGCAAAGGGCCATGTTCCATTGGTTCTACCGACGCGCCTGCCACCTCCCTGGGTTGATCAGGAGGGGCAGTTTCCACCGCCGGTAAAGGGCCGGGCGCCCGGCAAACGGAGCGTCCCGGTGAGACAGAAGACGGCCGAGGCCGGCAACTGTTGGACGGCGTGACGGATGGGTCACGCCTCGGCGGGGAAGGAGAGGAACTCTTTTTCTTGTCAGCTCTTCTGGAAGAGTGACGGCGGGAAGAGGCAGTTGACGGTTGGGAAGCCTGAGAACGCAGAAAATCCTCACGGACGGGTTCTTTTTTCAAGGTCCGGGCATCTTGTTTAGGTGCCCGCGGTTTACTAGAGTTTGACGAGGACTGTACCCTAGAAGCAGCAAGAGGGAGCGGGGACGTGGAACGGGCAATCTTCGGGCTGGCGGATCGCACAACTGTGTCAGCGAAAGTGAAGTCACATGTCTGGGTACTGGAATCCTTGGTAGGTCGAGGTGAGGTGAGTACCTTACTGTATGTACCCGCTGGGAGGACAGTGGGCTTTCGACTCGCCAACAACTTACGAGCGGCAGATGTCGATACCTTCTCCGTAACCCGAATTTGCTGGATTACCTTCTCATCCTTGTATACAGGGCAGTCGCGAGAGGAAGCCGCATGGTCACCGTTGCAGTTTAGGCAGTGAGGGGACGGAGGTGGGCAATCCCCCTCATGGGCGTCCCTACCACAAGTCACACACTTTGCTGCATTTGGGCAATGTTCACGGGTATGGTTGTACCTGTGGCACTGAAAACAGCGCGTTGGGTTAGGTACATAAGGGCGGACGGAGATGACTTCATACCCTGCTTTGACCTTCGACGGGAGGTCAACTTTGTCAAACGTCAAAAACACAGTACGAGTCGGTGTCAGATGGTTATCGACCTTTTTCATGACCCTGTGGACGGCTGTCACACCCTGATCGGACATATACGATTGGATATCTTCATCAGACAACCCGTCAAGGGATCTCGTGAAGACTACCCCCCGTGACGAGTTGAGTGTGCGGTGCGCTTCGACCTTAACTGGAAAAGTGTGCAACAACGTAGTACGTATCAGTTTTTGGGCTTGGAAGGCACTTTCCACTTCCAGCAACAATGTGCCATTGCGCTGACGTGAACAGGTTTTAACAGGGCCAGCAACTGCATCTACACCTTTCTGTATAACGAAAGGATTGACAGAATTGAAATCCTTTCCGTCGGTGCGAGAGACAACCAGAAATTTAGGTACATTAGGCAGAGTCTTTTTAGGCTGAGGCGAGTCTAACTTACGTTTGTGGGTCAACGTCACGAAAGAAGATAAGGAAGTCATCGCGGAAGTGTCCCCCGTGATTACCGGCGTCTCCGATGGCGCGCTCCTTCCTAGTAGGGGCCCTCTCCGAGGGCTTACCCGCCTTAGGTGATTGTTCACACCTCAGGTCACACCTCCCGAGAACTGACGGAGGGACCAATCGGCACGTTGGGAAGGTACCAGCTCGGGTAATCACCCCTCCCTGGGCCTGGCCTTTACCAGGGGGTACGTACGTGCCTTACTTGTCTACCCGGGGCGGGGAATTACGCGTTACCCCGTCACCTGCTACGCACGATAATGCGTGGGTCGGCCTTCAGACACGCACAGGGAGGAAAGAAGAAGAGGATAGGAAATGAAGAGAAAGAAGGAAGAAGTGTCTCAAACGCCGAAGCGGAGACTAATGAGGAGAAGAAGGCTAGGAGAGTTCAAGGAGAGAGAGACAGAAAACGAAGGGTAAGAAAGGAAGGAACGAAGGAAGAAAAACCACAACAAGAACCACCGTATCTCACGAAATATGCCCGTCTCCGGGCGAAGGCATAAACCGGGAGGGAAAGTGAAGCAGCCTGGGGCAGAAGAAAGGCTGCTCCGGCTCGGGGCCCCGTGCGCGCCACACACGTACCCACAAAAGAACTGTGGGCCCCCTGGGGGGGCAAATAGAACTCGCCGCAACGAATAACGTCGTTCTTTTAATGATTTCCACCTCAAATCGTACAACATTTTCTTGACGCTTTCTCCCCTGTAACGTGATAAAACAAAACGAGCTGCCCTTCTTTGAATCTTCTTAATGTCTTCCGTCAGTCCCACCTGGTGAGGGTCCCACACTGGGCAACAGTACTCCAGGAGAGGAGGCACAAGTATGATGTAGGCAGTCTGTTTGGTCGAGGTGTTGCATCTTCGAAGCGTTCTGCCTATGGAACTTAACGTTTGGCTCGCATCGCCACAACATTTCCTGTGTGTTCTCTCTAGTCAAAGTTGTTTGTAACTGTAACTCCTAGGTATTTGGTAGAATTTACGATCTTAAGGTTTGACTGATTTATCGCGTAATTCAAGTTCAGCGGATTTCTTTTAGTGATCATGTGTATTACTTCACACTTTTCTTTATTTAGTGTCAATTGCCAATTTTCGCACTATGTACAAATTTGATCCTCCGTGACTTCACTAATCGATAAACGACAGCATCATCCATGAACAGTCTAAGGGAGCTATTCAAGTTGTCTCCTAAATCGTTTATAAACACAAGAAAGAGTGGGGGACCTATAACGCTTCCCTGGGGAACACCAGTTATCACTTCTGTATTACTCGATGACTTACCGTCAATTACTACGAAATGTGTCCTTTCTGATAGGAAATCGTGAATCCAGTCACACAATTTGGGCGATATTCCATAAGCACGCAATTTCATTAGAAGCTTGTGAGGTATAGTGTCAAAAGCCTTCCGGAAACCCAGAAATATGGAATCGATTTGACATCCCTTGTCGATGGCACTTGTCACTTCATGTGAATAAAGGGCAAGCTGTGTTTCTCAACACCGATACTTTCTGAATCCGTGTTGACTATTGGTTAATAGGTCGTTCTCTTCGAGGTAGTTCATAATGTTCGAACAAAGTATAATGTTCCAAAATCCTACTGCAAATCGACGTCAATGAGATAGGCCTGTAATTTTGGGAATCACTCCTGTTGCCTTTCTTGAATATTGGAGTAACTTGGGCAACTTTAGAGTCTTTGGGTACGATTTCTTCCAGGACAGTCCAGCACTTTTCCACAAGAGAATTGCCTACACTTGGTTCACACGGAGAAGTTATCAGGTAGTTTTCAAGTTAAAATGCATTCGAAAATGGGATTTCTATTTAGGGATGTATCAGTCTTTCCTACTATTGTAGACTGAACATGAAATACGAAGTTTGACGTTTGTATGACTGCTGGAAGTAACAGAATGTCAGTTTGTGAAAGAAGCAGCGATTTTCCACTGCCAATATTTCGTAAACTATAAGGTGTACAGTAGTACAAGAGTAAGTGAAATATTATCTACGCTGTAGCCATAACTTTTATTGCAGTACAAATAGGACACTTGAGTTACCATCTTTTTTCAGTTTAGTCTCCTGGATTTTTAACGCGCTTAGCTGCCTGATACCCTCAGAAAAGGTTTTCGGGTGGTTAGCGAACCACTTCTTCGTCCGAAGTGATTCGACTGTCCCTTAATGCCTCTGCGAGTGGACAACACTAGACAGAAGGGGCAAGATCGGCACTATACGGAGGATAAGCCACTACTGCAAACTTGTGCTTCCGGAACATTTCAGCATTGTGTACGTAGGCGGGCATTGTCGCGCAGCGACACAACAAATTCCGACAGTAGTCCTCACCGTTTGCTTCGAATTACAGGCTTTAGCGTGGGCTGATTTCGTAGACAGAATCATGACTAATTTTTAGACGATGTACCACTTCATCAGTAGTCACTCGTCTGTCTAGCCGAAACATGTCATTTGCAACATCACTGTTGTCATCATTTGCGGTCGTAGATGCTTCCTTCCTCGTGCGTAACACTAGTGCGACCGTTCAGGAATTTATCGATCTGTTCGTAGACACTACACTGTGGCAAGACACTATTCTCGTATTGCGCCAACAGTTTTTCATGGATTTTGGTCACTGATACACCTTCCGACCACTACTCGTTGTTCCTCTTTGGTGCAAACTGCTAATAGATGAATTATGTACAACGAAAGGAACACAAATGGAGGATCTAGGATCAAACTTTCATATTATGACCACAACATCATAACAATAAAACAAACTAGGAAGGAATTCAGTATGAAGACTGCAAGAAAAGTTATAGCTACAACACGGATAATTTTTTAGTTACACTCGTATAATTTTGAAATATTGCTTGTTACAGTAGGTTTGAATATCAAGAACTCAGGTGGACAACCAGTAGTAAGCAAAGAAAAGAATATATAGAATGTCTGTAAAAAGGAAATAAACTTGAAGGCAGTATTCTAGAAATAAAAGAGGAAGTAGAGGAAGATAGGAGATACAATACTGCGAGAAGAATTTGACAGAGCCTAAAAGACTTGAGTAGAAACAAGGCCCCCAAGAGTAGATGATGTTCCGTCTGAACTGCTATTATCGTTAGAAGAGCCACTCATGAAGAAATTGTTCCACCTGGTATGCAAGATGTATGAGACAGAGGAAGAAGAATATAGTGATTCTAATTCTGGAGAAAACAAGTGCAGATAAATGTGAAAATTACAGAACTATCAGATTAAAAGGTCATGGTTGCAAAATACTAACATGAATTATTTACAGGCGAATGGAAAACCTGGTGGAGTCCGACCTTGGGGAAGATCAGTTTGGATTTAGGAAAAATGTAATAACACGCGAGGCAATACTCACATGACGACTTATCTTACAAGATGGGTTAATGAAAGGGAAACCTGTGTTTTTAGCATTTGTGGATCTGGAGAAATTTTTTGACAATGTTCACTGGAATACACTATTTCAAATTCTGAAGGTAGCAAGGGTTAAGTATAGGGAGCGAAGAGTTATATTCACCTTATGCACAAACCAGACAGCAGTTATTAGAATCGAAGGGTAAGAAAGGGACGCAGAGGTTGGGAAGGGAGTACGACAGGGTTGTAGTCTTTCCCAAATGTTGTTCAATCTGTACACTGAGCAAGCTGTGAAGAAATGCAAGGAGAAGTTTGGAGAGGAAATTAAAGTCCACGGAGACGGAATAAAAACCTTGCGGTTTTCTGACGACATAGTAATTCTGTCAGACACAGCAAAGGACCTGGAAAAGCAATTGAGTGTAATGAAGAGTGTCTTGAAAGGAAGATATGAGACGGACATCAAGAAAAGTAAAACGAGGGTATTGGAATGTAGCGTTATCAAGTACATTGATGGAGATCGACACTTCTGTATCTGAGAAGTAATTATATACTCTTCATTTGTAAGATATAGCTTAAATTTCTACAAATGGAATCAACACTAATGACATCTACAGTGCAGTTTCTCACAAGTACTTTGCTATTTTTTTACGAATTCGTCATTCCTTTAAAGGATGTGCTTAAGCAGGAAATTACGTTTCTGGACAGGAACCGACGAGTACAGCCATACATTGTTCTGAGTGAAACCAGCAGCAATAACATGTTTAAGCCAGATCATGCAGTCTGTGTCTATATCCTGGTTGTCAAAAGTAGGCTACTTTATTTTTCTTCTGTGATGCATCAATAGTATTGATATGTGTTCACTTAAAGCCGTAAGTTGACTGTTCTCGGGGAAAGATCAAATAACGTCGATCGTGATCAGTAGGATTTTGCCTGGCTTCAGCTTGAGAACATGTGCAGAATGCAATGACCACTTCAGAGACATTTTTATGATCGAAGTTTCGCGGCGAAGTCACAGACCACTAACCAAAGAAAATGTAGATTGTGTGTGAATTAAATGTACTGAAACAAACAAAAACAAATGAAATCACATAAAAATCTAAAATATATAAAAATGCAAGTCTCGGTACGAATTCCTTCCACAGTAAAAAGTTGAGAGATCTCATGGGGATTAGCGGCGTATCCGGGGAGGGGGGGGGCTGTTGGGCTGCAGCCCCCCCAGACCATGCTGTAGTCCAGACCCTCCTCGAACCCCCCCCCCCCCCCCACCCACAAAAGACTATGCTTAGAGGGGAAATAAAAATCCTCTCAATATGAGTAAAGGCGCAATACTGTGCGGCGACATTTCTTTTTTTTTTTTTTTTAAAGAAATCACGTCAACCTCCACCAGACCACGCCATGCCACTGCATAGGGAACCAGGTCGTTAGTGTTCATGTACCATCTGTTCAACACGTTGTCATGATTTATCAAACTCATTATAAAGAGCTACTATATAAACATTGTGCGGCTCGATATCACAATGGGAGAGTGCCAGACTACAAATCCAAAGGTCACGGGTTCGATAGCCGCCAGGTCCTGGCATTTTCATCTGTCACTTTCCACTTCTTTCACCTCTGGCAGTGTTTCTAAAATGAAAAAATATCGAGTAGCAACGTGGTTCGGAACCCACGTTAAACTGTAGGTCCCCCTGTAACTGGCTGGGTAAGTCAGTCAGAAGGTCGGAGGGAGGCAACGGCATACCACCTCCAAACAGGACCATGTCTAGTAAAGCACTGTGGTGTTCAAACCAATCTTCGGATTGTTGACTGCTTTACCTCTTTATATCAATATTATGTGTCTTTATTTCTATGATAAATGCATTGCCACTGCTAAAAACCTTAAGAGAGCAACAGTGGATGGAGAGAGCAAGAAGCGGGTTCTACGCCGCACCTATTGTGGTGGTCTCGCGGTAGAGCTTGCGGTTAAGGTCGTAGTTTGAAATTACACCTGAGTAGCCTTTTTTGCTCTCTTTGCTTCTTAATTTTGCATTCACCTCTAAATGATTTGTTGATTTGTCAGACACGAAACTTGATTCCATTTCCATGTTACCCAGTTCTCGTTTGGATAAATAGAAACCAAAAAGTCGTCCAGGTGCTATCCAAAAAATGTTCAAATGTTTGTAGAGCTTATGGGACTTAACTGTGGGGTCATCAGTCCCTAAACTTACAAACTACTAATGAACGAGCTAATACTAAGGACGGCACAAATATCCATGCCCGAGGGGGGATTATAATCCTCGAGCACAGCAGAGGTGCTATCCGCTTAATTGTATTCGTATCAGAAGAACTACATTGAAAAAAATATATGGTCTTCAGCTCTTTTAGCATGGTGTAAAATTTTCCGCAAATCTACTTCAGTATGGCATGCAGCTTTACTTCATTATAAGTCTATGAAGAATGCCTTGTAGCAACGCAGCAGATGACTCAAATTTAAGTGTTATGTGGCCCTTCAATCAAGCCTAGATATTGACACTATTATTTTCATAGCAAGGCTAAGAAGTCTGCCATAAAGAGTGTATAACAGAAGAACTGCAACAATAAGCCTCAAGAACTACAAATATTAATCGGTGCTAATAGGATGCTCTGGTCAAAAATGTATGGGCCACATATCGTAATGCAACTATATGTTTGCCGCGGCGGAGCGACCGAGCGCATTGAGGTGCTATGCCGTGATGCGCGAGGCCGTTCCCCGTCGGGGGTTCGAATCCTCCCGTGGGCATGGATGTTTGTGCTGTCTTTAGTATAAGGTAGTTCGTAAGTAGTTTGTAAGTTTAGGGACTGATGCCCCCGAAGTCCCTTAAGCTTCACAAACATTTGAACTATTTGTTTACTGACGCGTTTGAAATTTTTATCATCCTCATAATGGAAATCTGGGATAAAACTTCGTACTTAAACGTGTGGCATCATGGCTGTGTTAAATACAATTAATTCTGTAGTAATGAGGTAAACTTTACCCTTAATTTTTTTTACAAATCACGAATTACGAAAAGTAGTGTTGCAATTCAATTTTATATTATTTACACTTATAGTTCAGCAACTTAAATATGAAGTTTTACCCCAGTGCTGGATTCTGATGATGATAAAAATTTCGAAGCGTGCCAATAAAATAGCCGCATTTCAATAGCGTTCATATAAGTACTGATTAATATTTAAAATTCATCATAATGGGCGCATACCCCATGAAAAACTTCACGTTACGGCTGAAAGCCTCATGAATTCATCATCGTGCGTACCAAGCTTCATAAGAGTAGTGCGTGTCTTTTCTTATTTTTACCTTGAGGAAAATGAAATCAGTATTGTTGCCGCCATCACTTACTACAGCCGTTGCTATATCCTTGGCATTGAAACAAAGAGTATGGATGTGTTTTTGGGGTATAGAAATCCATATCGCTTCCAAATATTGCAAAACTTTGTCTCTTGTATAACCGGGTGGTGTGTGTTGGGCCAGTCTTTCCGCAATCATCTTGCAGAAGTTTTGTTATAGGCGAGCCATCGGGAGAATAGGAAGTCCAATGAAATTCGATGGGCGTCGGGTAAATGTTTAGCATTGCGAAGGTACAGGTGGATAGCAATCAGGCACCCTTCTCTCGAAGTGGAAGTAAATGCACAATAATATTGAAGTGTAGTGATAGTTGTGACCATAGAAAACGTGAAAATCCTGTCTCATTCTCATAAGACCACTTGTAGACGATGCGAACAGTGACAAAAAAAAAAAAAAAAAAGCATCACGACTGGCGAACCAACATTGTGCCATGGTATATACCTCATAGCCAAAATGTTCAAATAACCCTAAGCAGAAAAGTGTTCTTCATGACTTGCAGTGGGAACCAATGAAATACAGTGACATGGCTGCCAAGTCATCACTAAACTCCCCACCCCTCGCCACTACGTTTCATTCTTTGTGAACTTTGGATCGAGTTTTTCCTTTGTTCTTAGCTGAGTATTTTACCTTCAGAGGGCAGCCAGCACACTTGTCGGAATAAAGCTCTGTATAAGGAAAGTATGGCCATCCTTTTCCGCGCCGCTCGTGATTGGCTGAAATCGAGTCACGTGGTTCTTTCCGCCATCTTGGTGCTATACGTTGCTTGGCTGCTATGAGACGTCTTGTAGATTTCGTATTTTTGGGTGTCGATAATCCGACAGTGTTGTACTTTTGGGTGTTCTTAAGAACCGAAGAAGGGAGGTAAACATTATAGTACTTGCATTAGATATCAGAAATGAAGGAAGATGAACAGTCCTACTGATGAAATTCGTCAGAGAAAACAAGGAGCCCAGAAGCGATCTTCGGTTCTTCTACTAATTCATAATATAAATTAACAGATTAAAAATTCACTGACGAATGGATCACGCAGCAGATAGCTATATAATTTTAACTTGGATAAATTTGTGAAGAAAATTCCTGCATAATGTCGTGAGGTTAAATTATTCACGCGTCGTTGGTTTTACCTGCGGGTAGTTGCCGAAAACATACAAATTTTGAACATATTAGTGAGTCTAACAGTGCAATATTAATATATTCGGATTACCTACAATCATTTCAATTACTTAACGTGACTTAAAACAGTTAATTTTCAGTTTTCGGCGAAGTTGCGAATGAAATTAAATTTTTGAAAATTCTGGCAGCTCTCTCTAGAAGTTACATTTTTCAATGTGACAATCATCAAAGAAACATTTAAAGCATAAATGTTGTTCATAAAACGTGAATTTTATGTATATAAAAATTAAAGATAGTGTGTATTTTTGTTCGTATTTTATGCAATACCGTACAACCGATTGCGATAAAACTTTGTCAACTCATTGCGAAGGTTATAGACATACTACAATTAACTTCCTATGGTGCATGGCGGAGAGGAGTTTACAATTAGTTAATTCGTTTCTTACACCTTCACGCTGAAATGGCTGGACGAATATGAATGAAAATTGGAACGCAGATAGCTTATACTCTGAATTAACGCATGAGCTCCCTTTAGGAAGCATGGCGGAGGTACCTCAGTGTGGATTATAGGCATACTACAATTAACATCTTACGGTTCATGGCGGAGCGTGCTTTACATATAGTAATCTTGTTTTCCTTCTTTGCCGGCCGCGGTGGCCGAGGGGACTGAGGCGCTCCAGTCACGGTCTTCACGGCCACTACGGTGACCCCCTAGTTAAGTCCCATAAGCTATACAAACATTTAAACATTTTAAATTTTTACTTCTTTCCATAATGTTTATCCCTTTTAGTTTGGGGTCCGTATTTAGCGATTTCGCACATACTCTCTGATTCAGAAAAGAACGTCTTGAAAGACAAGAGGTGGGAAGTTGATATTGACATGACATGTTTATCAGTTTGTTCTGAAGACTTGATTAGAAGTTCAATCATCTCCGTACAACATGTGTCCTGCTGCCTAGCAGGCACACGGACAGCCATGGGGCCTGATAACTTCCTCATGAGTGAAGACATCGACTGGCGTCCTGAGGTACAGCCCTCCATGATGCATCTGTGGTGGCTGGACCTGGCTCGCAGCGCTGCAGCCGTGCTCACCGTATTCCACACATCTTCGATTGGCGGCGAGTATGGTGATCTGGCCTACCTGGTCAATGGCTGACATCCTCTGATACCAAAAGGGCACGTATCGTGCAGCATGTGTAAGACACGACATGAAAATGATCAAATGTTTGTGAAGCTTAAGGGACTTAACTGCGGGGTCATCAGTCCCTAAATTTACGAACTACCTATAAACTAACTTATACTAAAGACAGCACAAACATCCATGCCCGAGTAGGGATTCTAACCCCCGACGGGGAACGACCTAGCGCATCATAGCATAGCGCCTCAATGTGCTCGTCCGCTCCGCCGCGGCAGACACGTTATCTGGATGAAAGTGGCGTCTTGTGTGTCCTGCAGAAACATATGGCTACTGCTTGCAGGATGTCATTCGCACAGGTCAAAGTGGTCACGCACACACCAACTGTAATTTGTGGTTGTACCCAGCAGGGATCTGGAACATATCCTGTATTCAAATATTATTAATTATCTCGAACAGAACGATCTACTGACGCAAGGTCAACACGAATTTAGAAAATATCGTTCATGCGAAACACGACTAGTGATGAGTGCTATCGACAAGGGATCTCAAATTCCGTATGTCTTGATTTCCAGAAGGCTTTTGAAACCGTACCTCACAAACGTCTATTAATCAAATTGCGTGGTTATGGTATATTTGCGACCTGATAGGAGATTTCCTGTCAGACAGGAAGATGGTAAGGCATCGACTGAAACAGAGGTGATTTCGGGCGTTCCATAGGGTAGTGTTATTGGTCCTCTACAGTTCCTTATTTACATGGTAAACGATTTGGGAGAAAATCTAAGCAGCTCTCTTAGGTTGTTTTCATAGGACGCCATCATTTACCGTCTAGTAAAATCATCTGAAGATCAAAACTAACTGCAGAACGATCTAAATATGATATCACTATGGCGTGAAAGTTGGCAATTGACACTAAATAATGAGAAGTGTGAAGTTGTCCACATGAGTACGAAAAGAAATCCGTTAAATTTTGTTTACAAGATAAATCATAAAAGACTTAAAATGGAAAGAACACGTAGATAATGTCGTGGGAAAGGCGAACTACGGACTGTGTTTTATTGGCAGAACACTTAAAAGATGCAACAGAACTACTAAAGAGGCTGCATACACTACGCTTGTAAGTCCTTTTTTGGAGTATTGGTGCCCAGTATGGGATCCTTATCAGGTTTTGACGGAGGACATCGAAAGAGTCCAAAGAAGAGCAGCTCGTTTGAACAGCCGAAACGTTCCACATGAAAAATTTCTGAGTGGACACATCTCATTTTCACATGCCTATAATGCACCTTCGCACGGAATGGCAGCGTGATCTGAGGCGTCATGCCGGCCGCGGTGGCCGAGGAGACTGAGGCGCTACAGTTACGGTCTGCACGGCCACTACGGTTGGGGGTTCGAATCCTCCCTCGGGCATGGATATTTGTACCGTCCTAGTTCGTAAGTAGTTCATAAGTAGTTTGTAAGTTTAGGGACTGATGACCCCGTAGTCGGATCCCATAACCTTTACAAACACTTGAACATTTGAATCAGGCGTCATGATGCGGACTGGGTGGCCGCGCCGGAGGTTCGAGTCTTCCCTCGGGCATGTGTGTGTGTGTGTGTGTGTGTGTGTGTGTGTGTGTGTGTGTGTGATGTCTTGATGTAAGTTCGTTTAAGTTGTTTGTAAGTTCAAAATGTTTGTTAAGGTTATGGGATTCAACTGCTGGTTCCTCAGTCTGTAAACTTACAAATTACTTGTAAACTACCTTATACTAAAGACAACACAAACATCCATACCCGAGGGGGTTCGAACCCCTGACGGCGGACGGCTGCGCGCACCGCAGAACGGCGCTCTAATGCGCGCGGCTAACCCGCCGCGGCTAGGTTGGACTCTATAACACCCACCGTCAACATCACTTCACCAGTATCATATATGTGCATTTACAGCTACTGATATTTAAAAAGGTCTGCAATCGGAGATATAACACTCTTCGCACAGAGAAGTTTGCTTTGTTTGTGTTTGATACAATCGATTAATTAAAGTACAAAAATTGATAATAAATTATAACTATAGTGTTCGATCGGCAACACAACACCTGTGTACAAGAGCAGCAATATTCAGTGCAATTGTTGGTGGACTTTTTGAACATCTTGTGTCACGAAACTTACACAAGTAAACAAAGCATAACATATCTTAATTTACTATCACCTGCACTTTTCCCGTTCCAGTTGTATTCACTGATTTAGGCGGAAACGTTTAAAAAAGAACATATATGCAGTAGATGTTTTTTGTTCAGTATCACTGGCAGCATCCTGCAAAGCAAGTACCTTTTCTCGTGATGCACCTTGTATAAATTATTTCGTTAGTTAAGTCGAAATTAGAATTAAAAACATCGTTACGACACTTGTGGGTATCTGATTTCTCACTGCTTGTTCTGCTAATGTCGCTCCAGCCGTCAAACATTAACAACTTTCACAGTAGAGTGTCACGAATGAAAGAATTGTACATCAATCTAGAATCAGAAAAAAAAACAATATTATCCTAGGTTTATAAATGTTCATTCTGCACCTAAGAGCTTTAAATAAAACAACCATATACTTCAAACAAAATCTTCCTGAAAATAGTTCGGGTACATTTCGGTCCAATTTTCTGATAAAAATTTTTGTAATGCTTGGTGGCAAGACAATGGTATAATAAATTTTATCAATTGCATTTGTTACCTGTAAGTGATGTTCCTCACGAAAGAGACACTCTAGATCAGGGGCTTCCAAATTTTTCCTTTGATGGAACACGCTGCTGAATCCTGGTACTTTCATGGACCACCTTGAGTATTTTGAAGGTTAAAACTATTTAAAAATGAAAAATATATTGTGAATTATAAATAATAACATAGAAATGTAATTAAATTTTAAGAAAAATCTAGTTATGTTGAAATGTCGAAAAACCTCCAAGTTATTAAGAGTTAAATGTTTATTGTATATCACTTGATCACGTCTTTGGTCCTTTTGCGCCAAACATCCGGTGATTAAGAAGTAACAGTAAGCAATTCTGCAGATATTCACGGCAGTTGTAGTTGACAAAGTGTGCTTTGCTTCATGCATGCATGTCCGAGGGACATTTGCATTGGTTACATCGTTCAACACGGACACTGTGAATAGTGCATAAGCGAAAGCAAGGCATGAGATATTTGTAATAAACCACTCTCTCTTAGCGGGAACTAAATAACTGAGTGTACGAGCACTCATGGCTGGTGGACAATGTATGGAGTGTGGAAGTTTGGTTTGGCCCGGAGTGTGTGTGTGTGTGTGTGTGTTTGTGTGGGTAGTGAAATGGATAACGCGACCGCTCATGCCGGAACTCCGAGCTCTAATCCCCGTCCGGCTCAAATTTTGATATGTCATCAACATATGTCACAATCATTCTTGAAGTCCTGGTGGAGGTATGCAGCAATTATAGCAACAATTAAAAATACTATTAAAAAGCTGTTTGGCTGCAGTAATGATGAAGATCCAGATGTTGGTTAATTGGGATAATAATCGCAGAGGGAGACCACGAGACTAATATGTAAGCAGTTTCAAATAGATGTGGGTTGCCGTTCTTATGAGTAGATGAAGAGGCTTGCTCAGAACATAGTAGGGTGGAGAGCTGCATCAAACCAATCTCCGAACTGAAGTTCTTGTTGTTGCGGTCTGCAGTCCGCAGATTGGTTTGATGCAGCTCTCCATGCTACGCCGTCCTGTGCAAATCTCTTCATCTGAGAATAAGTTCGGCAACTTACTTCCTTTTGAATTTGCTTACTGTATTCTTCCCTCGGTCTCCCTCTACCATTTTAACCCCTCACACTTCCCTCTAATGCTGTTAACGATTCCTTGATGTCTCAAACTGTGTCCCACCAATCTTCTCCTAGTGATGATATGCCAGAAATCCCTTTGCTCCTCAATTCGGTTGAGCACCTTCTAATTAGTTACGTGATCTACCTATCTAATTTTCATCATTCGTCTGTAGCAACACATTTCAAAAGCTTCTATCATCTTTTTGGTTTGGTTGGTTTGTTTTATTTTAGGGGGACAAAACTACTGAGGTTATCAGTTCCCCAATATATCACAGAGCGGTACAAGAAAAGAACCAATACAAGATAAAAGCGCCCCCAAAATAAAAGCGCCAAAAATGGGAAACGGCAATGGGAGGAAAATCCCACTCAGGTAGTAAAATGTCAATGAAGACGACAAGACAAACACCAAATGGGGCAATTGCACAGAAATACACAACAACTAAAGGAAACAACACAACGAATCTGAAGACCATGAGATGAAAAAGAGGAAGGGTCAACCACATAGATACACGAGGTAATCCCCAATCATGAGGAACACAGATGGGGGATTGAAGCAAAGCTTCGCAGAGCGCGATAAAAACCCCCAGCACGAATAAAACGTAAAACTAAATCTGCCATTGTGGCATTGTCACATAAAACATCAGATAAAACTCCAGGAAGATTAAAACCCTGCCACAAAGCGGCTAAAAAGAACAGGCCAGCAATATGTGGGCCACTGTCAAGTGTGAGCCACAGGAACACTGAGGCGGATCCACACTATGTAGGAGATGGCCATGGGTCAACCTTGTGTGGCCAATGAGGAGTCGGCACAGGAATACCAAGTCCTGGCGGGAAGACTGTTTTCTGTCCCAGCCTCGTCGCCGCTTTTGTGTCTCGTTTCCGTCGTAGGTGTCGGTGGCCGAGTGGAATGAGACCGACACAGGAATAAAGATAGCACGCTTGTGCAGGTACGGAAGTGAGCAGCCAGAAACTAGAAACACTAGAGTAAATTAGAACGAGATATATATTGCACAGAATTTATACAATACTTAACTTTTACATAGTACTGCAGAATGCTGATACATAGTTGGGCTAGAGGTCTGCCTAGTGCGTAACTGATAGCCAAGTCTTCACTGGTGCGTCTCTGATTACGAAGGTCCTAACTGGTTGCTATCTCAGTCCCAAGTGAACGATGTCATTCAGTGGTGGCCACGAGCGGAGTTGTAACAGAGGGCGCTCGTGGCTGTCGTCGTAAGAACGCTGCGCCGTGCGTGCATGGCGGCGCGCGGCGAAAGTAGGTGGCGCGCACTTTGTACTTGTGCGACACCACAGACTGCATGAAAAATTACCACACAGCCGTAGTCTCTTTAATAGCCCTTAGTTTGTTGGGCGTGGGCCGATCTCTAAGACGGAGGCATTGACAGCCTGTTTGGCAAGCCTATCAGGACGTTCGTTTCCCAGGTTGCCGACGTGACCAGGAGACCAAAGAAACACCACTGATCGTCCTGAGTGATCTAGAGCAATTGACTCTTGGATAGCCATTACCAAAGAGTAACATAGGTAGCACTGGTGCAGAGCGCGTAGGCTGCTCAGGGAGTCGCTTCAGAGGACTCTCCTGAGCAGGAACGCTTATGCTCGAGAGAAAGGAAAATGGCTACCAGCTCACACTGGATACACACTGCAGCCATCTGACAAAGACTGCTCCTCAATGTGGTCACCATGAACGCAGGTATGGCCAACGTGACCATTAACCAATGAGCTGTCCGTATAAACTATGTCATAGCCGCGGTACTCAGCAACGACAGCAAAACACCGACGACAGACAGCCTTGGGAGGAACAGAGTCCATGGGCCAAGTCTGGACGAAAACACGGCCGTGACAGGCACGATGGATGTGTACGTGATTGGGCCCGAAATGGAGGTGGAAGAGGATAGAAGGGACTGAAGGCGGATGGGTATCGTGTTTCCTGACCTGGGATACTATTGTTGGTGATGGACGTTAGAAAAAAACAAGGCGGTAGTTTGAGTGTCCTGGCGAGCTATACACATGGGCTGAATAGGCTGCTAACAGTTGTTGGTGGCGGACGCATAATGGGGAGACTCCAGCCACAGCCCATAAGCGAGGCACCCAAAATCTAAGCAGGACTGTACCAAAGCTGTATACAGCCGGAACAAGGTGGAGTGGTCAGCACCCCATGTAGTATGATCCAGACAGCGAAGGGCGTTGAGATGGCGCCAGCACTCCCATTTAAGATGATGAATATGAGGGAGACAAGTCAACCAGGCATCAAAGATCAGTCCTAGGAACCGCTGAGTGTCCACTACAGGAAGTAGTTGGTCATCAAGATATAGTTCAGTGTGGGGGGGGGGACTGTCCGACGTCGATAGAAGTGCATTACATGTGTTGCTGGCGGAAAACTGGAAGCCAGGGTGCAGGGCCCGCACTTGAGCCTGGCAGATGGCCGCCTGGAGTCTGTGTTCAGCAGCACTTGTTGAGGTGGAGCTGAAAGATATGCAAAAATCATTGTTCTAAAGGGAAGGAGACACTGATGACCCCACAGCTGCAGCCAAGCTGTTAATGGCCACTAGAAACAGCGTAACGCTCAGCACAGACCCCTGTGGGACCCCATTTTCTTGGACGTGAGGCGAACTATGGGCAACACTAACTCCAAACCCAAGCGAGCGGAGTTGGAGGAAGTTTTGAATAAAAATGGGGAGTGACCCCCGAAGGCCCCACTCATGCAGTGTGGCGAGGAGGTGATACCGCCACGTGTTATCATAAGCCTCTGAAGGTAGAAGAAAACCGCAATGAAGTGCTGCCGATGGGAAAAAGCTGTTCGAATTGCAGACTACAGGCACACCCGATTGTCGGTGGTAGAATGGCCCTGACGAAACGCACCCTGGGATGGTGCCAGAAGGCCCTGTGTCTCAAGCACCCAGTTCAAACGCTGCGCCACCATTGTTCGAGCAACTTGCCCATGACATTGGTCAGGCAAATGGGGCGGTATCTGTCGACATATAACGGGTCCCTATTGGGTTTCAGCACTGCTATGACGACGTCTTCCCGCCACTGGGACGGGAACTCGCCACCATCCCAAATGAGATTGAAAATGGCAAGAACATGGTGCTGAGTATCCCTCGAAATATGTTGCAACATCTGCACATGGATATGGCCAGGGCCTGGGATAGTATCAGGGCAATGGGCCAAGGCACTAAGGAGCTCCCGTTCGGTGAATGGGGCATTGTAAGTCTCATGACAGCACGTTGCAAAGGAGAAACACATTTTCGCTCCACACGCTCCTTGCGGGAGCGGAAAGCTGCATAGTAGTTAGCGGATGCAGAGCACCGAGCGAAATGATCTGCAAGATGTTCAGCGATCACACTTGTGTTCGTACACACAGCCGCATATAAAGAAAGACCAGGGACTCCAACAGGAGCCTGGGGGCCATAAAGGCGCCTGATCTTAGCCCAAACCTGAGATGGAGAGACATAGGAACCTAAGGTAGAGACTTATCTCTCCCAACATTCTTTCTTACGTCTTTTGATTAATTGCCGAGCCTTGGCACGGAGTCGCTTGAAAGCGACGAGGTTCGCCAGAGATAGGTGCCGTTTATGGCGCTGAAGCGCCCCCCTTCATTCCCTGATTGCCTCAGCAATTTCTGGCGACCACCAGATCAAAGTCCACCGCTGGTAGGGACGCAAAGATGAGGGGATTGCAGACTGAGCTGCAGAGACAATAGCTTGCGTAAAACTGTGTACCACTGCATCAATATTACCATCTGGCGGAGCTCCAACACATCCCAGTCAGCTTTGTTAAGAGACCAACGGGGCAAATGGCTAGGGTAATGACGCTGAGGCAGTGACAGAAAAATCGGGAAGTGGTCACTGCCACACAAGTCGTCATGCACTCTCCAGTGAAGAGACGGGATGAGGCCAAGGCTGCAAATAGGCCGAGTAGGTGCCATGCGCCAAACTGAAATGTGTGGGAGCACCTGTATTTAGAATACAAAGGTCGAGCTGGGAGACAAGCTGTTCAACTTCTGTACCTCGGCCAGTAGTCACGTTTCCATCCCACAAAGGTTTATGGGCGTTGAAATCGCCGAAGATGACGAAAGGTGGTGGCAGCTGAGCAATCAATGCAACTAACACATGACGGGGCACATCACCATCCGGTGGAAGATTGCAGACAGTTATAGCTAGTGGTGTCCTGAACGTAACAGCCACGGCCTCGAAAGGTGTTTGATGGGGCACAGCTTCACTGTAGACAGAGGACATGAATGGAAACGCCACCGGATGGTCGCAAGTAAGACGGTTCTTACAAATTTCCCTGATAGCCACGAAGGGTTGGGGTTCACATTGCCAGGAGCCACGTTTCCTGGAGGGCAATGCATAGTACATGTGAAGTACTTAAAAGCTGTCTTAACTCTGCCAGGTGGTGAAAATAACCGCCTCAATTCCACTGGAAGAAAGTGCTGTCTATCAACTGGGGAGGCATGAAGGTGACTAGGAGGTATGAGGCGCCTCAGTGTCATCTGCCGCCACCAGTAGAGGGTCTGTGGTGTCCATGTCCAATGTGTCCAGGTTGTCTGTGAGAGCAACGTCCTCTGAAGACGCAAGGATTTCTACCTCATCTTTGGAGGCAGAGCTGGTAGCAGATGGCAGTGAGGAAGCCGCCTTTGCCACTGGTTCTTTATCCTTCGTTACTTCCTTCTTTCTCGTCCGCTCCCGCTTGGGTTTTATCTTCGAATCCTGAGTGGGCTTCCCTGAAGGGACTTCTGATGTCGATGCAGACTGGAAAGCCTGGCTACCAGCGGGTGCATGGTTCTTTAGCCACTGACTGATGTCTGGCTGGGTTGAAGCTGGAGCCGTGGAAAGGGTCGCCTCTTGAGACCCTTTCTGTGCGAGAGGAGATCGATTGACGTCCAGATTGTCAGAGACAATCGTTACAGGAGGAAGTGATGGGAGGGACGCATGAGGCCCTATTCCTGAAGGAAAACCCAAAGGATGGAGGCAGAGAGACAGGGGTCACTGACCCCATTAAGAGGGGGGGGGCAAAAGTCCCGCAGAAGAGGAGGTGCCTCCAGGCTTCTGGGGAGCTGAAACTGTTAGCCCTGAGGGCCCACAGAAGGGGTTAGAGTAGGTCGGGAAGCCAACCCTATGGGATGCGATGTCACCGTGGCTACAGCATAAGTAGAAACTGTAGAAACAGGGTGAAGTTTCTCAAATTTTCTACAAACCTCGGAATAAGTTAAGCGATCCAAAGTCTTGTACTCAACGATTTTCCAATCTTTGTGGTACGCGGGACAGTCTGGTGAACAAGGCGATTGGTGGGCACTGCAGTTCACAGAAAGGAGGCGGGGTAAGGAGCGTCTGGATGTAAGGGATGGCCACAGTCCCGACAAGAAGGGGCCGCGTTGCAACGAGAAGACATGTGTCCAAACAGCAGTTGAAACAGCGCATGGGTGGAAGGATGTACGGTCGGACATCAATCACATCTGTAGATCATCACCTTGACCTTCTCAGGCAAGGTATCGGCGTCGAAGGCCAAGATGAATGCCCTGGTTGCCACCCTATTGTCTTTCGGACCCAGAAAAACATGACAGACAAAATGGACACCACGTCGTTGCAATTTCTCACGCAACTCCTCATCAAACTGTAGCAAATGGCAAGATGAAAAATGACTCCCTGGACCAGGTTCACTGTCTTGTGTGCTGTTATAAATACAGGCAGGTAGCCAAGTTTAGTGGATGTGAGCAGAGCCCGTGACTATGCAGGGGACTCTGCCTGTATTAGAATTGATCCATTGCGCATTTCTGAAATACCCGCAACCTCACCGAACTTGTCCTCAATATGTTTCACAAAAATGATGGGCTTAGTCGCCTGGAAGAATCCCACATCCGTCCTAGAAAAAACTAGAAATTTCGGGACATATGGCTCATTCTTTCTAGCCCCACATTCCCACCAAGAGGAAGTCAGGGGAGGGAACGACGAGGTGTCCCAAGTAGTTACATTAAACCACTACACTGGTGTACCAGGATTTTGGGTATGAGATTTGTTTTACTTCATTGCGAATCATCCACCTCGATGCCACCCATTCCAAACAGGGGCTCTCCTCAAGGGCGCCACCCAGCCACAACAAGTGGCTGATGGGGTGGCCAATGCCGGGAGTCCTAATGCCCCACACAGACAGGCATCTACTCCTTTGGCCTTCAAGAGGAGTTCACAGCTCTTGCATCTGTAGTGCGATCCCAGTGTAGAAAGGTGGCTAAACCAGAATGTTACATGACGTCCCCACCACAACAAACTGGCTACCGCGCTGGATTTCTGGCGCTATCATTACCATCATGTGTAAGGTGCATGAGATAACAGGGCACAATAGGCGCAACTCGTACAACTTAGCCCGTCCACACCCTTAATCCTGCCCGGGGGCTAAAGAGGCCACGGTTACAAGCCCATCCCATAATGGGTGCCTGAGTTGGAACTGCATACGAAATATATTTTGCACCATGTAAAGAGTCCTTCCCCAAATAGCTCGCACTGCAGAAAAATTTGGAACTATTGGAGGTCAAACCCACTGGGGGGACCGAAAGTTAAATGGCCGAAACGTGTGTAGACTCCTAACACTTAAATTAATATTGGATGTCAACAAATTTCGCTTCCTTAGAAATGCTTTTCTTCCCATAGCCATTCTGTATTTAATATCTTCTTTACTTCGTCCATTATTAGTTATATTGCTACCCAAATAACAAAACTCACCTATTACTTTTACTGTCTCATTACTTAATCTAATTCCTTCAGCATCGCCTGATTTTCTGACGCTACACTCCATTATCCTTGTTTTACTCTTGTTAATGTTCATCTTATACCTCTTTTCAAGATACTGTCCATTCCATTCAATTGCTCTTCCAGATCCTTTGCAGTCTCTGACAGAATTACTATGTCTTCGGCAAACCGCAAAGTTTTTATTTCTTCTTCCTGAACTTTAATTCCCTCTCCAAATTTCTCCTTGCATTTCTTCACTTTTTGCTCAATGTACAGATTGAACAACATTGGGGAAAGGCTACAGCCCTGTCTTACTCCCTTCCCAACTTCTGTGTCCCTTTCATGCCCTTCGACTCTAATAAACGTGGTCTGGTTTTTGTACAAGTTGAACTCTTCGCTCCCTATATTTCACCAATGTTACCTTCAGAATTTGAATGAGTTTATTCCAGTCGACATTGTCAAAAGCTTTCTCCAAATCTACAAAAGCTAAAAACGTAGGTTTGCCTTTCTTTAGCCTATCTTCTAATATAAGTAGTAATGTGAGTATTGCCTCCCATGTTCCTACATTTCTGGCTAAATCAAAACTGATCTTTTCCAAGGCTGGGTTCCACAAAATTCGTGTTTGTATTTTGCACCTATGACTTATTAAACTTATATTCTGTAATTTTCACATTTCTCTGCACTTGCTTTCTTTGGAATTGGTATTACTGTATTATTCTTGAAGCCTGAGGGTATTTTCCCTGCCTCGTACATCTTGTATACCAGGTGGAACAATATCTTCATGATCGGATCTGATAACGATATCATAACAAAACCATTTATTGTTAATTAAAGCTTGTACTTTATTTAAATGTCTTGACGATTTCTACGCCGCCTTGCGAAGTACCACTGAAGTTTGAAGTTACTTTTATTTGTGTCTATTTATCAAAGAGGAAATAATTATGTTTTGAATAATGTTTTCAGCTCATCGCCTAGACCCAGTAATCTCAATTTCCTGTTACGTCTTAACCATTCTTCTTGTCATTACTTCAATCTCTGTCAAACGTTCTGGGCTCCTTTCAAATTTAATCATTTAGTTCGAAAAGGCCATATCACCGAAAGTAATTTTTTTCAGGAGAAAGAACAAACTATTTGTATTTCAGTACAGAAGTATAAAATGAATTATTTTATTTTTTGATTAATAATGTAGGATATGATCTTTTCATAGTGAATGTGCTTTTCTTCGAGGGCTTCCACATTTGGAACTAAAGTAGAAATAAGGCATGGATGGAAAAAACGGATTTTTCGAAATGACTCGTTCAATT
This sequence comes from Locusta migratoria, assembly GCA_026315105.1. Lineage (NCBI taxonomy): Eukaryota > Metazoa > Arthropoda > Insecta > Orthoptera > Acrididae > Locusta > Locusta migratoria. The sequence continues at coordinate 223,743,419 of CM048746.1, forward strand.
ACTTTTAAGTTTCTATTTATTTCGGTCAGAAGGGCAGTGTTGTTAACTAACAGAATCATTATTATCATTTACCATGCAATATTTTCCTTATCCCGATATTTTTCTTCAATTTCTTCATCGGTTCTTTGACGTATAAGTTTAAGAACTGTCGCAATGTACTGAAACCCAGACTAACGCACTTCTTAACGGAAACCATTCCTTTTATTTCCTGGTTTGTTCTCAAAAAAATTCAAATGTTTGTAAAGCTTATGGGACTTAACTACGGGGTCATCAGTCCCTAAACTTACAAACTACTTATGAACTACTTACGAACTAGGACGGCACAAATATCCATGCCCGAGGGGGGATTCGAACCCCCGACCGTAGTGGCCGTGCTGACCGTGACTGGAGCGCCTCAGTCACCTCGGCCACCGCGGCCGGCGGTTTGTTCTCTGTAAGACCTGCAGTGTGACGTCTCCTTGAGTTTGGTGTCGTGTTAGGCACCTGGGTTTGTTCCCTTTGAACATGATACACGTACAGAGGGAAACGTGATACACGCAGGAGGTGCACGCGGATGCGGTCAACGACGTAAGTTATTTCTATACCAGAGTAAATGCACAAGTAATCGTACATACCACGCTATGGGAAACGACGGGACTGCTTTGCCGGTATAAACAAAGTTTACTTTAAAACGTTATAAACCACATTAACTTTCAAAGATGGCAGCCAATCTCATATAATAATTTATACTGGGTGCTCCACAGTGATAATTTAATGTATGGAATCTTGTTTCTACCCCAAATATTTTTCGGCTCGTAATAACGATCTGTTTACATACTATTTTACGTTCCTCAACTTTAGACGTCTATTGTCCTTTCCACTCACCTGTTTCAGTAATATGTAAAATAGTAGGATATACAGTAGCCCACCGCTTCGATAAAATATGTACTGGGAGAAGTAATACACGAATAAACATTCTCCAGAAGATAGAGATACCTGCTACCATCACATCGAAGCTTGCAGTAATAGCCCAGAAGAACACAGATGAGTTTTAGTAACAGAAATAAACCTCGGTACTCTAAAATCCTAGAAATTCCTGCGAAGAACATGACTGTGATGTCGTCGTCGTCGACGACGACGACGACGACGACGATCATAATAATGGTGTTTGGGCACACTACAACTATGCACGCGGAAGGAAATAACTTGTGCCGACCAAAAACAAACTTTCAACCATCAAACGTATCTTTTAGATCTTGCAGATCGATATATTCGAGGCGAGATACTGGCGTACCTAAAGCTGTGAGGACGGGCTGTGCAGGCAAACGTTCCAGATTCAAATTTCGGTCTGGCGCACAGTTTTAATATGTCATGAAATTTTATAAAATCAAATCAAATGTTTGTAAAGCTTATGGGACTTAACTTCGGGGTCATCAGTCCCTCAACTTAGAAACTACTTATGAACTACCTTATACAAAAGACAGCACAAACACCCATGCCCGAGGGGGGGATTCGAACCCCCGACGAGGAACGGCCTCGCGCATTGGAGCATAGAGCCTACAATGTGCTCGGCCGCCCCGCCGCGGCGAAGTCTGGTATATTCGTTACTTGCTGAAGTAGTACAACCATCCCATAAGATTACAATCAGTGGCAAATATAGCATATAGGCTATAGCAGAGGACCAAGACTAATGTAAAGATAAGGAAAACCTCCTACTATAACATAAATCACTTTTAGGTTTGTCGCATCATAGGCTACATTAGAAGAATTAATATACCGTACTTACCTTTTCTTTCTACATCTACATACATACTCCTCAATCCACCATAAGGTGCGTGGTGGAGGGTACATTGTACCACTACTAGGCATTTCCATTCGTATTCCACTCCCAAATAGAACGAGGAAAAATAGATTGCCTACATGCCTCCGTACGAGCCCTAATTTCTCTTATCATTGTGATCACTACGCGAAATGTAAGGTTGGTTGGTTGGGGATATAAAGGGACCAAACTACTATTGTCATCAGTCCCGCGAAATGTAAGATGGTGGCAGCAAGATCGTTCTGCACTCTGCTTCAAATTCCGGCCCTTTAAATTTCCTCAACAGAAATTCACGAAAAGAACGTCGTCTTTCCTTCAGCGATCCCCAATTGAGTTGCCGGAGCATTTCCGTGACACTCACGCATTGGTCGGACCTACCAGTAACAAACCTAGCTCCTCGCATCTGAACTGCTTCTATGTCTTCCTTTAAACTGATCTGCTGCCCGTCCCAAACTCTTGAGCAATACTCATGACGTGGTCGTTACAGGGGTTTTATAAGCAGCCTCCTTTACAGATGAAGTACATCTTCCCAAAATTCTCCCAATAAACCAAAGTAGGCTGTCTGCCTTAGTCACAACTGTCCTTACATATTCGTTCCATTTCATATCGCTCTGCAATGTTACGCCTAGATATTTGAACGATGCGACTGTATCAAGAAGCTCATTACTAATGCTGTATTTTAAAATTATGGGATTGTTTTTCCTACTTATGCTCATGAGTAGTAAAACAACTTAAGTCATTAAACAAAAACAAATCTTCCGGACCGGATTGTAAACCAACTAGATTCCTCTCAGAGTATGCTGATGCAATTGTTCCGTACTTAGCTATAATTTACAACCGATCATTCAGCGAAAGATCTGTACCCAAAGACTGGAAAGTTGCCAAAGTTACTCCAAAATTCAAGAAAGGCAATAGGAGTGATCCCCAAAATTACAGGCCTATCTCATTGACGTCGATTTGCAGTAGGATTTTGGAACATATACTTTGTTCGAATATTATGAACTACCTCGAAGAGAACTACCTATTAACCAATAGTCAACACGGATTCAGAAAGTATCGCTCTTGCGAAACACAGCTTGCCCTTTATTCACATGAAGTGTTAAGTGCCATCGACAAGGGATCTCAAATCGATTCCATATTTCTGGATTTCCGGAAGGCTTTTGATACTGTACCCCACAAGCGGCTTCTAATGAAATTGCGTGCTTATGGAATATCTTCCCAACTGTGCGATTGGATTCACGATTTCCTATCAGAAAGGACACAGTTCGTTGTAATTGACGGTAAGTCATCGAGTAAAACAGAAGTGATATCTGGCGTTCCACAGGGAAGCGTTAAAGATCCCCTACTCTTCCTCGTGTTTATAAACGATTTACGAGACAATCTGAATAGCTCCCTTAGACTGTTCGCGGATGATGCTGTCGTTTATCGGTTAGTGAAGTCAACAGAGGATCAAAAGCAACTGCAAAGCGATTTAGACAAAATTTCTACTTGGTGCGAAAATTGGCAATTGACACTAAATAAAGAAAAGTGTGAAGTAATACACATGACCACCAAAAGAAATCCACTGAACTTCAATTACGCGATAAATCAGTCAAACATTAAGGTCGTAAATTCTACCAAATACCTAGGAGTTACAATTACGAACAACTTTGACTGGAGAGAACACATAGAAAATATTGTGGGGAAGGCGAATCAAAGGCGAAAATTGGCAATTGACACTAAATAAAGAAAAGTGTGAAGTAATACACATGACCACCAAAAGAAATCCACTGAACTTCAATTACGCGATAAATCAGTCAAACATTAAGGTCGTAAATTCTACCAAATACCTAGGAGTTACAATTACGAACAACTTTGACTGGAGAGAACACATAGAAAATATTGTGGGGAAGGCGAATCAAAGGTTACGTTTCATTGGCAGAACGCTTCGAAGATGCACCAGCTCCACCAATGAGACTGCCTACATCACACTTGTGCGTCCTCTCCTGGAGTACTGCTGCCCCTTGTGGGACCCTCACCAGGTGGGACTGACAGATTTTGAGAAGGTTCAGAGAAGGGCAGCTCGTTTTGTTTTATCACGTTCCGGGGGCGAAAGCGTCACGGATATGTTGCACGAATTGGGGTGGAAATCATTAAAAGAAAGACGTTATTCATTGCGGCGTGATCTGTTTGCGAAGTTTCAATCACCGACTTTTACTTATGAATGTGAAAATATTTTGCTAGCACCCACCTACTTAGGGAGACATGACCATCCCAATAAAATAAGAGAAATCAGATCGAAAACGGAACGATTGAGATGTTCTTTCTTCCCGCTATTAGAGAATGGAACGGTAGACAAAAGTTATGAAAGTGGTTAATGAACCCTCTGCTAGGCACTTAAATGTGATTTGCAGAGTATCTATGTAGATGTAGATGTAGATAACCTTACATTTTTCTACATTTTGAGCTAGCTGCCATTCTTCGCACCAACTAGAAATTTTGTCTAAGTCATCCTGTATGCTATTACAGTCAGTTAAAGACGACACCCTCCCATACACCACAGCATCATCAATCATCAGCAAACAGCCGAAAATTACAAGTTAGTCGGTCCATCAGATCATTTATATAGATAGATAGAAAATAATAGCGGTCCTATCACACTCCTCTTGGGCACGCCTGACGATACACTCGTCTCTGATGAACACTTGCCATCGAGAACAAAGTACTGCGTTCTATTACTTAGGAAGTCGTCCAGCCAGTCACAAATCTGTGAACCTATTGCTTATGCTCGTATCTTCGTCTGGAGTCTGCAGTGTGGCACCGAGTCAAACGCCTTTTTCAAATCGAGAAAGACGCAATCTGCCTGTTGCCCTTCATCCATGGCTCACAAGATGTATGAGAATAGTGCAAGCTGTTTTTTACAAGGACGAGTTTTCCTAAACCCGTGCTCATTCATAGAAAGAAGCTTATCTTCCACCAAGTCCTCAAGTGCAGATAAAACAACACTAAGAAGAGGACCCACTTGGTTTTGAGGAGCTCGGGGCTGCTTGAGAATCTTTCTTCAAGGTTTTTGACGTCGTGTTATGTTTTCTCCGTGCTGATGTTTGAGGTTTCTCTTGGAATAAACTACGTGTTACATTGTTCCCTACGTAATTCAAACTTTTTCTTCTCTGGATGCGATAAACAGGTGTGAAGATACAATAAGGCCACCCTGGCCTTAAAAGGCCAGCGCGGCCTTATTGGTCTATATACAGTTTTTTGCCCATCCCGTGCATATTTCTGCAATTTCTAACAAGCTAATCTCAAAATACCTCAAAGGTTCCAAATATATATAAAAAAAAGAATGCTTCAAAAGAATCACCAAAGCAGCCACAAAAATTAATTACTCCATAGCGAAGCATAAACGAACCTCAGTAGCTTAACAAAAGCCTTCAAAACCAAAGAAACAGTTCTGCAACTGAATAACGGAAAGCATGGTGCTTCTTGTATTTCATTTGTAACTAGGACGCTGTTTCCGGACATGTAGGTGCTGCCATTCGACGGATTTGAATGGAAGTTTCTGAAATACAGGGGGATGGCCTTATTGGGGACTATGACCTTATTTGGCCCACCTACCTTATATTCTCTACTAGAGCTTTAATAAAGTTCAAAGATTTAAGCATATACAGACTCTTTGTTCGTCTATATATAAAAATTTAATTGCGTTAGCTCGCCATTCGTGTCAAACCTCTCTGATTAACTGTCAATGTCACTATTAGACATTCATTCAGATTAAAAACTGACATTAATTCACATAAAGAGGAATATTTCAAGTGTGTATCGGATCTTAATTTTTCATTCCCTTGACAGAGGAGTTCAGTATAAAAAGTGGCCTAGCATATCGACTATCACTGGTTAGACGAAAATCGTAAAACACTGGATTTCATGGAATTGTTCTTTTTCTAGACACTTGAAATCACACAGTATACAACACATATCAGAATATTACATTGTTCCCATCCGTAACTAGTAATACTGAGAGCTGAGCATGAAAGAAAACTGTGTGTGAGCGAATGCGAAAGATTGGTCTGTACGGTGGTTTTATACTGTGTGAAACAAGGTAGTGTGTGATATGGTTCTTCTAAGTGCTTCAGGTGTTTAGTTTCCTTGTAACAATAAATATTATATTAATTTGAATTTTAACTGCAATATAATTCTACAGAAAATGACTTAATTGCTACGAATGTTGTATATTCTCGCTGGAACGAAAGAGTGTCTACCAGCTCCGCTTGTCTCTCGCTAGGTCGAGGTCAGCCGCTTCTTTCTCGACACTGTGTTTGCCTACGGTTTGCCCAGTCCTGTCCGTTCAGTGAAACAGTGACAGTGATCCAGATATCGAGCGGCTGCTCCATCACGCCAGTCGCCCTCTCGTAGCCTTACCACCCGTCCTCTCTCAAAGGCTGAAATCTGCATATTTTGTCTGCGAGGCATAGTTACTGTCCCTCTCAGTGTGTGTTTTAGATTCCGTAAAGAGTTTTTGCCCTGGTACAGGCATGTCCCTGCTCACTATCGTTAACAGCTGAGCGATTAAATAACGATGGATCGTTACTTATTAATTTGTCGGTTGCCAGTGTTTACAATTTTGCATATACCGCCGGTGAATTTATTAAGTTTGACCGTTTTCGAAGTTTTTCATTGTGCATGTGTACGTTTTCTTTTATGTTTTTATTTATTTGTGTCAGACTGTATAGCGTTCTAATTCACAGACCCACGGACTTTGAAACCGAAACCCACACGGTATAAAGTAAAACGTTTGAAAGGGAAAAGGTCAAGGTATCTTCTTTTCTATAATTGTTACATATAGATAGATTAAAAACTTATTGGAAACTAACTTTTACCTGCAGATTCACTCGCGTTGTCCTTGCATACGAGTCAAAGTCCAACGAAAGTACAATAATTTTGCAACTTTGTTCTTACATTATTACCAGGATAAAAGAATAGTTTCCAATTTTCCGTTTTAAAAATGAATCGCGCATAGAAAGTCGGCAAATACTGTCCTTCTTTATCGAGTTGGTAATGAAAGATATTATTAAATACAAAAAAGAAACCGTGATTGTTACATCGTGACTAAACCGCTGACTGACTGAAGTCACACAATGTGTAAATTATGCAGGATTCAAATGTCATCAAAGTTGGTTCGGCGGTTTCAAGTCGTTGACGTCTTGTGTAAGCATTGTATTGATTATGTTGAATGGTATTACGTACAACATATCAACCATTAAAAGGCTTTTAATAAATGTAATAAATTTCATACGTCAAAGAATAATTCTCTTTTCCAAAGAGTCTTCAAGCGTCTCAGAAGCTATAACAGAAGCGTTGATGCTCAGCTGTTCCATTTTTCGAGTTATATACTTGAAATCAACAAATGCGAGGGTTGGTGGCATCTATTTGTTCACAACCGATACAAAATCGTTACATGTTTGTACCTTTTACTGTCTTTCAAAGTAGTAACCAGCTTTATGTAGCACCCGTTGTCAACGATGTGGAAGGCGTAGTATACCGTTAGCTGAGCCTGTTCTGTTGATCGTGTGAATGAAGCGGTCTACTGCCTGTCGAATCTCTGGAAGAGTTCTGAAGCGAATGCCACGAGGTGGTTCATCTTCGGAATCAAATCAAAGTCACAAGTCTTAAGTCTGAGGAGTATGGTGAATGGTACAGTACTTCTCAGGTTCATCGACCGAGCAGAGCAGCCATAGTGCGCTGTATGTGCCCTTGCATTGTTGTGCAAAATGATGGGTGGATTGCGCAGGAAGTGCTGCCGCAGGTGATGCTCCATAAACGAACAGTAATGCTTTGCATTGACTGTCTATCGTAGAGGAACGCAATGCATTAGGATAACACCATCATCGTAGTACACGAGAATCACCATAACTTTCACCACCTTCGGGCCTCTTGAAGACCTCGATGGCACTGTCGTGCTGTACGACCTCTGGAACATTCAATCTTGAGTCATCTCCGTTGTTCCTGTTTCGAAAACATTATAACACTTACGTTAGACCAGCCGTTCACACGTGATTGTGTTTCCCTCGATTATGCGCACGCCGGTGACGTGGACGGGCGAGTCCATTTGATCGGAGGTATGGTAGGTATGTCAACTACTTGTGCTATCAGCGTTAATAGTAGATTCCATTCCACAGCAGTGTCGCCACTACATAAGTTCCAACCCTCGTATCTTGAATTACACACTTTGTAAAGTAGCCTCCGTTCTTCTGCGTTCAAGCTATCTCCATGCCCAATTTCATCAAAATCAGTTTAGCGGTTTAGTAGTTAAAGCGTGACAGAGATTCTTTCGCATTCATAGTATTAACATGGATTAATGTTCTGGACATTCTCGCTCGCGGAAGAAGATGATTATGCTGCGTTGCGACATACGGTGCAAAACTGACGCATCAAGGACGGCAACGCTCCCGTCCTCGCCGTCGACCAGGAGCTGCGTCAGCTCGCTACCGGCGCCTTCCTTCCTCCTCCCCGTCCCGTTGTCCAGGTTTAGGCTTTCCTTGATTTCCATAAATCGACCGACGCAAAAGTCACGATAGTTCCTTTGAAGGGACACGGCTGATTAACTTCCCCATATTCCCCTTATTCGTCAGTAAATACCTAGTTGTTGACGACGATGCGTTAATTCCGTCTTCTTCCTTCTTGCCTTGTTCCTCGCTTTCTCCAGTAGGACGCACGTTTGGAAAAAAAAGGGGGGCGGGATGGTTATGTGTCAAAAGTAACAGGGCTGCTTCATAACTTGACACTGATCGACGTGAAAAATGTGACATCTACATCTACATGGGATACTCTGCAAATCACATTTAAGTGCCTGGCAGAGGGTTCATCGAACCACCGTTATGCTATTTTATCTCCCATTCCATTCTCGAATAACGTGCGGGAAGTAAGAACACCTAAATCTCTTGGTTCGTGCTCTGATTTCTCGTATTTTATTCTGATGGTCATTTCTACTTATGTAAGTGGGAGTCAACAATATATTTTCACATTCGGAGGAGAATGTTGGTGATTGCATTTTCGTAAGTAGCCCACGCTGCCATAAGTGCCATTGTTGTAATGATTCCCATCCCAGATCCTGTATCAATTCCGTAACGCTGTCTCCCCTGTATCGTGACAATACGAAACGAAATGCCCTTCTCTGGACTCTTTCGATGTCCTCCGTCAAACCCACCTGATAAGGATCCCACACTGGGTAGCAATACTCCAAAAAAGGACAGACAAGCGTAGTGTATGCAGTTTCTTTTGTAGTTCTGTTGCATCTTTTAAGGGTTCTGCCAATAAAACGCAGTGTTTGGTTCGCCTTTCCCACGACATTATCTACGTGTTCTTTCCAGTTTAAGTCTGAAGTAATAGTAATTCCTAGGTATTTTGTGGAGTTTACGGCCTTCACTTTTGATTGATTTATCTTGTAAGCAAATGTGGTCCCGTGATTGAACGTACAGATAACCATAATGTGAAACAAGTTCTTTGATTTGTTAGTCTATCAGTGCAGACTGTTCGGGGTCAACAAGTAATTCCAGCTTAATGTTGAGGACATGCACAGAACGCAATGCTCACTCCATACATATATCTACTCTGTGTACAATTTAGTGGTTATACCCGTCGAAAGATGCGCTTTTCTTTCCATGACTTTGCAAAGTATATGGGATACGGCTAGGAAGAAAATAAATTTTTTGTGTCCTACCTGGGTTAAATTTTACTTGCAGTGGCAGCGGTTTAGTTTGCTATCGTTGGCAACGAACTATTCGCTATAGGAGGAGGATTAATTTACTGACCAAAAAATTATTCAACGGCCGTTGCCAACATCAGCATACTACGCATTTCTAAACAGAACGTACTAAAATGTAATGAGGATACACTGAAATGAGAAAGGGAACTATATAAATTCGATTTTCCTTGAAAAGAATTCTTATGTAAATTAGAGCATCTATAGACAGGAAGGAATGTCGTTAAGTTTTAATTTCAAATGTTCCCTGTCAAAAGAAGCAAAGAAATGTCGTTAAGCTGTGAATATACAAAGTGTAATCAGGAACTCAAGTTTTTTCCCCTCAGCACTACAAAACCAACAGCACTTTTAGTGGTTCGTTGCTGTTCTATGGCATAACCTCGAAAAATAAATAAAATACTGCAGCAGCGCCAACTATTAGTTCTTTGGAGCACTACGTAACTAACAGGGCCTCTATTCTGTACTATACTGCACCGTTTTCAAGACATTCCTCAACAGAATGGACTCGAGATGTAATAAGTACGCACCGAAATCAGAAAGGAAACTACATAAATTCGTGTTTCCTAGCAAAAAATTCTTAGTAAATGAAGACATCGATAGACACGAAGGAACTTAGTTATGTTTTAAATTCAAATGATACCCGCGGAAAGAAGCACTTGTGACACAACAACACAGTGACCAACGGTGCTTTCCAGTAATGTGTGCGTACAGGGTGATATATAAAACGATGCTTTATGTATTTTTCCTCATTATTTGTATTTTTTGTAATTTATTATGTATTTGTATATTTTGTTTCTGTAATATATTTGCATTGTCCTGCTAATTTCCAAATATGTCAAAAATATTGTAAATGTAGTAGACACGCTGGGTTAGCAAGGGCTTTGCTATTGTATAGAATCATCTTTGAGTAGGGAGTTTTTTTATCGCTGGTAGCGCAGAGGCGCACAGCGAGAAGTAGTCGTTTTTGAGAGGTAGCGGCGGACAGAGGGATTCGTTTGACGGTGCGCTCAGTGGTGTACGGCAAAACTACGTGGATTGGCACTAGTGGAGGAGACGGCGAAGAGGCAATGTTATTTATTCATACGGCCACAGCTCAGACAATTAATAAATGCATCAAGAGGAATGCTGTTGGCCCTAAATTGTAATTAACATTCGTCGCCAAGAAGAGCCTGTGTTTGCCAATTGTTAAGTGCCAACAGTCTTCAATCAGCAGCACCACGTCGCACACCAAATTCAGTGAGATCTGTCCATTTTGTCTTAGCATGTACAGCTAACCAGCGTATTAGTGATGATTGTTCAATAGCGAACACTGTTATTTGTGAACCTGTGTTTAAAATTCATTACCCATAGTCATTGTCCAGACTGGTTCCTTCCTCATCCATTGTTTTTCCGAGAATATTCACAAAGTTATAGAAAACTGAAAATCAGAGTCATTAAAGATAATGTGACAGTCGTTAATAAAAAAAATGTGTTCAGAAAAGTATTACTAAATGTAGCTTATGCCAGTGTTGCTGATCAATAGGTTTGCTAAGTTGAACGAAACTACTAGACTAACTGTCTATTTCAAGGGATATTTCAATAACAGTGCAAAGGATTAATTGTTTCCCACTGCATATTATTTTGAGATAAAGTTTGTTTTAACTTGCAAGTACTGACTAGTGAGAATAGTAATTGTTTACAAGTGTTTGAAATGCTAATAATTCCTGGTTAAAGAAAGAGTAAAAGTTAATCAGAAGGTTGAATGGTTCTTTTCTAAATATTCAGTGTTATCACGACAAGTCATTAATTAATTTTTGAGCTTGCCATAATTCAGTTACAACTTTATTATTGCTAAAACGCATGGTATACTCGCTGTAGAATAATTTCTGGTACTTATATAAACAATTAATTATTTGAAGCTGTAAACAGTAGGTATTAAGGTGAGAGTTTTGCATGATTTACTGCATGTTGCATTTGCTTGGCTATTGCTTACATTTCATTGTATTATATTCAACCACTGTGTTAATGAACTATTTCTCAGTAATTTGTATATTGTCGGTGTCTTTTGTACCGGATTTGATGCACATACTGTGATTAACGGCCCACCCAAATTTTCACGTAATTTTTCACGTTTGTTAATTAACTTTCCTCTTATTGACATCCCACCAAATTATTTGCTCGGACATCGAGCTGGCGACCGTAAATCAATAAGTTATTCACTTTTCCAAATTAATCCCGGTGTCCCGTTTGTTCCTCATTTTTTTTCATTTAAACATTAATAATTTTATTCCAAATTTTACCTTCCACTTTCTTTATTCCTATCGATCGTTGTTGTCTACCAAAGAGGTGCACCAACGTTCCGGTTATAGCCTCCGCTACATCATCGGCTTCATTACCGATAGCTTTTCCACCAAATTAAGATAATTAGGCACACGGGTCATTTTTCTAATTGTCATATTCTAACTGGTGGTGTAGGACGGGTAGGGTTATACACTTTCTTTTGTTTCCATGGCATTGCAAGGTATGCGGGATACAGTTAGTAAAAAAATGTTTTTTCGTCGTACCCGGGTTAAATTTTACTTGCAGTGGCAGCGGTTTAGTATGTTAACGTTGGCAACGAAATATTCGCTTTAGGGGGATCATTAATTTACTGATCGGAACAATATGATTTATTTCATAATCAACAAAAATAATTCTTCCCCTCATTTTACTTGACTGACTTCAAATACGATTCATCGGCCATTGTCAACATCAGTACACTACACCGTTGCCATAAGGAAACCCGATGGCCTTGTTTGAGTGTATTACACCTTAGTTATGTGAATAAGAAACACAGCATCGTCACTTATTAGTTATTTGGTATACTATGTAACTAACAGCGCCTCTATCGGGTCTTTGCTATACTACGTTGCAATTCAAGCATAGCATACACCAGAAACTACAAATTACAATATCTTTTCTTTCCCTGATCCGATTTTGAAGATATGAAGCCTGCGTTACTCTCCAAACTATTCTCAATTTACCTGTCGAAACCCATGAAAGTTCGTGGAGTACTTTTGGAGATTACCCTCAACAAATAGACATACACAACGGTTTTTAAACAAATGATTAAATGATGATATCTTTGTAGTCTCTGATCCGATTGTAATTACTGAAGCCTTTATGTAACCGCACGATATGCTCAAGTTACATGTGAAAACCCCATGAAAATTTAAGTAGTTTTGAAGATAAACGTGTTCAAAGAGACAAGCACACATGATGGTCGTAGATAAAAAATTTCAAATTACGATATTCTTTTTTTTTTTTTTCGTGATCCGATTTTTATGAAACAAAGTCTGTATGTTGTCCACAATTACGCTAAAGTTACCTGTGAAAACCCAATGTAAATTCGTGAAGTAGTTTTGGAGATAAGAGGTGTCAAATAGTTGTACAAACAGACACGGCGGTTACTGAAAACACTTAAAATTACGATATCTTTTTTTTCCGTGATCCGATTTTGATAAAATTATGCCTATATATTGATCCAAACCTTTCTCATGTTCCCTGTGAAACCCGCATGAAGATTCGTCCTGTAGTTTTGAAGATTGAAGTGAAGGGCGGCAGTCCTGCATTTACAGATTTATTATTGGTATAGATAGAAAAGTGTTATCAAGGAATAAGACAATGATGTGGACTCTCGCCAACCCTTTTTAATAAATTCATTGACTTAATTCTTCGGAAATGGAAGCTTAAAGTCAAGAAAGGAATTAAAATATGGAATCGGGAATACCTGAATGTGCTTCTATTTGCAGATGACATCGTTATTATTTAAAAGAATTAAGATGACCTCCAAAGATCAGTATATCAGCTGAATGAAATATACAAGAAATATAACTTTAAATTTTTTAGTAATAAAACTAAAATGGCTTTCTGAGGGAAATACTCATTCAGATCAAAAATTGTCTTGGATAATTCACCTTTAGAAGAAATCTCTCATATCCCATATTTAGGTTGTGATATAAGTTTCGATTTTGATTCCGACATTGAACACAAAATACAAAAAATCCAACCTACCTGTGGTACAAAAAGACTATTTTAAAATTATATAAAGTGATGGCAGTTCCTGTACTATTTTATGGAAGCGAAAAAAAAAGTTCAAATATTTGTATAGTCTATGGGACTTAACTACGGGGTCATCAGTCCCTAAACTTACAAACTACTTATGAACTAACTAAGACTAAGAACGGCACAAATATCCATGCCCGAGGGGGGATTCGAAGCCCCGACCGTAGTGGCCGTGCAGACCGTGACTGAAGCGCCTCAGTCCCCTCGGCCACCGCGGCCGGCAGCGAAAAAAATGTTCAAATGTTTGTATAGCTTAAACTTACAAACTACTTATAAACTAACTAACACTAACGACGGCACAAATATCCATGCTCGAGGGAGGATTCGAACCCCCGACCGTAGTGGCCGTGCAGACCGTGACTGAAGCGCCTCAGTCCCCTCGGCCACCGCGGCCGGCAGCGAAAAAAATGTTCAAATGTTTGTATAGCTTAAACTTACAAACTACTTATAAACTAACTAACACTAACGACGGCACAAATATCCATGCTCGAGGGAGGATTCGAACCCCCGACCGTAGTGGCCGTGCAGACCGTGACTGGCGCGGCTCAGTCCACTCGGCCACCGCGGCCGGCTTGGAAGCGAAAGCTAGGTTAATACTAAAAGAAAAGAAAAAAAAATCCAGAGTGCAGAGATGAGGTTCCTGAGAAAGACAAAAGGCTGCACTACAAAAGACTTGATCAGGATTAAAGACATCAGAAAAGAATTTAATACTTTCAGCATAAACGAGAAAATCCAACAATATCGAGTAAACTGGAGGCAACACCTTCTTAGAATGCCAGAGCACAGAATCCCCCTGAAGATCCTGAATTACAAACCGTACGGTAAAAGAGATATTGGAAGACCACAGAAAAGATGGAAATGATTGTTCGTGAGTTCGGAATATGCGACTGCCTAATTAATCCTTGAAAGGTTCAAATGTTTGTAAAGTCTATGGGACTTAACTACGGGGTCATCGGTCCCTAAACTTACAAACTACTTATGAACTAACTAAGACTAAGGACGGCACAAATATCCATGCCCGAGGGGGGATCCGAACCCCCGACCGTAGTGGCCGTGCAGACCCTGACTGAGAGCCTCAGTCCCCTCGGCCACCGCGGCCGGCGATCCTTGAAAGGAAGATGATTATGGAGACCCGTCAGACACGGTGTTGTATGGAGGTGTTTAGTGTGATAATGACGCTTTCTTTCGTAAACTGCAAGGCGTCGAGATGCCAACGACCGAATGAAGCATTACTACTCAGCTTGTATGTAGTCTAGTTCAGACAGGAATTGTCTCTGGGGCTTTTTAAATGTATTTTTCGTACCATGACTTACCTCCATTCGTTCAGATTACAATGGATCTGATACACGATGATTATTCAAGACCTTGGTCAAATTTTCATGTTGACGATTCTGTGGAGATTTACATTTTCTAAGCTGACAACAATTGATTCCAAAGAGCTGACGACCATTACGGAGCCCTAATACGCACTTAGTCGACCTTTCTAAACCCCGACTTCCCCGCTTAATCAGCCGACATTAAGCACACAAAATATTTCCAACAGGGATGAACGTGGTACTCAAATTCACCCTAATTTAGTAGCAATTAGTACGTTGTTCTCGACGGCGAGTGTTCATCAGAGACGAGTGTATCGTCAGGCGTGCCCCAGGGGAGTGTGATAGGACCGCTATTATTTTCTATCTATATAAATGATCTGATGGACAGAGTAAGTTGTAATTTGCGGCTGTTTGCTGATGATGCTGTGGTGTATGGGAGGGTGTCGTCTGTAACTGACTGTAATAGCATACAGGTTGACTTAGACAAAATTTCTAGTTGGTGCGAAGAATGGCAGCTAGCTCTCAATGTAGAAAAATGTAAGGTGATGCGCATGAGTAGAGAAAGCAATCCTATAATGTTCGAATACAGCATCAGTAGTGAGCTTCTTGATGCGGTCGCGTCGTTCAAATATCTAGGCGTAACATTGCAGAGCGATATGAAATGGAACGAGCATGTAAGGACAGTTGTGAGTAAGGCAGACAGCCGACTTCGGTTTATTGGGAGAATTTTGGGAAGATGTACTTCAACTGTAAAGGAGACCGCGTATAAAACGCTTGTACGACCACGTCTTGAGTATTGCTCAAGTATTTGGGACCCGCAGCAGATCGGTTTGAAGGAAGACATAGAGGCGGTTCAGAGGCGAGCAGCTAGATTTGTTACCGGTAGGTTCGACCAATGCGCGAGTGTCACGGAAATGCTCCGGCAACTCAATTGGGGATCGCTGGAAGAAAGACGACGTTCTTTTCGTGAATTTCTGTTAAGTAAATTTAGAGGGCCGGAATTTGAAGCTGAGTGTAGTACGATCTTGCTGCCGCCTACTTACATTTCGCGTAAAGATCACAAAGACAAGATAAGAGAAATTAGGGCTCGTACGGAGGCATATAGGCATTCTTTTTTTCCTCGTTCAATTTGGGAGTGGAATAGGAAAGGAAATGCCTAGTAGTGGTACAGTGTACCCTCCGCCACGCACCTTACGGTGAATTGCGGAGTATGTATGTAGATGTAGATGTAGATGTAATGGCGCTAATACCTTTTCTGTCAGCTCGACACCGTCTGCAGAGCCTCTACTCGTCTCGTCACCATACGGATTACGCCCTTGACGAATGGGTGGCTTAGTCAGACGAGTTCCGAAGACATTTGACAGCGGCTGAGGGTAGACAGACTCCACGAAGCCACCGACCCAGGTTGTCAACAAGACACTGTAGAAGCAGGTGGTGGCTCCATAATGGAATGGACTGAGTCCTATTCCGACTGAACCGATGACTGGACATGGCTTTATTCCGATAATTGGAGGCTATTTCAGTCATTCTTGGACTTGGTGATGACAAACAACAAAGGAACTTTTATGGATGACAATGAGTCGTGTCACATGGTTTGCGATTAGTTCCAACACTTTTAAGAATTCCAGCCAACGATTTGGCAAAACAGATCGCGCAGAAGGAAACCCACCAACACTCTATAGGACATACATAACAAAACGAAATCCAGTTTCGGTACGCTTTCGCAGTTAGGGACGGCAGTGAAGGAAAAATGGTTACGTATACATTCAGAGGACTTGCGTTCATTTCTCGATTTCATTAAATTTATAGTAAAAGGAAGCTTTATACCAGTGTATTCAGAAATGCAGTAATGATCGGTTAGCAGTCAATGTTGTCCGTGTCGACATTAGCAGAAAACGAGACAGGACGGTCTAGTGGTCTCTAAATCATAAGTACGCGAACACGAAAATTGAAGTATGGTTTTTAACATTAATTACACAAGGAGGCCAATGAAAAATTTAATTCGGTATACGCTTTGCCATAGTTGTGCACAAGACAAAAGTGATGTGTGTACGGAGCCGTTATGAGTGGTTAAACGAAGAGGGAATTTTCATGTGCAAAACAGATGTTAGACGACGATCCACCGCGAGAAGTACTGGTCTAATGCGACAGCCATCTAGCGGTAGAAGGGGTAGAATTACGAGGTCAACCGTATTGCTGCAGTAGAATCAGAATTTGCTGGTAACGGAATAGCGCTATTTCGCGTATTGTCCGGAAAGAATAAGTTTGTCGTCATCTGCTGCTGCTACCAGACAATTCAAGTAAGTCCCTAATTTTTAAATACTTCGTTTCAATAGCTGCGGCTTTCTGCTTTCCTTATTATGTATGGAAATACGGGGTTAAGATAGGAACAAAGAATCTGCACATCTATAAATTTCACTTACTTTCTGAAGGAAATTCGTCGAATTTTGACCACATGCAACAATAGTTTTGATTAGTTGTTGAAATAAATTTGCATCTGTCAACGAAAAAGTTTTACAAATCAAAAGATAAAAACAAGTTGCGAATCTATAAAAGCAAGTCAGAGTGACCAGTAGCACAGCGAGCCTACTCATTTTATTTCTTGTGCAATTGTTTTCGTCGTATAATCGGTAAAATTATAAAAAGTGTAAAAAAGCCATACATTAATAAATTCAACAGACTTTTTTTTTAATAATTTGCCCCCCCTACCCCAGAACCAAATCCTGGCTGCGCCACTGCTCAGAAAACAATTTTGTGCACTCAACTACCGCACCCTGAGCCACGAGCAGCATTACACACTTACAGGCCTCAGTAAGAAATAATAATTCCAGGAGCATGAGGCGACAATAGCGAGGACGCTCTCAGGCTCGTCATACTCGCGGAATCACAGGGGGTAGTAAGGAGGCGGCATACCACTGACGTAAGCGCGCCATTTTGATTTCCGGTAAGTGCAACCCTCGATACTATCCCGTTGATGGTCCGTTCTCGAAAGAAGAAGAAGAAGAAAAAAGTGGGCGTACATTTCATCTTGCTCAACGCACAAAAAAAGTTCACCTTAGGGCTATCACAAGCATGTTGCAATGTTTCATGTAGATTTTCACTGCCCAAAATCCAACAATTGTGTGTTGCTTGCCACTTGACTCGTCAGAAAAGATTATGTTGTCCAAGAAATGTTCATCATCTACTCCGTCTAACATATCCGCACACAAGTTCTTCCAGGCAGTCTTATCAGTGTCTTTCATTGCTTGTAAAAGCGACAATCTGTACGGTTTCAAATGAAAACGTTTTCTCAACACAGGCCAAACTGTTGTATGTGGGACTTTCCGTTCACGAGATGCACGCCGGGTCGATTTCGTAGGGCTGTTGACAAAACTCTATCTCTCTTGCTCGACGACTTCGTCTGATGTGCTTGGACGATCTGGTACTTTTTTATGTCTTACTGAGCACCCCGTTTCTACAAAACATTTATGCCATTCATAAATTGTAGGCCTACTAGGAGGATCATTAGCATACTTGGTGCGAAATTTACGCTGAACTGTTGTCACCGACTTTGATTCTTCAAACCAAAACACACAGCTAGCACCCTCGGGTTCAGTGAAGACAGCCAACTTTAACGCAACTGCCGCTAGCTATTGCTGCGGCGGGATTCTGCAATGGAGAACTACGGGAGTCAAAACTTGATGTGTTTTCCTGTGAAACAACACTAAAACCATATCTGTACCTCTTTTTAATAAATATATATTAATTTTCGAAGTTGTAAAGTCCCTTTTGAAACACCCTGTATTACACTCGCAATCGATCGGTTCTTGATCTGTCAATAAAAGGCAATTATAGGGTGCCTGCGGGAACGAATCTTATTGTGTACAAATATCTTTTGGTTGGGGCGAATGAGAAGTCCGAGGGCCATCTTCGTCAAAATATAATTTTACTGTAACGATGATAGTTCGTTCTGCGACATACACTGTGCGACATTCTTAAAGGTTTTGTACTCCAAATCCAGATCTTACTTCTATTGTTAAAGAAAATACGGAGGGTAGATTATTTATCGAAAGACCTTTATATGCACAAAGGCAACTCTAGTATGAACCAGATTAGTAGATGAGTATACTAGAAACAAAAGTTGCATTAGGCAGAGATATTGGCGATGGAAACTAAGTGATTGTCTGTTGAGTGCGAATGTACATTAAGAGAAAAGCAATGCTATTCTATTGCGACTATTCGACGATCTAAGATAGATTTGAAGCTTACTGGCAGTTTAAAACTGTTACCGACCAATACTTAAACTTGTGACCTTACTCTTTCATTTTTATTTTTTTGTTTTTATTGTTAATTATTTATTTATTATTTTCAATTATGATCTTCTTCGTCTCCTAAAGTCATGCCTTTCGATCTCCAAACTCGCATTTTCGGCATCTGGAATGAAAAGACCTGATTCTGTGTATTGTTTTGCCACTGTGAATTGACGCATTTTTACTGTTCTTTCTGGAACCTAATTTAATATCTTGTAAAATTCTAAATATGAAAAAAACATATTATACAAGTAATAAAATTGCATTCTTGTCACACTTCGTTCGCTAAATCACTCCAGGCAAATGACTGAAAGAGAAAACGAACTAATGTTCGGTCTGTAATGACCACGTTGTACACGAGATGTTAAACTCTAATCTTACTTTCTACCTTCCTTGTATACAAGTAAAATATTCATTTCTGTTTAATGAGGCACTATGAGCTGAAGTTTCCCAAAAATCATAATTTCATATCTCAATGTATTTCATGATGCACGAATACATTCCCTAGCCCACTTCTCGATTTTCCCTCACTTATTTTCACAGCTGTTCTTGAAAATTAATTCAGATCAAATTGCCCTTTAATGTGCAATAAATCTACATATATACTCCGTAATCCACCGTAAAATGCGTGGCGGAGGGTACATTGTACCACTACTAGGCATTTGCTTTCCTATTCCACACCCAAATACAACAAAGGAAAAAGAATGTCTATACGCCTCTTTACGAGCCCTAATTTCTCTTGCTTTTGTGATATAAGTAGGCGGCAGAAAGATCGTTCTACACTCAGCTTCAAATTCCGGCCCTCTAAATTTCCTCAATAGAATTTTCCCAAAAGAACGTCATCTTTCCTCCACGGATCATTTCCGTGACACTCACGCATTGGTCGAACCTTGCTGCTCGCCTCTCAACTGCTTCCATGTCTTCCTTTAAACTGATCCGCCGCGACACTAGAGTAATATTCAAGACGTGGTCGTACAAGCGTTTTATACGCGGTCTCCTTTACATATCAAGTACATCTTCCCAAAATTCTCCCAATAAACCAAAGTCGGTTGTCCGCCTTACATACAACTGTTCGTTCCATTTCATATCGGTCTGCATTGTTACGACTAGATATTTGAACGTCCTTTTTTGGAGTATTGCTACCCAGTGTGGTATCCTTATCAGGTGGGTTTGACGGAGGACATCGAAAGAGTCCAAAGAAGGGCAGCTCGTTTCGTATAGTCGCGATACAGGGGACACAGCGTCACGGAAATGATACAGGATCTGAGATGGGAATCATCACAACAACGGCGCTTATCGCTGCGGCATGGGCTACTTACGAAACTCCAATCGCCAACATTCTCCACCGAATGCGAAAATATATTGTTGACTCCCACTTACATAGGCAGAAATGATTGTCAGAATAAAACACGAGAAATCAGAGATTCGGGTGTTCTTTCTTCCCGCGCGCTATTCGAGAATGGAATGGGAGATAAATAGTATAATGATGGTTCGATTAAAACTCTGCCAGGCACTTAAATGTGATTTGCAGAGTATTCCATGTATATATAGACGCGACTGCATCAAGAAGCTCACTAATAATGCTGTATTCGAACATTACGGGATTGTTTCCCTACTCATGTGCATCACCTTACATTTTTCTACATTTTGAGCTACCTGCCATTCTTCACACCAACTAGAAATTTTGTCTGTCATCCTGTATGCTATTACAGTCAATTAAAGATGATACCTTCCCATACACTACAGCATCATCACGAAACAGTCGCAAATTACAAGTTACTCTGTCCACCAGATCATTTATATAGGTAGAAAATAATAGCGATCCTATCACACTTCCGTGGGGCAAGTCTGACGATACACTCGTCTCTGATGAACACTTGCCATCGAGAACAAAGTACTACGTTCTATTACTTAGGAAGTCTTTCAGCCAGTCACAAATCTGTGAACCTATTGCTTATGCTCGTATGTTCGTCAGGAGTCTGCAGTGTGGCACCGCGTCAAACGCCTTTTTCAAATCGAGAAAGACACGATCTGCCTGTTGCCCTTCATCCATGGCTCACAAGATGTCGTATGAGAATAGTGCAAGCTTCTTTTTTACAAGAACGATTTTTCCTAAACCGATGCTGATTCATAGAAAGAAGCTTATCCGTCTCAAGAAAATTTACTACATTCCAGCTACGAATATCCTCTAAAATTCTACAGAAAACTGATGTCAACGACATTCGCTTGTAATTATGTGGGTCATTTCTTTTACATTTCTTATAAACCGGAGTCAGCTGCGCTTTTTTTCCAATCACTGAATTCAATATTCGCACTAAATTCAAGTTAAGTAATGGTCCAATGCCGCAGAACACCAAACTGGTATTCCATCCGGACCAGGAGACTTGTATTCAGCTCTGTCAGCTGCTTCTCTACACCGGAAATACCTATGTCCTCCATTTGGGAGTTAGTGCCTGGATCAAAATCTGGTACGTTAGTACTGTTCTCCTGCGTGAAATATTTCTTAAAGATTAAATTTAGAGCTTCTGCTTTACGTTTGCTTTCTTCTATTACTGCCCCGGTATGAAAAAAGAGTGACTGGCCTTTGACCCGCTCATCGATTTTACATAGTACCTGAATTTTCCGGTATCCTTCAACCTTTCATTATCCATACTCCACAAACCACCTCGAGGTATGTGGCGGAAGGTACTTTATATACCTTATAGATCCATTTACTTCACAGGAAAAACGACTGCCAATAACCCCCCGTATGGGTTATAATGTCTAATTTTAAAATGTTCAAATGTTTGTAAATCTATCGGACCAAACTGCGTGGTCATCAGTCTGTAGCTTACAACTACTTAAACCTAGGTAAACTAACCTAAGGACAAACACACACACCCATGCCCCAGGGACGACTCGAACCTCCACGCCGAGCAACCGCGCGCTCCGCAGCGAGACGCTTTAGACCGCTCGGCTACTCCACCGCGGCTGTCTAATTTTAACCTCGTGGTCTTAACCTCATGGTGGTGAAGGAGGACGCAATACGCAGCATGTACCCACAACATTCGTAGGTAGTAAGAATTTCATAGCCCATTAAAAAAAAACTGCTCTCTGTGGTAATCATTCCAGAATCCTGCAAATGAGCCCAGCAACCTAATGACGTTCCTTTCTATCCACGAACGGACGTTAGATCTAAAATATGTAGGAAGTTGGATACCAAGAGCCGTATGTTTATTCTTTCACAACCAGTTTCGGCATTATGCCATCTTCAGGTCCCTACATCGGAGAATTATATCCATTACGTAGGTATCAAAACTGGTTGCGTGGATTACTAGCTCTCACTAGAAACCAACAACTGTGGCAACCAGTCCTGGTTGTCTCAGTTGTTGTTGGTTCCTACTGAGAGCTAGAAGTCCACGCAACCAGTTTTGATCCCAAGTTAATGGTTATAATACTCCGATGTCGGGACCTGAAGATGGCATAATGCCGAAACTGGTAGTGAAAGAATAAATGCTTCTGGTAAACATACGACTGTTGGTATCCTACTTCCTACATTCTCTTGACAGGCCGTTGTCCCGGTGCCAGCAGTCATGATGGATTAAGTAAGACTTAAATCTGAAATGTTAGCCCAACGTGGAATGAGACGTGTGCATGTTTGACTAGAAATAACTCCACCTATCATTATTATTGATAATGATTGAACAGACAATAAAAAATAAAATTATTTTTCACTAGAAGCTCAGTGTGCACTTCCTAGAGCTTCAAATAAAATTATGAAAATTTACGTGCTGGGCCAGAAGTCGATTCCACATATGTGCCTTCCTTGAAGACCTAAAGCAACGAAATGGTTCAACGACGTGGTTCCTAGAGGTCCGAAAAGTGCAAGATAATATATCCGAATGAAAATCTCAGTCCAGCACCAAAAATTCCAGGTATAATAAGAGCCATGTAATATTAAATGATCATTTGATTATTTACCGAAACAAAAGTTCGTAATATAAAGAGATTTCTGACGACAGGGTTACTTATTGTCTCCTGTTACTGCCAACCGTAAACCGACTATGTCGCTGTT
Organism: Locusta migratoria; assembly: GCA_026315105.1. Taxonomy (NCBI): domain Eukaryota; kingdom Metazoa; phylum Arthropoda; class Insecta; order Orthoptera; family Acrididae; genus Locusta; species Locusta migratoria. The sequence goes on from CM048746.1 coordinate 223,766,697, forward strand.
GGTAGCGATTTAATGTGCGTTTAATGCGGATTGTCGTCTAAATAGTATTATGCTTCAGTATCATCTTTTTAATCTACTTTTTATTCTATCTTCTCGCATTTTCTGCAGAAAGCTATAAGAATGTTCCTTAAGAACTACCCTTAATGTTCTTCTGAAGTTATTGGTAAGGTACGGTTATTTTTCACTGTGTATGTCCACGATATACCCTCCATAGTTTTGAAGATTGTTATAGAAACCATTCGGTATGCTCATTAGTTGCTGATAAACGTAAAATTTGGACCTTTTCTCACATCTAAGTAAATTCTTAACAACGAAGGTGGAAAAAAAATGTTTCTTATCTTCATTTCCCATGGGACGAAAAAGTGACCAGCCATGAAAACGATTCCGGAGACATATAACAACGAGGATTTGTGTCACGAGGAAAGTAAAAGCACGCGTCCTATATTTAGCGAGCCCATTCACCGCTTGGATGTTTACGCTTCCAGCGTGATATCCGCCTCGTGAGGAAGTCGTCTGAATCAGCGGCGGTCTGTCCGTGGCAGCAGGTGTACCGTCACTGGCGCAAGTGACGCCAAAGAGGCGCGGCCCAGTATTTCTGTCACCACTGACACGTCAGACACGGGCTGTTTGCAGGGTCTGCTAGCTATTTATAGCTACACACACTTCTGTTTACCACGAAAGCCTTATAATCTAAGTGACTCCCTCCAACGGAGGTAAACTATCCTTTCTTTTCTCAGCTGGTCATCTTGGGATTTATGGTGTCTGCGTAACATAGTTTTGATTTGTTCCTGTCTTAGTTGCTCATCTAGCATGACTACCAACCTTGTCATAGTAAAAATTTTTAAAACACATCAAGACTATGAAGTTGTTTTTGGTTCAGAAAAATTTTCAATCGACGCTGTAGCCCAGAGTGTCATCAAACCGTGGATAAAAGAGACAGCAGACTTTTTTGACGAAAATATATGGAAACTCATTCCTCGGATCACAAGGCCATTATGTGAAAATAATACGTGTTTAACGTACATTTGTCAAGTTGTAATTTTTTCTTTTCTGTTTTTAAACAAATGGATAACCTTAATTTCTGGTCATGCCTCGTTCTTACTATTTCAGTAATGCAGCACATTAGGCATAAGACTAATCAAGGTTAGGTATAATTCCTCTAAAAATATCTTTGTGATAGTAAGCCCTGCTGGCATTTAATTAAAAAAAAAAGGATCTTGGCTTTACATCCCTATTATCTACGTCAAAGGATACACTGTTTGCGCAGCGGGAAACTTCATAGCGCCCGGTTACCGTCTCCTACACTTTGCTTGGTTTCTTTTCTAAATTTTGCGAAATCAGTTGACATAAACTTTTTCTGGGTGTTGTATCGGGCCATCTTGGAGACATGGCTATTAGTGAAACAGCCATTATTTCTGCCCAAAATACAGAGTAACATAAACGAGGTGATATTTAAAAGTGCAAAAAATTGTCATGCAACAGTCTTCATCATCTTACATGTCACCTTAAAGATGACAAATGCTCGCAGCCTGCTGACTTTTTAGAAAGCCAGTTGAAGCAGCAGTCAGAAAGATGCATATACGTCAGCCAGACCAGATGGCTACTTTAGCTGCCTTATCACCGCGGGAGAGGAGCAGTTAACTGGTGTACAATGGACGGTCTCTGGAGCTTCCAGCTATAAACGTCTTAACGACAGACATTAATCTTCCGGCAACTGGCAATGAAAATGGAGAGGCCATCCATAGCTTCCACAAGCAAAATTAAGTGTATTCGTCGTAGCAAGCAATGCAGTGTAGTTCATATTTTGAATTTTTTTCTTTTTCATGAAGAAAAAACCATAGCTTCATCATCTATATTTACATCTACATTAGTACTCTGAAAATGAGACGTGCCTGAGAGATCGAACCACTTTCAAATTTCTATACAATTCATGAATACCGCGCGGGAAGAAACGTCCAGCTATCTCCGTTCCAGCTCTTATCTGTCTTGTTTTGTTTTGATGATCATTTCTCCCTTTGTAGGTGATTGTCAATAACGTATTTTCGCAGGAGGAAATTGATGATCAAAATTTCGTAAGCAGATCTCGACGCAATAAAAATCACTGTTCTAATGATTCTCACAGCAATTCCCGTATACAAATTCTGACAATAAAGTTCGTTGAATAGGCCTGTAACATTAACGGAGATGAACTATGATCTGCAGTTACTTTACTGTCCTTCCAAATAGTCACCTCCAACAACTATGCACCGCTGACCTCTGCGGTACATGTCCTGGAAGCTTTGCACGCAGTCTTTGGTGTTCAGAAGCCTCATCAGGAATGTCGTCAAATTTCTCTTTTCAAAGCCAGTTTGAGTCGAGAGAATAGGAAGAAGTTCGGAGACCAGCGAGTATGGTTGCACCACCCCTTTTGAGCCAGGAACCGTTGGACGATATTGGCTGTGTTTGGGTGAATGTTCTAGAACAAAAAAACAGGAACCCTGTTGTGGGTACTGCGTTCGTACTTTGCGTAGGCGTTGCATGAAAAAAGTGAAAACTTCAGCGTAGCTTGCTGCATTCAACGTCGTTCCCTCAGGCGGAAATTTCTTAAGGTAAATGCCTTGACTAACGAAAAGATGGTGAATATCGTTTTGATGCGTGAGTTTTTTTTTTGGCTCTAACCGATAAGGTGATACCGGATAACTCCATTCCATGCTTGCCGTTTCGTTTCAGGGTCGAACAGGAGACAGCAGGTTTCATATTCACTGACAATACGTTTCAAGAAATTGTGTATCGCATCCACGGTTTCGACAAAATCCTGTGAAGTCCGTAAACGTGGCTGCTTTTGGACCGTCAGTGATGTTACGCAAGACAACACGTTTTCCTCTTCCCTAACGTTTGGATAAGGATTTACGCGCGGATTCACGGCCAATCTGCTGTTCATCTGCTTGCTCACAGTTAAGGCTCTGTCAAACAGAGAGCGGGCAGTTCGCGCGGGCACAGTGTTGCACTCTGCCTTACCGCCTCAGTCAAACAGGAAGCAGGCGCCCGCACTGCCCGCCGCGTCTAGCGGGCAGGCTGTGGTTTTCTACAGAGACCGCGGCGGGCAAACGGCGGCAGTGTGGCGGAAAACAGACAAACTGTTTGTTTTGGTGCGTCTACATCTATCTATCTACATAGATACTCTGCAAATCACATTAAAGTGCCTGGCAGAGGGTTCATTAACCACTTTCATAACTTTTCTCTACCGTTCCATTCTCTAATAGCGCGCGGGAAGAAAGAACACCTAAATCGTTCCGTTTTCGATCTGATTTCTCTTATTTTATTGGGATGGTCATGTCTCCCTAAGTAGGTGGGTGCTAGCAAAATATTTTCACGTTCAGAACTGAAAGTCGGTGATTGAAACTTCGCAAACAGATCACGCCGCAGTGAATAACGTCTTTCTTTTAATGATTTCCACCCCAGTTCTTGCAACATTTCCGTGACGCTTTCCCCCCGTAAGGTGATAAAACGAGCTGCCCTTCTCTGAACCTTCTCAATGTCTTCCGTCAGTCCCACCTGGTGAGGGTCCCACAAGGGGCAACAGTACTCCAGGAGAGGACGCACAAGTGTGATGTAGGCAGTCTTTTTGGTGGAGCTGGTGCATCTTCGAAGCGTTCTTCCGATGAAACGTAATCTTTGATTCGCCTTCCCCACAATATTTTCTATGTGTTCTCTCCAGTCAAAGTTGTTCGTAATTGTAACTCCTAGGTATTTTGTAGAATCTACGACCTTAAGGTTTGACTGATTTATCGCGTAATTAAAGTTCATCGGATTTCTTTTAGTGGTCATGTGTATTACTTCACACTTTTCTTTATTTAGTGTCAATTGCCAATTTTCGCACCATGCAGAAATTTTGTCTAAGTCGCTTTGCAGTTGCTTTTGATCCTCAATTGACTTCACTAACCGATAAACGACAGCATCATCGGCGAACAGTCTAAGGGAGCTATTCAGATTGTCTCCTAAATCGTTTATAAACACGAGGAAGAGTAGGGGACCTATAACGCTTCCCTGTGGAACGCCAGATATCACTTCTCTTTTACTCGATGACTTACCGTCAATTACAACGAACTGTGTTCTTTCTGATAGGAAATGGTGAATCCAATCGCACAGTTGGGGAGATATTCCAAAAGCACGCAATTTCATAAGAAGCCGCTTGTGGGGTACAGTGTCAAAAGCCTTCCTGAAATCCAGAAATATGGAATCGATTTGAGATCCCTTGTCGATGACACTTAACACTTCATGCGAATAAAGGGCAAGCTGTGTTTCTGCGTCCAAAGCCATTCCTCTGTCATACGTGACTCAGAATACAAGGATGAGTCTAAGAAGACAGACAGTTGGAAGGAGATATGCAGAAGTCTGAATTAAACAGGCATTAATTTATTTTTCGTAATTACAAACGAATGTATACTTACTAGTCTAATCCAAACTATTACATGAAAATGAATTAAGCGAAATATTCAAAATTACAGTACATTTCTGGTTGTGTTGTGCCAAATACAGTTAAAAACGTAAGAAAAACTATGTGGTTGGAAAAACATCAACGCAGATGGTGCAGAAGGTAATTGTTGGCTGCCAACTATACATACAACTTGATGCCAATACCTTGGTATTGGATATTGAGAAAATACGCATAAATTGGTTTCTGTTTTAGTCTTAGCGTATTCGAAAATGTATTAGCCTGTAGGTTATCAATCTGCTCCTCTTCTTCAGTAGGCACGTATCTTGCATTGCATTGCGCATTGCTGCGGAGGAAATTATTAGACAGCACGTTGCTTCCAAATCTTTATTTACAGCATCGGTTTGTAAGTCTATTGGCCCTAAAAAGACACGCCATTTTTCAACAAGAATTTCCACTACATTCCGTCTCTTGCAGAGGCATTTATTGTAAATGGCTTTTTGAGGATCTTCCAAGGCTGCAGCTTTAGGAAAGGGACATATTAAATAAATCTGCAATTTAAACCATGACCTACTAACACGCGAGGCACACGAGTGCTTGTATCCTGCAATGGCTTTCGAGGCAGAATATTTTCTCCTTGTGTAAATCAGTGGAGAAATATTTTATTTTAAAAAATAACACTGTCACTGTGTCTGCTCTAGCTGCCAACAGCAAAACCACAAAGATGTCATCCTTATCATCAACTCCAAACGAGACAACTGATTTTTTTTATAACAATAATAACTTGAGCCACTCTTTTCTTAGACATTTTATCCGTACATGCTCTTTCTATGTAGCTGCCAATGTAGTTAGCGAGACATTCAAAAATAATTGAAAAAACTGTCCTCACACAATCAAAGCTCTTTGCAAAGACGATGAAATTCACCATATTCTTCTCGTTTCATATTAACTTCATGAACTTTATTTTCTTCGCTTCTTTGAAGCAAGCAAAATGAGAAGTAGAAATTCATCCTCATCTCAACTACTGCTCATATTTATACGCTCCGCGGCTTGACACACACTAAAAGCGCCATTCAACAAGCGGAACGCCGAGCACTGCCCGCGCCGTGTCTGACTGCTGCGGAACGCGGCGGGCAACAGCGCGGGCTGCCCGCGCGGGCTGCCTGCTCTCTGTTTGACGGAGCCTTTAATCGACGATCGTTAGTCACCGACAGCGATCGCTGGTCGTTCGTTACGGGAATTGTATAGGTACAGAAATGGTTCCACTCCATACTGGTGGCTGGAACAGCAACTGGTTATGAATTTATCTGAGAAGTCAGTCTCAGTTGCAAAATTTTCTTTATTTCACTGACACATTTGGCCCTTTTGAGGCATCATCATCAGATTATCAGAAGTCAAAAACCACTAATGATGTGGTGCATACTACATATATGTACCAGAACTGTAACAGTTATTAAAGCCGGCTGTGGTAGCCGAGGAGACTTAGGCGCTTCAGCCACGGTCTGCACGGCCACTACGGTCGGGGGTTCGAATCCCCCCTCGGGCATGGATATTTGTGCCATCCTTAGTCTTAGCTAGTTCGTAAGTAGTTTGTAAGCTTAGCGACTGATGACCCCGTAGTTAAGTCCCATAAGTTCTACAAACATTTGAACATTTTTGAACGTAGGCAAATGTAAAGCGATATAGCAAGCTGCTAAAAACGAATGCGCGACATCACGACACAAATGGAGTGACTTACGTTAGGCGAAACCAAACACATGTTGCGCACAACACTGAGTGGACAGATGGAATGCGGCCGGTGATGGTTTCCGACCTCGTTGCGGGCCAAAACAGACGTAAAGCTATCCGCGCAAATGATTTAGTGACCATCATTGTGGACAAGTGGCGTTGTTCACCGATGTGGTTAAGAGCACCAATGACATAATTGTAAGATCATAGGCTATGATAATTCGTGCAGATAAGGGCAATACCTCGGTAGTTCTGTACAAAGAAGACTACATAGCAAAAACGTTGTCTTTTTTGGAAGAACACATTAGAAAAATATACATCGACCCAACCGAGGCATACGCGAAAGAGTTAAAGGCATGTCTTGAAGCCAGCTCCAGCCCTGATACCGCCAGTAAGATGAAGATCCACAAGACTGGCTATCCGATACGCCCAGTTTCTAAAGGAAACCCCGGGGAACCTATTTGTAAATATTTATTGCACTACAAAATTTTGCGTTCAAAGAAAATTTTTCTATTCAGAACAGGAAAGAGCTAGTTGATCTTTTGAGTGACAAAACTTTCCCAGCCTATAGCATTCTGTTATCTCTTGATATCAAAAACGTTTATACAATTATCCCGATCAATGAGACTATTACACTCATTGAAAGCAGCATCGGCTCACAGCAGATGAGATTACCGAAATCATTACGCTTTTCCAATTAATAAAATCATATAACTATTTCTCATTTAATAATGAGCATTATAAACAGCACAAGGGCTTGGCAATGGTTAGTTGCTTGGCGGGCTTCATTGCCGATATTTTGGTGAACCACTTAAAAACAGGCTACCTTATAGTCGCAAAGATAGATCCAAACAAATTGCTTTTTATGGGCGCTACGTAGGTTACATATTTATAATCTTCATCGGTACCATAGACGAGGTCTCGGCGCTATTGGAAGATTTTAATTTAGTTCACCCCAGATGATCTTCATGCATGAAATTATGGATCAAACTCTTTATTATCTACAGGATGTCCCACTCAACTGTTTCACCCCAGATATCTCTGAAACTACAAGAGATATTGAAAAACCACTTTCATGGTCATGAATGTATTGCAGGGGTTTATGAAAGTAGGTGACGATTCTCCGAAAGGACCATCCTTCCACACAGATAGCCTCAATTTGAGCCCCTTCCAACTCGCTCACTTCGCCACTGAGGCTTGGCACCTGTTTGTTTCACACGTTGATATCACACTGATCCTAATGGATATAAATATTCCTGATTAAAGGATATACGCAGATGGCTCACTGGCAGCTATGTCAAAACGCTGTTAGTGGGCGATGTTGAAACCGTTATCACTGCATTTAACATCCCCCATGTAGCATGCCGTCGATATCACATCAAAATTAACGTCTTCTTCCCAGGTGTCCACATTTTTTCTTCAGCAGTGTAGTACTGTTGCATTTTATAAGTGTTATACCAATAAAACGCATTTTTTGGATCGTATGCCCCACTATATATTCTACGTTTTCGTTCCAGTTTATGTCTGTCATAACAGAAATTCTTAGATATTTAGTATAATTTACAACCTTCACAGTTCCTTGACTTAACCTTTAAACGAACTTTACTGCAACCGTTTTAATACTGTTTGAGTGACCAATTTTCTGTAGTTAGTTTTGACATTGTGATGAAGTTACTTGATGGTAAATGAACGCATCTTTTGCAAATCAACTTAAGATGACAATTTAAAAACAAGTAAACAAATTGCAACAGTTTCTTACTACTTATCGATTATCTGCTGCAAAAATGGAACTAAGCACTTCAAATTGTTAATTAGTTCATTAAGAAAATTATTTAATTTTTTATCTGTTCTCATTTAGGACACTCGGACTTTTGAACACTAGGATATGACCCTGATTAGGTAAGTGATAGGGATAAACCAAGGTTATCACAAATTTTTGGTTCAATTCAATAATTATTGACACTAATCACTACTTTTTGTCTGACCCATTCGCGCTACAATTCTAAAAGTACATATCCTTGTAAAATATCCCGTGCTGCGGACGAGCAGTTGCGTGATTGCACAACTAGAGGCGAATCGGCGTCAATCGTGGCTCTTGCTGTGCGGCACTGTATTCTCTTCTTGGCGATGAATAAATTTACATTGTGCCCATAATTCCATGCCACGATATAATAGTCAACCAGCATCCGAGGCTAATTTTTGGAAACTCTCGATACAATTCCAAGCCTCCGCTTTGCTGCCTCGCTTACGTCTCTCCACTCACTGGCGGTCTACACTCGACTCTCTCGTTAAGCCACACTGTGCGTGTTCCTGCCTCTTTCTCACGCGCCAAAACTTGGCGCTTTCCACGTCAGCAACGGAGAAGTACCAATAGTTTTACATTACACATCTCTTATTACATGCCCTGCATTTGGACCAGACTACAATCTTTTTACATTTATAACAATAAATATTACTATCAAAATACTATACAATCAAGATACACAAAAATAATATTTTAACTCTACAAGTACTCGAAATAAACTAACATACATACCACATTTCACAAAAATAATTAAAGATGGATACCTAAAATTTTATTATCGATTGCAACAAAACAATCATTTGGTAAATAGTTTGAAAAAAATATTGTGTGTATACATTAATGTTACACATTCTTCAATACGTTGTTCTCTTCGAGGTAATTCGTAGTGTTCGAATACAGTATATGTTCCACAAACGTGCTGCAAATCGTAAATAAGCTTGTGATTTAATGAATTACTCCTTCTTGAATATCAGTGTGAGCTGCGTAACTTTCAAGTCTTCGAGTACTGATACTTCGTTGAATTAATTGGATGAATACAATCACCACGGCGGAGTGGCCGAGCGCATTGAGGCGCTATGCTACGATGCCCGAGGCCGCTCCCCGTCGGGGGTTCGAATACTCTTTCGGCATGGGTGTTTGTACTGTCTTTAGTATAAGTCAGTTGAAAAGTAGGTTGTAAGTTTACAGACTATGACCCCGCCGTTAAGTCCCATAAGCTTAACAAACATTTTTGTGAATACAATCTCGTTAGTAGGATGATCATTGAAAGATACATTTTAGTTTAGGGATGTCACGGAACAATTGTCAATTAATTAATTTATTGCATAGCGAACATCGGACGACATTTATTCTGTAAATGTAATAGAGCAGATACCAGACGCTGTTTTAAGTAAAAGGTTGCTGCGCATGCGTCTGCACTTATTTTACATAGCTCACACGGAACAATACGATTAACCCGGATTGTTAGCGGTGGGTGTTTTCCCGCTCGTTTTGTTCCGTGCTGAAACCCACAGCGAGAGTGACGTCCTGGAAACTTTCTGCAGTCAGGCCGCATGGGTTTCTGTCTTGCATTTAAATTACTGAATTGCTTACCTGGGGTGTGAATGAGCGTACCTTCCACTCTGTGGGAGCATTACCGTTAAAGGCTTAACGGTGACACTACGGGGGACTTTTGGCGAAGATTCGCCGAATTAAAAACAGTGCCTCGCGGAAAGTTTCGAAATGTTGGAAAGTACGACAATGGCTGACTTCGATTTTCTCTTTGGAATTGTTACTGGTTTGTTCTCCTTAAACTGTCTTCGTTTACAATGAACAGGGCACTCTCAGAAAATCTATCACGCAAATGTTTTTAGAATACAATCGGTAGTTTCATCGTAAATAGTGTATGGTACTTATGTATACTGTTACTCTAGCAGGCTAAATAAGAACCGTACATGGCTGACGATTACAATATTGACTACGAGACTTTGTTATAAAATTATACGCGTTCAAGAAAACGTGAAGTTTACTACTTTTAATTAATCGAATAACGAACTAGGAAATTAGAGACGGTTCACGCAAATACTAAAGACATATATATTTATATAAATAATGATAAAACATGAAGCAGAAAATTGACATGCAATACTAACGGTTGGATGAGTTAGTCGGAATCACATCTATGTTTGTTTAAATAAATACTAACGCTTCTAAGACGCTCTCAGCAGAAACTACCTGTCATGCATTCTTCACAAATAGTACAAGTTTCGTAATTACAAATTTCTTTCCAAAAATATTCATTTCCTAAGCGTGTCGGCATACCTGCTCCAGCTTGACAAATCTATACGATGCTCCCTATGAAAGCAAGAATGTAATAATCGCAGGTACGAGTTACGATTAAAGAGTACTGTTTGCTTAGGATGTTATCGTTTCCGTGCGTGGTACTGATTAGTGTTTCAGTATTGGTAAAGCCCTCGCTACCGGTTGTTGTTTTGTCGCTGGATATAATATCGATGTAATGGATATGTGTGTCCCGTCTGGTATAATTAGATGGGTAAATCTTATTTACTTTGGAGTAAGGGTACCATGTTGCTGAATTCAAGAAAACACTGTGGCTGTTTATCGGAGACTTGTTCACGTGAGCGATCGCTGCTTTTGATTAAAATATCAGCGCAGGAGGAAATATACTGTATCACTCAAAGGTATTTTGTACAAGTAATAAATTCTAGAATCAAATTGTTTACGAGAGTAAATGAAGGAACTTAACTACCAAGTCTTTATAATGTATGATTTATTTTCTTAAACATGTTATCCAATTGTATTCTTTGGATCAGTAATGAAACACACACACAAAAAAAGCGTAAGCTCTTAAGTATTTTGTAAACACTGAACAGAGGAAGAACTATCCAAAGAAAATTCAGCATTGGTCGTAAATTTGTTTATTTATTATTACAGAAGATCGATTTCGGCTACTGAATATCCATCTTCAATGCAACTTTCACAATCGACTAGAAACATTACTGATCTTTTAATCGATTGTGCAAATTGCACTGATGATGGCTATTCAGTAGAAGAAACGGATCTGCAACAATAAATAAACCAATTTAGGACCAATGTTGAATTTTCTTTCGATATTTTACATTTTACGGTTGTGGTGCACACTCCTCATAATGGAGTCTTCATTTCAGAAGAAAAACTGTAATGACATCTTGGTACAGTACTCGGTTGACCGGTCTTTTACGTGTTTTACTGCACCTTGACTGCATAAAATCCATGACATGGGTCAGTCTCGCCAAAAGTGCTTGCTCACACAATTCGATGTAGAAAGCGTCCTTGTAGGCGCAGTTTTGTAGGCGAAAACGTCTATATACCTTGCCTCAAAGAAGTTCAGTGGGATGATATTTTTACAGAGGAGTCTGCGCTCATATGGAACTCCCGGACAGATTACAACTGTTTGATGGATCGCGATTGGAACCACTGGCCTTCGCCTTTTGTGAGCCAGCGCTCTATGACTGAGCTACCCTGGCATGCTCACGGTCCGTCCCCACAGCTCTACGCACGGTTTTAATCTGCACACTCCACTGCAGAGTGAAAATTTCATTCTGGAAACATCCCTTAGGCTGTGGATACACCGTATCACCAAAATAACCTTTTTTTCAGGCGTACAACTAACGCAGTGGAACTTCTGTGCAGTTTGCAAGGTAGGAGGCGAGGTATTGGCAGGAGTAAAGCTGTGAAGGCGGCCTGTCAGGCGTGCCTTAGTAGCTTAGCCGGCAAAGCGCTCGCCAAGAAACGCGCAAGTGTGCCCCGTATCGCTTTCATGTTGCAGATCCTCAATCACTGAAAGACGAATGGCCTGTTCCATCTTCCATGAGATATCGCATGGTCTGTTAACATTTAATCATCGGCCTACTCATTACCCCATGAATTTTTACGTGAGGAACTGTCCGGGATGGGTACTTCGGTTACATTCCGTCATTTTTTTTTTTTTTTTTTTTTTTTTTTTTTTTTTTTTCTGGCTATCGAATGTACTGTATACCTTATGAATAGACTAAACTAGCTTTCATCACTCCATACAATCTTTTATCAGATGTAAGTGGTTCATCCTTTTATATAGTGTGTCCTTGTGTTCGTGTGGACATGTTGCATACAAATTTACTGTTTTCTCCAAGCTTTATGAAATTTTGCGCAGTTACCTTCAATCCATGAGGACGGTCGCCGTAAGTGTATGGATCACGTACAACACATAGTTCAGGAGATATGACGTCATAAACAATGAGATGAGCGAAAAACTGCTGCATCATGCGACAATTTTTCATATTTCCTACTAAACCACTGGACCGATTTCAACGAAATTTGGTACATATATTCCTTACCTCGAGGTAACAATTGCTGTATGTATAAGAGCTACACATAACACATGGTTGAGGAGATATAATGTTATAGCCAACAGGAGTCGTACAAATTCGTCACATCAAGCGACAAGACTTTACTCATACATTATATAAGAATAAGGGACTTGCAAAAAACAGTAATAAACAATTCCGAACCTTCATTATACTTTTTGTCGCTGACAATCTCATCAAAATGATGAAAGGAAATAAGTTTCTCGCTTTCTACTTTTCCGCTGTTCACGGAGTAAAACTACTAAACGCGGTATGACGTTCAATTTATAATTTCTACCCTATAAATTGTACAAGTAGGTCATTTTACAGACAGTACACACACACATAACTGAAAGCACCTGCAATTTGTATCACCGCACGACACATAACAACACATAGTTCATGAGATATGAGGACATAAACGTTAACGTTAACGGAAAACCGCCCCACCAAGTATCAGTTTTTAATATATCACATCTTTACTACCAACCATATTCGATACAGATTTTACCGACAAACAGTACTTATACAAATGAATATATGCCTGAAAAATTGTAGAAATGAACAACATGGCATCATATTTTGGGGTAATTCATCATTGAATAAAAAAGTATTCATTGCACAAAAGCGTGTTATCAGAATAATTGCTGGAGCCCACACACGATCATCCTGCAGACATCTATTTAAGGATTTCGGTATCCTCACAGTAACTTCACAGTATATATATATATTCACTTATGAAATTTGTTGTTGATAATCCAAGCCAGTTCAAAAGTCATAGCAGTGTGCACAGCTATAACACCAGGAGAAAGGTTGATCTTCACTATGTAGGGCTAAATCTGACTTTGGCACAGAAAAGGGTAAATTACGCTGCCACAAAAGTCTCAGCATCAGAAGGCTGACAGTCAACTAATATTTAAAAATTAATTAAAAGAATTTCTGAATGACAACTCCGTCTATTCATTGGATGAGGTTTTAGATATAAATTAGTATAAAAATTGTGACATGTAATATTTTGTGGCACTTCAGTCAGTCACGGTCTGCACGGCCACTACGGTCGGGGGTTCGAATCCCCCTTCGGGCATGGATATTTGTGCCGTCCTTAGAATAAGGTAGTTGATAAGTAGTTTGTAAGTTTAGGGAGTGATGACCCCGTAGTTAAGTCCCATAAGCTTAACAAACATTTATTTTATTATAATATTTTGTGAAACGTAACATCTTGTACAGACACCCTTCATTAACCTGACACGTTCCACATCATTAATCTAATCTAATAATTCAACAAATATGAGATCAAATATTGGTCTCTTTCACATCATGCACCACGTTAACACATTTACGTATTTACTACTAAGACACTCCTGTATTCCAATCAGTTTAAGGAAATTCCTCAAAAATGACAGTGCTGTTAATAAATCTGAGCTGTGAGGCGCATACGGCTACAGGCGAAAGCAATAGACTTGTACAGAGCTACAAGAAAAGGAAGAAAACGAAACAGTTCACATCCAACTAGTACCCATTATTTCCTGTAGATCTATCGTTTAAGAGACTGCAGTTTCCAGTGAGACTTACATTTTCTATTATGATTAATAATTCACAGGGCAATCTGTTAAATACTGCAGAATAGATCTGACTTTCCATGTTTCTGATTTTGATAACTTTATGTCGTTTCCTCAGCGGTGGGATCACCAAAGTAATTTCTTCATATTAGATCCTGGTCAAGTAACAAGAAATATTGTTACCTGCCAGTAGTCAGAAAGTTATATGACACCACGGCGCGAAATTCGTCCAAAATTCCGACAGATACGATGTCTTGAGTATGTACGACAGAGGATCACGGGGTCAACAACGATGTGAATGGTGGTAGCTGTAGAAATCATGATATATCTACAAGTATTTGCATTGTTATCTTTGTTTTGGTACATAGTTAGAAAGTATTTGTTTTGCCGCGCGGGAATAGCCGCGCGGTCTAAGGTGCCATGTCACGAATTGCACAGCCGCTCCCGTCGGAGGATCGAATCTTCCATCTGGCATGTGTGTGTGTGTGTGTGTGTGTGTGTGTGTGTGCGCGCGCGCGCGCGCGCGCGCGTGCGTGCGTGCGTGCGTGTGTGTGTGTGTGTGTGTGTGTGTGTGTGTGTGTGTGTGTGTGTGTGTCTCTCTCTCTCTGTGTGTGTGTGTGTGTGCGTGTGTGTTGTTCATAGCATAAGTTAATTTAAGTACTATGTAAGTCAAGAGACCAACGCCCTCAGCAGTTTGGTCCCATAACATCTGAACATTAAACGTTTGTTTCCAGACCATATCTATGTAAATAAGAAAACCTGGCATGTTTGAAAGGTCATCACCTGGCACCGGTTTGATCAATTTGCTTGAGTTGTTCGTTGTTGTGTTTGTTAATGTCAAGTCAAGGTTTGTATGAAAGAAAAATTTTGGAAAATTAATGCAAAAGTTGGAAGTTAAGATGAATTCCATCAAGTATTAAATATGACCAATTAAGAACGCTCGCTAGAGTTGGTTGATCTTGTCCTTGTTGAGTTCGTAATCGTGGATGGTAATGGTACGTAAAAAAATTACAAAAATTGCCTTCATTATGACAGTACTGCTGTCACACGCTTTTCATAACAGAAATAATGTTTGTAAGACGCTACATACTTTTTCAATATATACTACATAAAATACATATGTAATACATTAATTCGAATCGTTGTTACCAAATAACCGTTGTTACCCACTATCTCGAAAAGTTCCTGACAGCAAATTTTTACACGACACTCTAATGAACGTTCGGAATAAACAATTAGGACGTTAGCAACACTGGTCGAAGAAGTTAGGGGAGGTGACATATCTGGGTTTTGAAGTATTGTAATCGTGAACTAGAATGGTTCGACAACCTTCTATCGGTTCCTCGGAGTGGAAACGAGATAGTGGTAATAACAGTTGCTGCAGATGTGGTGCGTGTTGACTTGTGTTTAAGTTCAAATGTTTGTTAAGCTTATGGGACTTAACTGCGGGGTCATCAGTCCGTAACTTACAAAATACTTATGAACTAGCTTATGCTAAAGACAACACAAACATCCGTGCCTGACGGAGGATTCGAACTTCCTACGCGGGAGGCCGCGCGATCCGCAACGTGGCGCTCCAGACCGCTCGACTACTTCCGCGCGGCTTTCGTGTACTCTACCAAAAGAATTACACAAGCATTTAGGTTCAGATAGTGTAGTGATTAGGTAGATCAATGCAACAACGTAATTTTCTCGAAGCTATTTCATGGGGGCCATATTGGGGTTGCATTTTCCAGGACCTGCTCGCGATTTCAGAGAGCAGGAACCGTTAGGGGGAAGCAAGGCCAGGGTTATCCACGGGTAGCAACAGCAAGAGATGGCCGTCGTCTCCTGTTAACAGCCGTCGAGACAGGCGGCTGAATGAAACGTATCCTGCAGGCAGCAATAGGACGCGCAATATTAACACAGTGCGAAACCGCCTTGGGGAAAGTGACCTCTACACACGGAGGCCTGTGGTGTGTGTTGTATTAAAATCACTACATCGTTTAGCCTACAGAAACAGGGTGTAGGAACGTCAGGATTGGAGTCGTAACGAATGGAGACGGGTTCTGTTCAAAGACAAGATTTTCTCTTCGTTTCCTCATCTGGAAAGAAACAAGTCGGGATAATCCTGCTTATGTGGAAGAAAAATCATCATATGATGAATCGTGTGGGCAGGAGTCAGTATTGGCGGACGTACGGACCTCTATGTCGTCCAGAATGGCGCTTTCACTGCTCAGAGGTATAGAGGCGAGAGCCTTCGACCTTTTGTTGTGCTCTAAGTTAGTGCCAGAAGAGATGGATTCCTTCTGGAGGACGATAACGCTCATCCACGCAAAGCTGCACTAGTGATCAACATGTTCGAAACTGAGGAAATTGAACGAATGGCCAGCTTGTTCACTTGACGTAAACCCGATTGAGCATGTCTGGGATGCACTTGGCAGCCGCGCAGTGTTGGATATTGCACTCATGGAAGAATGGCCAAATATCTCTCATACCGTCTATGCCACGCAAGTGTGTTACTGTACCGGCTGCCCGAAGTGATCACACACTATAGTAGAGGGCAACGAAAGTTATTTTTTTATTAATATAATAGCCCAATGGTGCCTCGCTCTAAGTAAACGCCATGTAAACCTCAAGTAAGGAGTTGAGACATCAAGATATTGTGCAGTATCAAACAAAAAATTACAATTGTGACCAATATATGAATAAAATATGTTACCATATGTGTACAGTCGGACTCGGTGATCTTCGGGTAAAGTGCTCGACTGGAAACCGAAGGGTCGCGGGTTAGAAACCCGGTCGGATCTCGGATTTTTTTCAGTCTGCACTTTAACCCGTCCTTCACCTCTCAACGATGTGAGGAGTCGCCAGAAACGACACGTGGTTTGGATTCCACGTTAAGCTGTAGGTCCCCTTTCCCCAGTTGGATAACTGGAGTAGGCTAGAGACACGCAAATCGTCAAAGTGGCGTCCAATTGAAAGACTTGCACCAGGTCAGTGAGCCACACGAAATTATTATTATTATTATTATGTCTCTCTTGATAGTTTTGAGAAGTGTATTGTTGTAAATAAATATAGACGTATATGTAACAAATTTGAGAAAGTTGTAATTAAATAGGTAAACAGTTTTTTGGAACGACTTACATAGGTTTCGATAACATGAATGTTATGTTGTGCAGAAGGATATTTTGGACCTCGTTACATGTTGGTCTCATAGTTGTTCAAATTCGGGCAACCGGCTGTTATCGTATGGGATATAACAATGATGAAAATCAGAAACCACGGTCTTATGTTGCTGTCAAAAATCTACAGTAAAATACACTGGCGTAATCTGAGAAATGTGTAGTAAATATTAGTGTTCAAGTGTTATCGTAACAAACTTTCACATGCAACTGGTTTGCTGATTAATTTTAACCTTTTACAGTCGTGGCTGAGCTGCAGCGATGTTTAATATTTTTATAATGTAATACAATATCGAGAAAGGTTACCAAAAATCTCGAAAAGATCTTGACAAATTTACTTCATATTTTTACATGATACTCTACTGAACAATTAGACGGAGATGCTCATAGGAGGGTGGAGGATGGAGTAGGTCAGAGAGCGGGGAGGGGAGTGAACAGGCAGGCATGGTTTTAGATCTCCGGGATGCGGCGGTAGAAAGAGGTGGATCGTGGCTAGCAAGGATGTCGACAAAGTCTGCAAAGTGATTAGGGCACGTCCACTTTCATTACAGATAACAGAATACTCAACTTTTATGTACTTGTGGTTGTACAATTCTGATGACACAGTTCTGTTATGCTTCACTTCTATATCAGTCAAGAGTAGTGTTCCGGCTTGAGTTAATGACGACTGCTGGCTCGCTTCTAGATTGTAGCACTCCTAGCTCTGCTTCGTACTGACTGCTATACTGACTGGCACTGACTTCTACTGACTGCCGTGTTTGTGGTGCGCCGGGATATCTTGGCGAGCCCCTGTCTTCCTACTGGCCGGCGCACGAAGCAAGGCAGCGAGGTAACGAGACTTGAGGGCCCCCGACGGTCGCATCTTCCTCTAGTGGCGCCGCGATTTGCGTACACCGCCGGCGTTCTGGCGAAAAGCAGCGGCATAACACATGGTGGCATGTGTGTGCGAAAGGGGGAGGGGAGTATCAAGCAATTTAAGATATGTATGCAATTCCTATATACAAATGTCATTCAGTAATTAAAGCAACAAATTAGTATGGAGAAAAACCCGTTTATTTTTACAAAACTTTTTCTACTTTTTCAACATTATGCCCTTGAACGTTAATGCACGTGTTCCAACAGGCTACAGCCGTTTTTATTCCGGCTGCAAAGAACTCTTTATCTTGATGTTTGAGACAATGTCCTACAAACTTTTTCACGCCCTTGTTGTCCTGCAAACCATGTAATGTCTTGTTCAGTGGACCAAATTTTGTTGAGGAACATCTCACCTTCTCTGTCATTACCTTTCTTCAGTTCTGTGCCCACTATCCACCGTTTTTTCCTTGTATAGCCGCGTCAATTCTCATCTTGCACATGATTTGCGGTACTTCAGTTTATAGTTTTCAAAATGAAAAGCCAAGATCGCACATTAATAATTTATTAAATGACGACCGGTTTCGGTGCACTGTGTCACCATCATCTGGTCACATACGTGTTATAAGCTGGTCATCTTGATAAAAAAATGGGTATAAAATAACAAGTGCAATATTGCACTTAGTCATTATATAAAATTACACAAGTTAAAAACATGACAGCTTACAAAAGCTGTCATATGTGGCCAGATGATGGTGACGCAGTTCACCGAAACAGATCGTCATTTAATAAATTATTAATGTGCGATCTTGGCTTTTCATTTTGAAAACTATAAAAACGATCAGATCGCCTCCAAACCCGACTATGTCAGGTAATCTTTGTACTTCAGTTTGTTACAGATAACGTTATGAACTGTACCAGCACTAATTTTAACCATATCAACTACCATTTCCACAGTCACATGGCGGTCGGCGTGAATGATGTCCTCTATTCGTCTTTCAAGTGAGGGAGTTGAAACTGCAACTGCTCGTCCAAAACAGCGTTCTTCTGTCACAGAGTCACGACCAAATAATACAACGAAATGTTAAAATCTTTTAATGTCCAACTGGCACTGAAAATGACCGATGTCTGAAAATTATATAATAACTGTATAGTTATAAATTAAATTAGAGTCAACTTTTAAAAACTTGGTACTTCCTTTTATGAGTACTTAGGAAAAAAATTACATTTTTTTAAAATGCAAGTGACACAGTTGTGAAAGTTTGGTATGATGTATGGTATACCTACGTAATTTAAACAACCTTCACCATAAGGAAGAAACTTTCAAGCGGACTCGCCTTCTTGAAATGTATTTTTGAGGTTACAAACAAAACAATGTTGATACACGATCTGATCAGGGCTCATCCCAGTGAAGTTTACTTAAAGCTATATAAGCACTACACTATCCCTACCAATAGTTTTTCTGCATAACAGTTTGTCTCTTTAATTATTGAATGACCCTCATATATTACACAATTCCGAACCGCTGCCGGGTTTGATACTTCTGACATATCTTCATCACTGTACAGAGTAATCAAAAGTTGAGTAAATATTATTATTATTATTACCAGCATTATTATAATAAATAAAATTAGATTAACATTAATTTTGAGAATTAATGTAGTTAAGGAAAAATGATAACCTCTCTAGAACTAAAGATAACAAAGATCAGCGACGTACAACAGAGGTCTCTAACATTATGCGTGATATTCGATTCGATAGCTTTGAATAAGCAAGATGACAAAAGTCCTTTTATATGTTTTGTTGTTGTTACTATTACATATTTCCAGGAATAACAAATATAAAATGAAAGATTTAATTTCTATGAGACTAAAATTATTTTAGGACAGGTATAGTTCGTTTCCTAACGCTTGTAAATAATAGTACTTACGTTCGAATATTACAAGACTACAAACTACTAATTCAGCCATATTTTATGTTAGAGTTTTCGGTGCTTTTTGTCCTTGCTATATTACTCTTAACATTTACATTAATCTGGATGTATGGAATGTTCAGTGCAAGTTAGAGACGTCAACTTTCTATAACATAGCCAGTTAAAAGGTTTACCTCACCACTTTTGTGCTGAGGAAGACTACGTCTGCTTCCAGGAGCTCAGCAGTTCATTTAAGTATTCAGGCCGCGAAGTTGGCGGAACGCCGCCAGGGCCGTGTAGTGTTATTCCAGCTATTGTGAACCTCGCCAGAAGGTTGCGTCGGGGGCCACTGGATCGATTTCTCGACCTCCGGAAGAAACAGGGATTTACGCGACCAGTCTCTTACTGAGCGGAATACATTACCTGTACAGCAACACCTAGGAAATTATACGTCTGTTGCCACACCCTACTAGGAAAATTTTTATTTTAGTCTAATTTGCTAGACTTTCAAATTTGCTAACAAAAGTACGGAATATGTTGAAAAAGTGCTGTAACAAGGAATAAAGAGTAGATTTACATCACAAATTTTTAAATAATTGGGAAAAGTGGTTTTGCTGGCGTGCAGAATTTACGAGACGAAGAGAAGCCATTGGGCATTGGAAAGAAAACCACAAAGTAAAGACCTCATCTCAGAAAATAACTGACACTTTCTGATGTTTACAGCTTTCCCTGCGTACAGTTATTTCCATAAAATCTCGGGCGAACTGCCGGATGTCCGTAACTTCTTGCGACGATAGCTCGGCGCAGAGTCTTCTGGCCATCTTCAGCTGAGTACCGCCGAAGTACTGGCGAAGACGCACTGAGCTGTGCTATTTATGCCCAATTCAGCCGACATTGCGCATGCGCGTACTTAGCGTGCGCGTTCACTACAACTACGTACGCTGCTCAGAGCGCCCTCCATGGTGGAGGCTTGCCGCTTCGATATCAGTTCGATTATCATTGTCATTGTCATTGTCATTCGCCGACTACGAAGTTTTTCAATTACAGGATTCCATGCAGCATTTATTTGGAAACGGCTGTCTCGATTGATAAGATTCTCACGGTCAAACAGTCTTATATCCACAGCTTCATTAATAATTGAGCTCCAAAAGTTTGATGTGTGGGTCACAATTTTCGTTTCATTGTAGTTCATTGAATGACCTGTGGAAATTCAATGTTCGGCGATTGCGGATTTGGTGGGTTGGAGTAGCCGAGTATGACGCTGGTGTTCCACAATGCGCTCCTGCACAGTGCGCGTCGTCTGCCCTATATATGACTTGCTGCACTCGCACGGAATCCTGTAAACACCTGCTTTACGCAGCTCCAGATCGTCTTTGACACTACAGCGATGAAATTTTAGGAGGGCAAAAGATGACTCTTACTTTACACTTCACCTGCGATGAAATATTCCCAATATATGGGAGATAAGCAGTCGATTTAAAAGCCTCTTCTTCTTCCTTGTTCTGTCATTTGGAGGTGTGCAACGCTCGATTTACTTGCTTCCTTGTAAATCCATTCTTTAAGAATACTATCTGCAGGTATTCCAATTCCGTGTGAAGGCTGTCGGCATCAGAGATGGTATGGACTCGATGGATTAAACTCTTGAGGACGCCCATTGTTTGTGCCGGATGGTGGCAACTAGTAGCTTGCGGTGAAATTTCCGATTTTCATACATCTTTATGTCTAGTCAACTATGACGCTCTTTGTCATGACCGAGTATCGATAAAACACGAATGCTTTGCTTGGTTACCAATGACTGTAGGTTATGGGTTTGATTCCAGAACCAGAAAATGATAGTTCGTTATATCATTGCAAGTTAAAAATTGTCTACAAGTATTTGTTCAATCAAGCTGCAGAGAAATTTTTCGTGATAAGTAGTTAATATTGAAGTTTTAGTAGAGCGTTTGCTATTTTTAATCGAGATTTTTATTATATGGTTAGGTGAACAACCGCTAATACAGAACCGCTCGCCACAGGAACGACGTGTTGCAGGTGTGAGAAATCGATTGAGAGAGCAAAAGTACTTAGAATTGTTATAGATCTTTAGAAATTCCTACACTGCCGTGAAATCTGTTGTTGATGATAATATTAAATGTTGTCTGTTTTGTGGCATAGATTTTGTTTTATGTAACTCTACTGTGGTAATACTTCTGATATTTCTGTTATTGTAATAATGTGGAGTTTCCTTGTAATTGCAATATGTTGGTGTTAATTTACCGCTGGAATGATTGGCATGAAGATCAGTTTTCTCTAGTGGATCCATTTTGAATAGTTGAACGGCTATACCGAGAAGCGATTAGATTACCCGCAAGACACGTACGACATTTCGGTTGCATACACATAAGGCGGAACACAATTCAGGTCGTTCGGGTATTTTTGCGTATGATGGCATTTCCAAAGCTATTTTCGGCAAAAAAGTTGAGTGGGTCACCCTATATACAATCATGCATACATAGGCCTTTGTGATAAGTGCAGATTATTAGTCAACTTTGTTAAAAGCTACAGCGATACCCCGAATTATCCACTAGACTTTCCACATTTTTTGCTATCAACTCCTTTCTCCGGTCAGGTGGAAACATTGTCCTGCTATATACACTAAATTTGCCACACACATGCCGGACCTTGCTATACCTACGTCGTCAATGTAAAGGAATATATTTAAATTCAATATACTGTGGATCTTTCTGATAGTTACTATAACGTATTAAAGTCTGCAAGATGTACATCTGCTATTAGGTGAGTTATGATGAAATATGTATTTAGCTCGGAGTTTCAAATGTTCAAATGTTTGTATAGCAAATGGGACTTAACTACGGGGTCATCAGTCCCTAAACTTACAAACTACTTATGAACTAACTAAGACTAAGGACGGCACAAATATCCATGCCCGAGGGGGAATTCGAACCCCCGACCGTAGTGGCCGTGTAGACCGTGACTGGAGCGCCTCAGTCCCCTCGGCCACCGTGGCCGGCTCGGAGTTTCTGGCACTATCTGTGTTCATTATTTGGTTATCTGTACGTTTACTTGATTTCCATCACATTATGACGAGTGCATTGACTCTGACTGGGTTCTGATCCTTCCTCTGCTTACATATGTTCCATTCTCTTCCATATCATCTGCTGAATCTGTTGAGAGAGCAGGATCTACTCGTTCCAGTTCATCACCATTTGTGCAGATCAGTCTTCGCTTTTGTGTAGGAGTTTCTGGTACTTTATCCACCTTATCCTCTGAGGTGTCCGCCGGTATTGTAACCGACTCAAAAAAAATTCAGTGAGTCAGTGTCGAACACTGACAAAATTCAAAGAATTGAAAGAATCTCACAATAAAAATGAAAAGAAGTGGGTTTGCTCAAGAAAAATCAGAACAGACATTTCCATGTTTGTGGGGAAAGGTGAAGTTAATAGAATAGAATTTGAAAGAGAGAAGTAATGAAAGTGCTCCCAGATTCCTCTACATAGTGTGGGCTCGCTTCCACAACTACATCACTGGTCGCGTCGGCCTAGTTGGTATCTGAAACCGTCGCCTCCGACATGACCTGAGATTCCGCAGTTGACATTTCTAACATGTTTCGGGATTTGTGTCGCGAGTGGCTTTCGCCGGATGTTCTCGGCGAGCTAACCTCACGTATGACGTCAGCAGTGTTGACATCGATAGGGGTTTTACGCTCTCACCAGGTTGTAATTGAGCAATTCGCCTTTGCACATATTCTGCTCGGATTTGACCTGCAGAGTTACATCTTGCGCAAGTCTTGCGCTACCTATCGTAAATTGCAATTGCGTGCTATCCACTAGAAGTGATCTACGATAGCATGTGCATTTTAAGTCTAGTTTTAGTTCTAGAACGCTATTCAACACAGGAAACATTGTGCAGTAGACCAACGTTCTACAGAATTATTTAGAACTTTTCCATGTGGTGCAAACGTGACATTGTGTTTTTCCTCAGTTGGTGCATGAAAGAGCAATTCGAAAATCCGTATGGCTCGAATGCCGATTCCAGTACGTCAAACAGTTAATGCATCTACGTTTTCATCACAGAGTTAAACATTAGTATTCATCCAACAAATTCGCCAATTTTCTTCTCAAAACTCTTCATCTCTCAACTCGTCAATCTCGACATATGTTTTCCAATAATCGCTTCAACTCTGAGTACTTCTTTTAGGAAATCTTTTACTTCGATAAAGGTTGGTAGTGTACAGGTATAATTGAAAGTAAATCTCATCCCTCCCCATTAGTGATCATCTATTTACAAAAGCATTCTACTCGCTAGAAATACATAGAGGAATACAGTTGCATGCCAGCAACTTACCCGCGGATGTAAACACTCGTACCCACAGCCAAGAGTACAACAGGTTGGCATTACCCCGGGGAGTTACAATGAGAACTATCTTATGTGATATAACGAACTTTAAGAAAAGTAGGGGCTATTTCATGAAGAAATTAACCATTTTATCGAAGATGGCCCGCAATACGAAGATACAATTATTCATTCCGTAATTCGTTGGCTGGGAACAAGAAAAAGTGTAGTTTATCAATTGGTACCCGCCTAGTAACATGTGGGCGTTAAGACAAGATATCAGGTGGGGGCATGTTGACATTGTTTACTTGGATTCGTTGATCAAATCTTCCACAGCAACACTGAGTTTTAGTATCTAAATTTTCTTGTATTCAGACTCAACCCATACAATTAAGACGCAAAAATTGTAACAGGTATAGTAAAAGTATTATCAAGTAGTGGGGATTCCTTTTCCGAGGAGGAATAAAATACTATTAGGGACTATGGCATATTAGGGTGCAATTTAATAAACAAGAAAGATCGATAGTCAGGCAGAAAATATTAATACATTTTATACAGGCTGTGAGAGAGGTAATACTTTGTGACGTCATAACAGAGGAAATATACATAATAATAATAATGAAACTTCACAGGAAGTTCACAGGAAGTTTGGAAAGTAGGAGGCGAGGTACTGATTGAATTGAGGTTGTGGGGCGGAGTCGTGAGTCGTGTCGGGGTAGCTCAGTGGTAGAGCGCTTGCCCGCGAAAGGCAAAGGTCGCAGTTCGAGTTCCAGTTCCGACACACAGTTTTAATCTGCGAGGAAGTTTCATATCAGCGCACACTCAGCTGCAGAGGGAAAGTTTCATTCTGGAATAATAACAATAATAATAATAAAAAAAAGAGCGCATACTGTTTTCTTGGGCTTCCCACACAATGAACGCTGACGTTTTATGCAACGAAGAAAGGTTTTCTTGCCTTTCTTCCTGGACCTAATGTAGGAGACTCCTTTTCGTCCTTTTGGTTTGAATGAAAGTAAAGAGGTGGTCGTCAGGCGTCACTTCTAATGTAGCCTGACTGGAGGTACTGAAAAAAAAGTTTAGCAGCAGGATAATGACTTCCCTGCATTCCGAAACAAGGGGGTTAGAATACAGGGAGACGCCCTTATGCTGAAAAAGTGAAGCCTGTCTCCACCATTTTGCTAAGTTTTGGAGAAGTGTTCGTATTGTAGAGCTAATGTTTTATGTCACTTAAAACAGAAATATAACTTTCGACGATCTTGCCGTGATGTACAACGTGTTAAAAGAGTGCAAATAAGCCGTTAAAAAGTAAGTTTTCAAATATATTGCTATGACTATTTATTAATATTTATTCAAGAAATTATATTGTTTGGAAGTACGTACTTTGCAGTAACTGTCACTTCAATGCATTAACAGTAAGAAAGTCGACTTAACGCATTGTTTTAACGGAGAAAAAGCATTCCAAAACTGACCAAGATGGCGGACAGGCTTCAACTGACATATATAATCGTCATAGATAATGCCATTTCCCTTCATTCTAACCTCCCTGTTCCGAAACACGCTAGGGAAGAAGCCGACACCAACGTGGTACAAAGAAGCTGGCTCGCCTTTGATGTCATCGCGGCAGGAAACATGTTGAATAAAGAGCTAAAGTCAAGTGCTATGGAATTTGAAAGTAAGCTGCAGAGTTCATTTTGTTATCAGGAATAGTATTCCGAAGAGATTTTAAAAATTCCTTAATTTGATTTCTTTTTTAAGGAAAGGAAGCACTATTTCTGCAACGTCTGTGAATATTGATTTCAATGCAGTCTCATATCGCCATTCCTGATAAAGTACCTTAAAGTTTTACGGACGTCTTAAGGATTTTTATTTCTAGTGCAGGATGTGCTATTCTTTTCACAGTCCGAAGATAGTCTTGAAAGTACCAGAACTGATCTTCATGAAAAAGTGTACAGTTTATAGAATGATACATCCATTCTATCCGAAATACAAAAGGACACTGCAGTCAATTAAGTAATCCGCAAGGCTTAGGCACCCAAAAGCGTTTACTTCGCTTCTTAAAATAAAGTCTTGTTTTCAAGCCATAAATTTGTGACACTACATTTTCTTCAGTGAATTGTGAGCAATGGGTCATTGTACCATTAATTTAGTTCGCTGCGAAGGAAGTTGAAATCGATATTGCAAGAATTTTTCAGTATTAAGTTAAATATTTAAAAGAGGGTTTGTGCATGAAACCCATACTCCCATGTTATCAAACAGTGTGCCCAAGATGAGGTAGTCAATTTTTATTTGGTGATTAGTAAGGGCATGATACAACTTTAACCTCAGTTTTCAAAATATTAATTGGAATTTGGATGGTACTACAAATTACCTGTTTAAATATATCTGTAATTGTAAATTCTCCTTTTACTTCGAAAATATCAAACTAATGATTGTCAAAGTTGAAGTGAATTACGTTTACATTTTTATGAAAAATTATGGATTAGCAGTTCCGAGTATCTTTCACAAAAAACTATTTTATAACATTTCACATCGTTATAACAACTGCTCTGTCTTTGTCTTTATATCTCAGCTTAAACTAAACGTTCGAAAATTTAACGCTATATTTTTCTTTGTTCCAGTAGGAAAAATGAATGGGACAAAGTTCAAAGTGTTATAGCGCAAATCTCCTAAAGGAAAAGGTAATGAAGTGTCAGAAAATGTAGTTTCCGGGGGAAAGAAGCTTCTCAAAATACACTAAAGTACACTGACGACCATCTTTGACCTTGATTCGTTTTGTGGTTTCTTTTATCTTGATTCCGTGGTTGCATCCTGAATAGAAATTTCAGCTCTAGAAACACGATAAAGGCTAATTTAGTTCAAATGTTCAAATGTTTGTAAATCTACCGGACCAAACTGCGTGGTCATCAGTCCGTAACTTACAAACTACTTAAACCTAGGTAAACTAACCTAAGGACAACACACACACCCATGCCCCAGGGAGGACTCGAACCTCCACGGTGAGCAACCGCGCGCTCCGCAGCGAGACGCTTTAGACCGCTCGGATACTCCACCGCGGCGCTAATTTAGTCAAGAGCGGTAGAGTGAATGCAACAACCCCGACGCCCGTATGTTGTAACAATTTTAGTCTGTCTCTCTTTCAATCATTAAAATCAATTAAAGCATCATCTGTTGCAAGTTTTAAAAGTGCGGCAACGTTTTCGAAGAAGTGCATGCGCATAATCATACGGAGTTTGATTTTTATCATGAACACATTTCCGTAGTTGGTCTTAATTTCCCGGTAACCCAAATTTGAGGCTGATCAATAACAAGAATTCAAGAATGCACTTCTGTCGTTGTAGCAACTGTAATTCCACAAACAGTTGCTTAAAAGGGGCTAGTGTGTAAAACATCTAAAAACAAGGAGATTTTTTCATGATGTCCAATACGATCTCAAAATTGAAAGTTTAAGAGAATCTTAAGACCTCTTTGTCATTATCTTTTACCACTGAATTAAACAAAATCGACAAATACAATTCTTGTGTAAATTGCGCAAATCCCTCCTCGAATATTTCATCAATATGATTATGAGTATTTGAGACAAAATAAAATTCGGAATTTTCATAGTTTACGTGTTAAGGTGTTTACATATAGGATATGACTGGTCTTACGATCCATGCGACTGACGATCGTTCGAAGGACCAAGCGGCTCTGGCTTAGGCTGTTAAAACACCGTAGGTGTCCAGTTGGTTTTGGCTCCTTCAACCACGTGATGCTCCAAAATAAACAAAATTTATCTTACTTAATTTTTACAAGATGAAACTTAAATCTTTAACGCCTATCCCTCGCAGTAGGCTGCCTCTAATTTATATGTTTGGAATGTTTATCATTACCAACTATTAAGTTATTGTTATACAATTGACATTGTAAATACTTCAGCTTTATTAATAACAATTTTTATAAGGAGAGAAAAATGCAGATTCTTTGTACACTTATTGATACATGTATATAGTTTCTGGCACACTTGTTTACATATGTGTAAATGCTTGCCGCGGCGGCGTGGCCGAGCGTATTGAGGCGCTATGCTTCGATACGAGAGGCCATTCCCCGTCGGGGGTTCGAATTGCCCCTCGGGCATGGATGTTTGTGCTGTCTTTAATATAAGCTAACCAGTTTATAAGTATGAAACTTGCGTACCGGAACCGGGACTCGAATCTGGTACCTTTGCCTTTCGCGGGCAAGGTACTGGGAGAATTGAAGTAGTGTGGGGGAGCCGTGAATCGTGTCGAGGTAGCTCAGTGGTAGAGCCCTTGCCCGCGAAAGGCAAGAGTCCTAGGATCGAGTCCCGGTTCCGGCACGCAATTTTAATCTGCCAGGAAGTTTCATATCAGCGCACACTCCGCTGCGGAGTGAAAGTTTCATTCCAGTTTATAAGTAGTTTGTGAGTTTAGGGACTGATGACCCTGTAGTTAAGTCCCATAAGCTTTACAAACATTTGAACATTTTATAAATGCTTAAAACAATGGCACTCTGAATACAAATATTTAAATATTGATTAAATACGCACTCAGTTTACCGGTACTTTTTACCACTCGAAACAATGTGGGATAATATTATTCTTATTTTCATTAGTATATGTCCATAGGATTGTTACATATAATTTAACTGTTACAGTTTCTCAAAGTACAAGTTTGGAAAGTGGCTTTCCATGCACTCTTCAACTGTGGAAAATTCACGCTTTTTAAGCCACGTTTCCAGAACTTTTTTGTAAACTCATTGAAGGGAGTGAAGGACGCAGTTTTTAGAAATTTGTTGAAGATATATCCGACTGATGTGTTGATAGCTCTTAAGTACCAGAAACGATCTGGAATTTCGGAGCTTTACCCTCTGGCTGTTCCTCATGTAGTATAGTGAATATTATTTCTTAGTCTAAGTTTGCCACTCCCATGAACCACAGACATTGCCGAGATGGGGTGGCTTGCGTGCCTCAACGATACAGATAGCCGTACCGTAGGTGCAACCACAGCGGAGGGGTATCTGTGGAGAGGTCAGACAAACGTGTGGTTCCTGAAGAGGGGCAACAGCCTTTTCAGTAGTTACAGGGGCAACAGACTAGATGATTGACTGAACTGACCTTGTAACATCAGCTAATGTGACTTTGCCACACAGTTACTGCGAACGGTTGAAAGCAAGGGGAAACTACAGCCGTTATTTCTCCCGTTGACATGCAGCTCTACTGTATGAACATATGATGAAGGCATCCTCTCGGGTAAAATATTTCGGAGGTAAAATAGTCCCCCATTCGGATCTCCGGGCGGGGACTACTCAGGAGGATGTGATCATCAGGAGAGACAGTACTGGCATTCTACGGGTCGGAGCGTGGAATGTTAGATCCCTTAATCGAGTAGGAAAATTAGAAAATTTAAAAAGGGAAATGGATAGGTTGAAGTTAGATATAGTGGGGATTAGTGAAGTTCGGTGACAGGATGAACAGGATTTCTGGTCAAGTGAGTAAAGGATTATAAATACAAAATCAATTGGGGGTATCATAGGAGTAGGATTGATAATGAATAAGAAAATAGGAATGCGGGTAAACTACTATGACCAGCACAGTGATCGCATTATCATTGTCAAGATAGATACGAAGCCAACACCGACAACAGTAGTACAGGTTTATATGCCAACTAGCTCTGCGATATGAGGAAATGGAAGAAATATATGAGGAGCTAAAGGAAATTATTCAGACAATTAAGGGAAAGGAAAACTTAATTATTATGGGAGACTGGAATTCGGTAGTAGGACAAGGAAGGGAAGATAAAAAAGTTCAAATGTGCAAATGTTTGTATAGTCTATGGCACTTAACTATGGGGTCATCAGTCCCTAAACTTACAAACTACTTATGAACTACTTACGAACTAGGACGGCACAAATATCCATGCCCGAGGGGGGATTTGAACCCCCGACCGTAGTGGCCGTGCAGACCGTGACTGGAGCGCCTTAGTCCCCTCGGCCACCGCGGCCGGAAAGGGAAGATAGTAGGTGAATATGGTCTGGGCAAAAGGAATGAAAGAGGAAGCCCACTGGTAGAATTTTGCACAGAACATAAGCCAGGAGACACCGGGAGATACCAGATAGATTTTATAATGGTAAGACATAGATTTCGGAACCAGGTTTTAAACTGTAAGACATGCCCAGGGGCAGATATAGACTCTGACCATAACTTGTTGGTTATGAACTGTAGGCTGAAACTGAAGAAACTACAAAAAGGTAGGAAAATAAGGAGATGGGACCTGGATAAATTGAAGGAACCTGGGGTTCTTAAGAATTTCAGAGGGAGTTTTAGACAACAATTGACAGAAGCAGGCGAAAATAAAACAGTAGAGGAGGAATGGGTAAAATTGAGAGATGAAATAGTTAAGGTAGCAGAGGACAAAATAGGTAGGAAGGCAAGACCTACAAAAAATCCTTGGATATCACAGGAGATACTAAATTTAATCGATGAAAGGAGAAAATAAATGCAGTAAATGAAACAGCAAAATGGAGTACAGACGACTAAGAAATGATATTGACAGGAAGTGCAAAATGGCTAAGCAGGAGTGGCTAGAAGGCAAATGCAAGGATGTAGAAGAATGTATAAATAGGGGAAAAATAGATACAGCCTACAGGAAAATAAAAGAAACATTTGGCGATAAGAAAAACAGCTCTATGAATATCAAGGACACTGAAGGAAAATCCAGTTCTCCGCAAAGAAGGGAAAGCTGAAAGGTGGAAAGAGTATATAGAGGGGCTCTACAAAGGAAATGAACTTCGAGACAATATTGTAGGAAGGGAAGAGGATGTAGATGAAGGTGAAATAGGAGATACCGTACTGAGAGAAGAAATTGCCAGAGCCCTGAAAGACCTAAGTCGAAACAAGGCCCCTGGAGTACATGACATTCCCTCAGAGC
Organism: Locusta migratoria; assembly: GCA_026315105.1. Lineage (NCBI taxonomy): Eukaryota > Metazoa > Arthropoda > Insecta > Orthoptera > Acrididae > Locusta > Locusta migratoria. Next base: position 223,797,749 of record CM048746.1, read on the forward strand.
TGCTGAAGTCTCTGGGAGAACCAGCCATGACAAACCTGTTTCACCTGGTGAGTAAGATGTATGAGACAGGCGAAGTACCCTCAGACTTTAAGAAAATTGTTATTATCCCCATTCCAAAGAATGGGGATAAAGAGGATCATTTACAACAGCAATGGTAGTAAAAACAGAATGTCTTCATGTGAGTGAATGTTTCGTACTGAATTACAAACTTAAATAAGCAATGAAGAATTTCATCACAACATAGAAACAACTTAAACGCCACGGAAGAGGCAACTGTGACTGTTTGGACATTTATACGGAATGAACTGCAAAAGGTTAACTAAACAGATTTTTAAATATCTTTGCTACAATAAGTGATCAGTAGCTAGGAAGAATTAAAAAAGGAAGAATACGAGTGAAAAACGAGCAACGAAAGAGAGTGTTTTAAGAAGGAAGTGTTAAAAACTGGTTTCCAGGGCAGGAGGGATAAGAAGGCAGGGTCTAAATGATATGAGGAGAGAGATAGTGGATAAACAGTGAAAAGATGAAAGAATACTGGAGGGAAAAAGCGAAGAATAAGAAGTACTGAAATTAATGCTTGCTCCTCATATGATCCAAACGGAAAAAGAAGAAAGCAGAGCAAAGGGCCAAGAACAGATCCCTGAGGTATTCCACTTTTAATTTTCGGCAGTCGTGATGTTTGGTTAGACTGGTTTGTACCGTTTTTATTGTAAGATATGCATAAGTCTTGGTGAGAATAAAGCAAGGTCTGACGCCGGATGTTGGTGGAAATAACGTTACCGGTATCAGAAGCTACATCAGCGCTGCCAGATATGATCGCTGAGCCTGTGTTGCACTCGCAGTACGAGTGTGGCGTGTCATTTCCGCAGTGCCGAGGACTCCCCACCTGCTTTAAATAATCGTAAATAATGGAGAAATGTTTCAAGAAACTGGTTTGTAAAACTGGATGTAAACAAAAGTACGTGAAATTGATAGAGTATATGGGATAAAGAGGATCATTTGCAACAGGTCTCTGTTTAAAAATTTTAAAATACAGCAATGGTAGTAAAAACAGAATGTCTTGATGTGAGTGAATGTTTCGTACTGAATTACAAACTTAAATAAGCAATAAAGAATTTCATCACAACATAGAAACAACTTAAACGCTAACGGAAGAGGCAACTGTGACTGTTTGGACATTTATACGGAATGAACTGCAAAAGGTTAACTAAACAGATTTTTAAATATCTTTGCTACAATAAGTGATCAGTAGCTAGGAAGAATTAAGAAAGGAAGAATATGAATGAAAAACGTGCAACGAAAGAGAGTGTTTTAAGAAGGAAGTGTTAAAAACTGGTTTCCAGGGCAGGAGGGATAAGAAGACAGGATCTAAATGATATGAGGAGACAGATAGTGGATAAACAGTGAAAAGATGAAAGAATACTGGAGGGGAAAAACGAAGAATAATAAGTATTGAAATTAATGCGAAAGAAGAAGAGCAAAGGGCCAAGAACAGATCCCTGAGGTATTCCACTTTTAATTTTCGGCAGTCGTGATGTTTGGTTAGACTGATTTGGGCCGTTTTTCTTCTGAAAGATGCATAAGTCTTAGTGCGGATAAAGCAAGGTGTGACGCCGGATGTTGGTGGGAATAACGTTGCCGGTATCAGAAGCTACATCAGCGCCGCCAGATATGATCGCCGAGCCGGTGTTGCACTCGCAGTACGAGTGTGGCGTGTCATTTCCGCAGCGCGGAGGACTCCCCGCCTGGGTGTGCCAACAGCTGGCGGGGGCGCGGGCGCGCGAGAAGCACACGGCGCGGTGCATCAGCGCCGCAGCGGCCGCGTGGCCGGGTTTCGCAACGCGCGGCCATGCCACACACGCTACGCTATGCGCCCGCCGGCGTTGCGCAACTGGATAGCTGTCGGCAGCGGAAGGTCGCGAACACTCGCACCGCCCTGCTATTTATAGCGCGCGGGGATCTCCCGGCGCGGCACAATATCTGCGCCTTACGGTCCTACGTCAACTGCTTTCTCTTGCAATTAATTTTTTTGGTCTCGTTTTATTACTGCTAATCAGTGACACAGTCGCCAGGCATGTATTGCGTGCGTAAGAGAGGTAAAGGTCGCCTGTCACCTACATCTTGTGGAAGAAACCTTGAGCGGAGATTAGGACGATCGTCAATAAACAGTGGCGGCGCTAGACGAGAACTGGGCGTCGGCGAACTCGTCTTTGCGAGGCCCCTTTCATTTTTCCAATAAGGAGGAAAACGTGAAATGAAATGAGCTGAATTATACACCAATAATCATTATACTATAATTTTACTAGTATAATATACAAGTATTATTGGAATAAAAAAATTACAATAAACAAACACAAATTGAAGTATAGAAACATTTCGGCTTTTTGCCTCACAGAATTTTTTTAAAGATCACATCTTAATTGATACTAGCCGCTATTTCGGCTTCAATTGATAGTATTGACAACGCAGATAGTCTTTCTTGGCTCATTGTGCTTCTCAAGTAAGTTTTTTAAAGATCACATCTTAATTGATACTAGCCGCTATTTCGGCTTCAATTGATAGTATTGACAACGCAGATAGTCTTTCTTGGCTCATTGTGCTTCTCAAGTAAGTCTTAATCAATTTTAACTTTCTGAAGCTTCTCTCGGCCGAAGCTGTACTGACTGTAACTGTGAGCATGATTCCGATTGTTATATAAACATTAGGATATACTTCTTCTAAATTGTTTTCTAAAATGTATTGATGAAGTTGTTTTGCAAGTATTTAACTGCTGCACTCATACAGAAATAAATACGGACAACTAAACAGCTGCCGGCCGGAAATGGCTGAGCGCACTAAGGCGTCATACCACAGTGAGCGAGATCTCGGCGAGGGTCGAATCTCACCCTTGAATACGGATGTTCGTTCTTGGGTTAAGCTAGTGTAACTTAGATGTAGGTCGTCGCTACATAACCTAGCAGTTGAAAAGCGCCGATAAACAACAAATATAAAAAAGCTAAAATTTTAACAATGTTTTGCGAGGCCCCCACAGGCGCGAGGCCGTCGGCGGTTGTCGACGTCGCCGACGCCAAGCGCCGCCACTGTCAGTAAATGCCATTCCGATTTAGACATACGGGGCTTGTTTTTCTTGTTCAGTACTGGAAGGATAGGCAGCAAACAACGAATTTGCTCATACTTACTTATAATGAGAGTTTTGTCGGTTCTTGATAGAATCCTGTCAGAACACAATATGTTTCCGTTTAAAATACGTGACAAATAGGGAAAAACCAGCTAACTCTGCCCCATTCCGTCTCCCTCACCAAAAATTTTGGCATCTGCATCTACATGGATATTCTGCAAATCAAATTGAAGTGCATGGCAGAGGGTTCATCTCACCACTTTCATGATATTTCTCTGTAGTCCATTCTCTAGCAGCTCTCGGGAATAAGGAACACTTAAATATTTCTGTTTTCGATCTCATTTCCATTATTATTTTAAGGTCATCATGTTTCCCTATGTAGATGGGTGGTAACAACATATATTCGCATTCTGAAGAGAAAGTTGGTGAAACACATTTCGCAAATATCTCTCGTCGCAACGAATAACGCCTTTCTTTTAATGATTTCCACCCCAACACGTGCATCATTTCCGTAACACTCTCTCTCCTAAGTTGCGATAATACAAAACGAGCTTCCCGTCTGTGAATTTTCTCTAAATCATCCGTCAATCCCACCCGGTGTGGATCCTACAATGAGCAGCAATACTCCTAAATAGGACGCACAAGTGTAGTGTAGGCAGTTTCTTAAGTAGAACTGTTGCACCTTCTAAGGGTTCTGCCAACGAAACTCAGTCTTTGGTTCGCCTTCCCTACAACATTTTCTTTGTGTTCTTTCCAGTTTAAGTTGTTAGTAATTGTTACTCCTAGGTATTTAGAAGAATTGACGGTCTGTACGTATGAGTGATGTATCGTGTAAATGAAATTTAACGGATTTCTTTTAGTGGTCATTTGGATGACCTCACACTTGTGTTTATTAAGAGTCAATTGCCAATTTTTTCACCATGCTGATGTCTTATCTAAATCATTTTGCAGTCGCTTTTGATACCAACATATTCGCGCTCTTTCAACATAAAACAGGCTAGACCCTATTATTCGGTCTCTTACTGCAGTAAAGTCCCCCCTTACACAGCCAGTGTCAACATACGCCTCTCTCCCACTATTTCTCTCAATGGCTCTGTCTCCTGTCCCACAGTAATTCTCTGCATCCGCTTCTCTCGATCTTCCTTATCAGTGTCTTTACTACTTTCTTTGTCTGACTGCCACTGTCTACGTCCCATTTTATTTCTCTCAAATTGTCATCTCTCTTTCTTTCTCACAGTCACTATAGTCCCCATTTCCTCCTCTCTTCAAAATTGATAACTATTTTCTTTCTTATAAAAACAGTCTACAGCGCAAATCTGTTGTTTCATTATCGGTTAGTTTGACACAAAGTTGGGCCAACATTGGGTCGAAACTAACTGATAATGTTTCCAAACGGTTCTTTTCAGATGGTGGCGCACCATACATTAAGTGAGCAAATGACGCTTTAATAATTTATTCCATTTGATGTTGCACTATTTTTATAATATTTATGAGGTGTTAATGAAAGACGACAACCGTTCCAGCTTTCCGCCATTCTCAAGTTTACTTTTTTTACAGCATAATGTGTTGGAGTTCTTTTTCTTCTCGTTTTCGTGCTCATATATTTATAGGAGATTTATTTTGCAAGTTATTATTTGTAGTATTATTATCGTAGCACAGTTCACTTCAGTATTACGAAAATAACTTTCTGAGTAAATCTTCTAAAACTACAAGAGTAAGAAAAGCCGGCCGCGGTGGCCGAGGTGACTGAGGCGCTCCAGTCACGGTCAGCACGGCCACTACGGTCGGGGGTTCGAATCCCCCTCGGGCATGGATATTTGTGCCGTCCTAGTTCGTAAGTAGTTCATAAGTAGTTTGTAAGTTTAGGGACTGATGACTCCGCAGTTAAGTCCCATAAGCTTTACAAACATTTAACATTTTTTAACAGTAAGAAAACTTGACTTCAGAATGGCGAAAAGCCGAAACGGTCGTCGTCTTTAGTTAACACCTCATAAATAAAATAAAAAAGTGCAGCATGACATGGAATAAACTTTTAAAGTGTGATTAGATCATAACAAAATAACAAATTTGCGCTGTAGACTGTTTTTACATAAAAATATTTTTAAAAAATTATAAGAACGCTGTTAAAAAAAAGTTTCAAAAATTTAAAACTTAATACTGTAGTAAATAAATTCTGCAAGCAGCCACAAGATTTCTGTAAATCAATTTTTTACGCTTGACTTAAGTTTACATCTATTGCTTATGCACTGAACTTACTTAAGAGAAAGGTCTTCTTTATACATTACAGGAGAGATATATGTAGGCCTATATTTGTATCGCTCCATGTTGATCTGTGAGGTACACTAAATTCAAGATGGCGCCGTTTATCTACATCAGCTGATTTGATGCACCGAATAACGTCACACGTCATACTTCAGCGCAAATGCTCATTTTTAAATAAATACGTTTAATTTTACATTTGAAATCAGCTTCAAATGTCTAATGAAGAAACTTTTCACCAGTTAAATGCCATCTTCGTTGGTTGAAATTATAAAAGTTGTATGACATTTTGAAGGTACAGTTGGTTTATTAATTCTAGCTGATCATTCAGGATACAATCAGGTTTATTGTGAATGTCACTATATATTTCAATTTCTTCAAGCAAATTAATTTGTGCTCTTTTCTAGGTGTTTCGTCAATGTTTATCTTTGTGATTTTGTGTTGGGCCAAGTGAGCAGCAAAGGTTGGTTTATTTAACTTGTTGAGCCTGAGAGCATCTATGTGTTCACGGTGTGGTGTATTAAAACTCCTACCAGTTTGGCCAATGTAAAACTTGGGACACATTATACAATTTATAAAAGCCAGACCTATGATGTACTTGTTCCTTTAAACTTATTAATTATTTTATCTTTCATTTTATTAGTAGCGGAAAAAATAATTTTGATTTTTTGGCACGGAATAGGATTTCGATCTGCTATGTCACTTTACCAATGAATGGTATACAGACAAATTTTACAGAGTTTTAAGGAGATGATTTGCTAATGTGGTGACGATATGGACACAGACCTTTCTTTGCTACTGTATTTCTTTTTAATGCTATTGTGGAGTTTATTAATGATGTTAGAGCTGTAGCCATTAGCTTGAATGTTTTTATTTCTTTTTGTTTTTCTTTATTATGCAATGGGGATCTTTTCCATTCTGTTTATTGTTGCCATCTTATGTTGTTCAGGCTAACATGAAGAGATGTTGATTGAAAAATCAGCTGCAGTGGGTTTTGTGTATATTTTAAACTTATGTTTGCCACTGTGTTTTTTTTATTTGTTACATCCAAGAATTTTATGCTTTTTCAGTTTCATGCAAAACAGTAAATTTTATGATTGTTCAGTTTCTCCTGGCGTATTTGATAATCAAAATTTCCACGGGTGTACTGCCGGTCTATAGTGTCCAACGGGCACAATATTTCGGCGATCATACATGTCGCCAACATCAGATGAACTGACGGACTGAGCTCCTGGAAGCGCGCCGGCACGGAGATCCGCACGCTACGGCTGCTCGAAGGGAACTGATGGCGACATGTATGATCGCCGAAATATTGTGCCCGTTGGACACTATAGACCGGCAGCACACCCGTGGAAATTTTGATTAGTAAATTTTATGTTTGGGTTTATTTTGTTAAGTTCTATTGCAAACTGGTCAATTTCTTCCATGTTTCCAAACCAAAAATGGATTAAATAATAAATAAATTAAAAAAAAAAACTGTTAATCTTCACCGGTATGGAGGATCGATACCACTTCCTCCGCTCCCGGAAGCTTATGTATGGATTCCATGTTTCCTCCTCATTCCACTGTTTCCCTCTGTTTTGCTTGCAACCTCTACCCATTTATCTTTTTTTATTGTCACTGTCCCTTTCCACCATTGGTGTTCTCTTTTTCTCCTCCATTGGAACTGTCAGCCAAATAATAATAATAATAATAATAATAATAATAATAATAATAATAATAATAATAATATAAAAATAAAAACAAAAAATAAAGCGTGAACATGTTCACATACCAAAATTTTTGCTGAGTACGTCGTAAGGAGGACAAAGGTATTTTGCTTCCCACTTTTATGTCAAAAAGTAACATTTGCTCCTCTGACAGGAGCATTTATCGGTTATTATTTTCCATACTACAGCAGGTTCTGTTGTTTCTGGTAATCTGTATGGAAGGAAGGAACTAATATTAGATTTTAAGACTTGTCTACAACGTGGTCATTAGGGTCATTGGATTGTTCAGATAAGAATGCAACAGCAAATCGACGGGTCCTTTGAAAGGATCAATCCAGTAAATTGCCTGGTACAAAAATTTAGGTAAATCAGGGAAAACATAAATCTGGAAGGCCGGAGGTCGATTTGAACCTCCATTCTCCCGAATGTGATTCCATTGTAGATCTGCAAAGATTTCATTCCTTATATGCTTCGACATATTTACATACAAGACACTATTTATTGGCCCGGAAATCGCTAATTGGGGTTTGGCCGTCTTGTTGCCAGCGTCTTTTACCTGACGCCGCTTGGACGTCTTACGTGTCGATGACAATGAATGGTGACGAGGACAACACGCAGCAACCAGTCCGCGGCCGGGAATCGAACTCGGTTCCCTTGCGTGGTTGCAGCAAAGCTGTGAACTGAACTACGGAGGCAGACTAGGCTCCTGAGGTGTTTGGTCCCTTAGGTTTACAAACATTTCAATTTGAATTGCTATTGACAACAACGAACATAAATTGTAAATATTCCTCATAGATATCTTCGAATTTTCTTGACAGACTGTTTTGAAATTTTTATACAAAGTTGCACTGGAATACGTTCATGTTTTAAAATTATTGAGCTGACTGTTAAATGTTTTATGCAGAGTATATGAGTCCTGATGAATGGAAACCCGCACTAATAAGCATGTGAACGAAATCGATATCTGATTTGTTATTTTTATTAGAAAAACAAAAGGCATGCCTGACACTGCCGTGTTTTACTTATCTCAATGGTTATGAGATCTTATCCCCGAAACTGTGTCGTATACAGAACATAAATTTGAAGGCTACTGTACGCAAAATACTTTGCCTGAAATGAAAATTAGCACACCTTTTGAAAATTGTCCAATTCACTCAAGATTCGTTGTTGAAACAGTGGACATGGAGTACACGAAATGATTACGTTTTCACACAAGTAGCTCAAGCGATACTGCGATAACAGGTGGCGATCCATACTGATGCGCGCATACTAATACGTGCTGTAGCCTCCTAGGGCGCCAATGAAGCCGGTGATTCTGGCACCCATACGACCATACACATGGTGAACACTGTCTTGCGATACTTTACACCACGCTTGCTCTCAAAGAGCTGCGGAGAGTCGCGCGTGTCGCTTGTCATTTCCCACATTACCTGGATTTCGCTGGCCACAAAAGTTCTTCCCCATCCTGCAGAGCACGCTGAAGTTCATGCGCAGTGTGTGGACACACATTGTCATGTGGAAACAACTCATCACTTTCCGGTTGCAATAAAGGCAAAAGTACGGGACTTGTGACATTCTGCGCGTACCGCGCACTGCTCTGTGTTCCCTTCACAAACACCAAAGGTGAAAGAAATTTATAACTTACCGCTCCCCAGACCGGGCGAGTGTGTCTTACAAGGGAATGGTCAGACTTGTCATGTCGAAACCTGTGTTGCTAACATTGAAGGAAGTCTGTATGCAGACTGTCAGCTGCTGACATGACCTTGAAGTCTGTAAAAACTTTTATGAAGTATGACATTATTGTCGCATGGTTTCCGCGCTTGTACAACCCTTACCTTTTTCGCTACGTTATACCAACGCCATCTAGGGACAAGGTGGTGTTAGCTACGCGCTGCTCTCCTGCCACAGCAGCGAGAGAGCTGATTCGCCCAGTGAAAGCGATCGTACGATAATTGATAAATACGATAATAATAAATTCGTTGACAAATGTAGCTGATATCTAAAACATTCTTTCCAAATAGCTATGAAATAGACACAAATACATATACGGTTTAGAACACGTCAGACTTTTATTTTTTGTAATTACCGCAAAAATGCGAAATATTGATACAATGTTCGAAACAGGTTTTTTTGTGCACTAAGAACATACAAGCAAAGACGACATATGACAGCCCTGCGAATCACAGACGTTGTTAGACGTCCGTAGCAAAACTCGACCGGTGTTAGGAAGCAATCAGACATAATATCAGTATATTTCGAGGCGTGCCACGCATTTTTAATCACATTTTGAAAGCGTGGGGAGGAAAACTGATAATGTACGACTGATTGCAACTTGAGAATATTGTCATGGTGATAGACTGGAAACTCCAGTGATTTGTACACAATAATTTTCTCTGTTAGTTTTCTGTAAAATGCCTTCCAATGGCGGAAAAATTCTCTGTCCAACGGTTGAATTACGATCGTCGTCCCGAGTGGAATCTGAAGTATCTCTAATTCTTTGTCAGGGTGAGGTCGAAATACAGCTTTTAATGACTCAGAATTATGACCTGACCACGAATCTGGATGGAGAAGAGATTTGTTCCCGCAGAACGGAAGAAAAGCATGACGCCTGAAAAGTGTAACGTTATCATTTTCCATTTTTCCAGACTTCGATGCGTCTACCACAAGATTGTCTGCGTAGAACATTGTTTGTTTGATACGTGGTCCAAAACGTCCAGTTGGTTCTTGAAGACACACATATAGTTTAGGCAGCAGTGAACCATCCAGACTAATTATGGGCATTATAGTGTATGAATGGGTGAGTGTAGTCGTGGACTGCGCATTTGCCTCATTATGTTTTACCGCTTTGAATGACGTGTTCTTTTCGCACGAATTTCTTTTTGGAAACCTGACATCTGCATTGTAGACGTAAAATTCAATAAAACTGGCGATCTTATTTTTGCAGTCGTAAGAAAGGCTTCTATCATTTCCATTTGAGTCACTTCATTTTCCGACCTGTTTCCCGATACAAATTTTGTTATTTTTCGTGCCACAATTTTATGTGATCTTTTGAAGCGACTAATCCAATTTTGAGAAGCTGTAAATTCTTCAGTGCCTATCGCGTTGGCAATCTCTAACGCCCAATCACGCAAAGTTGTGTCGCTGACACTCAATGACTGTCGTCTGGCATCGGTAAATTGCTCAAAAAGTCGCGCATTTATCTTCGTCGCAATTTCCAGTCGACTCTTACTTCGTCCAGCGACTTTATGTAATTGCAGTTGCTGGTTTTGCCGTCGGAGATAATTGATGATGGTACGTGGCACTATCACTCGAAGAGTCTTCGTGTGTGTAACTTTCTTCCGTTCCTTCGCCGTCTGTAGATTCACAGTCTGAAATATTGAGTGTTTCAGTTGTTTCTAGCCACATGTCTGCGCTATTTACATGTTCGTCTAGAAGTTTAACTATCATGTCGCACATCACACGACCTTCACGCGTGTTTTCTTTTGAGTGCTTCTTTTGGCGTCTGTGGTATAATCGCCATGGCAAGCAGCAAAATATTTACCGGGTTTGCCGTCACCTGTGAGGGGAGCTTGAATGTTCACCGTAAAGTGGCTTGCGAGGTATAGATGTAGATGTACAGAATATCTTTCACATCTCCAACCAGTTTCAGGACGGTATGTTTCGAAATACGTACCAGAAATGAAAAGGAAGTGCATGCCACAGAAACGAATATTCGTTTCCCCTTTCCACCAAAACCGTGCAACGATACTCCTCTTTAGTGAACGCCGCGATAAGACGTCCGCATCTCCCGACTATGCGCACAACGCTCACCATAACAACAGTTCACGACTCGCCATTTCCAGGGGTGGCCAGACGTCACCGCAAGCGCCAAGCAGGAAAAACAGCCATTTTTGTGATTTTTTTTTTTTTTTTTTTTTTTTTTTTTTTTTTTTTTTTTGTTGACTTCCAGGTCATGTCAGCAGCTAACATTCTGCATACAGACTTCCTTCAATGTTAAATAAAAAAATTAATACGTGTTTCGGCATGACAAGTCTAACCATTCCCTTGTTAGGCGAATGCAATCTATGAGAAAGCGCTCGCCAGGTCTACATTTTACGCCAAATGTCCATTACCTGCGTCCAGGCAGAATCAGCTTTCATCGCTGAAGACGGCCCGGTCGAGCCACGCTCGTCTATGCCGTTGCGTGAGTAGCACACGGGCTGGAGGTGCGCGTGCCCGTCGTCCCTGTGCCAGTAACCGGCTGGCAGCAGTTCGTGTTGACACCTCTGGGCACACAAACCCTCTTACTTGTGCTGTGGTAGTTGAGCGACCTGCCGTTGCTGCCCTACAATACGACCATGTTGGCTGACGTCCAGAGCCTTCTCTACAAGTGTGAGAGTGTTCCGTGAGTACGATACAGCCCCGCATTAATAGCCGTCCGCTCCAGGGCGCCTTGTTCCGTAGTGCTCGGTCGTTCCTCTTTTGGGTCAACGCCACCTACACTGATAAGGCCTGTGCACTGCCAGTCAAGAGTAATGATAACACAAACAATTTGCCCTTGTCTGAGTTTGGGAATATGTGCATGTTCCACGGTGTATTTCAGAATCTTCTTAATGTTATTTATGCGATTCGCAGACAAATTTGTGTTGGTATAATTTATGAAGTATTTATGAAGTATTACGTGTGGGGCCTGGTGCGCTCAGGGTAAAGCGTACGAGTGTAAACCGAAGGGTCGCGTGTTCGATAATCGGTCGCATCTGCGTTTTAAACCAGCCTCCAGCCCTCAACGATGTGAGGAGTCATCAGAAATGACACGTGGTTCGGATTCCACGTTAAGCTGTAGGTCCCCTTTCTCCGGATGGATAACTGTGGTAGGCTAGTGACAAGCAAGTCGCGTAACTGGTGCTCAGTTCAAAGACTTGCACTAGGCCAAAGAGCCACACGCAATTATTATTATTAATTAGTAAGATATATTATCGACATTGGGATCGGACGATTCATATTAGGCATTATGTCTGGTACCAGCACAAATATGCATTGAGAATCGCGTAACACGAACACATTCTGGAACACATTGTGCAACGTGCCCATATTCCGAAACTCCAATGCTACGTAAGAGAAATAGTTTGCTTGTGTTATGACTACTACTGACAGACAACACACAAGCCTTATTAATGTAGGTGGCATTGTTTGTGTCCTCCCTCGGTGTGTGTGTGTGTGTGTGTGTGTGTGTGTGTGTGTGTGTGTGTGTGTGTGTGTGTGTGAGAGAGAGAGAGAGAGAGAGAGAGAGAGAGAGAGAGAGAGAGAGAGAGAGAGAGAGAGAGAGAGAGAGAGAGGCAGTGAATACCACAATCTTCCGAGAAGGAGGTTAAATTTGCAACTATCATCACGGCTTTTGATGACAATTCGCTAGAGAACATATACGATGATTATTGCATAACGTAATATGTATATTGCATAACTGCATTACGTATGACATCTACAGTTACATCTACATTGCTGTCTGGAGCATGATTGCAGAGTTTTGCATAAAAACGACACCCACCAGCACATTGAGATGTACGTAGAGATCCTGTAAGCAAACGTTCATACAAATATGTTTGTTCGAGCCCATGTACTTTCCTTGTTAGCAGTAAGACATTAATTCGTCAAGTTAGATGCGATAGTTCTTCAGCATGTACAGCAAAAATGTAATAAGAGATACGGTATTTTCATTTCATAAATTTGTGGAGGGTGACAGCATGTAATATTTTCGTAAAGCTTGAAATAAAATGTATATTTTGTTGCGGAGCACTAGATGGTACTAACCTTAAATAGTGGATTCATAATTTTTATTATTATTATTTTCCCGCGCGGTGGGATCTCTGCTTATTACGTTATGTCACCTGGACTATGACATCCTGTTCTGTTGGTTTTTCCACACGAACAATCGCGGGTATACGAAGAATAACTTACGAAAGATTCATTACAACCGAATGAATGGTGTAGGACTGCTTAGAGGACAAACATAGAAACATTCATTTTTATATGTAGAGAAGATGGAAGGACTAGACCAGATAGTTGTGAAACATTCTACAATATTTATTACTTTCCAACCGGTTTGAGGTATTACGCAATTATTGTATTATTTGTACTTACAAATCGTATAATCTGTTCTAGGCAGAATAAATTACTATGAACTGAAAGTTCTCACACATGATCAATCAATTCCGTTCGTCTTTGACAAGTCGCTTCTGTATGCACAGGAAAGAACTGTAACATATTTCGGTTCACTACTCCCCAGAGCTTGAGAAACCGCCTTTATAGTTCATTATCTATATTTACTCAAACTGAACTGGATTGTTTGATAAATGTAATCGACCTTTTCATGGGATCATGTTTGTTCGATGTTTGTCGAAGAGATCTTTCCTCGTTTTATTACAGTGCAGAGCTAATCATCTGACCGAATGCGCTGAACCATTGCGCCCGCTCACTCAGCTAGCAGCATAGCTACCTCTCTGCTTATGTAAGTGACAGCTCCTCTTCCTCATTTCTTGGAAAATATGCGTTTTCGGGAAAATACATGGTAATAAAAATGGGGAGTTAACAATTAACTATCGATTCAGCGAATATTGGTCGAACTTTAAGGGCAATTTTTCATCATCTGGAAGATAGAGATCTAAAATATCTCACAGTTCTTTATTTTTGTTCATAGACAAGCGACACCACGGTTGCACAGTGGTAGAGTGCCAGACTACAAATCAAAAGGTCGCGGGTTAGATTCCCGCTAGGTCCTAGGATTTTTATCTGTCACTTTCCACTTGTTTCACCTCTGGCAGTATTGCTCATGTGAAAAATAACGAGTATCACCGTGGTTCGGAACCCACGTTAAACTGTAGGTCCCCCTATAACTGACTGGGTAAGTCAGTTCGAAAGTCGGAGGAGGCGTACCACCTCCAAACAGGACCATGCCTAGTAAAGCACTGTGGTGTTCAAACCGATCTTCGGATTGTTGACTGCTTTACCTTAGACAAGAGACCTGTAAAAAATGAACGGGAGTGGTTCGCCATGTCTGAAGCCATTGCCTTGTAAGTCATACATGAGTTTCTCCCAGCGTATGCAATGTTAAAGAACGCACGGCAATAAAGCCGGGTGACGTCTTCGGCAACAGCTGATAATTTGACACGTTCTTACGTTGTCAATTTCAAGGCGCAACTTCAACGAGCAAAGGTTTTGCAAGGAAATATAAAATCTCTGTCCGCAGTTCGTATACCGAAACACAAGAGCCGCGGCGGAGCGGTCGAGCGCATTGAGGCACTATGCTGCGATGCGCGAGGCCGTTCCCCGTCGGGGGTTCTAATTCCCCCTCGGGCATGGATGTTTCTGCTGTCTTTAGTGTAAAGTAGTTCATAAGTAATTTGTAAGTTTAGGGTCTGATGACTCCGCAGTTAAGTCCCATAAGCTTCACAAATATATGAACATTTTTTCGAAACACAAGACAAAACACAGTCACACATACAGTCACACACACACACACACACACACACACACACACACACACACACACACACACACACTAGCTTAATCATAAACCAAAGAGGATCAGCGTCAGAAGATATCGATAGTGAATATTAGTTGGCCACGCGGAGTGGCCGCGTGGTCTAAGGCGTCATGCTACGAACTAAGCAGCCGTTCCCGCTGGAGTTTAGTGTCCTCCTTGGGCATAGGTATGTTTGTGTTTCCTCAGTGTATTACAGTTTGAATATTTTGTAAGTGTAGGACCGATGACTATAGCACTTTGGTCCAAAAGGGTTACAAACACACTAACGTGAACGAACATATGTGAATACGTCCACCTGTTCATAAGATCAGCTGCTACTTTAATGTTAACCACTTTCTTAAGAGCACTATCTCATTAACTGGAAGTGTATTCCAATTTTATTTCTTTGCCGGTGTTGTGCACACTGCTTCGGCTATTGCGACCGTGTGCAGCCCTTACAGTCAATACTACAGTGCTCACGGTTTCGATGTCTAGTCTTTGTATGTTTAGAAGGTCAAAAATGGTCAAATGTTTGTAAATTTATTGGACCAAACTGCGTGGTCATCAGTCCGTAGCTTACAAACTACTTAAACTAAGGTAAACTAACCTAAGGGCAACACACACACCCATGCCTCAGGGGGGACTCGAACCCCCGATGGCGAGCAACCGCGCTTCGCAGCGAGGAGCCTCAGACCGCTTGGCTACTCCACCGCGGTCCCTGTTTAGAAGGGATACGGTAGACACCACCTAATGGAATCATCCCTCAAAGAACCATAAAGGTCCTTCATCTTATATGGTGGCTAAAAAAACGTTTTTGTAGAATATGGAGAAATCATACTTGATATTATAGCTGGTTGCGGTAAAAAGACATACTTTTGTGCCACTTCGAGATTTTTCTTCAGTTATTCCACTCACAATTGGATAGTTATTCATAACATCATTCCTAGGAGGTAGGATAATGCAGAAATTTAGCGGAGGTTGAAGCCGAGGAAGGAACGGCGAGCGGAAACGAGGGCACATCGTATGGCTGATTCACGTTCTGCTTCGTAAGCCGCCGCATCAGACCGCACGTCTGGATGGCCCAGAACAGCAACTGCAAGTCACCCGGTCACGACAACTGGTCACCTTCGAATGACACCAATACCTGACCAAATATGGCCACAACGACGAACCCAGGCGTGACACACTGACCACATCATCGTCGCTAAGGATACAGGAAGCATCTCATTCTACCATACTGTTTTGGTCGTCTGTCTTCTGGACAGTATTGTCCTTCGTGACACTTCACCTCATGAAAACGTTGAAAGTGTGTCTGCCACCGCCGAACCCTGAACCCCCGAAAAGACATGATTGCCCACTCGGTAATCTACGATCTATACCGTCCCCATCCGAAGGGACAAGACGATGAGTTATGATCTCCATTGCCATCGCTGGGGTGTCAACACGGGTCTCCTACATTCTGGGATCGTAGGATGATGGGCCTTCAAGAGGTGAACAAAATAATATGAAGACCATGCAGTCTACAACAAACATCAATAAAAGCGTTGTAACACATTAGTTAGAATATCTCCTGACGTTGAAAGTGTATATTACATCAAGAACACTGTTCCTCATATTGTCCATAGATTTCACCCGACCCGCACAAAGATGTAAACAACCACGCTTGGACAGTGTCAGTGCTATGAAGTGGGTAAGATGGTTGATCAGTTTCAGTCAAAACACTGCTTTTAATGACTTTAGTCCTGTTATGCATAGAAGTCAGTTGCGAAGTTTGATTGTATCGGCAGTATTACTTTATGTCAGGCGAGGGTCTCATGAAGGGAAGTTTCGAGACGTATGGGAGTGAACCAAAGCAACGTTGTTCGGACGTGGAAGAGTTACATGCAGGAACTGTCAGTGAGTTGCCTCGCTCTGGCTGCCCAAAGGCTATGACAGCAGATGATGACCGCGAATTTTTTCAGCTCGGAGGAACCTTCAGAGGAAAGCCACTATGCTGAATAAATGATTTTAGTGCAGTTCACAACACGTCGTGATTCTACTCAAACTGTTCCTAATAGTCTTTATGACATGGAGCTTCCTTCCCTACGATCATGACGAGGTCAATTTTGTCATCTGGATAACATACAGCGGGATACAGAAGGGCCACGTCAGAACTGCAATCAAGTGTTATTCACCGATGAGACTCGCATATATCTGTAACCAGACAGTCGTCGATTTTTGCAGGCAGCCTGGTCAGCCTGAACATCTTAGACACACGGTCCAGCGAGTGCAGGAAGGTGGCAATAGTAGCTTCCACCATGTCAAAGTTGGGGGCTATCCCACTAGTCTTCCTCAATTGTTGAACCTATTACTTCACCGCCAGCCTCCCACAGTCACTCGCTTGCTGTTAGCGACGCCATTCGACATCCACCTGCAAGGACTGCTCAAGTACATACCTAGTCCGAACCAAACTATCACATGTCTTTCGACTTCGATCACTGTACTCCATATCCGAAAGAATAGACGTGACATTTTAAATGTAATCCTCCGAGTCAAGTTTAATGCTTCCTTCAATGCGGATGCAGACGAGGACAGATTTAACAGTGAGCCTTGGAGTACAATGGTAGAAATAGGAGGACATACGAGAGTTTGGGACAGACGGATTACGTGCTTGGGCAGTCCTTGCTGGAGTGTTCCGCTCGTGTGCTTGTGGTGGATCAGAAACTTGTCACGATTGCCTCTTAAGGAGGAGGTCCCTGTCTCGAATGTCCATGTTATATGACCACAGCACCTATCAGCAGCTGAGGCTGAAACGTCTATTAAAATCAAAGCATCCACCTTGTAATTTTTACCTCCGATGTTGTATGAGCCATGAGCATCTCCGTAACGTTCTTTTAGCCAACAGTAACACAGTAAACAGGGCGTATAATATTAATAAAAATGATATTTATAACATACTGCGCCGTCCCCACAGTCTAGTGGGCCGGTATTGTTTGTTAAGCTTAAGGGACTTAACTGCGGGGTCATCAATCCCTATGTGTTGTCCGATTTTTAAAAAAGTGCCGAGACATGGAAAACAATTTTAATGTTTTTGGTAATGTGAGGTAACAGCCGTCATATCGCATATATTAAAAGAATCTACGAAAAATTAAGTCAATAGGTCATAGCAAATTACCTGGCCGATTTCCTTCATTTTTGTTTTAAACGAAAGATATTCATCCAAAGATTTTTCATTAAGTATCAGAATTAACTTAACTCTCTACATCCATCATTTTCATTCAAATGCGTTATTATTCTGTCGGTTTGTTTTGCGATATTTTCTTTTCTAATTAAAGTACGCAGTTCTTTTTGACCTAACAACTCTCAGCGGATCTAGCTATTTGCGATTTTAAGCATTTGCGTAGATTGATTCTGTAGAAAGCTATTCGTGAACATTCAACTTTACTTCAATTTTTTCCCAACTTTTTTGTCATCCCACTAACGGTTCCTCTAGTATTTCATAAAATGCATTTTGAATCATCGGATAATTGTTAGTGGCGGATTAAGGCTGGCGAAGGCCCGGGGCGGTGGCAAAACAAAATGAGCCCCCTCCCCGTCCACTTCGAAATACATGCATTACTATAAAAAAGTAACTTTGAGACTTGGAGCCCCCTTCCCATAGAACGAGAGGCACGGGACAGTCTTAAAAAAATAGTTTTCGAGATCTGGAGGCCCCAGATGGGGATAAGCAGTGAAAAAAGGCCTTTTTTTAGGTATTTGGAGGGCCCCAAGACGAGAGGCCTGGTGCGGTCCGCTCCCTCCGCCCCCGTCCCCTTAGTCCGCTGCGGCTAATGGTTCAAGATGCATTTTATTTAAATTGGACACATCTAGTGTATATGTACTTAACACGTTACATTTAAAACACGTTACCGGTTTCGGCAATCTTAGTTGTCATCTTCAGATCTGCAACTTTGAATTTTTACAAAATAGCATCTCATGTGACGCAGTGTTTGATATCTAAGTCATAAAAGTCAGATACATGTTTTATATGTTTGTAACATGATACAAAATTATTTACGCGGTGCTGTACTCGCCGCTGCAGCTGGTACACTGGGCTGAGCTGTCCGCCAGGGAGTTAAAGAGTAGGAATGCAAACCCCCTGAACTAGTGCTGGAAACGGGGCGGTTGTTTCGCAGGCGGAGATTTCGCGCCATTTCATTCCGAGCCTCCGGCTATCCCCGATTGGAAATGTCGAATCCAGCAGACGCCATTTTCGATTTGGCAGTGAATTTTGCGAAGCACGTAAACCTGTTGTTTCCCGTCATTAAGTCTATGAACATAAACAACGTTCGAAGTTTTCTAATGCAAGTTTGTTATAATGAAAGTTGTGTAACGGTACAATTATTGATAAAATTTCACGATGACCTTATAAGATTGATGAAATAGAAGCAATTAGATCGCACCGTCCAGAGCGCAGTATAGTGCAGGAAGTACAGTTTCCGCTTGCTGAGTAGTAGTCCTGTGTTCGATTCTCTACGCCTGCAAACATTTTAATTCTCCATAATTGTTTAAAGTTTCTTTCCTTCACACTTATATTACGAAAGTTTACTATTATTGTTATTATTTGAAGTAATACATTTGTAGAGTTTTATTCAACATGTCATATACCTTTCATCAAGGGTTGTTATAGATTTTTGTAAAAAAACTCTTGAATCTGTTAATGTATACATAGTGTCCTTCCGTCCTCAAATAAATGTCACTTGTTTTGTGGAGTCAATTTGAAGATAGTGAACACACAGTAATGTGATGATATCGTAACTGGAGACAAGCGTCTATACATAACAATATCAAAAACGGTAGTATCACATTCCAAGCTAGTTCAGAACTTTTACGTTGCCGAATAAACTGTCCTCAACAGTAATTCAGAAAACTGTATAAAAGCGACAAAGAACGGAGCGTTTGTAAATCTATCGGGCTCAACTGCTTGGTTATCAGTCCGTAGCTTACAAACTACTTAAACTATGTTAAACTAACCTAAGGACAACACCCACATCCATGGTCGAGGGAGGACTCGAATTTCCGACGAGGGAGGCCACGCGATCCCTAACGTGGCGCCCCAGTCCGCTCGGCTACTCCCGCGCGGCAAACAACGGAGTTCCTTGTCGCTTCGCTTGTGCTAGTTTTATCGTAAAAAGCCTTGCACCTACCACTACATGTCTTCAACAATTACGATTGGTTGCACTGTGGAAATAATGAAATGTGTCTAGACATCGTATATTTTCATTTCTTCGACACTTTCCGTTCTATACTTTACAACTGTCATATTGTTTTGCCCTTCATTACAGTGAAAATATGAAATATTTTTAAATGGCCGTGAAGCTTAGATGGTCTTCCACTTGTGACATACACAATCGTCCATGTAGCCTTTTGGCATATTACCTGTCTCAAAGACCTGTCACACAACAGATCTACGTTTTGCCATATCTAGCAACGAATTATTTTTCGATTAAAAATGAAAGTGTTACTTAGATATAGAAATTTGCGAAGGTTATTTAACTTCAAAGTTCCTGTTTGTACTTCTTTTTTTTCTTTTTCTTCTTTGCTCTGCGATAGCACGAAAAGTCCGGGTGCGGCGCACTCTTCGGCACATCCTTCTGGCCAGCGATATTGCATCATGCCTCCGATTAGCCGGCGACTCCTACTATAATACCGGTGATAACCGGATGTGGGGCACTGCTCGCCCCTTCGATTTACGCGCCAGTCAACCGCATCCGCAGACCAGCACTATCCTGAGCTGGTCACGAGGCTTGTAGCGTTTTGCGGCGCGTTACGGGGAAACTGGGCGTTGTACGACTAAACGTAGTTGATTTCAACATATTCCATGGTATAGAGGAGGCTCACTAAACAAAAACAATATGTAAGAAAAGGAGACGTGCATGGTTTTAACTCTCTATTACTCACGCGAATAACAAGCGTCATACACAGTATCGCGGTTCATTTCGACACACTGAATGGTGTGTATGGATAATTTTATGATTTTATATTATATATAAGTGGAATACATTTAATACACATACAAAATTTAACATGTTCTAGCAATTTGTGGTTAGAACTGATTAAGTCTAAATTTCCATACAGCAAAGATACATCTTGTTGTGGCGTAAAGTCAGCACCACATGGCAGACGAACGAGAACGGTCATGGAGAAGGCAGCGGACGACCGGCAGCCAACCACACGCCGGCACCGCGCCTCCTGGAGGGAGCAACAGATAAGCGCGCCCTCTACAAGCTGCTGTATCTAGGCCGACATGCGTCTGGAAGGCCCATCTGAACTCGGCTACGAACTAGGCAGTCACTAGTACTCAGCGCAGCTAGCATCGAGGAAGCAGACGCCGCGACAAGAGACAGAATATGTTTGGAAGTTGAGTATATTTGTACATATTAGTAAATAAAACTTCTATTACTAATCAGTATAGCTGTTTCAGCTGTCCACGCATACCATGCGTCCTAAGCAGAACCTTACCCTAAGAGATAGGCCAGAAAGTACAAAACACATGGAAATGAGGACGACTTAATACATTTGATTTCAGAGTGAACATTCAGGTAAGAATACTTCTCTAAACAAAATGAAAATTTGTATTTCAAAACATGGACCTAGCTTATTACCACGTACGGTAATTTACATGTTAAATATCAAACAAAACTGAGATAACGAACACATTACTTGACGTCACAGATTACGTATATCTTAGGAATGTTCGACCTTTCTTTTTTCATGTAGTACACCTTCTGCGAGTTGTTCCGTGTAACGCTCTTCCACAAAAGTTACCACCAATTTCGATACTGTATATATTACTACATTTTGCGATAATGCCCATTGTTCTTGCATTTCAAAATACCTGCTGAATATCTATTTCTGTTTTTGTTATACGAGCTTCAAATCTGGATCTAGATAAATGAGTAAATATGTTACAAGATCTAATTCTAAGGGGAGGATATATACTTTTCCTCTATTTAGCTATTATGTTTTTGCCTTACATCAATAAAATAATTCTTCCTCTTCAATTACATCTTTCTCTGATTCTGAGTCAACTATTTTCAGATACTTTTCGTTCTGCTCTAAAATCTTGAAGATTTCACGAACACAATCCTTCTTCTTTGACTGAACAGTATCATTGTCATGATATTCATCAGGCATTTCAGGTAACCATTCCAGCCATACATTACGGTCTCTACTAAACTCTGACGGAGTTCCCTTTGAAATCACAGCCACAAAGTAAGCATCTACATTAACATCTACATGGGATACTCTGCAAATCACATTTAAGTGCTTGGCAGCGGGTTCTTCGAACTACCATTATACTATTTATCTCCCATTCCATTCTCGAATAGTGCGCGGGAAGAATCTCACTGATTTCTCGTATTTGATTCTGATGTTCATTTCTACCTATGTAAGTGCGAGTCCTCTCTGACAGGAAATCCCCTATCCAATCACAAATTTGGGGCGATATACCGTAACCACGCAATTTTTTAAAAGCCGTTTGTGAGGTACGGTGTCAAAAGCCTTCTGGAAATCAAGAAATACAAAAAATGTTATGTAAAAAGGATATTAATTTCGATCAGTTTTAGCATGCCCAAAATTGCGGAATTGAAATGCGATAGACAATAGGAAAGCAATGAAGGCTCACACACTTACTTCACTTCATATTGTGAAGCAGTGGCCGCGCGGATGACCAGTGTCATCCAGGCTGCAATAATATTTAACCCTCCGTCGGGCGCAGTCGGCCTCACAGGCCAGCAAAACACTTTTTTGATTGCCGTGCTTAACAGTGGTGGCCCAGCGGCCGGCCTCTCCGTTTACTCGCGTAACTTTGGGAACCTCACACAGTGCCGATCCGGAGGCTGCGACCGATTTCCACGCGGATCACGGGGAACTCCTTGGGCCTCACAGGCCGTCTGCGCCCGATTACGTTATAGTTTTTAAGGTGAGATTTTTCAAGGTATTTTTATTTTATTACTTCGTTTCAATCAAAATAAGTCTGTCCTCTCTGATTTTCACCGTTACCTTCGGAAAAAAAGAAGACTTATGACCCTGGCCCTTCAGACTGAGTGCGCCTGATAGAGTTCTAATTTCAGTTTTCCTTTCTTTTCCTACGTTATCACATCCATATTTTCTGCTGAAATGTCCAGAAAAGTATATTATGCCTCTAAGCCAATGATCTTGTGGAAATAATGCGCCTCCTCGAGGACGAAACTGCTGAAGATCCAGCCGCGCTCGAAGATTTAGTCCATGAGAGAGACAGCCACTCTCAGGATGAGGTAGGAGAAGGCAATGAGGACTCAGCAACTGAACAGGAAGTTTAGGGAACAGCTCGGGAATTTGAAGAAGAGAAGAAAATATGTGAGGAGTTTTTATTTTGGAAACGATAAGACGACGAAATAGTCTAAGTAGATACTTTCTACTATTCATAGTGTGAAGAGTCACATCATTATTACACAACATCCAGTGTAAAAGATATTGCTACAAATGACGCCACCAATTGCAAAACCTTGTGCCATCAACTTCTAACTGGACAATTTAGCCTGTGTATGCTATGAATATATGTGGAATGTCGATTAGGCTGCAAACTCGACTGAAAAAATTTTTACCCCACAAGGAACGGGAAATTTTTCTCCCACATTACCTCCCAAATGGCTAAAACGTCGACCATGCGTGGGTGAAACAAGAGTTAGTAGGACGAAGAATCACGAATGTTCAGCTTGTCATCAACCAATCTGCTTGAGTGACGTACATGTGTTTCAGCTGTTGATTTGGGAGCTATAGCATCGGTTTTTGGCTGCAAATGTGGCGAGAAAAGATGATTCAATGTCAGAATAGACTGCCTAATGTCGTTTAAAAATAACTTCATTACTTTTATGGATGTCTGTTCGACCAATTTTTAATGCTCTTTGTGGGAAATTGGTAATTTTGCTCACTTTAGTTTAAGGTGTATTGTGTTCAATAAATCCATTATTATGCTTTAAGTTTGCTGTAATTCCTTCCTTTAGATCCTCTTCAAGTCTAGCCAACACGCATTTTAAATTTGATTCAACATGGCGGAGCTAGTAGACAAAATATGTGGATGGCCTCTCAGGCCGGGTGCGCCTGATTTTATTTCATCTGGAGGTGCGCCCGACGGAGGGTTAATAAACACTAACTTGCTGACTGAGATAAAGACGAAGAAGTGATGGAAAGGTAGTGAAAATAACGAGAACTCATCGCAGCCCTGTCAGACAAAATAGAGAAAAAAATTCGCGTGGCTGACGAGTGTCACCAGCGAGAGCAACGGAGGATAAAATATTGGGAGTTGTGCAACACTGCGACAGTACCACGCACCGCCTCTGACGGGAGGATGTGCCCGCGGCAGCGGCGCTGGCGCTTTTGATGGCCGCTTGCGCGTGACTCAGCCCGCCTTGAGTCAGTGGCGCTGGAGCGCGTCCCTGCGGGGTTCCCCAGGCCGCCACCTGCTAGCCAGGCGCTCCTTGCTGCCGCCAGCCAAACCTAACGCCGCCGTTACGCACGGCTGACTCACACCCTTGGGCACGGTGGCAAGAGCATCCGTCTGCGGCAGGTACCTGATCGTCCTTGGGTGGTCATTGCTAACCTATCAAAGACGTGATGCACAGTAAACGAGTGCCTAGACGTGCCACGAATTGTAAGTATTATTTTCGTTACGAAGTCGAGGAAGTGCCCTTCCCCACTCCTCTACCCAAAATTTGTAAACACGAAAACAGGAAGTAAGTCATTCCAATGTCTTGCAATCTGAAAACCACTCATGAATTCCGTACAAACAACACAGCAATATTGCTTTCGAGATTAACACGGTACTATCCATACCCTGCAATAGACGTTTTGGTGTCTAGTGAAACCATCCTCCTGTCTTTCTAAAGATACAGTCACAAATGCGAGCTCGAATGTCTATGATGAGCTTTCCGCGAGCTATACTTAGAAGGCAACAGAATAATCGTTGACTCCTCTAGCCCTTTGACTGCTCTGGCTGCTAGTATCCCGAAGTGCTCCGTACGCGTTAAAGCGTGCTTTTGGTACTTCCGTCAGCAAACAACTTTCCGCCGACCCTTTTACAGCTTCGGAGAGCTACTTCCATATCTCGGTAAATAAAATTAGAGGATTTATCGCACAACATCGTAACTCTTTCTTAACTATCATGTTGAATGAACTTCGTTTAAATTGGTGGAAGGCGCTTCAGTCGGCCTCAGGCCATTCGGATATAAGTTTTTCGTGCTCTTGTCTAAATCACTACAGGAAATTTCCGAAATGGTTCCTTTCAAAGGGCAGGGTGTATTACCTTCACCATCCTTTAAGATCAACAGCCCCAACTTATGCACCTTCTCTAATGACCACGCTATCGACGGGACATTAGACTGTAACCTTACTTTCTTCCTTACTCGTTTATATGTCGTGTATTGTGTATAACTACTTTTATCCCGCATCATTCCCGATTAGAAGGAACGAAATTTTGACGCATCGCGCGTGGAAATGGATGAAACGTGAACAGTTGGTGACGCTTTATGTTCTTAATAGTAACCTCTAAGCACTATATGGCTAGCAAGGGTAACAATATTTCCTGTTCACCAAACTAGTTACAGAATCGCGGGTCATTTGTTCCTCAGGAACTAAGACTACGTTCGTTACAGACGGGCGTTGAGGGGACTATTTCTTTCTTCACTACTATTATAATCAACATAAACTAAGATCTTCAGACAAAATATTACTAAAAATGAAGTCATACGTTTTCAATTGAGAATAGGATTGAGCATCAGCTGTGCAATCTGGAGCCTGTCCAGGACCAGAAACTGGATTTCCCAATTTTCGCACACAGTCGCCTCAAACATTAGGTTAGCCTTCCACGCCTCCTGAAATGAGCCTAAATCTATAAGGCAATGGGTGATCGCAAATTTAATTAGTGAATCCCACAGAGGGAGAACTTTTTAATTGTCTCATCCCTTGCCTTTGCTTAAATACAATGTGCAGTATCCGTGTTCAACTATTCAATCTATGCAGTGTGTGTTTTAAGAACACTACTTTGGTAAAATCGTTAAAGATGGACACTGCAAATGTTGTTTTTTAAATATTAAACACCCCTTAAAACACTGCACAGGTGGATTCGAGCGCCGCAGTTGGTGTAAATCTGGACCAGCCAGTCATATGACCCCACACCTCTGCCGTAATTAATGGCAGTGTATGTATGTGCCCATTTTCTGCATGGAATCAGTGCAGTAGTATGGACGGACGTGTAAATGACATAGAAGGAAATAAGAGTTACTGTCGTAACCACAAGGGATATCAAGTTGTCTGCATGAAATGTTCATTGTCAAAAAATGTTCAAATGTTCGTAGAGCTTATGGGACTTAAGTACGGGGTCATCAATCTCTGAACTTAGATACGACTTATGAACTAGCTTATACTAAAGACGGCACAAACATCCATGCCCGAGGGGGAGAGCAGCGGCCATGCAGACCATGACTGGCACGCCGCAGACCGCTCAGCCACTGCGACCGGCTGTTCATTGTCCTACAAGGATTGGTGTACTAACGAATAAGGGCATTTGACGTAAAACAAAGTGATAGAGTGCTGACGTCTCGGTAACGACTGGTTTCAAACCTGACAAGAATCGTTGCTATCAGCGAATGCAGCTCCATTTTAGAATGAGCACGCCATGAACATTTGGGGTCAGGCACTTCAGAAAAAGGCATTTACTCTCTGACACATAAAGCTACTCGTATTCTGCGAGTCAAACAAAACAGAAACTGAAGGACAGTTTGGTGGTACGTCGAGTCCTTTATAAATAGGACCAGATGAATCAATAATGCGTTTAACCCGCAATGTGTCTGTATTGCTGCGTGGTTCTCTTTATGTTTTGATAGAGTGGTCGTACCGTGACTTGGTCCCACTCATTCAGGTAAACGGGAACATGAACCACTGTATTTATTTAAACACTGTCAGTGGACAAACGTTGCCTTTTGTTCTACGTATCTATAAAAGCATGTTGGCCACGCAGATTTCTTCACAGGACTGTAAACAGGGCAGTAGCTGATCACAGCATTACAAACAAACATAATATCCTGTTCAAAGAAACTAAAATTTTGTCCTCGGCCTCCATATAGTGACTGATAGCAGCAGATTATGGCACAATGAAAACGTTAAAGCCGACAATTATGAATCCATTAATTAATTAAATATCAATGTTGAGGTTATTAATGTGACACAGACTGAGCAAGACTTGTATTGCGACCTTAGTAGTGGTTGTTATTTGTAACGTTACTTGCTGTGAACAATATCTACCTCGTAAACGAAGGCTTCCGCGGCCGTTGTCATTGTTGATAAAACTATTCTGGGTATTGGACCGCATCGTCAATATATCAAATATTTGATATACTGACGATGCGTCCCAATTCCCAGAAGAGTTTTATCAACAATATCTACCTCATTAACAAAGAAAATGTTGTGTAGTCAAAATAGTTCATTTGCTACGTTGGGTGCAAACCAAGTAATACTGAGTATAAATGTGCTCAAACGTGGAATGACAGTCTATAACAGCAGCTGGTAGCAACAAAAGGAACTTGCACAATGTAGCACAAAGTAGAAATGCCTAAGTCGACAACTGTGTAATTGATTAATTATTTAAAGTAAAGACTAAGTTTAGGCTCTATTGCGATCTTGACAATAATTATTGTGTGTACCGGCAACTTCTGAAAATGTGACCTAATTTTATTAACAAACTAATTATCGTGTTGTCTGCAAATTGTGTAATTCATATTTGTATGAGAAAAGCGTTTCACACGACATCCAAGAAATGCTGATAGCTACCTGATACACCAGTTGGTTACGATTCCTGTATAAAAAATGTAAGAGCATAACAAACAAAGAGGGTACTAAGTATGTGCAAAATGTTTAACAGTCACACAACAATTTGCCTCCCTACTTGGAATATGAATCATAAATAAATTTAAATACACTCATCTTTTTAACATAGAAAGCAGCTTGTCGACATGCAGTACATTAATGATGAAATGTAAAGTTGAAACTTGTATCTATCCTACCGTTGCTGTTAAAACTCACAGCCTAAGACAGCTTGCTGTAATGTTGAATTTGAAAAAGGAATGAAGCTATCATGTAACTTGAAGTGAAACAAGATTATGTTTATTATTATTGTTACTTTTCAAACATCATCACAGTTATAATAAAAAATTCATACCAAAATCAAAGTTACCAACAATTACAACTACTTAAGATTACCTGACATAGTCTGGTCTGGAGGCGATCTAATTGTTTTATAGTTTTCAAAATGACAAGCCAAGATCGCACACTAACAATTTATTAAATGACGACCGGTTTCAGTGCACTGTGTCAGCATCATCTGGTCAATTTTTTTAACAAGATGACCAGATTATAACATATGTGACCAGATGATGGTGACACAGTGCACCGAAACCGGCCGTCATTGAATAAATTGTTAGTGTGCGATCTTAGATTGTCATTTTGAAAACTATAATTACAACTACAGCTCTCTCAGTTTATTGCTCTCCGCCAACTCCTGACTCCGTCAGCCTACTATCACTCTCAGACTCCTCCTGCCTACACCTACTTGCCACCGCCGACTCACAGTTCAC
This sequence comes from Locusta migratoria, assembly GCA_026315105.1. Classification (NCBI taxonomy): domain Eukaryota; kingdom Metazoa; phylum Arthropoda; class Insecta; order Orthoptera; family Acrididae; genus Locusta; species Locusta migratoria. The sequence continues at coordinate 223,825,961 of CM048746.1, forward strand.
AGCAACCAACCTCTCTGACCAGAGAGTGACAATTACAAAGTGTAGTGTTGCCACCTTTCACTTGCACGGAGCGTTGCCTGGATAGGCACACTTACTTCAGTATTACGCCTTGTGTTGTCTCGAAAGCTGTGTCGAGTCTTTAGGCGGTGGTGCTTTTCTTCTGGCGTCGTAATTCTCGGAGGTTGCAAACACTTCTCTTGGTGTGTTAGGCAGTGATTTCCTTTCACGAATTTGGCACCTAAATATGCTATGATTCTATTGGTAGGAGTAAATGCCGTCTGTGTGTTTTTTGCCCTTTGGTCATCTATGTGGTCTAGCGGTTTCTCCTGCCCTGTGGCAGTTCACGCTACCGTAGCTACGCCTGGACGTGAGCGTATTGTACTAGGGATGGGTCGAAAATCACGTATCTGTTAAGAGTCACAGTGATTTGGAAGTAGCAGTATTCACAGTCGCAACTTTACGGATTCTGACTGCGATTTCAGTCGCAGTTTAGAAGCGCAGTAGCACTAAAAGTAGCAAGTCGCAACTAAGAGTAGCAAGAAGCAGTTTGCACTCTGCCATCTGTTGGTCGAAGTTTGTACTAATATCTTTGCATTGGACAGGCTATAGAGTCTACCTGCGATTTCAGTGACAAATCGCGTTTAAGAGTCGCAAGTAGCAACTAAGAGGCGCAGTTTAGACTTTGCCGGCTGTCATCTGTTGGCCGAAATTGGTACTTCTAGCTTCCTGCCGTCTGCGTCGTGTATGTGTGGCTTTTTGTGTATGTGTTGGTCGAACGCCATCGGCTCAAACCAGTGCGCTCGAACGTCTTCACTGGTCCAAACTGCGATTTCAGTGAAAAGTCGCGATTAAGAGTCGCAATTAGCAACTGAGAATAGCATTTAATATTCCGCCTTATGCTACTTGTTGACCAACTGTCGTACTTTCACTCGTGTGTTGTTTAGGGATGTTGTCGAATTAATGAGCAAGAAGATAATTTTCTTTGTGAAAATGTTTACACTTAGTGGCACTATTTTACCTGGCGGCAGCATTTACATGTTGTGAAGCAAAGCCTGGCATATATATTTTTAGGTTATAGTTGGTAAAGACAACAAATGTGAATGCCAAATAAATATTGTCTTACGGACTTGATCCCTGTTTAAAATAATTTTTCGTCATAGAACCTACAACTGTTATCGGAATTCAGAATACGTATGTTACATTGCAAATCTGGTTTCGACGAATATTTTTGCTTGCGTTATACATCGTACATAAAATAAAAATTCCAAGGGGGTGGTGTCAAGTGGTCAACTAAGTACAGGTAATTTTACGAAATTGTGGACTGTGTTAAGTACTTCTATATATGAGTGAACTTGTATCTTTGAGGATTCTATAAAAATATTACACTTGAAAATAAACAAGTTTTTCGCGTAATGGAAAGTTTTATTTTATCAGATTTGTTTTAGGTTTAGGAATGTTGTTTTCCATCTTTTTCCTTTTCGTACATTCCGTCCTGTGATGATATGAGTGAAAGCAGATGAGTGGTATCGAATCCTTCAGTATTATTAAAACTTTTGTTTACTGCAGTGGTGGCATAGTGTGCTTATGTTGGCAACGACTGATGAATGATCCTAGAAATCTAAATCATACAGAATGATTGAAATAATATTTTGTTTATCATAAAATAAATAATTAATGTTGTTCTTAATCTGTGGTTGTAAGATTTCTTGTGTGTAACCCTGTACAGTCAGTAAGTTAAAAATTCTTATAAAATGAAGCTTTAGTTGCCAACATGAGCACACTAGGTCGGCACATCGATTAGTAAAATATAACGCAAGCTCTTATCTATAGTTATTTGGCAGAATATGTAGTGATACCGAAAGGTTTTAAAGAGAAAATGGAATTTTCAGAAGTCACTCACGTTGTATTTCACATTTACTTATCTCTTTCAAATTGGTAAGTGACTTATATCACACAATGTTAAAAAAATCTATTCATTCATTCTACAGGCAAGAACATAGCACTTTCGTTGTACTGTTATAGTTGCTGTGTGCCTAATCTACCAAATGTTTCTGTTAAGGTGGACTATAGGCCTACTTGCCGATTTCGGTTACACATTACTTGCGAATAACCTCACTTTTAACTATACATTACACACCAAACACTGAGATCGCTTTTATAAGACTAATTGACATTTGTCGATGTGTAAATAATCCCAACATTACACGTAAATTGAGCATCAATATTCTTTTTTTTTTTTTGTACATATTTACATGTAGAAAGAGGATCTCTTATGGATGATTATATATATATATATATATATATATTATTATTGCATTTGCCACACACATCGCATAAGTCACGGAAGTAGCAGATATCACGGAAGTAGCAGAAATCGCAGAAGTAGCAACATCAGTAGCAGAAATCGCAGAAGTAGCAATATCAGTAGCAGAAATCGCAGAAGTAGCATTCAGAGTCACCGAAATCGCAGTTTGAGTGCGGAGGGATACATGTCGAGGATTTGTACAGTGCGATTGTAAACAGAGACAAATCGCAACTAAGAATCACAGATATATAAAAGTAGCAGTCACAGAAATCACTGATATCGAAAAATCGCAGTTTAGCCCATCCCTAGTAGGAAGCATTGTTTTCTTCTCTCCTCTTTTTTCTCTCACGTACGGGGTGCGTTGGGAAGATCTGTGAGGGGCAGTTTACTGTTCTTTCTGTTACAACTGCGGCAAGTGTTTTCACTGGGTAGCAAGTAAATCCCGTGTTATCCCAATTTGCTCACTGGTTGTTTTATCGGCGTCACGAACTGCTGTGGCTGCACATACACACGTTATGTAAGGAGGAAGAGTCTTTCAATCGAAACACCCCTCTCCCTTCCATAATCACCTATGTTTATTGTTACTGATTATTTTAAGTCTATGGTGTTGTTTGAAGAAGACCCGTCTGTCTGGGTGTTATTTAGAGGCGTTAGTGCCTCAGCATTGGTATGTCACGAATCTAAGTGGGTGTCCTTCCTACGTAAATCAATGCTTATACTCAGTGTCGTTTGACGATAGGCTAATTGTAACATTTTGAATGTATTGTTAACTGGCTAGAAATATTTATTAATCTGTCATTTGAAACTGTTGGTAAATTGCGATTGAATAGTTAATGGCTATGCCGAAAGCCGATTAAGGGCAAGCTAAGTTGTAATTCTGGTGAAATATATAGTACTTGCTGGAGATATTTATTAATCTTAATGGATACCTGGTTTTAGAATAGGACCTCACGAATTAACAGTTATGACTAATGTCGTATAGGGGAAGACTAAGGTGTAACTCTTACTGAATATATATTGTAGCTTGTTGGAGATATTATCTGTTATGTTAATTCATATTTGATTCTGTATATTGGGTTTCCCTGCCTTGATTAAATTGATATCCCGCTACCTTGTGTGTAGCGAGCATTAACATATTTTTTGCCAATACCAGTGTAGTGTTATACTGGTCTTTATATTTATTCCTTGCTTATATATGCATGATAGGCTTGGCAGTAGGTGCACTTCATGTATCACACGAAGGAGAAGCAGACTGTAATATGATAGCTTGCCGACTGCTCATTGGCAAGCGTATGTGTTTCTAGTGAACTGTTTAATGTTTTGATTACACCTCTACGCAAAACATATGTATTTCTTTTAGTAAAATAAAATGAATTCGCTTTCAGTCACAAATTGTGTTTTATTTCACACAATGCATTTCGAGCCCTGTGGGCTCATCATTAGGTGCTTCTATGGTTTATTATTCGTACATGTTTAAAGGCCTGGGCTTGTAAAAAGTGGTTCTCAAAATAAGACTGGTGCACAATCACTTCTCATCTTGAGACAACACTTTGGAATGACAACTCAAAAAGTCATATTATTCTTTGAGCTGTTGTTATTCCACAGTGCTGTATCAAGATGAGATGTAATTGTGTGAGTGATAATTTATACATACAAATGTACTCCAACTATCATACCACACCAGACTTATTTTGAGCACCAGTTTCTATAAGCCCAGGCCTTTAACCATGTACGAATAATAAACCATAGAAGCACCTGATGACAAGGCTTTTGTAATACAATAAATTTAACAATTTTGGTCCAATTGCTGAAATTTTTTATCGTATGGAATTATGTTTCAAAAATAAAATGGAAATATGTGATTAAAAAAATAACAAAGTTATTTGTTGTTTCTTTCCAACTCTTCCCTCCAATCTTAAGGGTTGTTTCTGATTAGTTTCCCTAATAGCTCTCACCCCCCAATTCTAAATTCAAGATTCCTGTTTTCCTAAGAATGTTTCGTAGTAATCGATCCCTTCTTTTAGTCAAGGTATGCCAGAAATTATTTTTCTCTCCAGTTCTGTTCATTAGTTACATGATCTAGCACCTAATCTTACAAGCCAACATTCCACACAAATTCCTCCAGAAAAGACTTCCTTACACCTATTGGATGTTTTTCAAAAACGCTTTTCTTTTCATTGCTGTTCTGCATTTTATATCATATGCACTTCGACCATCATACGTAATTTTACTCCCCAAGTAACAAAACTCATCTACCACCTGTATTATTTCGTTACCTAATCTAAAACCTGCAGAAACGCCTGATTTTATTAGAGTGCATTCCATTACCCTTGTTTTGCTCTTGTTAATGTTCATCTTATACGCTTCTTTCAACATACTGACCATTCCGTTTTTTTTTTCTAGGTACTTTGCTTTCTGTGTCAGTAGTATATTGTGATCAGCAATACACTATATTTTTATTTCTTCATCCTCAATATTAAATCCTTCTCCAAATTTCTCCTTATTCTCCTTCACAGCTTGCTCAATGTGCAAAGCAATACTATTGGAGAAAGACTATAACCGTGTCTTACTACATTTCCAGCCAGTGCTTCTCATTCATGCCCTTCGATTATAATAACTGATATTTTGTTCTTGTTTAAGTTGTAAATAACCTTCCGTAGCCCTGCTGATTTCAGAATTTAAAAGAGTGTATTCCAGTTAAGAGTGTAAAAAATTTATTCAAATTTACAATAGCTAACAATGAAGGTTTGCCTTTCCTTAGTTTAAGATAAGTCATAGGGGTTTGCCTCCTGTGTTCCTACATTTCTCCTAAATTCAGACTGATCTTGTGTAAGTAATTCGTGTTAAAATTTTGCAATCTTAGCTTATTAAACCAATGGTTTTATAATTTTTCATCTGACTGCGCCTGCTCTCATTGGAATGGGGGTTACTGCGTTGTTCTTCAAGTCTGAGGGTATTTCGCCTGTCTCATACATCTTACACAGCAGGTGAAATAGTTTTGTCATGGCTGGCTCTCCCAGAGACTTCAGTAGCTCTGAGGGAATGTCTTGTATTCCAGGGGTCTTGTTTGGAATTAGGTCTTTCAGTGCTCTGCCCAATTCTCGTCTCAGTATAGTATCTCCAACTTCATCTAATTCCTATTCCTACAACACTGCCTCGAAGTTCATTTCCTTTATAGAGCCCCTCTACATATTCTTACCTCTTTTCAGCTTTTCCTTTTTTGCTCAGAACCGGTTTTCCATCTGATTTTCTTCTCTATACATGTCTCTTATTCTCCTGTAGGTGGTAACTAAGTTGCCCCTAGTTTTTGTATCCCATCCTCGTCGCCACTTTTGTGTCCCTGCCTCGTCGCCGCTTTTGTGTCTCGTTTCCGTCGTAGGTGTCGGTGGCCGAGTAGAAAGACCGACACAGGAATAAAGGATGCACGCTTGTGCAGGTAGGAGGTGACCAGCCAGTGGGACAGCAGAAACTACAAACACTAGAGTAAATTAGAGACTTAGTAATACTTAACTTTTACATAGCTCAGTACAGCAGAATACATAGTTGAGCTAGAGGCCTGCCTAGTGCCTATCCGATAGCCAAGTCTTCACTGGTGCCTATCTGATTCCGAAGTGTTAGCTGGTTCCTATCTCAGTCCCTAGTGAACGATGTCGTTCAGTGGTGGCCACGAGCGGGATCGCAGCAGAGGACGCTCGTGGCTGACGGCGTAAGAAAGCCGCGCCGTGCGTGCATGGCGGTGCGCGGCGAAAGTAGGTGGCGCGCACTTTAGACTTGTGCGACACCACACTAGTTATACATTTTTCTATAGACTTGCATTAGCCCTCTAGCCACTCCTGATTATCCATTTGTCTGTACTCGTCTGTACTCTATTTTACCTGCTTCATTTACTGCGATTTCATATCTTGTTATTTCATCATATAAATTCAATATTTCCTGTGATATCCAAGGTCTTGTCTTTCTAGCTATTTGAATAAGTGCTGCCTTCACTATATCGTCCCTGCGTGTAATTTTTCCCGTTTCTGTTGCCTAAATCTTCCTCTGAAATTTTGAAGAACCTCATGTTATTTCAATTTGTCCAGGCCCCATCTCATTTTCCTACCCTTCTTCAGTTTGTCTGCAGATCATAACCAACAATATATGGTCAAAGTCTATATCTGTCAATACGTCTTACAGTTTAAAACCTATGTCTTATCATTATAAAATCTATGTGGTACCTTCCTGTGACTCCTGGTCTCTTGCACTTATTTAACCTTGTTTCACCTTTCACGGCTTCCTTCTCGCCAGCCCATATTCACCTATTACCGATTTCAAGTCCCCCATCACAAATAAGTTTTCCTGTCCCTTTGCTGTGTGAATAATTTCTCTTTGCTGTTTTATCTATTCATCGTCGGTAAAGCTAGTTGTGGTCGGTGTTAGCTTCGTATCTATCTTGATCACAATAATGTAATCACTGCAATGCTCTGTTTACCCGCATTCCTATTTTCCTTTTCATTATTAGACTTACTCCTTTAATACCTCAACCGATTTTGTATTTATAACCCTATAATCGCCTCACCAGCAATCCATCTTCCCACCGAACTTCACTAATCCCCAGTGTGCCTTACTTCAACCTATCCATTTCACTTTTAAATTTTGTAACTTCCTTACCCGATTCAGGAATCTAATATTCCACGCTCCGATCCGTAGAATGTTTTTTTTTTTGTAAATCTATCGGACTAAACTGCGTATTCATCAGTCCGTAGCTTACAAACTACTTAAACCTAGGTAAACTATTCTAAGGACAACACACACACCCATGCCCCAGGGAGGACTCGAACCTCCACGGCGAGCATCGGCGCGCTCCGCAGCGAGACGCTTTAGACCGCTCAGCTACTCCACCGCGGCTCCGTAGAATGCCAGCGTTGTTTTGCCTGATAAACACAAAATATTTATGATAAAGAATGACTTTGTAAATTCAGTAAACTTGGGTATTAAAGCCCTGTACGCAAACCTGAATGTCTTTACGGAGAGAAAACTTTAATTTTAAACAGAAAGAGAAATAATGAAAAAAATGAAAAGAAGAAAGAAAGACTATTAGGAAAATATTAGACACGAAATTACTGATGGGTATTCTTATAGGCTGAGAAGTGAGAAGTTTTAAGGAAGTAGTAGAATACAGAGACATACATGTTGGGAAAACGCAGACTTAAATTTTATGGTCACATTAGAAGACTGACACCGTCTAGGTTGACAAAATAAATACTAGAATTCTACGAAAACAGAAGCAAGGCCAATAATGAGCCAAATAAATGGAGTGCTGCGATTATGTAGTATTTTAAACTAATCGGTATAACTCAGACAGACGTTACAGATGAAAAAAAAAAAAAAAAAAAAAAAAAAAAAAAAAAAAAAAAAAAAAAAAAAAAAAAAAATTCAAGGAAAAGATATTTGATTGGAAAGTTGATCAGACGGAAACCAGAAAACGATCTCGAACACCGTGGTCTGCAGAAAGAGAGACTTCTCTCTGAAATAATCAATCAAATACAGGCACAATGTAAGGCCAACCACCAAAAGCGACAATGAATTGATTTCACTTCATTTGGGCCCATACGTGAATAATAATAATACTGTATGTAGCAATCTGCATGTCATCTACATTAGTAACAAAAACCAGAGCCTAACTGCAGTAAGACACTAGTGCGTTTCAAAGTGTTCGCAGGTGTAACAAACTGCCTACGTCTCATTAAACCGCATTTTTCTGTTATTTGCTATGTCACTCGAAGCACTTTACTGAAAAAGACACTGTATTGTCCTACACGGAACTCCATTCGATCTAGGCGTTCGCGTCTACTGATGAATCACGCGGATATAAAACTTCGAATGATAGTGACGTCGATAGTTACCACGGTGTGAGTAACGTCGGAACCGGATTCAAAGGCCACGGGCCTGCGTGGAAGGACACGAGACATTCTCGGCTCAATGCTGATTGACGGCTTTGAGGTGTAGCCTAAGGAATGTGCAGCACATTCTGTACTCGTGCATTACGGAGCGCTGAAGGTGAGTGAACTGAAAAGATGCGAATTCGAATATCAGGCATAGAAAAAAAATAAGGTTTCCGACAACAACAGGAGAATTCTTCCGAAATGGAGGAATGGAAACTGTACTGGTATTACTTGTGGAAATCAAAGAAGAATCTGAATGGTCTTAGAAGAAATTAACCGGATCTTTCCAAATATGTGGCCTTGTGAACACGCTGAGTTACTTGAATGTTGTTACATGCAGTCGGCCGTCCTGCGACGTCATGACGTACAAGCATGCACACCGTTTCCGCTAGGTGGCCGGCAACACATTAGTTATTGTGTATTTACATTGTTATTTGACGTTACTTATCGAAGCCAGACCGTTAACGTTGTGGTTCCAGCCTCACACGGAAATCACAAAATAGCTGAAGATTTAAATGTTAAAATGTTCAAATGTTTGTTAAGCTTATGGGACTTAACTACGGGGTTATCAGTCCCTAAACTTACAAACTACTTATCAACTACCTTATACTAAAGTCGGCACAAATATCCATACCCGAGGGGGGATTCGAACCCCCGACCGTAGTGGCCGTGCAGACCGTGACTGGAGCGCCTCAGTCTCCTCGGCCACCGTGGCCAGCTTTCAAATGTTCAAATGTTTGTATAGTGTATGGGACTTAACTACGAGGTGCCGGCCGCGGTGGTCGAGGTGACTGAGGCGCTCCAGTCACGGTCAGCATGGCCACTACGGTCGGGGGTTCGAATCCCCCCTCGGGCATGGATATTTGTGCCGTCCTAGTTCGTAAGTAGTTCATAAGTAGTTTGTAAGTTTAGGGACTGATGATCCCGCAGTTAAGTCCCTTGAGCTTAACAAACATTTCTTCTTTGTACACAGATAACCCTGATGATGAGGTTTCAATTTGTTAGGTCGTTAGTGCTATCTCTATTCACATATTGCAGTCTGAACGCATGTAGAGCACTGAATGTGCCTTCTATATTATACTGTAATATGACTCACAGTTCAGAAGATGTGAAAAACCTGTGATACCTTCAATGTAATACATCTTACGTTTAATTACACATTTGCTACTTACTCTGTTCCTAAGACTTTTCGCAGACAGTTTGACTAAACACTACCACGAAACAACAACCGGAAGAGCCAAATATATTGGCATAGACATGTATACGCAAACATAGAGGTATGTAAACAAGGACGGTCTGCGGTTGGCAACGCTTATGCAAGACAACAGGTGTCTGGTGCAAGCTGCTGCTATAATGAAAGGTTATCACGATTTAAGTGAGTCTGAATGTGTTGTTACAGTCCACGCACGACAGTATAGGATACGGCACCTTCAAGTTAACGATGAGGTGGGGATTTTACTGTACGACCATTTCACGAATGCACCGTGAATGTCAGAAATCCGGCATAACATCAAATCTTCGACATTGCTGAAGGCGTAAAAACATCCTGCAAGAACGGGACTACCGCGGTGGAGTGGCCGAACGCTCTAAGGCGCCTTTTTGAGGAGCGCGCGGTTACTCCCCGTCGGAGATTCGAGTTCTCCCTCTGGCATAGGTGGTATGTAATGTCCCTAGGTAAGTTGAAGTTAGTTCAATTAGTTTGTAAGCCTAGGATTGATAACCACAGTAGTTAATTCCCATTTACAAACATTTGAACATCCGAGAACGGGACCAACGATGACTGAAGAGAATCGTTCAACGTAACGGACGTACAACCATTCCACAAACTGTTGCGGATCTCAGTGCTGGACCACAAACGTCAGCGTGCGAATCATTCAAGAATCAAATCGATAAGTACTTTCGTCGCCCAAGGTCCACTCTAACACCCTTACTGACTGTAAAATACATGGCTTGACGCCATGTCTGGGCCCGTTGTACTGTAGATGCCTGGAAACATCTTGCCTGGTGTGACAAGTCTAGTCTACATTTGTATCGAGTGGATGGAAATTGAAGGATATGGGTCTATGTCAACAGTGAACTGTTGAAGGTGGTAGAGATATGTGATGGTGTGGGGCGTGTGTAGTAGGAGTGATATTAGATCTCTAATGAGTCTAGACACAAATCTGACAGGTGCCACGTAAGTGGATATCCTGCCTGTTTACTTTCATCCTTTTATGTCCATTACGCATTCCGACAGTCTTGGGCAGTTCCAGCAGGACAATACGACACCCACACGTCCAGAATTGCTACTGATTGGCTCCAGGAACAGAGTTTTAATATCACCACTGGCTACCAAACTCTCCAGCCATGAACAATAATGAGCATATCTTGCAAGGTCTGTTAAGAAGGGATCTCCACCCCGTCGTACTCTCACAGAATTATGGACATCCGTGCTGGAATGCATGGCGTCACTTCCCTGTAGCAACACATCAGACATTAGTCGAGTCTATGCCATGTCGTGCTGCGGTACTTCTGCGTAGTCGCGGTGGCCCTACACGATATTGGACAGGTGTTCCAGCTTCTTTCACACTTCAGTATAAATTACTGTAGGACATATTAATCAGGAAGTATGAGGACCGAGCTGTGTGAAAACGCTACTACACACGTATTAAAAGCAAAAGAAAAAAAAATGCAAATGTTCGTTAAGCTTATGGGACTTAACTGCGGGGTCATCATTCCCCAAACTTACAAACTACTTATGAACTAGTATGAATCTTTCACTCTGCAGCGGAGTGTGCACTGATATGAAACTTCCTTGTAGAATAAAATTGTGTGCCAGGACCGGGACTCGAATCTGGAAGTCGCGGTGGACTAGCCGAGCGGTCTAAGGCGCATCGCTGCGGAGCGCGCGGTTGCTCACCGTCGGAGGTTCGAGTCCTTCTTGGGGAATGGGTGTGTGTGTGTGTGTGTGTGTGTGTGTGTGTGTGTGTGTGTGTGTTATCCTTAGGTTAGTTTACCTTAGTTTAAGTAGTTTGTAAGCTACGGACTGATAGCCACGCAGTTTGATCCGGTAGATTTACAAACATTTGAACATTTTTTGAATCTGGGACCTTTGCCTTTCGCGGGCAAGTGCTCTTCCACTGTCAGGAAGTTTCATATTAGCGCATACTCCGTTCGTTGCAGATTGGAAGTTTCAGTCTGGAAACATCCCTTAGTTTGTGGTTAAGCCATGTCTTCATGGCCAGTGGCGGATTAAAGAGTGAGGACGGAGGGCGGGGGGCACCGCCCCCCCCCCCCCCCTCCCCCCTCCCGCGAGAAAATTTAGTTTTTCAGTTTCCTTTTCTTTACCTACGTGAAGAAAGTTGGTATATCTTGAATCAAACCAAATTAATTTTATGTTCGAGTCAGCGAGAAGCAATATTTTCATGGGCGGAAGTACTGGTTTTAAGGAGTCTTTTCATGGAAATTGTACGTTATTGCAAAGAATAGCCTCATCTTTCCTTGTAATTTTTCGAACTATTAAACTTGGTATCAATTACGTCTACTGGAAGTACCTTTGCCTCGGAAGTTATTTTCAGCTGGGGGAGGGGGCATTCTGATGATAAAATTGTCAGTGGTCGGTATCGTTTGAGAGCTGAAGGCAGATTAACCGTTTGAGAATACATCGAATGGTCACATTTGAATATGAAGTCTCAATGTATTATTGCGAAAGATTGATGCTCCCACCCGTCATTCCTAAAATAGCAAACGATTGGCATTGCACTTGCGTGCCAAGTTGTAGACCCTGCAAAGTTTTTTTACTGCCGACAGATATAAATACGGTACATTACGATTGCTATATTAATCTATGAAATTGTTCAATTAACAAACGAAAAGAAACAACTCAGGTGGCAGCAAATTCATAAAGAAACATAACTGGATTCTTGCTCATCAGTTTGTCACTATCATGGCAATTTACCAATCAGGATGTTTAAATCTCATGTTCCATGCTAAATCATCCAATGTGTGGACCTGTATGCATAATTACAATATATCACATAAATGTCATAATTTATTTTTTTCGAAAACATGATCATTTCCTGCCCACCATGATCTAAAACCGAAATGTTTGACTACTTAACACGTAAGATACTTTGATGCAGTAGGACCTGAAATATCAGTGTCAAATGGAAATAAGCACAAGTGTATCTTTTTCATATGCAGCATGTATATGTTTTTAAAATGGAAAATATACCTTCGAATCTGTTAAATGGTTCCGCTACAAGACAACAGTTATTACCATCGTTTAGATGAGTTTCATTGCAATTTTCTAAATAAGCCCCCTTATTTGTCAGCTAACTAGAAAGTCACAAACAGAAGGGTCTTTGAGGACTCCCACGTCTACTAACCTATGGCGTAAAGCTCTGTGTCAGATGTGAAATCTGACATGAAGCTTTATTCCATCACTACAAATTTTCACAAATTTGGAACCACTTATGCGATTGACAGTAATCTTTTATTAATAGATAAGTGCTCTGTCTGTGTTATATCATTTATTTGGCTACTTTAGGTAACAAACAGAAGTAGCAATGTCGATTATAGTCAATCAAGCCGCCCAAAACTTTAACGCCAGTGCATTCTTTTTGCGGAATGCCGCGTGACCCTTAGGTCCTACATAAAATTAGGCAGTACAGAATTAAAGATCTCATCAAGATCTAGATTTAAAAAATGTCTGCGAGAACATTTATTTATCTTTTACAGCTCTCCTAAGACCACAATTGGCAAGCGCTTCAAAAGGGAAAAATAGTAACTGTGTTTCAACAGTAAAACTAAGACATATGCTCTCGTGGACTGCTTTTTTAGATCTTTTTGAGTTCTACAATTACGTAATATATACTTTGGCGTAATTCTTATAATTTAGTTAGCCTACCTTAAAAAATTGCGCTGACGGTGAACCATTCTACGTTAGTGTCGTTATTTATATTTTCAGTAATTGCATTGAAACAAATATTGCTTAAGCAGAAAAGTAAGGAAGAATTTAAAAGAAACCGCATCACGATACGTCCATAAGTTCACGAGTTAAAGAAGCTCAAACTGTTGGTGCACTGGTCTAGTTAACCGGAGGTTCTGTGTTACAAACTGAAAACGTAAGAAGAACTATGGATTCATTTACGGCTTTAATGATATTGTTTTAAAATAAAGTATTTGTGTTTACAAAACGCGTATCTAACTTGCTGCTTTCCTGTTAACAATTATCTACATGTAAATACCTATGTAATGACTTTGGTGGCCTGACGTTTGAAGAAATTTTAGAAGTCTGTAACCACAAAATAAAGCACGTCTTTTACACGTCTTTCATATTTTTAAGTCTCATAACGATTGAAATGCTACAATTTAAAAACTTTTTTTGGGCGGGGGGGGGGGGGGAGTGGGGGGGGGGGCTCACCGCCAGAGATTATCTCTTAAAGGCATCCCCCACCTCCCCAATAAAATTTCTTTAATCCGCCAGTCTCGACCAAATTTTTTCTTCCAGAAGTGCTAGTCTTGTAAGATTCACAGGAGAAGTTCTGTGAAGTTTAGAAAGTAGGAGGCGAGGTACTGGCAGAAGTAAAGTTGTAAGGGCGGACCTTGAGTCGTGTCGGGATAGCTCAGTGGTAGATCTCTTGCCCGCGAAGGGCAAAGGTCCCAGTTTCGAGTCCCGATTCCGGCACACAATATTAATCTACCTTGAAGTTGCATTCTTATGAATTACCTTACATTAAAGACAATACAAACATCCATGCCAGAGGGGGGATTTGAACCCCCGATGGGGAACGGCCTCGCCTATCAGAGCATAGCGCCTCAATGCGCTCGGCCACTCCGGCGCGGCACGTGGTTATCATTACAGATACACGTGAAATGAACTTATAGGTAAGAAGGAGATCGAATAAATGCGTATGCGGGAACGTCCGATATTAAGTTTGTATTTTTTCCTCGATAAAATAACGCAAGCCCGCTTGTTTACATATGTTGTTCTGACTCGACGCAGCGAATAATGGAGAGTTGCCTTTGGCAGCATGCCCTTCAGAACTCCCATCCAACAAAAATGTTTGCTCTTCGTTGTCCAGAGAATGATATGATGCTAGGATTGAAAACCCGTGTCGTAATAGTTTACGTATCTTGCATATACATACTTTGAATATTATTTAAGCTGAATTCATCTGTATGGGTCACTTGTTTTTATATATAGTCAGAAATAACATGCAAATTTAATAATACGTTATTCCCATCGGGCTACTCGTGAAAAGCGAGTAAATAACGATATTTGCTGTACTTTCTGCGATTCCCGATTCACAGCTTCCATGTGAAAGCGATGTGACAAGAAATCGTAATGAAGTGGACTCACCTGGATGCCAGACGCATTACGTGTGATTCACCGGGCTTCAGGGCGCTCCCTCTCTCTCCGCCGCCCAGAGGCGCTGCGGTTAACTGGTACGCCCGGCCTTGACCAGAGGCGCGCTTTCCTTGCCGGCCTCTGCTTACGGACGTTTCGGTTACCAGGAACTGCAAGCCGGCTGCGAGCTCTGCTTTCCCACTTCCGCCTGCCATGGTCGGCGCGCACGATAAGTTCAGACCACATGTTATGTCAGCCGAATCTACTCTAGAGTCGTTTTAAAGAGAACATACCGCTTCTCAAGGTCAAGCAAAAACTGTTGGTATAATTGATTCGACTTGCACCTGGACGAATACATCTACATCCGTGCTCTTGAAGCCACCCCACGGTCTTGGGTGGAGGGTAATTTTGTATCATTGTCACTTCCTTCTCCTATCGCAAGGATTGCAAGAGACATTCTGTGAAGTTTGGAAAATAGGGGGTGAGATACTGGAGGAATGGAAGTTGTGAGGACGGACCGTGAAGAGCGCCGGGATAGCAGAGTCGGTAAGAGTGCTTGCCTGCAAAAGTCAAAGGTTCCAGATTCTAATCACGGTTACGGCACACAGTTTTAATCTGCCAGGAATTTTCATATCCGTGCGCACACCGCTGCAGAATGAAAATATTATTCTGGAGTAATTTCATAGTCTTTCAATCAATATTCAGCAAATTTCATATTCAAGTAGTGGCATGTCTTTATTGAGATTCTTCTGTATACCATGGGCTGCATTTCACCGATTGACCGGTATAAATAATAGCAACATACTTTTTAACGAAACCATAAAAGTCATATTGAATGGAAACCGCTTCAGCTGTATGGTACTTATTTATTCAACAAATTAGTTTCTTGGCGTTAGAGCCACATCAGGGTTATCTGTATACAAAGAAGAGTAAATGCCACTAACAATCGCGTTATGGTAATTTACGTTTGTGCTATAGGTAAGAACACTGTAGGTGAAAAGTACTCATAAATTATTTTATATTTTTTCTCGGTGATTCTAGACGACCTACGATTCTCTGGTCCTGTTCTATAAAATAAATTGGAATTGAAACACTGTGGAAATGGTAAAAAAGAGAATATTATGCATACATGAACAGGACCAGAGATTGTTAGTCGTCTAGAGCCACCGGGAAGAATATGAAATAATTTGTCAGTACTTTCCACCTACAGTTTTCTTACCTATAGCCCAAATGTAAATTATCATAACGTGATTGTTAGTGGAATTTGCTCTTCTTTGTATACAGATCCCCTGATGATGTGGCTCTGATGCCACGAGACTAGATGGTTGAATAAACAAGTACGATACAGCTAAAGCGGTTTCCATTCAATATGACTACATCTGCGGATGCACACAGTGTATACTTTGTTGAAACCATAAAAGATAAATTTTTCTCGTATATTTCAAATTCCTTACTCCCTAGTTACTGATATTATATATACCCGAATCTTCTTTATCGAACTGTATACCTCTGCCAGTGGAAACAGGTAAAAGCCAAGTTTCGCGTTCTGGTCCAAGCGCAAGTGGAGGCGGTGTAGAAGGACTTTTAGTCAGCACGTTGCTGTCTAATGGCTTCTTAGTTGGCCTCACGAGGCCGAATACACATCGGTACTGTCCGCCCACCAAATAAAAATCCTCTGCAGTTCCAGGGAACGATCCATGAATCTTCGCAGAGCTGTCAGCTACGGAGCCGGGTCCAATGGCAGGAACAATACTAATAACGCATTTACGGATGAAGATACAACGTCTGTGGCTAGCGGTTAACATTACCTGGATTTCTGCAACGGCATAATAAAGGTGACAGCGAAGACCTGAGCATGCGAGCAGTGGACCTCTCCCCTAGCCACGCATTTCCTCTGCTTCCCGCCACCATCTGAGTAGGAAGAGGGCGCAAAAGCGGAAAGCCTTATCCACACGTTAATGAAGGAGCCCTATACATCACTTCCTTCCATATTTCTCAACGGTTAACGTCACAAATAAAATAAATTTCCCATTTCATTACTTTTGGAGCTTTGGAAACAGAATATACGAGGGTTGAAGCTTAAATAGTGGGAACTATTTATTCACAATCGATAAAAAAAAGCGTTACATGTTTGAACCTGTTGCAGTCCTTCAATGTAGCCACCAGCGTTGTGTAGAACCCGCTGCCAGCGATGTGGAAGGCGTAGTATACCGTTAGCAGAGCCTGTTCTGTTCAAGATGCGAATGGAGCGATCTACTGCCTGCGAATCTCTGGAACAGTACTGAAGCGAATGTTACGAGGTGGTTCCTTCATCGTCAGAATCAAATCGAAGTCATAAGAGTTAAGTCCGGGGTATATGGTGGATAGTACAGTATTTCCCACTCCCATGAGTGGGTTGCGCAGCAAGTGTTGCCGCTGCCCGTGGGCTTATCTTGTGTCATCAGAGACCACCGCTTCGATTAAGGACCACAAGGAAATCCAAAAAACATTCCAGTAAAATAGAAACATCGCAATAACAACTTACGGTGTCACACCACGGAGAGCGCATTATAATCTTAAGATGCCCTGCTAAAGGGCGAAACGCGTCATTAACTAATAAAAAAATTTGCAATCAAAACGGTTTGAAGGAATATTTATTCTAACTGTTGCTGTTATACACCATGGATTGTAAATCATTTCAGTGATTTTCAGTCAGCAGGTTGGCGACGCTGCCCTTCGTTACGCAACAGTCATTTGTTTGAGCACATAACGCCACAGTCTTTACGTAGCTCCCGTACGGACTGTCGCGTTCAGTTTACACTTTCTATTTATCGCTAGTAAAAAACTTCGTTCTTGCTGCACTAAAGCTCATTTTAGACGTACACAACTTAGCAGTAAACTAGTGGGCGTCAAGTCGTCGTCCTTCACGACGGTAAACACGATTGAACTTTTTAAGACTCTTCGTCTTCCATTGACGTTTTTATGTACATTTGAATATGTCCTATACACTTCGAAATCCAGTAGGTTCCAGTAGCTTAACATATCACTCAGTGCAGTTTATGGTTTGCGTCCATGAAATCACAAAGCAATACGTGAAATTTACGCGTGGTTTACGTCCATAATTTTCGAAGGACGTATTTGATTAAGTGTTTCTTCGAGTGTCGCAAACATGATCGTAGGATCTAGATTGGATTTTATACACTTCTTTTCACTAACTTTATTGGTGTCTTGTGTTTAATTAGCAGTTCGTTAGTGTAGTGTTCTCACTGTCGCGTAACACCTGTAACACTAGTTTATGCCACTACACTCAGCATTCATTACTCTTTACTGGTAATATTTCACAATTCCTATTTCTATTGGTTTGAGCGAGGATGTAACTAATTACCTTCCTTAATCCCGTCACAACACTAGGCAACACTTATTAATTTTTGATAAAACAAGTACTTACAGTTCCATACAGTAAATAGAATTACACCATTAATAAATATAGAGTTCGATCAGAAATCTGTATCAAAGGTAGAATATTCAAAATTTTTATGTGTGCATTGATGAAAAAACAAATTGAAGATCTGCTGAAACGTTTGAGTTCAGCTACTTATGCTATTAAGGTAATTGCAAAGTTTGGTGATATACATCTCAGTAAATTAGCTTAATATGCCTATTTTCATTCTCTGCTTTCGTATCGCATCATTTTCTGTCAGTGGCTTGTCCTGGAAAGGGAGGGGGGACTGTCGGGCTGCAGCCCCCCTACCCCCCACCACCAGACCATCGTCGAAGCCCCCCAGAATACCAGACTATACCAGACTATGCTTAGAGAGAGAGGGGAAAGCAAATACAAAGGGGTTTAAAGGCGCAATACTGTTCCTGTACCGGGATCTTTTTATCATGTCAGCTTAGAATGACCACAACCCCCACCAGACCAAGATCCTGGGTATGCCACTGTTTTCTGGGTAATTCATCATTGAATAAAAAAGTATTCATTGCACAAAAGCGTATATCAGAATAATTGCTGGAGCCCATCCATGATCATCCTGCGAACACTTATTTGAAGAGCTAGAGATCTTCACAGTAGCTTAACAGTATATATATTCACTTATGAAATTTGTTATTACTAATCCCACCGAATTCGAAAACAATAGCAGTGTTCATAACCACAACACTAGGAGGAAGAATGATCTTCACTATTCACGATTAAATCTAGCTTTGGCACAGAAAGGGGTTAATTATGCTGCCACAAAAGTGTTTGGTCACCTACCAGACGGCATCAAAAGCCTAGCAGATAGCCAACTAGAATTTAAAAATAAATTAAAAGAATTTCTGAATGATAACTCCTTCTCATTGGATGAGTTTAAAGATATAAATTAGTAAATAAATAAAACAATTATGACGTAATATTTTGTGTCTTTTACAGACACCCTTCATTAACTTAACACGTTCCAAATCATTGCGAATTGTCGATTTCATGATCTATGGAACAAGTACTGATCTAATTTAATCTGTACAAATATTGAACTGTGCAAATATTTCAAATGGTCTTGATAATGTTTGTTTGCGTGGCCATCTTCCGCAGCAGCAGTTTTAATCGAGAATAATGGGTTTGACTGTCTTTTGCTGACTGCAAATAACAATAAATCTTCGTTTCGCTTTTATTTATAAAGTGAAGTACACGTAGAATCTTTTTATGATACATGTAATGCTAACATGGTAAAAATCAAGGTTAGATCGGGGTCGCATGACACACACATTAGATGCTCACGTAGAAGGTAAAGATTCAAAAATAGATCAGGAAAAGAAATGAAATTCCGCAAGGCAATCAAAGAAGATTGCCAAAATATGCACAAACATCATCACCGTCAGAATCCACACAACTTCGCTACAATTATCTCGCTATCCTCTACAAAAATTAACTCGACACCCACACTACGTCAGACTAGTCAAAGCGTCCTCACATTTCTCTTTAAAAACTTGTCTATCATCAATGTTATTAAATCAGTGAACGTCGTCACTAGATCTCAAGTGTGAATTACTAACAGATGTGTATTCTCCTTCATGAAAAAGTTATCTGGACAGTAGTGTCTTCAAACATAAATGTAATCATGTGTGGTGTTGTACATTCCTCAAATGCGTGGGTACCTGAGTGCTTGAATGCGTGTATGCGTATGTGTGTGCGTTTGTGTGCGTGAACGTGTCACACGAGCGACACGTGTTAAGTCCTCTTCGTTCTCTCTCTCCCCAGCGCCGGCGATTCCGGCGTGCTCCTTATCTTCGGCGAGGCGTTGGCAGCACAGTTTACCGAGCATTCCTGAATGATTTATACTAGACTAAACTAAGGTTCTAAGTGACGAAGTTCCCTTGTGTTGTGTGCTTATTCATCCACTGAAAAGGGTGGTTGTTATTGAACAAAATTTAATGATATACGAAGCAAGAACTTCATTTGCATATACATTTCCTCATTAAAATTTGTGGCAAGTACTCTGATCTAAAATAATTCTGGTCGCTTTCACTTCTTTAATATCATAGTGCATATATTAAATTACTTAATATTTACGTTTAGCGTATGAAAACAGAACCGCGGCTGTCCGCCATCGGGAGTTCGAATCCCCCCTCGGACTTGGATGTTTCTTTCGTCTTTAGTATAAGTAGTTTGTAAGTTTAGGGACTGATGACCCCGCAGTTAAGTCCCTTAAGCTTTACAAACATTTGAACGTTTTTTGAATAGTTTTCTCAAAATTGGTTGAGAAGTATTGTTAAGCGCTAGGACCGTTGTAGCGGACGGTGTGTAAGCAGCAACGGAATAGGCCCAGCATAGCTGTCGCTGACAGGCTGGCCATACTTTCCCTATACAGAGCTTTACCTCCACGTACCGGAATGTAAGATTTGCCGCGCGGGAGAAGCCGCGCGGTCTGGAGCGCCACATTACGGATCGCGCGGTTCCCGCGTCGGGGATTCGAATCCACCCTCAGACACGGATGTGTATGTTGCCTTTAGGTTAGTTTATTTTAAGTAGTTTGTAAGTCTAGGTCCCATAAGACTTACAAACATTTGAACATTTTCTCCTCCACCCACTCCTCACCCTTCTATGTGTGAAAACATACATAAATGCGTCAGGTTTCAAGGTGATTGGTCAATCGGTGTCAAAGTCACAAGGTACCCTCCGCCATGCTAAATTCAGTTCCTTGCAGATTATAAAAATGTCCTTCACGCACCTATGGAGACTTGCGAAAGATAGCCAATCTATTAATTCGGGGTGTAAACTACCTTCATTCCACATTTCATTCAATTCCGTCCAGCCGTTTCAGCGTGAAAAGTAAAAGTGTTAACCTACTGTAAATTACCCTCCGCTATGCGCCGTACCAAGTTAATTTTAGTCTGCCTATAACCTACCCACGAGTGAAAGAAATCAGTTGACAAAATTTTATCGCAGTTGGATGTAAGCTATGGCCATGCATAAAATACGAACAAAAGGACAAACATTCATTGTTATATATTATGTTAGTATCGACTGTCTATAGGACATCTTGTATAACGTACAATGTTATCTTGTGAAGACGGCCTCAAGTAATTTTGTTTGTGTTTTATCTAGGAATCTATCTAGTCAATGAGCTAGTGTATCGCCGCGGCAGAATAGCCGTGCGCACTAAGGCACCCCCCTGCAGTTCGCGTGGCCGTTCGCCGTCAGGGGTTCGAGTCCTCCCTCAGGCAAAGGTGTTTGTTTTGTTCTTAGCATAAGTTACTTTAAGTTATTGTAAATAATTTGAAAGCTTAGAGACTAAGGACCAATGTAGTTAAGTCCCTTAGATTTACAAACATTTGAACATTTTTTGTTCGTGTATCTATCATGTAAACATCCCATCGCTTTCTTGGTCAGCTGTTATAAATTAACTGTGTTCGACTTCTGGTCTACAACATACGGCCACGATGGTGTGGCCAGCGGTCTAAAGCGCCATGCTTCGGAGCGCACGGTTGCTCGCCATCAGAGGTTCGAATCCTCCCTCGGGGAGGGGTGTCTGTGTTGTCTTTAGGTTTAAGTTAGTTTAAGTAGTTTGTAAGCTTAGGGACTGATAACCAGTGACGGTAAATCCCATAAGATATACAAACATCTGAATTACATCATACATAATATTTCTGATAAATAATTCTGTGGTTGTGAATCCACTTTAGTATAACTCTTCAGTCAAACAATCATTCTAATCCCAAACCACTGTCAGAATTGTGGGGGACAAGACGACTGTGGGTTGTGCATTTATTGAGCTACATACCATAAGTATACATATGTGATTCCTACCACAGTCGCCCTAAAGTAATAGTTCAATAAATATCTTACATAATAAACTGCTTGTCTTGAAGTTACGCTGTCAATGTCTCTCGCAAAAATTCATTTCAAAACGTAATAATATTCGATAAAATTAAATGTAATTTGCAGTGCTGAACATCCACGTAAAAGCGTGTACACTGTACTGACCGTCTACTAAAATGTTCAGTTAATTCTGATCACGATACAGGGAAGTAAGTTTTCCCTACTCTCTTCTATGATAAGTTCAGTATCACCGGGTATACACCTGCTGTATTGCAGTACTTACAAACGATTGCACAACTGGGCATGAAGCCAGCCAGCATCAGAACGTCACAGCTACGGAACAGCCGCATTTATGAAGAATTGCACAACTGTCCATACTATGCAGTCCCCCAATGTTAATGCTAAAAAATATAAATATTGTATTTATGTCCGAATTAATGTAAAATGCATGGGGAAGTGTTTTATGATTGCATTTTATTGAATTCACCAATACAACCCAAAACGAAATTTGTTCTGCGAAAGTATAAAAACATTTTATATTAAGTGCCTCTTAGAATTAAGGTATAAGGTTAGTACTAAAGCACTTTAGCTAGTAAGCAAGAAAATGAAACTCCTCCAAATTTCAGGAAGAATTGCATAAATTTCATTTTCGTCGTAGTTTCTGAGTACTCTGAATTTAACAGAGAGTAGAAACATTCTATTATAGTTTCGACGAGCCAAAGTGTCGACTAGATAACTGAAGATTAAGAGCAGTATTTTCTCCATCGCTTTCTGGCTCATCATAACTTTAATTTTCAGGCTCTAGAAGAGGAATCGGTCGATAAAAATCGCGCACAATAACTAACAATCTATCACACAACAGAAAATCATGATCGACTGTAAGAATAAAACCAGCCCGCTGCTCCACAATAAGACGTTGATAGTAAATGCTTTGTGTATTATAAGCACTGGTACAAAAATTGGTTACTTGAGAAATGTTTGTAGAAGTATGGATGATGATTCATGTTATGGTGATATGTTTTGATATATGTTTTATGTCACTATAGCTTATAGACTACACATAAAACTTTTTCAGATCATGGCGCGGATACAATCATTGTGTTTTGCCACTGTTTGACAAGGTGAGTAGGTAGCTACTTTCATGGGGAATATGCACAATTTCGTACGGACAAGAGTACAGTAATTGCCACTTCTTATTCTTTTACTGAACTGCAAAAGGCTTCAGATGATTACGAGCGCAGTAGGCCTATATGTTCACCAATATTAAACTTTTGTGTATGTTATCTACTGTGTCACCATGAAATATCTGCATAACCCGATTGATCGATGGCACACTGAATGCGAATCAATGAGAGTTTATTTTCATCCTAATTTATCCGCCTGACTAAATTAATAACATAACTTGTTGTTTACCGTAAGGAAACACCCGCTTGAAAATCTAGTGTTGCATCTCGTCCACATAAATATTCAATACCCAGTATACAATTTAGTATGAGAGCGTCAACGAGCAAAAATGTGCAGAGGTGAATTCCGAATTGGTAGTTCCGTCTGAATCCCAATTATCTTGAACACTCTTACAGATATAATAATAATGCTCACGATTTCAGATCAACAATTATTCGTATTACCAATATCATTAAGTGCCCTGTGCGTATAAACGTAGTACCAAGTGGTTCTTGATGTACATAACAATTAATCGCGTCTGCTGATCGTTGTGAATTTTTGTTCTTTCATCATACCTATTTCTTGAAATTATTTCTACACCGTATTAGCCAGAACAATGATTATCCACTTACTATTAGGCGATCACCTGTCGAGAAATGACTGTTAGACACAGTCAGGTGCACATAGTATCGGTGAGCGTGTTCGTGTAGAATGGGGAACGCCCGCGTAATATACGATGGAGAGGCAAATGTGATGGCTCAGAGGTGTTTCACAGGGGGCGCAATAAGCGATGCGCAGTAGGAAACGCGTTTTCGCCGCTTTGTGCATGACGTCACGTGGGACACCTGCGAGTAATACAATGTGCAGTGTTGGATGCTAACTCGTGTGCATGTGTGTTACCGTTTCTGCTGTATTTGCTTAACCCTTTCATACCCACTGTTGTTCCTAGACAACAAGGTATTAAAAACTGATTTATACCGTATTTTGTGTACCAGTCCTTAAAGTCGCATTATTGATGAAAAAGTTGCTTCTAGTATGACATTTTGCCGTTTGGTACGGCGTCTAACCACTTCTGAGGTAATTATTTATCCGTCTTTGACGTTGTGTTACGTTGTCATCTGTATGTGGCTGTGAGTGTGAGCGTGATGTAGTTCGTGTTATTTTATTTCGGCAGTGAATTGTCTTGATTTTGGTGCTATGGCGAAGAATATGCTAGCATTATTGGTCTGGCAGTGTTAACTATCAACAAAATAACGTCCCAAGTAATAAAATACCTCGACACAAACATCCGTGTTATAAAAAATATGACAAAAAACAATATAGTTCCATCAAAAATTTTAAATCACATATTTCGATGATTAGTGCACTGTAGTAATACAGAAAACACAGACTTCGTATTTTTCCAGAGCTGAATTCATAATGTGGGAATGAAAGGGTTAAATTGTTTCGCTTCATAGTTTGCTTTCCCGAGTATGTGTCGCGCCTGCTATTGCTTCTGCTGTAATTCTTTGAAATACTTCTCTTATTATTTATAGAATGCCAGGCTGTGCTATTACGGGTTGTAATTCCCACACTCGGAACACAAAGGGAACTGAAATAGTTTCATATTTTTTCTCGAGCTGAAACGTTGAAGAAAGTGTGGCTCTCCAAATGCTTACGAAACTTTTTGTCGGTGACAACCCCAACAAAATGTTTATCGCTTACTATTTTTCCGATGTTCATGGTGTATATCTACGGCATTTGGCACAACGTTAACGTTATTACTTCTACACTGTAACTTATATTCCCGAGACTTCACAGACAGTACACATACATACCACTGAATGTCCCTTTGAGATTATATCACAGTTCGACATACAGTTCATGAGATACGAAGTCATAAACAATTTGGTTCATGAAAACCGCATCATCACGTATGAGGTTTCGATTTATCACGTCTTTACTACTAACACCATTCAGGACATGTCTTGAAGACATTAGGCACATATATCACTGAATGTCATCTTGAAAATTACATGACAGTACGACACATATTTCTGGAGATACAACGTCATAAACAATGATATTTCCGAATAACTGCTACATCATGCGCTATTTTTCCACATCTCCTGCTAAAATAATGGTCTAATTTCAACTAAACTTGATACACGTATTTCTGACTACCAGACAACAATCACTGTGGACCTTACCTACGACACACAGTTCAGGAGATACGACACCGTGAACAGTGAATCACAACTACTTTCCCATCACGCGACGAGTGATTAACGAGACTTCATTTATCCACTACTTGTTCATCGTAGACAGTTACCTAATATTACATTCTACAAATCTGATAACTAATGTTATTGTAGGACACATAGTCAAGGATATACGATGTCGTAAGTATTGATCTGCATGGAAACGAAACTTAAATTGACAGATAGTAAGATAGAAGCGGATGAACAGAACGAGAAAAACGAGACGGACTAAATATTGTTCATGGTAAAGTTTTGAATTAAATTAATGTTATATATCGTTTGGATTTTATTATTTTTATTTCTTTGGATACTGCATTTATAAGTTTGTGTATTATGCATATTGCATTGTTTTACTGTTTCATAATTTCTAAGCTTTTTTCGCGAGTTCATGAAGATGAAATTTTTCCCGAATTGTTATTTTCGTTTCTAATGTAAGACTGTAAAAATGCATATATACCCGGGAAATTCCGGGTTTAGCTGATAGTGTACAATAAATGTTTCGTCGTGCTACTTTCCATCTTTTTTCATGGGAACCTTCTTAAGAAACCAAGGTTGAATTATAGTGTACGTCATTGTCCATCTCCGTAGTTGCGTGGTCTG
Organism: Locusta migratoria; assembly: GCA_026315105.1. Classification (NCBI taxonomy): domain Eukaryota; kingdom Metazoa; phylum Arthropoda; class Insecta; order Orthoptera; family Acrididae; genus Locusta; species Locusta migratoria. The sequence goes on from CM048746.1 coordinate 223,851,798, forward strand.
CGCGGCTGACTGCCATTCCGAGGAACCGAGTTCGATTGCTGGTACCTCTATAATGCTACTGCTGTATTTATTGGGTTAACGTTTCCATTATTATATTCTGATTTGATTACGTGAAAACTTTCTAAGTCTGCCTTGTGATCAAAATAATAATTCCACTGAACGGAATGGAAGAATAAATGGTGACTATATATTTTAAAGATTTTTGGAAATTCTTTAGTAGGTGTTGGCGGCAGTTATCACCATAAAAAGTGACGGAGTTTACCTAGGGGCGGGAATAAACGGTTTAGCTGTAATAAAATACACTGAGATAGGTAAAGCACCGACATGTGAAGGATTCTGACCAGTTACACTGTCGAGTTCTGTGCAGTTAACCGTGAGCTAAACTTTAGTATAGAGCCCCGCCAATAAATTCATTTGAAAATCGTGAAACTGTTAATTATCGGACTTCGGTTTTCAAAACATTACAGAACGTAAACAGGATTGCAGGTTCTAAACATTTTTGCATAATCAAAAGGGATAGATTTTATTGAAAGTTAGAAAATTCACAACAATGACTGCACGAAATAAAAGTTTGCCGTCATGGCGTCCAAACCCATTGCATGGTTTGCACTTTTGTAATTCCTATGCCAGCTGAAAAATAAATGATCCTTTCTCTTAACGTTAACAAAACTTATTCTGATTTATTTCAATAAAAACCCTCACTATACTCACATAAATATGAGGTATATAAACGGAGTGTATCGGACGGAAGAGTCTGTGGAAAAAAATAAAGGAATGTTGATAAAGTGTCAAGGATAAACATATGAGAGGAAGCGCTCCTTGGTAAAAAATAGATCTTGTTTTTACCGATTCGGCATATCGTTTCACATCCAAGGATTTGTGTATGGTGGGTGGACTGGAACGGAGTGCACTATGGCTCATTATGCGAACTGAGGGGCTGCTTGACCGAGTAGTAGCACTTCCACGTCAAGAAACCCGACAACATGCCACAGACTGATCTGCTAACTGCCTGTCCCTTCAAACCGCGGGAAACGACGCCAAATGACGCAAAGGATGACACGGCGGTCGGTCAGATCTGACTAGACTGTTATTGCCGGAACTTTACTTTAGTGTGTAAGTTGTAAGGGGGAGTGTTGGGGGAGGATGTGGTCGGGGTTGTGACGTCTCACTGAGGAGAGTTGCGGGAGCCTCACTTGTGGCACTTGCCCGGAGACCACCGTGGCTGCAACAGCGCCCTGTCGTAGCTAGCAGTGGCGCTTGCAGGGACTGCCAGCAGCGCATTCCGCAGTCTGTTGCTACTTCAGGCTCGAAGAAACCAGTCCCCGTTCAGCCGTTACGTTCTGTTATGCAAATGAAACGCGAAACGCGTAAGCCGTCTACGTATTTCAGCAGACTGCTCTCGCCACCTTGTGACCTTCAAGTAGAACCTACGTCAGCTGCACAGCTTTCAGCAATTAAGCTGCCTCTCGACAAGGTAACAAATTTTGCGTAGTGATGTCGTTGGCAGTCTTCCAAGCTCTCGAAGGTATAGAGTTTTCCCGCATTCGTAACAGATAGTAAAATAGTCTATTCTGTACACTGCTGATCATACAAAATGAAACACAAGAATGCTGCAGATATCACAGAAGAATTTATTTGGGAGATAGCACGTTGAACAAAGATTGTAAGATTGAAAATACAGCCCCATCTGAAATGAGGAAGATAATCCCCTACGTATGAATCATGTTGAAACTTTCCACTACCATAAAGAGCGATCAGCTGAAGCTGTGGAGTACTAACATTGTGGCACTGCGTTCAGCCACGTGGCAGTGCACTTTGTGTGTGCGTGTGTGCACTAATCGATCTTCCTATAATTTCTTGCTAATATATACCGGGGGATTCACCGCTCGGTTAGCCGTCTGGTCTAACGCGCCGCTTTGCGAGAGGCAGGGAGGCATACCGGCCGAATCCGCCCGTCGGATTAACGAAAGGGGTCGGAGTGCCGGCCAGCCTGGATGTGTTTTCAGGCGGTTTTCCACATCCCCCTAGGTGAATACCGGGATGGTCCCCAAGTTCCACCTCAGTTACACGATTCGCAAACATTTCGTAACACTTTACACTTTCCCACGTGTATAACACTATACGCGCCGGCCGCGGTGGCCGAGGGGACTGAGGCGCTCCAGTCACGGTTTCCACGGCCACTACGGTCGGGGGTTCGAATCCCCCCTCGGGCATGGATATTTGTGCCGTCCTTAGTATTAGCTAGTTCATAAGTAGTTTGTAACCCCGTAGTTAAGTCACATAAGCTATACAAACATTTAATATTTTAACACTATACGCAGTCATTTGGGGTACACATTTCTTCCTAAAGGGCATGGGGTGGCGGCAGGAAGGGCATACATACGGCCACTCTGTAAATATTAACACATGCCAAATCCGCGTTTAACTCAGTGCCGACTCTGCATGTGCGGGAAAAGGCCAAAGAGAGAGAGATAGAGAGACAAGAGAGACACATACCGGTTGATCATGGAGATATTAGAATATTGTAATATGTTATTCTACAATTAAAACTATTTTTAAAAGAAGTTCAGATAAACATAGGTCCAAAAATGTTTAGTTAGGGAGTTACGACTAACTAAAAATTTTGCCTGAAATTTAGCAACCTTGCTAATATGTAGCCATCACAAAACTGTACGAGGTTAAACCACGATTTCTATTTATTTGTTGTTACTGATCTGGCGAATGTAATAAAACATGTCCTATATGTACATCTGTATTATTTGCTACTAAATTCCAGAGATTATACGAGTAAATTCCAGAGAGTATACAAGTCAATTTGTGTACTTCCCATTAAGAATGTTGGCAAGCGGTAATGAGTGGCTTCAGTCGTTTCATGATCTTGAAATCAGTATTGTGAAAGTGTATGTACACTGTACACCTTTCTTAACACCGAGCTTTGTTTTTCTTCCTGTTTAACATGAATTCTCGTAAGTTATGGTATTAATAAAAGCGGATTGTCTGACACATTCGCAACTTCTGTTGAAAACTATGTGCACCTATCTGGAATTTAAAATAATAATAATAAAATTTTCCCGAAATATTTCTTTGATTCTCTGGAATTCCTGGAAAACTACTGCAGATACACGTCTGCAACATGTTTTATTAGATTCACCAGATGAACAACGACAATAAAAACGGAAATCGTGCTTTACTGTAACCTTGATGGCTTCATATTAGCGAGTTTGCAATTTCAGGATAAATATTTTATTAGCAGTAACTCCGTAACTAAACATTTGCGGACCTATGTTTGTATGAACCTTTTTTTTAATTACTTGCACATTAACATATTAAAATATTTGCGTATCTTCGTGAATTACCCTATATTCAGGGTGATAATCGATAACTTAATAAATATACATGTTCGTAGATTAAAGCCAAACGAAATATATGCATTAAAGCTACTATCCTCACAAATACAGCAGCTCGACAAGTTTAACACCCTTAACCGATTTACCCATTCATTTTGACCTCTTTCCCCAGTTCCATTTGCAATAACAATATACTTACACATAATCGTACACACAAGATCATAATTTCTCGCAGCTCCAGCACAAAAACCATGTTTACAGAGAGTTTGGTGAGGAGCAGCAGGGAGTGGAAGGGGATGGAACGTTCCGCGTTGCATCACAAATTATAAAGTCTCTGATAGGCGGGAATGCAGTAAAAGAGAGCGAAAAGGGGAGGTGTAGAGGTCTGTATTGGAAGGCCAGAACTTAAAAATCAAGTAAAAATAAAAGCAATTAATTAAAGGAATTTGAAATATTAAAGGAAGATGAATGAAATAAAATACATACGAGGGTACGTCGATTTTTAACCGCAATTTATATATTTTATATTTTGGTAGTACTGTCGTTTTACATTGATTACGCTTGCTTTGTTTATTTGTTGTTATATCTTCCCAATTTTCAAGTTGCTAGGTTGGTTTCGTTATCGCTACGAAACTGTTAACCATGGCTGCTCCGCTGTCCATTTGTACCAAAGAAGTGTAACATTCAGTGAACCGTTTTCTGTGGTCGGAAGGTGTATCAGGGGCCGAAATTCATCGAAGGCTTTCAGTACAGTACGGGAACAGTGTTTTGCCTCAACGGAGTGTCTACGAATGGATTGAAAAGTTTCTAATTGGTCGCACAGGTGTTACGCCTGACGAAGGAGCGGGGCGACCGTATATCGCTACAAATGAAGAAACCGTTGACGTTCAGGTTAAATGATTCTCGTAGAGAGACGATTAACTATTGACACAGTGGCACATTGTCTTCACGTTTCCCACGGTTCCGCCTACGAAATCATCCACAACAGACTTGGTTTTCATGAAGTTTATGCAAGATCGGTCCCAAAATAACTCACACTGTTGCATAAACAAACGTGCTTGGACATCTACAAAAAACATTTGGATCGCTATGGTAACGAAGGGGACAGCGTCTTAGACAAGATCATTGCTGGTGACGAAACATCATTACGAGCCGGAGAGTAAGCGGCAGAGTATGGAATGGAAACATCCAAATTCGCCGTGCAAGAAAAAGTTCGAAAACCAACTGTCCGCAGGAAAAATGATGCTTACGGTTGTTTGCAACGCCCAAGTTCCAGTAGTGGACCATTATGGGGAAAGGTGCACAACAATAAACAGTGTAATTTCAAATGTTCAAATGTTTGTTAAGCTTAAGGGTCTTAACTATGGGGTCATCAGTTCCTAAAATTACAAACTACTTATAAACTAGCTTATACTAAAGACGACACAAACACCCATGCCCGAGGGGGGATTCGAACCCCCGACCGTAGCGGCCGTGCAGACTGTGACTGGCGCGCCACAGACCGCTCGGCCACTGCGGCCGGCCCAGTGTACTTTACAGTGAGATGCTTACTGCCAGACTAAAACCTGCAATTCGAAGCAAATGCCGAGGATTACTGTCAAAAGGTGTTGTAATGTTGCAAGACAATGCCCGTCCGGTTACTGCTGTCCACACTGCCGAAACACTCCAGACACTGAAATTAGAAGTAGTGGATCATCATATAATCCCAATTTTGCCCCTTCAAATACTTGTTTGGTCCACTCAAACGGGCATTCAGAGACCGTTGATTTGCCTAGGACGAAGCAATGAAAGAAGTGGTGCATTCCGGGCTAGCAGCTCAACTGAGAACCTTCTTCTTTTATGAGGCATCAGAAAGCTTGTACAGAGATGGACCAAGTGCATTGTAATGCAAAGAGACTGTCAGAAAATGTTTGTGTAAGTTTCCTATTTGATGACAATAAAATTTTATAACTGCGGATAATAATATACTTACCCTCGTATAAACACACTGTCGATCTGAAAATGAGGTAGGATTTCGCGGTAAATGAAGGTAATCACCAATCTAAATCACAAGAAAAAGAAAAATAGGTCTTCTATGGCTGAAGCACCAAGTTTAAATTTTGACTCTGCTGCAAAATAATCCTGCAGTTTCTGGTATCATCGTGCGTTTACCCCTCGTAGCACATTGCCAACGTTGATCTGGTGATGCAACGGATATTGTCGATCGGAAGAACAGGGAAACCCTGGCAAGCAATGCAATCCAATTCGCGACGAGAAGTCTTGCCACTTGTGGTCGCGCATTATGCTGGTTATTGTGGCGTAAATGAGTACTAGGGGAGGAGGGCGGGTGTTGGATTGCACAGTACGTGATGCGTAAGGCAGCAGTTCAGCAGACTCTCACCATGTTGTCCCCACACTGTAATGCGACCATCCTGCTGGTAAAGGACTGATTTCATTGACGAAGCCCGACCCTGCTGAAGCAGCATGATGGACAGAGGACTGGCAGTGAGCGAGTGAACAGTTCTTATGCCTCACACCATATTGAGCCTGCACTCCCCCCTCCCGTCCCCTCTCACCCCCTCCCCCCCCCCGCCATAGTCTGATGCCGGTATATAAACCAGCCAGAGTTACATATTTGAATTGCAGGAGCCTCTTGTGCTCCGACGTGCAACTACGCGTGAGACGCGACGTTCAACACTGCATCACCCCTCGGACTACATTGCTATCTTGGCTTCTTGGCTTCCCCTGTTCTTCCGATCTCTCTGCTATCGGAAAAGTCCATGATAGTGGAACGACTGGCTCAGTATACTCCACTTTCTGGCATCCCTGCTAAACTTTAACAATATGTGGAAGCATCACGGACTGCTACACGCCAGCATCACACTTATTTAACATAAATACCGAGCCATATGACGTGAGGAATGTGATCAAACCAGTATACAGGGTGTCCCAGCTATCTTCCTCACCCAAGATATCTCTGGAACAACAACAGCTATTGTAAAACAACTTTCACCGGTATCAATTAAGGCTGGGGCGAGAACCCCATGTCGCTCAGGACGTGCGCTAGCCGCGCGTTTCGCGTATTTCAAGCGTCAACTTCCATTCGCAATATCTCGGGATGTAATTGGCGTATTGCGATGCAATCAACGCCATTGTTTATGTGATTTGGCATGCTATAGATTGCTGAAGAAATAATATAGGGTGTCCATTTAAAAATTGTGTAAAAAACACATTTGCTTTCGTTTTAGAATGTTTCAAAATATGAACATACATGAGCCTCAGCCTTACATTGATACTGGTGAAAGTCTTTTTACAATATCTGTTGTTGTTCCAGAGATATTTTGGGTGAGCAAGATAGCTGGGACATCCTGTATAGTTTTGCAGCCCTTGATGCCTGTAACAGTCGCTTCCCGCTCAACCCCTCAGCATTAAATCAAAGTACAGCGTGTTTCTCTCCAGATAAATGTCGTCGTAATATCTGCTGTCCTACTTGATGGATTTTGGTGGTCAGCAGAGTATGACAAAATTGGAGATGTGACTCACGATGTATATGTTCGAAGCCAGCAGGTCGAAGCTTGACTTTGTTACCTGAGACATGTTGTGATAGTTCCATTGCAACAATTTTAGAGATAAAGAAGTAGGTGGTGTAACTCGACAAAAGCTTTTTCGTAAAATTTCAATTTGTCTGAATGCATACTTCTCTGAATGGCAAATATCTGTTTTCGGAGTCATTCTTGATTAGGAGACGTAAATTGTAATTAGCAAAATAATTATTATCGTGTTAGGTAGTGCAGTAGAGTCTCTCAGTCTCTTTCTCCTATAATAGCATCTTGTATCTCGCTCTACGTTCAATAGCCTTCCTTCTTTGAAAGACATCATTTGAATGTCTTAAGAATTTGATAATCAAGTCTTTTGTGCTTTGCTATTTTTCTCCAAGCCTTTTCGCTTTTCCTACAACATAAAATCCCGCTTAGGGGATCTGCTCGTTAGTGTTGAACTTGGTTTCAGGTGGCCTATTGGCGGATTCCAGGGACAAGCGGTATTTGAATTTCAATATTTCGTCTAATTATTGACCGATTTGGAAAAAAAGTCTATATGGAATCGACTGTACCCTCTGTTCCAACGGAACCAAACGTGGACTGCAAGTCCATAAACAACGATGGAATTTTTTATGGATGCTAGTCACTCGGCCACAACTGTTCGAGACAATTCCAGAGAATGACTTGGCTAGCCAGATCGCCCGACATGGAGCTTATCAATAATTTAAGGCACAATGGCTAAGCAGGATTTGCTAGATACCAAATGCAAATCTGAAGAAGAATGTATAAGAAGGGGAAAAGTAGATACCGCCTACAGGAAAATCAAAGAGACATTTGGGGACAAGAAAAGCAATTCTTCGAATATCAAGAACTCGGATGGGAAACCAGTTCTCAGCAAAGAAGGGAAAGCTGAAAGATGGAAAGAGTACATAGAGCAGCTCTACAAAGGAAATGAACTTAGAGACGATGTTGTAGGAAGGGAAGAGGAAGTAGATCAAGATGAAATAGGAGATACTATACTGAGAGATGAATTTGACAGAGCTCTGAAAGACCTAGGTCGGAACAAGGCCCCAGGAGTAGATGACATACCCTCAGAGCTACTAAAGTCTCTGGGAGAGCCATCCATGACAAAACTATTTGAACTGGTGTGTAGGATGTATGAGACAGGCGAAATACCCTCAGACTTTAAGAAAAATGTAATAATCCCCATTCCAAAGAAATCAGGCGCAGACAGGAGTGAAAATTACAGAACCATCAGTTTGATAAGTCATGGTTGCAAAATTTTAACACGAATTATCTACAGGAGAATGGAAAAGCTGGTAGAAGCTGATCTCGGGAAAGATCAGTTTGGATTCAGGAGGAACGTAGAAACCCGGGAGGCAATACTCACTTTACGCCCTATCTTAGAAGATAGATTAAGGAAAGGTAAACCTACATTTTTAGCTTTTGTAGATTTGGAGAAAGCATTTGACAATGTTGACTAGATACACTCTTTCAAATTCTGAAGTCAGCAGGGGGAAAATACAGGGAAAGGAGAGTTATTTACAACTTGTACAAAAGCCAGAACGCAGTTATTAGACTCGAAGGGCATGAAAGGGAAGCATCAGTTGGAAAGGGAGTAAGACAGGGTTGTAGCCTTTCTCCGATGTTATTCAATTTGTACATCGAGCAGGCGGTGAAGGAAAGCAAGAAAAAATTTGGAATAGGGATTAAAGTTCAGGTGGAATAAATAAAAACATTGCGTTTTGCTGATGACATTGTAATTCTGTCAGGAACAGCAAAGGACCTGGAAGAGCAGTTGAATGGAATGGACAGTGTGTTGAAGAGAGCGTATAAAATGAACATTAACAAGAGAAAAACAAAAATAATGGAATGCGGTCTTAGAAAGTCGGGCGATGCTGAAGGAATTAGATTAGGTAACGAAATAATGAAGGTGGTAGACGAGTTTTGTTACTTGGGTAGTAAAATAACATGCGATGGTCGCAGTACAGAGGATATAAAATGCAGAATGGCAATGGGAAGAAAAGCATTTTTGAAAAAGAGAAATTTGCTAACATCGAATATTAATTTAAGGGTAAGGAAGACTTTTCTGAAGGCATTTGTGTGGAGTGTTGCCTTGTACGGGAGTGAAACATGGATGATAAGCAGTGCTGACAGGAAGAGAATAGAGGCTTTTGAAATGTGGTGTTACAGAAGAATGCTGAAGATTAGGTGGGTAGATCGCATAACTAATGAAGAAGTACTGACCAGAATTGGTGAGAAAAGGAATTTTTGGCATACCCTGACTAAAAGAAGGGATCGCTTGGTAGGACACATTCTTAGACATCGGGGAATCGTAAATTTAGCATTGGAGGGAAGTGTGTGGGGTAAAAATCGGAGAGGGAGACCAAGAGACGCGTATAGTAAGCAGATTCATGTGGATGTGGGTTGCCGTTCTTATGAGGAGATGAAAAGGCTTGCTCAGGATAGAGTAGGGTGGACAGCTGCATCAAACCAGTCTCCGGACTGAAGACAATAACAACAACAATCGGAGGTCGCATCCTGCACAAAACTGCACCGGCAACAGTCTGAACATGGACGGCGAAGTGGCAGTGGCAGCATAGCCCATTTGTTGAGTTCACTTCGCCAGTCAAAGAGCTGTCTCTGCTGTGCGTTTTTTTTTTTTTTTTTTTTTTTTTTTTTTTTTTTTTTTTTTTTTTTTTAAATCTGGTATTGGGAACAGATTTCCATTTAGTTTATTCTTTGTGCAGCTGGAGACAGACCAAAAAGGTGAGCAGTTAAATAGAGAACCTTCTCGGGGAGATAACAGACCTATTGATGACACACAAACTGAACTTTTGCGTAACAGGGAATCTGTGATCATAATGCCTTCTGGCAGATGCAGCAAAGGGCCTAGAAGAGCAATTGAACAAAATGGATAGTGTGTTGAAAGGAGTGTATAAGATGAACATTAAGAACAAAACATGGCTAATGGAATGCGGTCTTAGAAAATCAGGCGACACTAAAGGAATTAGATTAGGTAACAAAACAATAAAGGCGGTAGATGAGTTTTGTTACTTGGGCAGTAAAATATAATGGTCGCAGTACAGAGCATATAAAATGCTGAATGGCAATGGGAAGAAAAGCGTTTTTCAAAGAAACTTTCTAATATCGAATATTAATTTAAGGGTAAGGATGTCTTTTCTGAAGGCGTATGTGTGGAATTTTGCCTTGTACGGAAGTGAAATATGGACGATAAATAGTTCAGAAAAGAGGACAGAGACTTTTGAAATGTGGTGCTACAGAAGAATCGCGTAAGTAATGAAGATGTACTGAACAGAATGAGGTAGACATGGAGATTTGGCATATCTTGACTAAAAGAAGGGATCGATTGGTAGTTCTTAGACATCAATGAATCATAAATTTAGCATAGGAAGGAAGTGTGTGGGGGAGAAATCGCAGACGGAGATCAGGAGACGAATATAGAAAGCAGATTCAAATGGTTTGTAAATTCAAACGAAAACATTAGAGACAAAAATAATTTTGTGTTTTTGTTGTGGTCGTCAGGTCACTGACTGGTTTGTTGCATCTCTGCATGCTAACCTGCCCCGTATAAGCCTCTTCATCTGCGAGTAAGAACGACTACCTACATCCTTTTCAACTCGCTTACTGTATTCGTCTCTCGGTCTCCCTCTACGATTTTTACCCCATCTTCTTATGGTAAGTTAACGATTCCTTGATGTCTCAGAATGTGTCCCACCAACCTATGCTTCTCTTAGTCAAGATATACCATAAATTCCTTTTCTCCCCAATGATGTTGACACCTCCTCCTTTGTTACGTTTAATGTTTATCTGTAGCACCACATTTCAAATGCTTCTATTATCTTTTAGTCTGAACTCCTTGTCGTCCACACTTCACTGCCATACAATGCTACACTCCAGACAAATGTTTTCAGAAAGGACTGCCTAATATTTAAATTAATATTGGATGTTAACAAAAATTGGCTTCTTTTACGATGTCAAAATTAGCACACGAGATGCGTTCAACGACTTCAAAAGCTAAATACTATGTTCTGAGTTTGCAGAAAATTATAAGAAGTATTCGTCTCCTGTAAAATTATTAACGGATTGATAACACACGTCCTGACACTTTGATTATTATGTCGTTGAATCAGAGCATGAAACACAAAATGTAGAAATACTGAATGTATTTTAACAAACCTGTTTTGCAGAGGAAAGTTGCAGCGTATTTCCTACTCTAAATCGTCACACGGAGAACAAAATGGCAGATACTGGAATAAAGGTGAGAGGGATAGTAACTTGCCCCCTTCTATCATCGGTGTACTGTAGATCTCTAGAGGAGCGAAACGTTTCTAAGGATTGGAAACAAAAGGGTCGTTTCCATTTTCGAAAAGGTCCGTCGAACAAATGCCCAAAACTATAGGGCTATTTCATTTGTAGAGTTTTGGAACACTTTTTATGTTAGTTTTATAAAATCTCCGAAGGCGGCAGAAAGTAGCAAAAACAGGCTGCTAGGTAGAGGCCTTTTTTTCTTTGATTTCACAAGGCCTTAGGTGCGGCTCCGAACTATCGTCCAATAAACAAAATCGTCCGGAATATCAGACCAACTTGTAACTGGACTGAAGATTTTCTAGCGAACGCAACACAGAAGTGGTATGTTATTCTCAACTAAGAGAAGATGTCTAACGTAAACCTGATTAATGGGTACGCAGGGAGTGTTACTTTTAACAATATGTGTACATGTTGTAGTGGAGAACGTCGGGAGTTCTAAAGGCATTCAACGGATGATACTTAGTATTACGGGAAGTTGCAACGCTGGAGAATTGTAGCGAAATGCAGGGAGAACTGCAGAGTACCGAGTCTTGGTGCAACGAGTCGCAATTAACTATCAACATAAACAAATCTAACGTACTGCGAATACATGAAAAGGAAGAGCGTTGATTACATAATCAAAGAACTGCAGAACAGTCACTGGAAGCACTTACTTCCATAAGATATCTGGGGAAAATATTCAGGAAGTGTTGTCCAGTCAACAAAGGAAGTAGCTTACAAAACACTCCTTTGGACAATGCTTGAATATTGCTCAAAAGTTTGCGATCCGTACCAGAGAGGGTTGATAGAGAAGACACAGAAGGTGCAAAGCAGAGCAGAACGTTTCGTCTCAGGATCATTTAGTAAGTGCTAAAGCGTCTCAGAGATGATCGACAAACCCCAGAGGTAGAAGCTGCACTGGAGACATTCTCAGTCACGGTGTATTCTGTAAAAGTACCGATAGCATGCGTTTTTCGGACGGGCCACCAGCATATTGCTTCCTGCAACATATATCTCCAGGAAAGACAACGACGATAAAAAACATTAAGATTAAATTAGAAAAATAGGAGCCGTCACGGTGGCATACCTGCAGTCTTTTCTACCGCGAACCGTACGCGACTGTAATAGTAGAAGGTACAACAGAGGTACGTAGCGTACCTTCTGTCACACACAATGAGGTAGCTTCCCGAGTGTGGAACGACTGGCCTGGTGTATAGCACTCGCCGGTGTCCCTGGTACCCTGAACAATATTTGAAAGCATCGTGGACTGCTACACGCCAACGTCACATCCAGAGCCTCTTTGATTTAATGCTGAGCAGTAGAGCGGGTAGCGACTGTCATCATATTCCTAATTTCGCACGGGGCTGTATTTTGAATTATATTGTAGAGCGCTTGACTTCCCAAATGAATTTGTCTGTTGTATCTGCTGTACTACTTAATGTTGCATTTATAATGACCAGCAGTGTATGACAGAGTTGGTAGAAGTCAATGACAGTGTATATGTTGGAACCCAGTAGGTCGAAGCTTTCACTTTTGTTACCTGAGAGTGTTGGGATAGTTCCACTGGGAGAGTTTTAGAGGCGAAAAGTGGGTGGTAGAGCTCGTCGCACGGTTATACCTACAATGTCAGTTTGTCTGAATGCACACTTGTCTAAATGCTAAAATCTGTCGTAGTAGATGTAGAGGCTGCCTGTCAGCACCCTTCCTCGACTCCTAGTGTCTAAGGAATGCGCCAGTTTATTTCCTGTAACGAGAAATGTTTTTTGAAGCTTATGGTCTGATATACCTATTCTATGGAGCTCAGTCGAATTAATATTATTCGATATTTTATTTATCTCACGGTAAAACAGCTTAATAAACAGTATTCCAACAGCGCTTAAGCTACGCTGCTGTATGCACACTAGAGGTCAGAGAGGGCCAGATGGCGCTCCCGCTGTTATGGGTAGTCTTCGTGTTTTATTGTCACTATTATTACATACTGATAAACTGAGTAACGCACTTGACTAATTCTTGGCCAGTCCTTCTAGTGGCCTAGATAAATTTTCCATTAAAAATATTTTCTTTGCATCGTGAAAAAAACTGTCGCTCTCTGTCTACCACTATATGCCGCAGGGAAGTCACAATAGCATTTGTTTGGGCTGCCCCCAACTGCACATACCAAAAATTAAATTGCAAAAATCTGCTAAAACAGAGAAAATGGTCTGATGACTTACGAGAGATACCGTATACATATGGCATGAAGAATTTGTTTGAAACGGAACACAATATGTCTGAATTTTCGTAGAATTAACTATGTAGTCGAAATTTAGCTTTGAGAAATAGTTCAAAACAATATAATTAAAAACTTGAATGTGACATCACTGTACTCGTGGTTTTCGACAAACAGCTGGAACATCCTTAATCAAACGGCGGAAATAAAGTAAAAGTTTAAATAGGTGGATCGGTTTTTATTTCTATTTGTCTTATATGATTATAGTTTGTAATTATATTTAGTAACTAGCGAACCCGTCAATGTTCAATGTTTCGCAATTGAAAATATGTATGGGATTTGGATAAACACCCTAATTTCCGTCTCCTCACCTCTAATCCTTTCTCCTCTTCTTCTGATTGTGCGTCTCTTCCTCCCTCTCACACCTTGCATACCTCATACCACACACTATCCACCTCCTCCTCCCTGTATCTACGTTCTCCGTCCCTTTTTAAAATCAATTTCATGTCCTCTTCTTTATTTACTCCTGCCCCCTTCTCTACGATATTATCATTGTTATTGCAAATAAAATTGAGAATAGAAGTTAAATGAATGGGTAAATCGGTTCCTATTATTAGTGCAATGGTATTCGAACTGCGGTATTTGTGAGGACAGTAGCTTCAATGGACTGTTTAGTATGGTTTTAATCTACGAATTGATAGGTTTATAAAATTATCCGTAAAAACAATTTCCCTTGCCGCGGTGGAGAGGCCGAGCGCTCTAAGGCGCCTTGCTGCGGAGCGCGCGGTTGCTCTCTGTTGGACGTTCGAGTCCTGCCTCGGGCATGTGTGTGTGTGTGTGTGTGTGTGTGTGTGTGTGTGTGTGTGTGTATTGTCCTTAGAAACTACATAAAGTAACTTAACCCCCCTCGGGCATGGATATGTGTGCCGTCCTTAGTTGTAGCTAGTTCATAAGTAGTTTGTAAGGTTAGGGACTGATGACCCCGTAGTTAAATCCATAAGCTCTACAAACATTTGAACATTTTGACTAATAACCGCAGCAGTGTTCCTTAGACTTACGAACATTTGAACAGCTGAACAACTTGCCCATTTTCTGTTTAAAGGAAGTGCGCAAATAAAACAAAATGGCACATTTCACAGCACAACTTGGTATGTTTTTGCTTGCAGAAGGTTGAATAGAAACTGTTTATTTTATAAAACATTAGGGGCGTTGTCGAGAGTGTACTCATGCTATTTTTAGTCTGGGTACAATGTTACAGAAATAAGTTGGTCACAATCTTTCGGTGATTGCACATTTTATCTCCTCTTTCAATAATTTGGCAGGGTCTTTTGGAAGGACTTGGAAGCACATTGGACTGAAGAAATCATTTACCTTCTGTAAATAATGTAGTTAATTTAAAAGGACAATACTGTTGCCTTTATCACATAGTGTGGTCTACTGTTCTATTTCCTATTTAAAGGTTTTGAGGGTGTCAAAATCTTTCGCCCTTGGGCTGCTGCACTCTAATGTTGTTGCATTCTTCATTGCATGAGCAACAAAATGTTTTAGTGTGACGTCTTTTCCTAAAGCATATTGTCTTTCTTCATTACATGTAACTGTTTTGCTGATGGAATGTGTGGAGGAGCATATTTAAAATTTTTATTTTGTTCTTTTGTAAAAAGGATTAAGTCTGGCAGGTTAATTACTCGTTCTGAAAACTTTTGTTTGCATTTAGGGGTTAGAGGTGCACTTACTTCACTTATCATAACTAACTTTTGATTCTGTCACAAAAATATATTGTGTACATTGACGCGCTTCCTTGGAGGTCGGGTGTTGCACGCTTATTGGAATAGGAAACTGGTTGCTAATCTACAACATAAACTCGGATGAATTAATAACAAATGACTCAATATATCGACAAAACGCAATTACTTGAGTGTAGTTCTGACGACAGTGATAACCCATAAGATCAGTACAAATATAGTGTCTACTTGTTGACAGTTCTCTTACGTCAGCCCTGCAGTTATTTAGACATCTCTGTGTTATGAGTATGCTGACTTACATGTAGAGACTCGTAACAGTAACTGATTTCTAGTAAAGTTTGTTATACATGGAGATCAAAGTGAATTGTACACAATACTGACTGGTACAAGTTCAAGCGCGGGCAGCTATACATGGAGCCCATTCGTATAGTCAAGGCGAAACTAGACAAGGCTACACAAGGCGACCGTAGACAATCATAATTGCAGTTTTCGCTCTTACAAAGTTTCACAGCTGTAACAAGTAGGGGGGGGAGGGGACTCTAGGCTCTGGTTGGCAGTGACCTTCACATCGCCCTTGTGAACTGATGTAGTGAAGTTCCACAGCGCGCGTATAGAGGCGCTCCGTTTGATCTGGACGCGGTCGGAAACTTCCGATTCCGGACGGGAGACACGTTCTCTCCTTTCACCATCTTGTGTTTTAAAGGTCGTCTACGGACTTGTCGTGCTCCAGCTACAGAGGAAGGTATTGTAGAGGTCATACACCAACAATTACACTAACGAGTACACGTAGCACAGTAAGGCCGTCCGCACAAAGCTCGTTTCTCACTCGTCGTATGCGCGACTAGTGTCTCGTCCGCGATGCGCGTCTGATGCGAACCTCGCGATGCCAGAGACAGCCGTCCGCACTCGGATCGATTGGCACTCCTCGCGGGCGCGATTTCTCTTCAGTCAACTTGCGATTTCCAACAGGAAGCTACAAAATTGTGTCGGTTGTTTCCTCCAATAGTTACCTTATAATGGACAATTCTAGTGATGAGGGGGACGCTGTGATGTTTTAATGGTATCGGCGCAAGAAAAGGAAGACACAATGTGTTATGGGTGCATCCGTACATATAGCGGAATTTTCATCATCGGTTGTTCGTTGGTGCTAGAGAACAGCAAGATACTGATACAATTTCTTTGCATTCTACATAATGTCAAAGGAATCTTACATCGCCGTAGTGAAAATTGTAGCTCCAGCTATTTATCACATCAATACAAATATGAGGTAATGTGTGAGTGTAGAAGAACAAATACTGGTGACATTAAGGTAATCCTTTTATTTGTAAGACACATATAAAAGCATAAAGAAGATTTTATTATCAATTTAAATATTAAAACGATATTACATTTTTGTGAATTATACTATAAACGAATGTGACAGTACATGAAACAGGTCATAAATTGTGAAAGATTGTCTCGCTTGTTGCTAATGGGAGAGAGGGTTCACGTTGATTTGCTGGCTCTGTTACCACGTAAAATCCACTTTCCGTTGGTGTTTCTTCATCGAGCGAAGATTGTTCAAACTGGTTGTGGTATACAGGGAATCATGCCGTGCTCTGATAGGATTGCACCACTCCTCTATAGGGGTGGTTCAAGATTTCCAGAGAGGTCCCTGTAACCTCGTCTATGAGGAGCAATGCCTTTCTTTTAAAACATCTTAATGGAACATCGCTCGTCTGCATGAGGTCTGGGACGAGGCTGACCAGAAAACTATGTATACTGGCCTTTCTTTTATCTTTTTCAGTGTTGGTGTTTGACATCTTCGCTGCCTTTCCTGCAAAATATTCAGCATAGGTTTTGTCTGCATCACTTTGAATGTGAAATTTTCTTTTCCTGACTTCTCGTACCCATGGGATCAGGTGATGGTGTCACACTGCCCTCATGAATTGTCGAAAGTGGTGTTGTCATCACGGCCGGAGATAGGTGGTGTTGCTGTAGGTGCGGTTTGTCATGAAGATGGGGAGGAGAGGGAGTTGTTGCTGGTCGGCAGAGATATCTTCAAGCTCGGATGGAATATTCTCTGAGAAGTGGGCTATTTCGTTGACATTTTCCATTTAGGAAACATATCGTGATGGTGAGGGCTGAAGGATTGAAGGTAAATTACCAGTAGGAACGCCAGCTACTTGTATGAAAGGAGTAGCAAATTGCATTGCATCCATTAGGTAGTAGGGTATCCCTGGGACTCTATTTTTGTCGGGGAGACTACAGTTGGACGAATAGTATCTGAAACCACGCAGATCTTATGGAATGAGCTGAAAGACGCCTACATACCATGCCCTACTCAAGATCAATGGTCAAGAATTGCTGAGCGCTTCCATTCCCTATGGAACCTTCCAAACTGTATAGGGGCAATAGATGGGAAACGCTCACATAGAGAAAATTCCCAATACTGGTTACGACTAATTTTAATTATAAATCATATCACTCTGTAGTAGGGGAAAGTGTTGTACCTTGGGACACTTTTTATATTTTAATTTTTTCATACTATGATTTTTTACAAGAAATTTGAAAATTTACCCCATCGCAGGAATCAATTTTAGGTAATGTTCAACGAACAGCAGTTTACCCTAGCTCCAATATTTACACAATTACTCACCAATTAAGACTTTTGTGACTTCCCAAGGTACAACCTATGGTTTCACCTTGGGACAGTGGTGGTTTTACCTTGGGACACAATGATGTATTCCAATTTCTTTGTTTTATGAATGAAAAAATCGTATTGGAATTAGGTAGTAAATGTTTTTTAATCCAAATACGAAAGTTATTTTACCTTAAAACAAGAGATGGCGGGAATAAAATATTAAATGAATGAAACCCACAACACACCACTGGAGCTGGTATTTCTTTCACTATATCACTGCGATTAACAATGATGATGTTCTCAACATTAGGAAATACAAAATGGTCCTTTGCTCCCTTAAGAATTTCACAGTTACATCTTCTGTGCTTTCTAAAACTACTCGCGCATAGTAAATATGAGATCTGCCACTGATGTCAAATTTTACCAAGACCCAATTGCTTTGAGAACAAGAAAGTGTTACTTTTCTAGATGGAAAGAAGGATGAGAAATCCTCTTCTTCAGATGACAACTTAAATATGCTACTGCCAAGCTCGGGAATTTCTTCATCAAAAGAAGTGGAAGATGAAAAGTCCTTTGTCCGTTTAGTGGCTTCTTTCTTTGGGAAAGACTTCTTTTTCTTGTTTTATTTTTATTTTTACTCTTCAATTCTTTGTTTTTCTGGTGAATCAGTGACAATCATAAACCTTCCAGGTGTCCCAAGAATTTCACAGTTACATCTTCTGTGCTTTCTAAAACTACTCGCGCATAGTAAATATGAGATCTGCCACTGATGTCAAATTTTACCAAGACCCAAGACACCAGGTGTCCCAAGGTGCAACCAGAGAAGTGTCCCACGGTAAAACCAAATACACAATAACAGAAAACAGTATCCTAACCTACGTACACATTTATATCTTTCTAACTTATGGTATCAATAGCTTACTTAAACAATTCCCTACAACACTGCATTTAAGAAACATCAATAATGATGCTTACCTTTAGTTTATATCTTGTAAGGGTAGTGGCTAAATTTTATTTTAAATCACGAAAACTTGTAAAACTCCTTCTCAGATCTCAAACATTATCCAAATACAACGTGGCCTCTTATTCCCTCTGAAAATAGGCCTGACAACTTTACTACTTAGTTCTCAAAATTTCCAGTAGAGTGCACTGTCTTTATTAAAAAGTGTCCCAAGGTAAAACTGTCCTAAGGTACAACCCTTTCCCCTACTAATAGGATGCCGTTGGTATTTTAACAATGATTGAAACTGGGAACGCTGGTAGAAACAGTAATTGAGGTATTTTCAGAGCCTCAGCAATTAAAAGCTTGCTATCTAATTCACTACTTAATATACCACCTCCGTCTAAGCTTCCCTTTGACTATGATGACTGTGTTTTTCCTTATTACTTTGTGGGGGATGAAGCCTTCTCTTGTACATATATATCAAGGTATTGCATGAAAACACCGTGTGCTACGAGATTCTAACACTGGATTTTATTTCTTGTCAGTTAGGAAGGATGATAGTATTTCATTTAATAATATTCAAACAGTGATGTGTAAAAATAAGTTAAATTATAGTAATGGGATCTCCTTTTAATGTGGTGTGTAGATTTCAATTATGGACACGATCTTTAATGTCAATGATTTTCTATAGTTTATATTGAACAGTTATAAAAAATATTAACATCATAAAGAAATGCTTCCAGTTAGCATTTCATACAATTACAAGGAAGTCTTTTCTGAAGGCATTTGTGTGGAGTTTTGTCTAGTATGGAACTGAAATACGGACGATAAATTGTCCAGGAAAGAGGATAGAAACTTTTCAAATGTGGTGTTACAGAAGAATCTGAAGATTAGGTGGGTAAATCTCGAAAGTAATGAAGAGGTACTGAACAGAATTGGGGAGGAAAGGAATTTCTTGCATAACTTGACTAAAAGATGGGATCTATTGGTAGGACACATTCTTAGACATTAAGTAATCGTGAATTAACATTAGAGGGAAGTGTGTGGGGTAAAAATCGCAGAGGGAGAACAAGAGATTAATGCAGAAAGCAGATTCAAATGGTTGTAGATAGCAGTTCTTGTGAAGAGATGAAGAGGCTTGTTCTGGATAGAGTAGGGTAGAGTAGAGTAGCTGCATCAAACCAGTCTACGGACTGAAGACCACAACAGTAACAACAACACATACACTATCAGGCAATAAAATGTGATTTTCATAGTAACCTTGTAGATGTGGACGTAGACGTTGATCTGCTGTGTGTATTATATTAATTATCGATAGAGCAGTACAATTAGAGAAGTGTTGGCGTCGAGGTGAAATGATAAATTTGTACCCAGAAAAGACATTTGATTGAAATTAGACATAAACTGCACAACTGCACGACCATTTCCCAGTTGAAATGCTGAGATAGAGAAGTGACCCGCAAGCTGTTGAGCGCTACGGAATTATTTCGTTATATCTTATCTAATATCGGAAGTTTAAGTACATGATGGAGTAACGACAGCAGTGTTCTTAATTCGGAGATAAAATAACAGAGATAAATCAGAAAATGCAATAGAAAGAGGAAATTTAAAAATAAAGTAACACTACACATCTAGATAAACAGATTCTCACTCTGGTCAATTCGTCGAATGACACGCACTTCACTCGTACGTACACGCCTCTAGAGTTCTGATCCAGTTTATAACTTGAAGATTGCTCACGGAATAAATTTCTCGAAGAAATGTGTCATATTTTTGTTCGTTTAAGAACTGGTAAACACGTCATGCCTACCCACTAGCTGCTAAATTCTTTGTCTATTCTATTATTGTCATCATTTCCTGTTTCCCGGTACGGGTGAAATCAGTAACATAGCAGCAACGATATCAGTTTGAAGATTCATCCACGAGTCTGTCACTGAGCTGAAAGTTACGTTTTTCTGATAAAATGCGACATACACGTACACAGTCACTTAATGATTTGCTGTTTTATTTACTCTGCGATATGTATATGATCTATAAGACTGTGCTGTTGAATAAGAGATAAGAAATGGACAATAATACTTGACACTACGGTAATACGTCTTTCCTAAAAGTACTCTACTAACTTAATCCAGGGATATCTGTCTGCCTGTATCTATAACCCGCTACCTTATGTCAGGCAGACGAGGCAGTCCAGGTGGGGAGGTGGGGGGGGGGAGGGGGGGGTTGAGGCTAGGCAGGCTTTAGATTTCGAATCCCAGACCGGCACTGAGCTTTAGCTTGTCATATATGAACCAAAATATCGAATCATTTTGTTGTCTCAATTACGGAGACAGGATTGATGCAGCTTTCCACTGTAATCTGCCCAGGGCAAGCCCCTTCATCTCGGTAAAGCTGTTAACCTGTAGTCATACCTTCTGTTGACCCACAACTCTCCGCACCATTATGAAACTGGCTGTGCTGCTGTGTCTACATATGTTAATCATAAAGTATAAAGTTAACTTCGTTAATCATTAATCCATTACTAAAAAAAGTAACTTCGTTTCGCTTTAAAGCGTTACTCTGCGGACAATTTAACGGAATTTAACGTTAATCGTTAATAGGTAACTCGTAACAGTATTTTGCAACCACGAAAAGTCGCATTCAGTCTCCGAATTTATATTTTCATGTTGTTATATTATTGAAATCAGCAATTTAACAAAAAAAAAGTATTACCCTACCTGACATTTAACAAAAAAATTTTTGATACGCAAGTTTAAATAAGGCTCGGTTATAAATAAAAACTAGAATTACTCAGCCACACTATCGTGGCAGTCGGCCGTGAGCGTAAACAAATGATGTCTGATCGCATACTATAGTGTAAATAGCCTCCGCAGGAGTCATTTGCTTTAGGCGAAAAGTCGCCGTTTTCCCTCAGTTGGAGCAGGCTTACACTAAGTTGCGGGTTTCCCATGAGCCCACATTTCCGCTCTCCGGGTCTTGGCGGTACCATTCAGAAGATCAACCGCGCGCTTCCAGGGAGTGATTCAACCCCTAGCCTAAGCGTAGCCGCATACAGAAGGGACCTGCGCTAAAATGAGCATATTTTACGCCACAAGACTTTTGTCATAAGAAGTAGATTCAAAAGTAACGGATTAACGGACTTAAGCAAATTAACGGAAGTTAAAGAGTCCGTTAGCGTTTTATTAAATTAAATTAAAAGTTAATTCGTTTCTCAAAAGGTTAACTGCGTTAATTAACGATTAACGGGCTCGTGCCCAGCTCTGATGACAGCAATGCTGTCTCAAAACTAAAGGATTTTTGATTGTGATTCGAAGAAAATATTGTTCAGTAATTTTTTTTTTTTTTTTTTTTTTTTTTTTTTTTTTTTTTTTTTTTTTTTTTTTTTTTTTTGTGACAGTCTAAGTTTTACCTGAACCTAATGTAATATTGTGTGGGTGATATGTGGGGAAGGTACCATGGGAGATCAATATGTGAGAAACTGTAACAATTCCTTATAAACTTTCTTCTATAAGAATCTTAGTACTACACTTATACCGGCCATCTTTGACCTCGAAGGATCGAAACCACTCGAAACCATTCTTACAATAACACTCGATCATATAGATCATATAAACAAAAGTCAAATAAAATGAACTCACTTTCAGTCACAAAGCATTTCGAGCAATGAGGGCTCATCATCAGGTGCCTCTATGATTTTTTATAAATGTTTAAAGGTCGGGGCCTGTTAAGATCAAAACATAGGTTGTAAATATGGAAATATTTTAAACAGAGGATCATGGAGTAAAAGAACTGGAAATGCATTGAGTACAATAAAACACAATTTTGTGACTGAAGGCGAGTTCATTTTATTTTACTGAAATACAGAAGTCACTGAACATCACTGGCAATAATGGACAAAATGAAGTGAACAATAGTTACTTGTGTGATCTCTATTCCGCGATGGACTGACCGAGCATTCTAAGACGCAGTGTTGAGGAGCGCGCGGTTATTCACTGTCAGAGTTTCGAGTCCTCCCTCGGGCATGAGTGTGTCTGTTGTCCCTACTCTAAGTAAGTTTAAGAAATTTGTAAATCTAGGAACTGATGACCATAGGAGTTGGATCCATTAAGTTTACAAACATTTTTGTGTGTTCCATGCAAAACGTTAGGTACAACCTCACGTGACATTGTAATAGAGAGACACAACAAGGAGTAAAGACTATAGGAGGGAAAGTATGACGTTAGACTGTCATTACATTTGCAATCAACTGTTCCAAAAACCCTCTGCTTGATGCTGTTGTTGCTTATTGTTATTGTCGTTTTCAGTCCAAATTTTAGTGAAACTCTCCAAGCTACTGTACTTTGTGTAAGCCTCTTCATCTCCGAATAAAACATTCACATCCACTTGAACCTGCTCCCTATACTCGTCTCCTAGTATCCTCTGCGATTTTTACCCGCGAAACTTCCCTCTTATACTAAATCGACTATTCCTTGAAGTCTAAGAATGTGTCCCATTTTATTTCTTTATGTGTCAATTTTATGTTTATTTAATCCAAAAGTGTGCAAAAAATTGCAAATGACGCAATAACCATTCATCAAACACAAAAACAGGAAAAAGTGATTTAGTAGGGGAGAAAACTCTCTAAAAATTTGCTCTCTTACGCTTTTCGCATATATTGCAACATTTTAAAGATATTTGAAAAAGGAAAGGCTATTTTACAATGTCTGACTGTAATGTATTTCCACTTTTTAGGTCCCGTCGTTGAATCGATCGGCACCAAATTCAATCCTATCTCTCCGAATTCTCCACCTGGTGTAACCAGTGGCTCCTCACCGTTATCCCCGCTAAATCCCAGGCAGTTATCACAGGGCACGCCACCCCCTCCTTTAGTCACTGCGACCTCTACCTTACGCTCCATGACCGCCCCATCCCACATTCCAAAACCCTCAGACACCTAGGCCATTCCTTCTACTGATCCCTGTCCTGGAAACCACACCTACAAACAGTCCATGATAAAGCCCTCGCCTCAACCTCCTCAAACTCCTTTCTGGCCGGACATGGGGCCTCAACCCGTCCACCATCCTCTTCACCTACTGTTCCATCATGTGTCCTATCCTCTGTTGTTTCCACCCCAATTGGGTTTACGCTGCCCCTGCCCACTACCAGTACCTCCAGGTCCTTGAACGCCACGCCTTCCACCTCGTCTATCGTATCTGTACCCCTCCCCCAATCGGATCCTTTATGACCTTATTCCTTTGTTACACCTGCTCAAGTTCCTCGAACACCTCTGACACTGTTATGTCAACCACAAGCTTGACTCCCAGCACCCAATTGTATGCCATCTTTTGCTTCATTCTGGGCCTCTGCCAAGCTGTTACCTTGTTATCCCACCCTCCCTTCATCTCCACACTCTCCACATCCTCTCTTCCGTCACCTTCAGTGGCGGCTGGTGGGCTGTTTATTAGGAGGGGCGGCATGTCTCTTCAATTGTACACGACATTTTGTCCCTTCAGAACATTTCTTAAACGGGGAGAATACAGCATTAATTTTATTAGCTAGTTACGTAATTTAACCCTTCATCTAACACGACTTTTTCCTCTTATATCAAAATGCGAACAAATTTACGCAGAAATATGTAGTTTTTAATATTTTCTGCAGGCAATGAAAACCTTGTAACTCCATTATATTAGATTTCACAAGAGACCCAAAACTGCAACTTAAAATAATATAAAGTAAGAAGTAAATTCGTTGTGTGTGTAACTATATAAGTAAGTGTTCAGAGAACACAAATGCTTCGTCAGCGACAAACATATGTTACTGGAATTAGAAGACTGTGACCAACAAATGTAGTAATACCATTGGTATGCTTATATATTGTTGTGTTTACATAAAGCAGCATTAAATTTCCTAGTGAAACTACTTTTGCTTTTGCACGCATTTTGTGTCTGTGCAATGTTCAAATCAGGTCTCGGTGGTCCTAACCTTTTTAATTCCAACTTTCCTTTTTCACTACAAAATGTTAAAATGTAGTTAACGCTATTTATATTATTCATTCTAAATAGGGAACTAGAAAAACAGGCCGGCCGCGGTGGCCGAGGGGACTGAGGCGCTCCAGTCACGGTTTGCACGGCCACTACGGTCGGGGGTTCGAATCCCCCCTCGGGCATGGATATTTGTGCCGTCCTTTAGTATTAGCTAGTTCAGAAGTAGTTTGTAAGTTTAGGGACTGATGACCCCGCAATTAAGTCCCATAAGCTATACAAACATTAAAATATATATATATATATATATATATATATATATATATATATATATATATATATATTAAAAAAAAAAAACAGGCAACAACACGCACCTTCACAACAACGATACCAGTATCACACGCAGGGCACCTGTTAGAAACTGCCTGACCGATGGCGGTGCGCCTTTGTGAGTTTGTGTACTTCGCGCCCTTGGCTCGGACGCCGTCCTAAGCGGCCCGGTTCAGCACACTACCCTCACCCAACTCCCAGTACCCCCACTCACCCCAAGCGTCCGTAGCCAGCCTTTACACGGCGCGGACGGATCGCATAGAGTCCGACAGTCAGTCCATTCCGAAAACATTCGGTGAGACTGGCTGGCAGACTACCTAGACTAAAAACATTTGTCACACGGGCTGCTGCTACACGAAAATTATTCAAGTACATTTGTGATTAACGATTGGTACGTATTCCGTGTTGGATACTTTTGGGAGGGCGCCGCCCCAGAGTCCTCAAGGAGTAGCCGCCACTGGTCACCTTCCCCCTCCGGATGACGCCCCCCATCCCGAAATCTACCCCTCCTACCAACCTTAATCCTTCCCCATAATTGTGCGCGTCCTCTCCTTGCCCTTCCCATCCAACTCCCTCCCACACTTGGCTCCCCCCTCCTCTCCTGTCCCTTGGAGTCCTTGCGCCTTCCTTCCCTATCTCCCCCATCCCATTCCCTCCCGCCCCTTCCCTCTGCGCCTCCCCTCCCTCCCTCATCCCCTGTGGGTTACCTGTGCCCAGAAATTTTAACAGTGCACCGTCAATGTTGTAGTTGTAGTGCCAGTGATCAGTGTTCTGTGTTACAAGTTTTCTAACGTCAGCAACCGCTGAGCAGGCAGAATATTGCGTTGCGATGTATTTTTAAATGGGTGCTGTCGCCATCGTCTACCGTCCTCCAATGATTGTGTTTTAATCTCTGAGAGTTTTAATTCTGCATCTCTGTGTGTTTTAACCACCGTGGCTATCTTAATTTCCGAATATGTATTTTAAATTCTTTGTTTTTGTATATGTCTCTATTTTTAATCTCCTGTACAGTTACTACTTCTGCGATTTTTATCACCGTTCTACGATTCTTTGTGCACCTTGACAAATTGTAAAGCCAATCGGCTGAAGAGCAGCACTGAAGCTGCTTCAAAACACCAGTAAAGGAAAAAAAATCGAATTTTTTCAGTCTGCGTTTTAACCCATACTTCACCTCTCAAGGATGTTGGGAGTCGCCGGAACCAAGTGGTTCGGATTCCACATTAAGCTGTAGATAGGATAACTGGGGTAGTGCTAGGGGCACGCAAGTCGCCGAAGTTTTGTGCAATTGAAAGACTTGCACCAGGCCAATGAGCTACACGAAATTATCATAAGGATATAATTCTACATATGGCTCTTCCGTCATATTCTTTTGATGTAAGTCATTTAATGGTTTGAGGTGGATATAAGGAAAAAATCATGACTTCTAGCCATAAATGAATTTGTTTGAAAAGGTCATCCAATAAATGAAAAGCAAAAGAAATTTTAAAAATACGAATTACACTGGCCTGTTTTCGGCATTTCGGACAAAAATAATAAATATGTAAATAATATAATAACTAACTGTAAACCAGGCGTCGCCAGGGTACTTATTCATTCCAGTCTTTAGTTGGTCCATCTGTCCGTCGGTTTTCTCTCTCGGTCCACTCCATCTTTCCTTCTTTACCCCCTCTCTATCTTTCATCTTTTCTAAGTTCATCTGTTCGTTTACCTTCTCCCTGTTCACCAGCTCCTCTCTCATTCTCTCTCTTTCTCCTCCTCCTCTCTCTCTCTCTCTCTCTCTCTCTCTCTCTCTCTCTCTCTCTCTCTCTCTCTCTCTCTCCCTCTCTCTCTCTCTCTCTCCCTCTGTATGTGTCCATCTCTTCCTCTCCCCTCTCTCTGTCCGCTTCCTCCCTCCCCATTTTGTCTGTCTCCTCTTCCACTTACTCCTCTTCCTCCTATATATGCGCCAAGTCATGGTTTTTGTGTCCCAGCCTCGTCGCCACTTTTATGTCTCGTTGCCGTCGGTTGTCCTGGGTGACGGTGGCCGAGTAGAAAGAGACCGACACAGGGAAGTAGGATGCACGCGTGTGCAGGTGCGGAGGTGACCAGCCAGTAGGACAGCAGAAACTAGAAACACTAAGCTAAATTAGTACAAGAGATATATTTCGTAGAAATAATACATTACTTAACTTGGAGGGCAGCAGACTAGTGGAATGCTGGTAGTTAAACTAGATAGAGGCCTGCCTACTGATGAGTCCGTTTCAGTGCCTGTCCTAATCCCAAGTGACCGATGCAGTTCTGTGGTGGCCACGAGCGGAGTTGTAGCAGAGGGCGCTCGTGGATGACGTCGGAAGAACGCCGCGCCGTGCGTGCATGGCGGCGCGCGGCGAAAATACGTGGCGCGCACTTCAGACTTGTGCGAGACAATGGTGACCGGTCAAACGCTGTCATGTACCTACGGAGACTTACGAAAGGTAGCCCATGCATTGATTCTTGGTATAAGCTATATTCATTCCATGTTTCAATCAATTCCGTTCTGCCATTTCACCATAAACAGTAATAGCTTAAGCATTAATTCAGTGTCCACGCCATATGCATTCCCAATTTCATTTAAATCCGCCCAGCTGTTTCAGCGTGATGAAAGACTAGCACCAGGCCAATGAACCACACGAAATTAAAATAGAGTGAAGAGAAAAACACGTATTGACCCATTGTGAGGTACCCTCCGCCACACACCGTACGGTATTAATGCATGGTGTAAGGTATCTCCATGCCAAATGTCATACAAATTTGACCATCTGTTTCATCGTATGCGGGTTGCAAACATATTAACCCTTTATAAGGTACCTTCCGCCACGCACTATACGATGCCCTACGAAAGGTAGCTCATGTATTAAGCAGGGTATAAGCTACCTCTGTTCCAAATTTCAGTCATATCCTTCCAGCCGTTTCAGCGTGAAGGCGTAAGAAACGAATTAAGTAATTGTAAAGAATCCTCCACCATGCACCATATGAAGTTAATTTTAGTATGCCTATAACCTTCCCGCGAGCTGACAAAGTTTTATCGCAATCTGATATACGCTATAGCCGTGCATAAAATAGGAATAAAACAAAAAACATTAATTTTTATATATTACGTTTATGTATTTATTTTCAAATTCGCATTAAAACCATACGTTGATAACAAGAAATTCCTTCTGCTGGTGGTTTTCACCCTAATGATTCGGTACGCTTGGTATGCATCAAAGCTGATAGCCAAAATACCATCATGTAAAAATCAGAATGAAGTATACTTTCCACTGAAGAATATTTTTAAAAATTTTCTTACTTTAAATGGCTTACATAATATTCACATGGTGTGAACAATATTTATGTTTTAAATGTTTCTTTTGTGATTATCACGCTGAAAAATGAAACGTAACTTTAAGAGAAAGCTGCTAGAATTTTCAGAAATTTTATTTTATTCGAAAATTAACTGTTTACTCACGTTAATTAATTGAAATGGTTGTAGGTAATTTATATATATTAATACTGCACTGATAAACTGAATTGTTCAGTCACTTTTAAAAATTTCATCATGATCGGAATACAACTGTGGAATCCGACGAAGTATCCTTCGTCATGCACCATCCAAAATTTTATGTGACAGTGACCTTCCTCTTGTTTTGAAGATCAACTGTCCAAAATATCATGAAGATTTTAGGATGAATAAAGTGTGCTAATTCGCATGTGGCATGTTGCCACAGGTTTTCAACCATATAATTGTTTATGACGTCATATCTCCTGAACTATATGTCGTAAGCAGTTATTACTCCTACGTCAATTGTTACCTCATGGAAGTAATATGTGTTCCAAATTTGGTGGTTTGGTGGTTTATTAGCAGACGTCGCTTGATGCAGCACTTTAACGCGCATTTAATTGTTTATTACGTCATAGCTCCTGAACTATTCGTCGTACAGTCATTTAATGGCGCCTATGACTATCGCGAAAGTGCAAGCAATATATTGACAAAGTTTCATCGCAATCGGTTGAACAGTACTATCGCGCATAAAATACGAACACACACACACACACATTTATTTTTATATATTAGATAAATAATAGAAAATTAAATATATAATATATAGACATTCCTAAATATATAATTATCTGTTTTTGTTAAATTTTATACATTGTATTATTGTTAATATACAAATTCATACTACTCATCTTTCTTCGTTTCGAGGCATTTGCAAAAATCATAAAACTACAGAAAAACCTAGTGTGTGTGGTAAAATACGCCAGTGCAATTTTTAATCGAGATATGCAACGAATTTCTTTTCTCCTCGGTTATTTTCGGTATCTTGCCATTACTTACGTGATCTACCCATACACACTAAAGAGAGAAAGAAACTGGTAGCCTGCCGTGGTGGCCGAGGGGACTGAGGCACCAGTCACGGTCTGCACGGCCACTACGGTCGGGGGTTCGAATCCCCCCTCGGGTATGGATATTTGTGCCGTCCTTAGGATTAGCTAGTTCTTAAGTAGTTTGTAAGTCTAGGGACTGATGACCCCGTAGTTAAATCCCATAAGCTATACAAGCAGAAACTGGTATAGGCATGCGAATGCAAAAACAGATAAATGGAAACACTCAGAGGACATCGCTTTAGTCAACAACGTCAGTATAAGACTACAACAGATGTCTGGCGCAGGAGTTAGTTCGGTTACTGCTGCTACAATAGCAGGTTATCGCGACTGAAGTCTGGATGTGGTGCTATAGTCGGCGCACGAGAAATGGACACATTATCTCCGAGGTAGCGATGAGTTGGGTTTTTCCCCGTACCACAGTTTCAAGAGAGCATCGTGAATATCGGGAATCCGGTGACACATTAAATCTTCGACATCACTAATATCGGAAAAAGGGGACCAACGTGACTAACGCCGACGGAAGAGAATCGTCCAACGTATCATAAGTGCAATCCTTCCCCAAATTGTTGCAGATTTCAGTACAGGGGCATCAAAAAAATGTCAGCCAGCGAACCATTCAACTGCACGACACAAAGCTTTAAGCGTCGACTGGGCCCATCAACACCGACTTTGGACTGTAAATGATTGAAAACGTATTTACTGGTCCGACGAGTCTCGTTTCCAATTGTATCGAGAGGATGGACGTGTACAGGTATGGAGACAACCTCATGAATCCATTTATCCTGCATGTCAGGAGAGAACTGTTGAAGTTGATGGATGCTCTGTAATGTTATGAGGCGCGCGCGATCTGAGGTCTAACACGACTTTCACAGGTTACACATACGTCGGACGCTTTTTCGCTGATCACCTTGCATCCATCCATGTCCACTGTGCATTCCGACAGAAAATGTTCAAATGTTCAAATGTTTGTAACTCCATCGGACCAAACTGCGTGGTCATCAGTCCGTAGCTTACAAACTACTTAAACCTAGGTAAACTAACCTAAGGACAAACACACACACCCATGCCCCAGGGAGGACTCGAACCTCCACGGCGAGCAACCGCGCGCTCCGCAGCGAGACGCCTTAGACCGCTCGGCTACTCTACCGCGGCATTCCGATAGACTTGAACAACTCGAGCAGGGCACTACGACGTCCCACACATCCAGAATTGCTACACAGTGGCTTCAAGGACACTCTTCTGAGTTTAAGCACCTCCGCTGCCCACGAATCTCCACAGACATAAACAGCACTGAGCATATCCAGGGCGTCTTGCATCGCGCTGTTCAGAAGAGCTCTCCACCCACTCGTTCTCTCACGGATTTATGGACGGCCATGCAGGATGCGTGGTGTCAATTCCCTCAAGCACTACTACAGATATTAGTAAGGGCGATGGTACGTCTTGTTGTGGCGCTTCTGTGCGTGTTCGCAGAAGCACTATATGATATTAGGCAGATGTTCTAGTTTCTTTGTCTCTTCAGTGTTTCTTCGCCATCACGTTTGAAAATCTTCAGTTCTCTTCTTTTTGAGCTTCGTATCGCCCACGTTTCACTACGATCCAAATTTCTCCAGAAAAACTTAATTTTCTCTTCTTGAGAATTTTTTTCATTAGTAAACTCCGTTTTATATCTTCTACCTCGACGTCAGCTTGTAGTAATTGTAATACCACAAAACACAAATTTCCTGCACTCTTGGTAATGATTATGTTGCTCCTCAAAGTGCACATGCGGGATTTCGATAGAGCGGTCAAAACAAAGTTGGAAGCAACTATATGTTCACCTCACCAAAGCCATGTTTTGTCATCCAATATTCTGAACCAAAGTTTGTGCTTATGTTACAGTATGCTTTGCGAAAGACAGGTTACAACAGCATACACTTATCATCATTTAGAAACGAAATTAGTATGGCTTTCGGTATTGGACTGCCTGAATTTTAAAATGTTTTTAAATCTGAAAACGTTTCTTTAGTGACGAGTGCACATTGTTCTCTTCGACTTTGTTTTAATCACATCACCGACATCTCGTATCAACACTCTGAGGATTGATGTAACGTTTTTCATTCTTACAATTACTGTAAGTAGAGAGTTCGGTCAATGTTGATTGAAAATGTAATGATAAACTGAGTCATCGAGTTAAGTGTAATTTCCTTCCTACGTTATTGACATCTTTTGGTATAATGCTACGTTTCGCATTGACGCAGACCACTGTTGTTTTTGTGACCGAAGCATGGTTTTGTGCAGTTTGGAACGTTCCAAGTCAAAGCTATCCCTTGTTAATGAAAAACATGAACAAAAGATTGAACGCTGTAACAATTGCATTGCAGATTGTTATGTACTGTTAACGACATGACTGTACAGTTTTGAAGAAAGAGCATAATAACGCCACACTAATGTATTTTTTCGCTATTTAATAAGTAATACATCATCAGCTATAAGTACGATGACGCTAGTTGTAAGTTTCTTAAGGCGTTTTATATGTTAAGAGAATAAATTCTAGATGGTCTCGATAATGTGATCGTAGACGACAACAATATGATGACATTTAATCACCGCGGAGTGTTAGTGGAACTTGTCATAGTCTCGATTTAGAAGTTCTTAGATGCTTCATTGACAGTCCTAGCTGAATTTATTTAATGCTTTAAGCAGTTTACTTTTAAAAACATAGATCCTCGCTATGGAAACACATCTAATCGTCTCTTCCATATAAGAGAAAAATAATTATCGAATGAAAAGTATTCGTCCCACTCCTGTTTTCTCTTTCACACTCTCGTAACGTTATTGCCATTCAAACATTGTTGTACGTTTGAAACAGACGCTTTGAGATTTGTCGTGTAACTGAAGTTAAACAGATTTTTTTAGTGGTCATATGGATGACATCATACTTATCATTACTAAGGATTAATTGACTATTCAATTTTTGCGCCATGTTGATATCTTATGCAAATCATTTTGTAGTTTCTTTTGATCTTCTGCTTACTTTACTAACCGATAAAGACAACATTTATGCGTGAACGGTCTAAGAGAGCTACTCAGATGGTCTCCTACAGAAGGGGCCCAATAACACTTCCCTGGGTAACGCCAGATATCACTTCTACTCGTTGACTTACAGCTTACTGTGTCCTTCCTGACAGAAAATGACGAATCCAATGGCACCACTGTGGCGATATTCCGTAAGCTCGCAATATTATTACAAGACGCTTGTGAAATACAGTGTCAAAAACCTTTCGGAAATCTTGAAACACTGAATCCATTTGATATCCCTTGTCGATAGCAATTGCAATTTTTCAAAAACAATCAAGAAATAGCTAGCAAAATTATTTATTAGAAAAGATACGTCGATGATACACTCATATTATATAAAGGTTCTAAAGCAGAGATTGATATACCCACAAACAAACTGAATGACATGTATACCAAAATTTAATGTACAGTAGAACATGAAGATAATCAGAGTATAAACCTTTTGGACATTACAGTTACAGATCAAAATAGTAAACATGTTTTTTTATGATTTACAGGATACTAACTGCTACAGATATAATAAACAATGCTACTCCATGTGACCCACTACATTAAAAAATGCTTTCTTCCGACTAAGATCCATAGAATATTGAAACAACCTCTGCAACAAGAAGCCATCCAAACTGAAATTAATATTCTAAAACAAATAGCCATAACTAACAACTTCAAAGAAAGCCAAGTCGATTTGTTATACCATAAATTATGACAGTCCAATGATAATACTACAGTTTCAAAAAGGAGCTATGCAAAAATTACATACATGGAGCTTGTTTCAAATAAGATAGATTGTTTGAAAATTCCAATCTAACTATAGCATCATTTACAATAATGACCAACTTCAGACTAACACATACAATTGGTGAGTCTGATACTTACCAAAAATCCAGTCTCTACGAGATACAATGTTTGTGATAAATAATATATAGGACAAACTGGCCGTAGCTTTCTAACACGGTTTAAAGAACATACGACTGGTACTGCACGCACGAAATTGATTTTTGGTCAACATCTCGATGAATTCAATCATTCGGAAGGATCTATTTCTGAAAATATGAAAAATTTACCATATGTACCCAAAGGTCAACTACTTAATGCACTGAAACAAATAGAAATCTAGACCCATCATATAAACAAACCATTAGATTCCATAAATGAGCGGCTAGATTTCAGAAAGGATTTTATTACAGATTTAATACATTCATATGTAGCAGCAAACTAGTACTTGTTTTATTTTATAATTGGGATATTTATGGAAACCGTCTATGCAACTGAATAATTTTATATTGCCATATGCATTTCGCCTTTATTTGGAAAGAATCATTAGTGGCCTGTAGTATATACATGATTATGTTTTAAAATATTTAGTTTTTTTTACGTTTTTGGTCTTTTAGGTTATAAACAGTTCTGTTGCGTTATCTAAGTATAATTAATGGTATGTTATTACTTACAATATTTGTTGGATGGTGGTTTTACATTTAGTGGTGATTGGTGACTTCAGGTTGTTTCCTTTCCATTTGTATTGACGGTTTTTATTTATTTATTTATTTTTTACCATTTCGCTACTAGCACCTCTGTTTTCATAAATACCCATATTGTATTACACAAAACAGCAACTGTGGAAAGACAGAACATAAAAGGAACTAACAATCGTCCCTGTTTATTTTAGTTCTGACATAATGACAATATTTTATTTTATAATCTGACAATGTTAAAATAGTAGCTCCGATTTTCTTTTAATTACCCATCACATGGCTATCTATGTTCCCATATGCTACAAATTCTTTTTTTATATGACCATATATAACGTAGTTTTAAATCTTTTTACATTTTTCGATCGTATTAACCATTCTACATAATAATTTGGTTTGTTGCATATTGAAATCCATTGTTGTAAGAACTTCTATTAGAACTTATATCCGGTTGGCCAAGATTGAATTAGAGGATGGAACTTGAAGTATTTAAAGGTCGATTGGTGTCACTTTTTACAGCAGTCAGCATTCAATCATTTAGTCAACTCCAGCTGAAAACAACCGGTGGCCAACATTATGGGTATATTTTATTCTTATTTTTACTTACCGTACTTTAGAAATAATTTACCCGTCTAATAACATATATAACTGGTCTGAAAATGGTCATGTAAGTAACCGAAACCGGTTACCAAGGAAATGAATGAAATAATTTGCAAACTTGAAGTATTTAAAGGTCGATTGGTGTCACTGACTTTTACATAAATCAACATAAATTAATCGAAGATGTTCTAAAAAATAATCAATTTTAGTATCTACAATTCTTCACACTGCGCTATACGGACTATAAAAACCCTCTCCACGAGAAATTACATATATCCGTCGATTTCATGGTGTATGTTAAATAGTGCCGAAGTCTAGTGCATGGTATCATTTGTCATGCACCGTACAGCATGCATACGTGGGCCAGCTTTCATAGCAATCAATCGAACGATGTCGAAGTCTCTTGTGAGGTCCCTCCGCCATGCAATATATGGCGGCTTACGGATAAATACTTGCTTCATAAAACAGATGTTCCAACTTTCATGATGATTTACCAAACAGTATCGAGAGTTTTGTAGTTTTCTTTTTTTTATAACTAACCCGAAAATATTTCCTGAAAAAAAAAGTATGTCCCCAGCTCGAATCATGTAAAAAACAAATAATTTTAAATAATTTTTTCAGAACTTTTAAATTTTTGGGTCAACTTGTCTAATTTTTCTTTCCCCATAAACCTTATTTGAACATTGTGAAAAACTTATTGATGCGGTTATCAACGAAACACATTTAATTCTTGATCGTTTCGAGAATCTTGCTTCCTCACAGCAGTTTATACTCTGACCCATCAGAAATGTGTGTACTTAATTTTCTTTGTTTTATTACAATTTTTGTATGCAGCTGCGAGCAGCGTTGTGGCCAACTATTTAAGAGTGAAGGCAAACCCTCTGACAATCTTGACAATCTTAGCCGGTAATTTTTCCTTTTATCACGTGATAATGTTGTACCAAGTGCACTCCATGACAGTAACACTGACCAGTCGTCAAAATATCTTGATGACATCCCAAAATGTGTGGCGTTATTCTTCTTTTACCCAGGTAACAACAATTTACTCTTATTTGCCAACATATTTCACTAGGACTCGACTGCGAAAGCAGAATAACGTTTCATTACTGACATATCACAATCAGATTACTAGGTTCAAATGTTTGTAAAGCCATGGGACCACATTGCAATGGTTATCAATCCAAAGACATAATAGTTGAACTGCCTTCTACTAGGGACAACACACAAACTCATGCCCGAGAGAGGACTCGAACCTTCGACCGGGAGCAGCCGCGCACTCCGCAGCAAGGCGCATTAGAGCACACGGCCATTCCCACGTGGCTAAGTTCTAGGTGATCATGCAATTTCGCTTTCCAGAACAGGTCTGCAAACCACAGCTCTTTCAACCTTTTCAAGTGGAATCTGCTTTGTGTCTACATCCCCTTGCATCACTCTTCCCTTTCTTCAAATCAACCATCTAATTTCAGTTTCGTCTGATTCAGTTCCAGGAGGTAATTTTTGCTGTACTTCGGCAAAGTTTACGTCTCTAGCAGAGCCGAATGCGTTGCATGTTGACAGTCCTATGCTTACTTAGTAAACATACGCTGCATTGTAAATAATGTCAGCTTTAAATTGATGTGTTGGTAGAAAACAGTTAATACAAAAACAAATTCATATTTATAGGTGACTACATTGTATAGCTCAAGTATATGTACCACGGCCATGCACACCATAGTATTACCACATGTTTTTACACTAGTCTGCATCCGCAGTCCAAAAGAGAAGCAGTCACACGTTACTCAGAAATTAGACAGATCACAATACCTGGACCCTAGAAAAAAAAAAAAAAAAAAAAAAAAAAAAAAAAAAAAAAAAAGAGAGAGAGAGAGAGAGATAATGCGTTATTTGGATCTTCTCACACTTTTTCGAAGGTCTCATAATTACTTGCAATCGACTGGGAATACGAGGTATATAAATATTCACTTCTCTGTATAACGACACCTTTTCATCTCAGTAACTGATATTCTGTGTAATTTATATCGTATAATGTTCTTCGAATTACTGGCATGTTGTGTGCCACACCCCTAAGTGACAGAAAACAACACAAGTTTGGGCATGTAATTTATCGATGATAGGTAGCCAAGAAAAAGAAAAAGCCTTACTGATCAATTTGACTTCTGCTGTGTTGCTTTTGTTGCAGAGCGGGCTTTTCGAGGCAAATGTAAACACCAGTTGAAATTATTTTCTGCTTCAGTAATCGTCGTGTACAGAACTACAGAGTTACAAAAACAATTACATGTTAATGTGATATACCTACCAAACGTCAAAAAATGTCTGATGGGCGAAAACTATCAAGCAGTTATTAGATCACTGATATTGAACACTTGCACATACTTGCTTATTGCAATAATCCAAACTTTCATCATCCAAATAATCATTTTAGTAACTACCAAAATGCTGAAACGGTCTACGACAGCAGGTAACACAGCGGTAACAACGTTATCGCAGTATGCTGACGCTCCTTTAGCAGAATTAGTTCATCTACATCTACATCTACATAGATACTCTGCAAATCACCATCAAGTGCCTGGCAGTGTGTTCATTAACCACTTTCATAACTTTTCTCTACCGTCCCATTCTCTAATAGCGCGTGGGAAGAAAGAACACCTAAATCGTTCCGTTTTCGATCTGATTTCTCTTATTTTATTGGGATGGTAATGTCTCCCTAAGTAGGTGGGTGCTAGCAAAATATTTTCACTTTCAGAACTAAAAGTCGGTGATTGAAAGTGTAACCTTTGTGTGTGTGTGTGTGTGTGTGTGTGTGTGTGTGTGTGTGTGTGTGTGTGTGTCAGAGTATCGATAATGATCATTTCACTGTGGTTACTTGTTTCGGATGTGGCTACACTCATATATTATTTTTATTGTTTTATTTACTAATTTATTCCGCCAGCGCTGGTGTTATTAAACAGTTTCAACAGCACTTATTGTTCATCTTATCTTTTCCCGGAGGTTGTCCATACCATCCTTCCATTCCATTCCTTTATCTTCCAAGTCTCTGACAGAATTACAGGCCAGTCAACAAACTTCAAAGTTTTATTTCAATCTCTAAACTTAATACATTTCCCAGTTCCTCCTTGTTTTCCATTACCGCGTCATTTACGTACAAATTGTTATTACAGCTTTTCTTTCAAGTAGCTGCAGACTTTTTAGTAAGCCATGTGTAGTATTCTGATCCATATAACAGCACGAAGGAAATAAGCTGCACTTGGGAGTCGGCTTGCTGTTCCTTATCCAGAAGTAAGACAGAAGTCTATCTAAAAAAACAGGATTGTGTGAATTTTTAAAAAAGTGTTCAAATGTTGTAATTCTATGGAACCAAACTACTTTGGTCGAAAGTCCCTAGACTTACTAACTACTTAAACTAGGTTAAACTAACATGAGGACAACACACACATCAATGCCCGAGGGAGGATTCGAACCCCCGACGCGGGAGGCCGCACGATCCGTAACATGGCGCTCCAGACCGCTCGGCTTCTCCTGCGCGGCTGAATTTTGAAAACACGTCCGTAGCAACTAGCAACATTGTGTCACCGTGCAGCCTATCGGAATGTGTAAATGAATATTCATCATCACGCATTGCCGTGCCGGCCGCGGTGGCCGAGGGGACTGAGGCGCTTCAGTCAAGGTCTGCACGGCCACTACTGTCGGGGGTTCGAATCCCCCCTCGGGCATGGATGTTTGTGCCGTCTGTAGTATAAGTTAGTTCATAAGTAGTTTGTAAGTTTAGGGACAGATGACCCCGTAGTTAAGTCCCATAAGCTTAACAAACATTTGATCATTTTTTGATTGCCATAACAGCCTCTTAGCTCACTATGGAGACTACTGGGGCATCATTTACAGCCCTAATGGAGCCTAGGTTTTCAAGTTATATTTCTGTTAAACGCTCTGTCGTTGCTAGATACATTTTTGTCTTCGATTTGGACGAGGAATAGCATGTCGATCTTCAAGAGTGACATTTTTTCTTCATCTTCTATTTTACCCATGTTTTAAATTTCAGAGTGTATTTCGATCAAAGTTGTGGAAATCTACTTCTGAATCTACAAGTGTATAAAGCTGGGTTTGCTTTTTGTATCCTAAGATATGCAGCATCTTCCGTGTTGTTCCTGGAGAATTCTTTTCTCCCTATCTTCTCTCACGTTAGTTTCTTCAATATTTTCTACTATTCCCTAAATTATTCGTGTACGAACTTTACAGCCGTAAGATTAGACTCAAGGTTTATTTATATTAGCATTTATATTCTACATACCAGTCTAAAGATTTGTTATGGTTGTTTCTCTATAACGCTTATAATGTTTAGGGAATATCACCTGCTGCTAGTGCCTTCATTCGAATTAGGTATTTCAGTGCCTAATCAAATTCTTCTCGTAGTATCGAATTCCTCATCTCATATTCAGCAACTTCCTCATCCTTTTCATAAAACTATATTCAAGACTCTTTCAGTGTATAGACCTTTTATTTACTTATTCTGCCTTTTAGCCATAGCTTTAGCTCTTACTGCTGTCATGGGATCTGAGCTGTTGATGTTCATACAGCTGCTTCTCCTTTTCTCAAAAATTTGTTCGATTTTCCTACACCTGGGACTTCTACAGTATCTGTCTTACAGTCATCCATGATACTATAAAGTTGTTGATGTTCATACAGCTGCATCTCCTTTCCTCAAATTGTTCGATTTTCTTACACATGGGACTTCTACAGTATCTGTCTTACGGTCATCCATGATACTATAAAGTTGCATTTCCTGTTTAACCATTCCTAGTTTGCAGTTTTACACTTTCCATCAATCCTATTTTATAGGCATCTGTATTACCTTTAGCCTGCTTCACTTTTGTAACATATTTTCGTCGGTTGAGTTTCACGTCTTGTATATTACACAAGAGTTTCTTCTAGGCTGTAAATATTCGCAAATACAGGTTACCTATGTGGTGTAAATTTCTTGAAATCAATCCTAAGAATTGGAAAATCTATGCAAAAACTCGTATTGCAGAGTGTAAGATAGTGACCCCTCCAATCGAATCGATCCAATGTCAAGCCAATTTATGGGTTAACCATCGATTGTCTTCTTTCGGTTTGTTATGGCATCTTCAAGAGACTTCGTAGATGAAAAGTCACTGTAATTGATTTCAACTACTACATAGGGATTTTTCTTTTTGAAATTGCGAATTATACTGTAACAATCTTCTGGTGAGAAAATGTTTTGCGTCTTTCTCGCTTTAGATTCAATTACCCCAAAGTCTGTCTGAGTCATTTGGCAGATTGCTGTTTCCGGGTACTAAGTATTTCAAATGAATAACACCTGCTCTGATTTCAGAGCTTTGTACAAGCTTCATATTTGTCAACACAGTTGTAATATCTCAATTCTGAGCTGTGCACGAATCTGTGTAAGTCACAATACTCTTGTGGTCTCATTGTATTGTCTTGAACACAATGAAGATGAGCTCTCCGGTAAGTTAAAATACATATTTGTTAGTGTAGTTTCCCCTTACCTTTGTCTGGACTGTAATCTGGCTCATGTACGTTGACTGCGCCTCCAGAAAATGGATTTCCTTAACTGTTACTAATTTTGTAGCACTCTGTTTAAACGTAAGCTGACAACCAACAAAGTAAGTGCATTGTTCGAAATAACATTATAGACCGAATACTGACAGGCATTAAACAATGTTGCGAATACTACAGCAGAAAACTGGAGTTAGTCACTTTTGCCTCTGAAAACTGTAACGAAATGTTCAGTTGCCATGGTAATTAATGTCAATTTCTGCTACAAAAACTAAAAAATGGAGTCAAACATTTTAGAAGATAAAAATATAAATCTCTTTGAGGTTTTCAAGATCAAAAATTGAAAAATTAATAAAAGTTGGTTTAGTCGGCTTGGGTCTGAGTGGCACAGTTAGAGAAATTAAGCTACAATCTGTTCTTTTCAAATTTAAACATCTGTCTTCATTAATCAGCAGATCGATCGTTTGGTTGTTGTCATGTTGGATAAGTGTGTAAGAGCTGGGCTCGTATCGAGGGAAAGTGGCTAATTATCTAGACAGTGGTTTCCTTGCCTGCGTTTCATGCATTATTTCTGTGTATGAGCTGCTATGGTTATTGACTGGACTTGGCCCCGATTGCTTGGAGTGTGCCCACTGGCCTACTCGTAGTGTTAACTTGCGTTTTGCCGTGCTGGCCCGTAGCACCATACTACTTTTTCAGATGGCCTCAAGTTTCTACTCTCTTCCTATCTTTAATGAACCCAGCTTCAGTAAGATGAGTTGTGAGCAGGTAAGCTACGTCTTGTCAAGTTCCTGTTGCCTTGCATATGTAACCAACTGAGTATCTTACCAAATTTTAGTATTTTATTGTTTATCATTCGGTAAGAATAACTTTAACATCGAGTCGGGCGCTCATTGAAAAACTGTCCTAACGTAGTATCTTGAGATGCTCAACTGTTATCAAGTGCTTTGTGCCGCTTCTGTAGTTAAAACTGTTTCAGTAGAATCATATTGTACATTAATTAATTGTTGAAAAAGCAAAGTATTTTCTTATTTAATTTAGCCCAGTGTCTAATATTTTATGTAAATTTTTAAACATTAATACACTGGGGATTCATAAATTATTGTTCTAAACAGGGAATATATATTTTTAATTTTTTTCCAATGTCTAATATTTAATTGTTTTATTACTATCACATTGTGAATTATTAATTATTGTTCTAAAAAAGAAAGAAAAAGGAACGTATTTTCATTAATTCAGTCCAGTTTCTGATATTAATCTTTGGCCATTTCATCGTAATTTTCATTTGTGGTATTTGGATTTACGTTAATAAATAATGTTAACTTGACAACTAGTATGTGATTCCCAATAAAATGTGCCTAAACTTCCCCGTTCCTGTATCTTAATCACCACGTCTCATATAATAAGTGAGTAACAACCTACATGCATGGCTGACTACGTATACACACTCCGCGCACGCGCGCGCGCGCGCGTGCGCGCGCACACACACACACTCTCTCTCACACACACACACACACACACGCACACACACACACACACGCGCGCACGCTCGTGCACACCCATACATAAAACCTGTAGGAGAATTTTACACATCAATATCAGTATCCTGGGAAGTTGATGTTAGTAGAGGTGAAATTTATTGTTTATCTCGTCACGCAACAACCATCAATATTTTTAATATTGTGTAAGTTGTTTTGTCGCCCATATTATACAGAAGTTCTCATACATGTTTGTTTTCACTTGTAATGATACCATCGTCTTTCTATACTTACAGTATCTCTTGTATCTGTGAATTTGGAAACATATCATTTGAAGCAGAACAAGTAAATTGTAATATTTTTTTAACATTATTCCACAAATGATGATTAATTGTATAAATGAAAGCACATCTGAAATATGCATTTCTGTTACCATTTTCCACACAGTTGGCGAAATTTAATTGCTGGAAAAGTCAATGAAAAATCGTAGGAAAAACAAGTGATCAAAATCCACATACAAGTGTTCTAATACAGTGCAAAAGAGTGAATCCAAAAATTCTAGGGGATGAGTTATAATAGTCAGGACACTGCATGATCATTTTCATTATTTTTTACTCGATGCGCTAACAAAAAATAAATATTCACTTTGACCATAAAAATAAAATACATGTATGTTTTGGACGGAATAAGAAGGTCATGCATACAAAAGTACAATAACAAAGTAAAACAATATAAAAGAATAATAAATAGGTGTGAGATCGGAACAATAATAGATGAAAAGGTGCAGCGTATTTCAAAATAAATTAAATCAGTCTCTTTTTCTCTCCTTTCTACTCTAATGAGCACACATTTTCACTAATAAAGGTCCGTCTGATGACGTTATAGTTCACAGAATTCAATCAGTGCTTTACAGATGTAACTTTCTACCTGTATACTGAAATGCATTATTGTAAAAAGATATAAAAAAAGCCAAGATCGCTGTCATCAATTTTTATTTACGACGACCGGTTTCGCTGAACTATGTCAGCATCATCTGGTCAAATAAAATATTTTACAAGGCCATAATCTTGTAATGTCAATAAGTTATTATATAACAATTTTCAGTGCATAGGTGCACTATGTCATTATAATAATTATGTTTTATTATAATGACATTACAAGATTATGGTCTAGTAAAATATTTTATTTGACCAGATGATGCTGACATAGTTCAGCGAAACCGGTCGTCGTAAATAAAAATTGATGACAGCGATCTTGGCTTTTTTTATATCTTTTTACAATATTATAAGTGGATCGCCTCCTAAAACGTAAACCAACTTAAATGCATTACGTTTAAAATGCACAAGCATCAAGTGAAGAAAAAGTTGTAACACTTTCACAAAATCACGGAGAAAGTACGCAGGTAGTACAAAAGTCCAGTGCACAGAACCTAAGACAAAGAATCATATGAATTTTTCACAAGCTGCTCCATAGATCAAGAATAACGTGAGAGCGAATGTAAGCTCAGGCTTCCGTAGCCGTTGTCACACTCAATAAAATTCTCCATGTTGTGAGACCACATTGAAAATGTTTAAAAGTGTCCGACGTTTCGACCTCTCTTCCATGCGGCCTTCCACTGGGTATAAGTCTGAAACACCGAGAGAGAAGCTTCATACAACAGTGGGCGAAACGTCGTACTGTTTTATACGCTGTAGTATGACACCTGAAGAATTTTATTGGCAAGATGAGAGCACATATATTGTAACATTAGCAGTGATGTAGTGAAAGCTGATGAAGCTAGTTCTGTGACCTCCGTCTCGGTGTAGTACAAGTATCGTTTCTTCTGTGCCATCACAGTCAATATTATTCTGTCCTGAGTCAGAGAGAGAGGCAGTGCTGGCTAGTACAACATGTTCTACCTCGGTAACAATTCCTCGGGGTCCACACATCGACACTCCGTGTGGTTTGTAGCGGTGACTACACGATAATCTTCTCTCCAGCTATGGCGGTTGACGACGTCGGTTACCATGAAGACGAGAAGGACGTCCTCAGCTAGAGGCAGGCAGCGCTGCGCCCCTATGCAGCAGCCTGCGCAGTTGCAGCGGTGCAGCACGGCGTACGGGGGGTCGGCCCTCTCGCTCGGAGGACTTCGGAGCAGCCGCCTCGCGGCGAAGGACCTCGGCTGCGGCTCGGAGCAAGTCAGCAGCAGTCCGCGGGGAGCGGCCGTCACCAACGCACCGGCCACCAGCGCCAGGGCGAGAGCAGAGGCGAGTGGCACTGCCATGCCTGTCTGGTGCACGCTCCGGAGGCGGATAGCCGAATGAGGGGGCGCCGGTGCACGCCGCTCTTTTAAACGATTCGTCACGTGGCAGCGCTGTCTCGCCGGCGGAACTGTACGAGGAAGCGCCTTGGGGAGCACCGCCGCGCGCGGCTGTCTCACTGACTGCGTGTTTCCTGGCGGCAGCGCGCACAGGCTGACGTGTCCTGTTATCTTCGAGGGGTTCTTCCCACATGCCAGACTGCGGCGTCCCGATATAGTACTCGCATCGACAAACTGCTAATCTTTTTCTTCCGGTTTCATGTTTCGTTTTCTTTTTCCCGCCCACAGCACCTCTTCATCCACAGACGGGGAGACCCCGACGCCACGCGAACGTATACTCCATAAACCGATCTCGAGTCTGCTGCAACCTTAGCGGTTTTCGTTTCAGATTGAGCGGAAGCCAAACTGTTTCAAGTA
Source organism: Locusta migratoria (assembly GCA_026315105.1). Taxonomy (NCBI): domain Eukaryota; kingdom Metazoa; phylum Arthropoda; class Insecta; order Orthoptera; family Acrididae; genus Locusta; species Locusta migratoria. The sequence goes on from CM048746.1 coordinate 223,896,019, forward strand.
CAGTTAATTATTATTGAAGATTACCTGACATCGTCTGGTGTGGAGGTGATCAATTCGTTTTATAGTTTCCAAATGATAAGCCAAGCAAACTAACAATTTATCAAGTGACGGCCGGTTTCGGTGCACTATGTCATCATCATCTGGTCATATATTCATCTTGTTAAATATTTAGATATAAAATAAGAAGTGCAACATTGCACTTAGTCACTATATAAAAAAAATTTCTTTATATAGTGACTAAGTGCAATGTTGCCATTCTTATTTTATATCCAATTTTTTAACAAGATGACCAGATTATAATATATATTTATATGACCAGATGATGGTGACATAGTGCGCCGAAACCGGTCGTCACTTAATAAATTGGTAGATTGCGATATTTGCTTATCATTTGGAAACTATAATTATTATTTATTACTAGCTGAAAACCCGGCGTTGTCCGGGTATTTATTTATTTATTTATTCGAGCCTTGAATTAGTACTTTTCCTATCTACTCTCTCTCTCTCTGTCCATCTCCTTTTTTCTAAAAACATGTTACATTTATCAGAGAGTATATAAGAAATACGAAATCACACGTAAAAAAAAATGCACTCGTGTCGAAGAATACAATCACGAAATTCAATAATGATTGCAACAATATCACAGATCGATCACTTGATGTGATGCGCGAAACGTCAAACCGATTTTTTTAAAGAGATGTATTAAAAGAAATTTCTTTTCTGTTGCTTTATTTATTTATTCTTATATTTCCTTACTCGTATGCTAATCTTTACAGAGAAAGATCTGAAGGCATTGTAGCACGCATAGACTAAAGATATGGTCTGTGTCATCACGTTTCGCTGTATGTAACCTCCTTGCTATAGAGACGCAAACGTCATCGCTGGCCTTCGAATTTTTTTATAATTTGACTACTTTCAACCACCATATCTTCCACCCCGTTATAGCTATCGGAATGGAAGTGCTATGGTGTAGAACGAGGGACTTCGGACAACAATTACACACAGACCATTCGTTTGCGTTCTGTAGTTTTTTCTGCGGAGCGAAATATTAACACACACACACGTAGAATTTTATATACACCGATATACTCCACCCTTTTATCATTATCAACCCTCAAGGAACAATGCTACCAATAAAACCATTTTCAAAGAGTAAATATACTTTTCAAAGAGAAATTATTGTTCCGCATCTCGCGTTATGTTTTTCAAATTACTAAATATGTATCAGATCGCTATAAACCCGTGCCTAAAACATTCCTCAGGTATAAATTAGTAACTGTACAAATATTTAAGTCTCTGTGTCTTGTCGTTAGGACGTGATAAGCGTACACCGAACACACATTCACATTAATATATACATAGATAAATAGCTATCCGATCGCCATAAAACCGTGTCTAAAGCCTTCCCCGAGTAGACATTAGTAACTGTACAAATTTTTAGCTCTTTATGTCTTGTGGTTCAGACGTGATGAACATACACCGAACAGACATTCACATTTATAGATACAGATTAGACCGTTGATCTTTATGTTAAAGACTATTCTTTTCCTGTATTCCTGCTACTAAAAGGACTTGTAATTACGTGTTGCATTACTAATTAAAACCGAAAGAAGTAATTTTATAGCACCTTAATAAAATGTTCAAATGTTTGTAGAACTTATGGGACTTAACTACGGGGTTATCAGTCCCTAAGCTTACAAACTACTTATGAACGAGCTAAGGCTAAGGACGGGACAAATATCCATGCCCGAGGGGGGATTCGAACCCCCGACCGTAGTGGCCGTGCAGACCGTGACTGTAGCGCTTCAGTTCCCTCAGCCACCGCGGCCGGCGCACCTTAATAAACCCACTTCGACGTTAACCCTTAATACATGAATTTTTATTTGACGTTATAAAAACTACCACGATTAATGTATAGTATTGTATTGGTGTGGTTTTTGTTCTTTCGGACGTCCGAAAAAACAGACTCCACACCTGCCTCGCAGCCAAATAGCATTTTGCAAATGATAAAGGAAGGGAAGGAAGAAGGATAGGAAAGAAAGGATTGACAGTGGCCGCATTTGGGCATTGATATTAAGCAATGGTGACAAGCGAAAATGTGAGCCAAGTGGCCAAGTGGTTAAGGCGACCGCTGGCCCGAAGCGGGAGACCCGGGTTCGATTCCCGGTCCGGCTCACATTTTCACTTGTCGCCATTGCTTAATATCAATGCCCAAATGCGGCCACTGTCAATCCTTTCTTTCCTATCCTTCTTCCTTCCCTTCCTTTATCATTTTCAAAAGATTAATGTATAGTTCATATATAGTGAGAAAAATATAAAAAAAAATTCTTAAAATTATTTATGCACTACTAGCAATAAAACATTCTTAGCTGGTTAGCTATATAGTGCTTCCATTATATTCCCGATACAGTAAATGTCACTATTATGCCTCTAATTTTTCCACAAAGTAACTCGTATCAGTAGTATGTGATTTACTACTTTTACATGGTAAAGGAGGAATACTAAGGTAAACAAGCGCGCATGTTAGGAGTAACTCAATGCAGCTAACTGTCGAACAGATTAAGTAGCACTCTGAAATTTATAATTTGTAGCGCGAGCTACTAGCATATGTATAGAAGCAGCTACGAATTAATTTGTGGTAAAATTTTGATCACTTAGAGAGATAATGGAAAGAAACGTATGTAGCTGATCAGATACACTGTGCATTAAAGGTAACAACTCCTTTATATATATTCAGCTTTAAAAACCTAAATGGCATTTATTTCTTCTATTTCAAAAGATGGTTCGAAGACTCAACGGTAGATGCACTGAAGTCGATACTTGAACAAACAGCACGCACAAAATTTCTATGACCTAAGCGCCTCTGTCCCCCCCCCCCCCCCCCCCGCTCCCGACCCCCAACCAAAGTCTTGGATTAACCACTGCAAAGCATAACATCTTTTTTTTTAATTGTGTTCATTTGTTTTGGTTATAACAAAAATAAAATCATTGACAGGATAGCTGTAAAACTAAAATTGGTAAACTGACCTGAATGTTTTACAAGTTCTTTATTTTGCTACACTTAAACCCCTTAACAATGACACTTTTATGTAGCATCCTTTTTCTCTCAAGCGTTAGCTTTGTGGTTAAAAAAACTAAAATAAAAAAATAAAAAGATCTGTAAGATCCTGTTTCTCACTCTTGCATTAGGTTTTAGGTGATAAAAAGACGCAATTGACGCAGTGTAAAGATGGATTGTTACGTAAGACAAATGTTGAGCAAAAATAAAAATTGAAATAAACTCTTTCAATGAACACATCTGATAAATCCAGGAAAAAGAATTAGCCGTGCAGTGACTTATGCAATAGTATCGTGACACCAAATATCCCTTTTCCAAAACCAGAAAATCCTATTTTCAAAGGTTTTCTTGAGAAGACCTTGAGAAGTTATTTACTATGGAGATATCTTAGATATGAATGTTTGCAACCACTGGTTTATTAAACAGTTGTTAAATTATTCATTACATATTTCAAAATAAGACTACCTTTCGATATTGTATTTTTATCTTCGAAAAATTATATACGTTTGTGTTATGAAACTGTGCGTGTTTTCATTTTGCATATTGTAAACCAAGAAAATAACTATACACAAATCAACAGCATCTATTTTTTCTTTACATATTTTTTAAGCCTATTTTAGATTTTATTTGGCCTGAATGACGTAAAAAAGGAACTTATTTCAGGCAACTAAAATGTACTTTTTATCCGTTGTCTATTTATTATTATTCAAGTATGGACCCAATACGACCACACGAGATACAATGAGCCAATGCCGCAGTTAATGGTTGGCCTTCCTTTGTGCATAAATCTGTTCCACCCTTTCAGAATGAAGTCGCTTTCTTTCACCAGACAACGGTTTTCCAATCTGTTTTCTATTTTTCCTCTGAGCAACTTTCCAATCAAATATTTTTGATCTTAACGTTTCTAAATCTGTAACGTTCTCTGCCTGAGTTAAGCCGGCTAAGTGCAGATCCTCTTTAATCGTAGTGAACCATTTAGTTGGCTCATTTTTAGCCTTGCGTCTGTTTTCGTAGCATTTTACTGTTTGTTTTGTCAACCTTGTGGGTGCCATTCTTTTAATGTGTCCATAAAATATACGTTTTCTCTTATCACCATATATGTGTGTTCCTCTATTTCCTTATTATTTCTCCACCTGTCTCTCCATCAGTAATTTTGGGTGCTGGTAGATCTTCCGGGTTATAAGGCCGTTTTCCATAAACATCGCAGTTTTCCTGAAGTTTCGTCCAAAGCTGCGCCGGATATCTTGGGAGGTCTTCCTGCTCCCGCTGAGTCTGAGTCTGAGCTTTAGTAATAGCACGAAAGAAACCAGTTCCATGGTATACATACGTAGACGATACATTCGTGGTATGGTCTCAAGGAAAAGAAGTATTGGATGAATTCTTTTCTCTTGGCCATTATAATTGCTACACCACGAAGATGACGAGCTACAGACGCGAAATTAAACCGACAGTAAGAAGATGCTGTGATACGCAATTGATTAGCTTTTCAGAGCATTCACACAAGGTTGGCACCGGTGGCGACACCTACAACTTGCTAACATGTGGAAAGATTCCAAGCGATTTCTCATACACAAACAGCAGTTGACAGGCGTTGTTTGGTGAAACGTTGTTGTGATGTCTTGTGTAAGGAGGAGAAATGCGTAGCATCACGTTTCCGACTTTCATAAAGGTCGCATAGTAGCCTATCGTGATTACGGTTTGTCGTATCGCGACATTGCTGCTCGCGTTGGTCCCGATCCAATGACTGTTAGCAGAATATGGATTCAGTGGGTTCAAGAGGGCAATACGAAACACCATGCTCGATCCCAACGGCCTCGTATGATTAGCAGCCGAGATGACACGCATCTTATCCGCATAGCTGTAACGAATCGTACAGCCACGTCTCGATCCCCGAGTCAACCGATGAGGACGTTTACAAGATAACCATCTGCACGAACAGTTCGGCGACGTTTGCAGCAGCATGGACTATCAGCTCGGAGACCATGGCTGCGGTTACCCTTGACGCTGCATCACAGACAGGAGCGCCTGCGATGGTGTACGCAGCGACGAACCTGGGTGCACGAATGGCAAAACGTCATTTTTTCGGATGAATCCAGGTTCTGCTTACAGCGTCATGATGGTCGCATCCGTGTTTGACGACATCGCGGTGAACCACATTGGAAGCGACTATTCGTCATCGCCATACTGGCGTATGACCCGGCGTGATTGTATTGGGGTGCCATTGGAAACACATCACGGTCACCTCTTGTTCGCATCGACGGCACTTTGAACAGTGGTCGTTACATTTAAGATGTTTTACGACCCGTGTCTCTACCCTTCATTCGATCCCCGAGAAACCCTACATTTCAGCAGGATAACGCACGACCGCATGTTTCATGTCCTCTACGGGTATTTCTGAATACGGAAAATGTTCGGTTGCTGCCCTGACCAGCACATTCCCCAGATCTCTCACCAATTGACGTCTGGTCAATGGTGGCCGAGCAACTGGCTCGTCACAACACGCCAGTCACTACTTTTGCTGAACTGTGGTATCGTGTTGAAGCTGCATGGACATCTGTACCTGCACACGCCATCCAAGATCTGTTTGACACAATGGCCAGGCGTATCAAGGCCGTTATTACGGCTAGAGGTGGTTGTTCTTGGTACTGATCTCTCTGGATCTATGCATCCAAATAGCGTGAAAATGTAATCACATGTCAGTTCTAGTATAATATATTTGTCCAATGACTACCCGTTTATCATCTGCATTTCTTCTTGGTGTAGAAATTTTAATGGGCAGCAGTGTAAATCCAAAAATCAAGTTTACGGTGGAAATGGAAAAGGACAGTGCAATATCCTTCTTGGATGTTTCAGTTAGAAGAGAGGTAGATGGAAAACTGAAGTATAAAGTTTTACTAAAAATCACACATACAACCTTTCCCTTACATTTATCGGTAAAATAACTGACCGCATAGGAAAAATATTGCGCAAAGATAACATCAGTTTTCAGACCAACTAAGAAAATATGTCAAGTACTCCGTTCTGTAAACGATAAACGACCTCCTCTATATGCTTGCGCCGTATATAAAATTGGTAAAGTGTATATTGGAACCACCAAAAGAAGTGTAGAAACATGGCTGAAGGAACACAAAAGTCGTTTCCTACTATGGAAAACCGAGAAATCAACTGCGACAGAGACTTGAAGAGCAAAGTCTCGAAGTCATGTAGTAAGGTTTTCCGAAACAGTTTATCTACAGTGACGAATTACTATCCACGGTAATACAGAGAAGCCATTGGATTATATAAACATAAGGATAATTTTAATAGGAAAGAAGCTATGAAACGCCGCGGCGGATTAGTCGCGCGTACTGGAGCGCCGTGTTGCGGTGCGCGCGGCCGTCCGCCGTCGGGGGTTCGATTCCCCCCTCGGGCATGGATGTTTGTGTCGTCTTTAGCGTAAGGTAGTTCATAAGTAGTTTGTAAGTTTAGGGACTGATGACCCCGTAATTAAGTCCCTTAAGCTTTACAAACATTTGAACATTGAGCAAACTATGAAACTTACCGTCATATGGACAGTTTTTTCAAGAGATCGACAGGTTTTTATCTCTGGTAGATTGCAATCGAAGGCGAATTTTTGTCTCTGACAAGGACTATCTCTGCTGATAGCATGACAGCTTCAGTCATTAGTTCAAAATCAAATGTTTGTAAATCTATCGGACGAAACAGCGTGGTCATCAGTCCGTAGCTTACAAACTACTTAAACCTAGGTAAACTAACCTAAGGACAAACACACACACACATGCCCCAGGGAGGACTCGAACCTCCACGGCGAGCAACCGCGCGCTCCTTAGCGAGACGCTTTAGACCACTCGGCTACTTCACCGCGGCAGTCATTAGTTCTTCGCCTCCTTGTTCCCTTTAATCCAAACACTCCATTGTTCACCTTACATTATAAATTACCTTGGTCCTTATATACAGGGTGGTCTATTGATAGTGACCGTGCCAAATATCTCAAGAAATAAGCATCAAACGAAAAACTACAAAGAACAAAACTTTTCTAGCTTGAATGGGGATAACAGATGGCTCTATGGGTGGCCCGCAAGATGGCGCTGCCATAGGTCAAAAGGATATCAACTGAATTTTTTAAAAATAGGTACCCCATTTTTATTATTTTTATTACATTATCGTCTAGTACGTATATAAATAATGAATGTTTTATTGGGACATTTTTTCGCTTTGTGATAGGTGGCGCTGTAATAGTCACAAACGTGGAGTCGCGTAACATTTCGTCAGTGCGGATGGTATTTGCTTCCTGATAGATTACTCGTGTTAAAATGGACCCTTTTCCAATTGCAGAAAAGGTCGATATGGTATTTATGTATGGCTATAGTAATCAAAATGCCCAACGGTCATGTACTATGTATGTTGATCGTTATCCTGGAAGACATCATCCAAGTGTCCGGACCTTTAGTCTGATAGGTGAAATTATGATGCCCAAGAAAGTGTTTTAGCTGCAATTGCAGCTAATGCACACAGCAGTAGGAGACAAACTGAACGAGAATCGGGAATCTCAAAAACGTCGGTGTTGAGAATTCTACATCAACATAAATTTCAGCCTTGCCATATTTCAATGCACCAGGATTTGCATGGCGAAGACTGAACGTCGTGTACAGTTTTTCCACTGGGCACAAAATAAATTACGGGACGATAACAGATTTTTTTTCACGCGTACTGTTTAATGACGAAGCGTCATTCACAAAGGTAACGTAAACCGGCATAATATGCACTATTGGGCAACGGAAAATCCACGATGGCTGCGACAAGTGGAACATCAGCGACCTTGGCGGGTTAATGTACGGTGCGCCATTATGGGAGGAAGGATAATTGGCCCCTATTTTGTCGATGGCAATCTAAATGGTGCAATGTATGCTGATTTCTTACGTAATGTTCTACCGATTTTACTACAAGATGTTTCACTGCTTGACAGAATAGCGATGAACTTTCAACATCATGAATGTCCGGCACATGGCTCGCGTGCAGTTGAGACGGTCTTAAACGGAATATTTAATGACAGGTGGATTGGTCGCAGAAGCACCATACCATGGCCCGCACGTTCACCGTATCTTGTATCCCCGGATTTCTTTCTATGGGGAAAAGTGAAGTATATTTGCTATCGTGATTCACCGACAACGCCTGAAAACATGCGTCAGCGCATTGTCAATGGATGTGAGAGCATTACAGAAGGCGAACTACTCGCTATTGAGAATAATTTCGTTTTGCGTGTTACCAAATGCATTGAAGTTATATTCACATTTATAGATATAGATATTGAAGTCATGAGGTAATTACTGGTAATCACACAGTAACAGTTTGCGTTCTCATACTGTATGACAATTTCACAAAAGTACATGTATCACATCGGAACAACCGAAATAAAGTTCAAACGTACCTACGTTCTGTGTTTTTACAGAGGTAAAATAGTCCCCCATTCGGATCTACGCGTGGGGACTACTCAGGATCATGTCATCAGGAAAGACAACACTGACAGTCTACGATCGCATTGTGGAATGTTAGATTCCTTAATAGGGAAGGGAGATTAGAACATTTAAAAGAGGTAATGATGAGTTGAAGTTAGATATAGTGGGGATTAGTGAACTTGGATGGAAAGAGGAACAGTATTTCTGGTCAGGTGAGTACAGGGTTATACGAAATCAGTCGGGGGTGTTACAGGAGTAGGCCTAATAATGAAAAAGAAAATACGAATGTGGGTAAGCTATTATGTGCAGCGCAGTGATCACATTATCGTACTCGACATAGATACGAAGCCAACTCAGACCACAGTAGTACAAGTTTATATGCCAACTAAATCTGCTGATGAAATGTATGAGGAGGTAAACAAAATTATACAGATAGTTAATGGACAGAAAAACATAATTGTGATGGAGGACTGGAATTATGTAGTAAAAAAATGAAGGTAAAAATAATAAGTGAATGTGGACTGTGGAATGTGATCTTTCCTTTTATCACAATTTATCAGGGTTAATATTAATCCAAAAATGTAAAAATGTAGAAAAATAAGGAGATGGTACCTGGATAAATTGAAGGAACCTGTAGTTCTTGAGAATTTTGGACGAAGGCTTAGGCACCTATTGACAGAAGTGGGGGAAAATAAAATAGTAGAAGTGGAATGGGTAATTTTGACACATGAAATAGTGAAGGCAGCAGATGACCAAATAGGTAGTAAAAAACCTTGAATATCACAGGAAATACTACATTTAAATGATAAAAGGAAAATATAAAAAAATGAAGTAGGCACGGACGAATAAGGAATGGGGTTGACAGGAAGTGCAAAATGGCTAACCAGGAGGGGCTAGAAGGCAAATTTGTAGAATAATGTATAACAAGGAGAAAAACTGATAGCACCTACAGGAAAATAACAGTCATTTGACAAGAAAAACAGCTGTATGACTCAAATGGAAAACCAGTTCTCAGCAAAGAAGGAAAGCTGAAAGATGGAAAGACTGTGTAGAGGTGCTCTACAAAGGAAATGAACTTAGCGACAATATTGTAAGAAAGGAAGAAGAAGTAGATGAAGATGAAACAGGAGATATTAAATGAGAGATAAATTTGACAGCACAGTGAAACACCTAAGTCGAAACAAGGCCCCTGGAGTAGACGACATTCCCTCAAAGCTACTTAAGTCTCTGGAAGTGCTAATCGTAAGAAACTGTTTCAACTAATGCCTAAGATATATGACACAGGCGAAATAACCACAGACTTAAAAAAAAATTAAAAAATCAATAATCCCCATTACAAATAAAGCAGGCTCAGACAGGTGTGAAAATTAGAGAGCCATCAATTCAGTACGTCATGGTTGCAAAATTTTAACACGAATTATTTACAGAAGGATGGAAAGTTTACCGGGAGGGAATATCAGTTTAGATTCATATGAAATGTAGGAACACGGAATGAAATACTTTACGACTTATCTTGTAAGTTAGATTAAGGAAAGAGAGACCTTCTGAGCCGTGCCGCCTCGCCGGCCGCAGTGGCCGAGCGGTCTGCGGCGCGCCAGTCATAGTCTGCACGGCCGCTACGGTCGGGGGTTGCAATCCCCCCTCGGGCATGGATGTTTGTGTCGTATTCAGTCTAAAGATGTTCATAAGTAGTTTGTAAGTTTAGCGACTGATGACCCCCGCAGTTAAGTCCCTTAAGCTTAACAAACATATACATTTAATTCCGTGCCGGCTCTAGTTGCTTTTGTTATGCACTGGCGCCAGTTGCCAATTGCCTGACTCGTCTCCTTCCTTGTTTCCTGAGGCGGTGGCGCTTTATGTTGGGCCTTCTCTAGCTGATCATTGGTCGGCGGCGAGGCCGTCGTATAGGCGGAAAGAGTTCGCTGTCGGCCTGGACAGTTGACTGTTGACCTGAGAGAGAGGACGTCAGCGGTGGGGCAGAGGGTCGGACTGCGTGTTGTGCCCGCCACGGCCGTCCGCCTCGACGGCGACGGGTCTTGCAGCAAAGTCCCAGCTCTCGGTGCAGTTCTGTCACCAAGTAGCCGCAGCACCTGCCTCTTCTGCAAGAACCTTCCATGTGACATGTGTTTGCCTTGGCCATCGTTGAGGAGTATATTTTTGGTTGCTGTGTGTGTGCAATTGGATTCTCTTGTCGGGTTTTAGGTGCAGCATCAATATTTGATGGTTTATAATATTCATAACCCGTCGGTTTCTTCTGCTTTGTAGCCTCTCGCGTGTTGGTTGCCTGTCCTGGTTGTGGGTGTATGTGTAGGTAGTGAATTCCCTTCCCTCGACCGATACTGCAAACTTTCAAATGTTTGTAAATCTATTGGACTTAACTACTGCGGTTATCAGTCCCTTGGCTTACAGACTACTTACACGAAGTTAAACTAACCTAATGACAGCACGCCCACCCAAGTCCGAGGGAGTACTAAAACCTACGACGGCGAGCAACCGCGCGCTCCGCAGAAAGACATCTTAGACCGCTCGGCCATTCCTCCGCAGCAACAGATGCTGCCCGGTGAGCGGATGGATTTCGGCAGTTTGTTTCGTCCTGTGTTTAATCTCGAACTTTGTCCCTTATTTCTGTATTAGTGCCTTCTTTGTCTACTTTCATCTGGTCAGGTACCAGTCTATGGGTTCGTTGTAGCGAAGTTCGAAATAAATCAAGTTTGTCCGTCTTTGGTGTGAACATATACATTTAACTCCGTGCCGGGTCTAGTTAGACGTAAAATAAAATCTGAAAAAATGTTATCGTTAGTGGCCATATTATCTAGCAAACGTTAATGTGTGAGTACAGGGCAAAGATAGTACGAGAACCGCGAGGAACGGCGGCGTGGTCTAAGGCGTAGTGCAACGGACTGGGCGCCCGCCGGATTTTCGAGTCCTGCATCGGGCATGGGTGTGTGTGTGTCCTTAGAGTAAGTTAGTTGAAATAGTTTCCAACTCTAACATAGCAGTTTGGTCCAATAGGTTTACAAAAATTTGAACATTTTATAATACGAGGACAGTTTTTGATCGACAGCTCAAGGTCTGCAAAATCCTCCCAACCCAGAACTCCTACTCCATCTCCGCCGTCCACTCAGGCATGTCACTGTCCAAGTACCTCGAGCCAGCATTTTAGGTCGATCAACACCGCATAAACCGGAAGAAGCATTGTTACGCAACTGAAATTCGTACACACTCCGACGAAATAAGCCTCATCATGCCTCTATTAATTGCAACGGAACCCAAGCCTAGCTACTCCACAACGGTGAACAATGTTACGTTATTATTATCTCGGCGTTTGGTGTTCAAAAATGTTCAAATGTTTGTTAAGCTTATGGGACTTAACGACGGGGACATCAGTCCCTAAACTTACAAACTATTTATGGACTACTTATGGATTCGAACCCCCGACCGTAGTGGCCGTGCAGACCGTGACTGGAGCGCCTCAATCCTCTCGGCCACCGCGGCCGGCGCGTTTGGTGTAACTTCTTGTAACTCACCATCTGGATTGGCAGCCTTGCAACAACATATGGATTACGTTGAATACGAGCAGCTAAACTCATTTAAAATGATCGATATTGGTTTGATATTATGAAGAGCAACAGCAGGTAAGTTTGAATACTGCACTTGAAATAAACTTGCATGTGAACAATAATCAAGTTTAACAATGAAATGTTAACGTGCTGACGGACATAGTACTACCACGAAATCTTATTAAAAACTTCGCTCCCACGACCTCTGCGGGCCGCCTTTATACATGATGCCCTTTTTATCTTGATCACCCAAAATATCTCTGGAACAAAAACAGTTTTGCAAAAAAAAAAAAAAAGTGGTTTCAATGTAAGGCAGGTGTTCATGACTATAAATATTTCGAAATAATGTAAATCGAAAGCGTATGTGTTTTTAACACAAATTTATGTATTTTTAAATACGGTTTTCGCCTGAGTCTCATGACTTGGGCTCGCCGCGCGTTTCGTGAATCTCAAGCTCAACCTCACTTCGTAATATCTCGCTATGTAATTGGCATATTACAAAGCAATAAACGCCATTTTATGTGATTTTTCGTGTTATATATTGCTAATGAAATAACATAGGGTGATCATTTAGAAACACATAAGTTTGTGGTATTTGAGCTAAAATAGATGACGTCTATTTAGTCAGCCATGTTCTCATTTATATTTGCAGATTTATATTAAGCTATTTCGTAATTTGTGTTCCTACCAATTGATAGGCTATTTATGTTTTCACAGACGTACCAAAAACATTACCATTACAATTTTGCATGTCAAGCTCGGAACATTGGGTGCTTACTGTTTAAATATTGCTAGAGGTCTCGCCTGTTATATGTCAACACACACACACACACACACACACACACACACACACACATCAAATAACATCCGTGGAAATATGTACTGACATGGCAATTCATCCATCTGATGAGGCCATAAATATTACTGCTGCCAAATGACGTTTTATTCGTGATACCAAATGAGGTACAGAAGAAGAACTAGTATTAGTAAAGCTTTAGAGTACAATGAGGCTACACCAATAGCAACACGTTATTCTGGTCTTTGAGTTTAGTCAATTTAGGCAGCAGGCGAGTATCAACAGGAACTCAGTATTCTGGAGACACCTTGCTCTGCAGTCTCTAATAGGTGACTGGAGAGAGATTCCTTAATGTACGCGTGAGCATCTGTAGCAGCTACATTATGTACTCACTTCTTTTTCATACATAGGTGAGTGAACATGGAGAGTTGGGGACACTGCTAAGGAAAACGTGGCTCTGCAAGGCGACTACGGTCGGGGGTTCGACTCCCCCCTCGGGCATGGATATTTGTGCCGTTCTAGTTCGTAAGTAGTTCATAAGTAGTTTGTAAGTTTAGGGACTGGTGACCCCGTAGTTAAGTCCCATAGACTATACAAACATTTGAACATTTTTTTTGAAAACGTGGGAAACAACAGCCATCGTCTACATTTTTATTTTATTTTTCACTATAATTGACGCAAACCGGGTAGCGGTTGAGTCTAGAATAAATAATGAGTAATCAACGCCACAGGATTGACTGAACAATTAGTTTCTATAGTTACCCTGGCACGACGACATTTCCATAAAATCTTCTAGCAGGATAGGAGGGAAAGACAGTAATGACAAAATAACAAGATGTATGCAGAATAGTGTGACACGGTTGCCGTCTGGATATCAAAATTTATGAGGAAACAGGGCAGTGTTATCATTTCGTTGGGAGAATGAATGTTAAATGATCTATAATCTTTTGTGGATGTCGTAGCTGCAGTCATTCTCAGTCTCATTTATATTACAAACATGTAATAAGCATACTGGGATTTAGAGTCCCTGACTAATACAGTAAAACTGTTATTTAAGTAAACATTGCTGGTTACGGCTTCAACAGTAAAAATACAACAGTAAAAGGCTCATTGTACAAAATTACCGAAATATGTACTTATTATAACAATGGATGAATGCGTGTGTTTTGTAAACTCCTGGGACGCTTTTGGTTCAAACTTTGGGCGCAGATACCTCACTATACGACAACATTCTCTTGCGGGGGGAGGAAGGGTGGCGGGGCAGAAAGAGGGGGGGTAGGGTTAAGGAAATATGACATAAACAACTAGGTTTATTAAAAATCGCCCTAGCACGCATGAGGTTTCGATTTATTCCGTCTTTACCACTACTTCTATTCCCGACGTATTTTTCAGACAGTATGGACATGACATTGTATCTTCGAAATTATAGTACTGCGCATATACCATGAGATATGACGTCAGAAACAGCGAAATCCATCAAAATCTGCCCCTTCACACATGAGATTTTAAATTATTACGTAATAACTACCAGCTCTATTGGCAACACATTTCGCTAATGGTTTCCTACTAATACTTTTCGTACCTGCAAACTTATTCTAGGGCACATTGGTCAGGAGATGTGAAGACGTATTGATGTGCATAGAAACTTAAATGAACAAAGTGTGGTTGTAGAAGGCGAAGGGCAGAGTGGAAGAAGGATATTAACAAATGAGTGGACTGAATTCTCTCAGGAAAACGCTGGGAACTAGCGCTATGTACTATACAAGTAACGAGAAGCAAAAGACGAAATTTCTAATAATTCATTTTTATACTATCAGCACTGAAACAATTGGGATAAACTACACAATGGCAAACCTTATATCTTGGGAAAAGTACTGAGCCGGTGCAGTTACTGTCAGCAGTCTCCAGATTTTCCCCATGTTTTTACTCACAAATGGTACCGAGACTTTTTTTTTTCTTCAAAAATAGGAAAGGAAAAAGAATTTTAGCTGGAGCCGCAGTGCACAATCCCTCATCCCGTTAGTTTAGCAGCTTACTCTAATGCAGTCAAAATCATATATGTCATCTAATATCTGCACTTCATTAGTATAACCAGTTTTTTCCACTTACCCTAGGTGAATACGTCTGCTGGTACCCAAGTTACGCCTCAATTAAAGGATTCGCAAACATTTCGTAACACTTCACACTTTCACACAATAACACATTACGCAGACATTTGGGGTATACATTTCTTCCCGGGGGGCATAGGGTGTCGATAGGAAGGGCATCCGACCACCCTGTAAATATTAACACGCCAAATCCGAATTCAACAAGCCGACCCTGTATGTGCGGGAACATGGCGAAGAGAAAGAGTATGACCAGTTTGATGGCATACGTAAAATTTTGAAAACAACTGTAGAACATCTTTCCACCAAGTTATGCTTAAAAGTAAATAAGAAAATCAGGCAAGACAATGGAAAACAGAGCTACTGACTAACAGGACTAACAGGTCGATAGACCATCTGCAGTTATGTCTTCTAAGGCCATGTTACGTCACAACTAAGCTTTAAATCATCTAATGAGCTAAAAATTAGAAAGTTGTTCAGTTAAACGCGAGGATAGACTTCAGCTAACAACACAGCGACCAGTGGCCATGCAACAAGCCATGTTTAGTCTTCTTGGTAAGGGACGGTGAATGTCACGGTGTAACTAGATCACGATCCGTAATACCTATCCCCGTGCCCAGGCAGTTACCACGTGATGTTGTGATGCGAACAGGAATATCTTATTATCGCAACTACCTGTTTTATCGTTCCACTTTTTCTTGCATGCGAGTGCCTTGTTTATTCTCTGAGTGCGTGTACATCTACTCTTTACATAACAAAAAACTCTGTGGAAATATAACCTTGTGGTGCCAGAGTATATCATTAACAAGATTGTAGTTGGTAATGACCTTCTGTCCCTCGCCAGGTTGCGCTGTTTAAGGAACCAAGGCCGCACCATGGGACATAATTAAGTCTGACAGCGACTCAATTTTGATGTTATTGATAAGTCAAAGCGATCGTAAATTATGTTTTAACAGAAAATCAACCCGGTTCGCAGTAAATTATTTATTTTTAATTACCATAACTGGTTTTAGTCTATGCAGACACCTTCAGGCTCAAGATAACGTCAGGAGCCAGTTCGCGAAGCTTTTGTGGTGTGAACCGGTTCATGTCACCGACAGTGGGAGACAGGAATCGGTAGGAACTACACAGTAAGTTTGTGAAGCATCTCGTCATGTTATACAGAGCCCCAGGTTGGAAATAGTCTATAGATCGAAACCAATTACCGGGATTGTTGTTGTTGTGGTCTTCAGTCCGGAGACTGGTTTGATGCAGCTCTCCACAATACCCTATCCTGAGCAAGCCTCTTCATCTCCACATAAGAAAGGCAACCTACATCTGTCTGAAGCTGCTTACTGTATCCATCTCTTGGTGTTCCTCTGCGATTTTTACCCCACACACTTCCCTCCAACGCTATATTCACCATTCCTTGATGTCTAAGAATGTGTCCTACCAATCTATCCCTTCTTTTAGTCAAGGTATGCCAGAAATTTCTTTCCTCCCCAATTCTGTTCAGTACCTGCTCATTAGTTATGCGATCCACCCACCTAATGTTCAGCATTCTTCTGTAGCACCATATTTCAAAAGCCTCAATCCTCTTCCTGTCCGCACTGTTTATCGTCCATCTCTCACTCCCATACAAGGCAACACTCCATACAAATGCCTTCAGAAAGGACTTCCTTAGGCTTAAATCAATATTCGATGTTAACAAATTTCTCTTTTTCAAAAACGCTTTTCTACCCATTGCCATTCTGCATTTTATATCCTCTGTACTGCGACCATCATTTGTTATTTTACTGCCCAAGTAACAAAACTCATCTACCTCCTTTATTGCTTCGTTTCCCAATCTAATTCCTTCAGCATCACCTGATTTACTTACACTGCACTCCATTACCCTAGTTTTGCTCTTGTTAATGTTCATCTTATATGCACCTTTCAGCACACTGTCCATTCCGTTCAATTGCTCTTCCAGGTCCTTTGCTGTATCTGACAGAAGTACTATGTCGTCGGCAAAACGCAATGTTTTTAATTCTTCACCCTGAACTTTGACAACCGCTGTCTGGTTTTTGTACAAGTTGTAAATAACCTTACGCTCCCTATATTTTACTCCTGCTTGCTTCAGAACTTGAAAGAGTTTATTCCAATCAAGATTGTCAAAAGCCTTCTCCAAATCTACAAAAGCTTGAAATGTAGGTTTGCCTTTTCATAATCTATCTTCTAGGATAAGCCGTAAAGTGAGTATTGCCTCCCGAGTTCCTACATTTCTCCTGAACCCAAACTGATCTTCCCCGAGGTCGGCTTCTACCAGCTTTTCCATCCTTCTGTATATAATTCGTGTTAATATTTTGCAACCATGACTTATTAAACTGATGGTCCTGTAGTTTTCACACCTGCCTGCACCTGCTTTCTTTGGAATGAGGATTATAACATTTTTCTTAAAGTCTGAGGGTACTTCGCCTGTCTCATACATGTTACACACCAGGTGAAACAAGTTTGTCATGGCTGGTTCTCCCAGAGACTTCAGTAGCTCTGAGGGAATAGCATCTACTCCAGGGGCCTTGTTTCGACTTAGGTCTTTCAGGGCTCTGTCAAATTCTTCTCTCAGTACAATATCTCCTATTTCATCTTCATCTACATCCTCTTACCTTCCTACAATATTGTCTCGAAGGTCATTTCCATTGTAGAGCCCCTCTATATACTCTTTCCACCTTTCAGCTTTCCCTTCTTTGCTGAGAACTGGTTTTCCATCAGTGTCACTGATATTCATAGAGCTGTTTTTCTTATCTCCAAATGTTTCTTTTATTTTCCTGTATTCTGTATATATTTTTCCCCTATTTATACATTCTTCTACATACTTGCATTTGTCTTCTAGCCACTCCTGCTTAGCCATTTTGCACTTCCTGTCAATCTCATTTCTTAGTCGTCTGTACTCCATTTTGCCTGTTTCATTTACTGCATTTTTATACTTTCTCCTTTCATCGATTAAATTTAGTATCTCCTGTGATATCCAAGGATTTTTTGTAGGTCTTACCTTTCTACCTATTTTGTCCTCTGCTACCTTCACTATTTCATCACTGGGATAAATAGTAATAATAATATTTAATGCAACTTCACACCAATATTTTTTTCTAGAATTCGAGTCAGTCGTTATGCAGACTGATCACTTAATTTTTCAGATTACAAATTTGTTAAACAAAGAGACAATCTATTATAGTTTTCCAAATCAGACTGTTCTTTGCAATTTATTTATTAAGGAGAGGAAGCAAGAAGGATTAGGAAGAGAAGGATTGATATTCAGTGCATTAGGGCATTGAAATTATACAATGGCGACAAGTGAAAAATTGAGCCGGGCCGAGAATCAAACCTAGGTCTCTCGCTTCAGGCCAGGGATCGCCTCAACCACTGAGCTACCCGCGCTCGCCTCCCGTCCCTCTCATCTTCCACAAGTCGCAGGATACGGCTATAGCGCCCCCATCGTCCATGTCCTCTTACATTCGCCATTACGGATTACCGTCGAACGTATAACCGCATCTGCGGTGAAATAAATGAACTAAACGCCGTCTTCGCGGTCATACGTTCGACCTCGCATGGATATTGATAATCGCAATTGTAAGGGGGCTTGGGCAATGGGGACGCTACAGCCATAGCGTGCGACTTGTGGAAGTTTTTAGACGGCCTAGGTTGGAGGGTGAAACGCTATTTGTGAGTCAAAATGACAAGCCAGAAAGAACAGGGAAAAACGACCACAGCTAATCGATCCACCTGTAAAAGGGACGGAAACAATTCGGTTCACGAGACCTAGATGTGTACGGGCTGCATTTTCATACCTTGCTTTCGATGCCCATTACTCTTGAACGACAATGCGAACGAAGTTGCGATTGTGTACCAACACTGAATGACTAACTCTAGCTGTAATAAGGACTTTATTGAAGTATCTGTTATAATTTAAGAATTGCGATATTTTCCCTAATAGATGTTTCTACAATAAGCTTTCGCATTCTGGAACCATTTTCTAGTGCATCGTCACTCTAATTGCATGTGGCAGGCTGTTGTCAACATTCGTAGGAACACATTATGCCTCTTGTTTTGTAGTTTGGAATTATTTGAGGAAATATGTGATTTTTCGCCATATAATATTATTTTTAAATTTATTTATCCTATTTATGAAATGGAATACTTTAAATAATGTCATACACAGAGTGTATTTAATATTGTATCAACTTATGTAATCTTTGTAAGATTAATATTGTTTGTTCTATTATCTGTAAATATCAGTAAGTGTAGTAAGGTTCTGGCTTAGGGTGTTTGGTCGGAATATTATGGATGTAAAATGTGTTGTGATGTAAAAGGAACGGAAAAGGACCGGAAAGGGTTGGGAAAAAAGCGCGCCAACGGCTAGCGTGCTGATGCAATAGTAAGTTTAGGCAGGACTTGTAATTGTGACAAGAGGGAGTAAACAGTGCCGGACTTGGTGGGGCTAGGAGCATGGTCTAGTCAAATCAAAAAGGCAAAACGTCGCTAAGAAGAGAATTAATTTGCCTTGAACTATGTACATGTTGCACTTGCATTACAGGCAGTAATATTGTGGCAATTTGCATATAGAAAACCGCCGCCAAGAAGAATTCAGCCACTTTTAGTCTCAGCCAGTATGGTGCAACATCTCGTTACGGTGAGCCATATCGTCGCACTTCTCTCTCCTCCTCACAGGCAAAGTAGGAATTTTTAACAGTGTAGTAAAGTAGAGAACCTCACATTTTGTGTGTTTTGTGAAATAATTATTGGTCTAACTATATAACAGCGTTAACCTGGTCATTATCCTACGTCATTGTCCTGTGCAGGGTCATATTCCTAAAAAAAAGTAAGTAAAGTGAACTTTACTTAATAAAAAATCATATAGGATTTAAATGTGCTCAAACAGAAGGTTATATGTTTCTTTTCATGAAGTGTTGTAGGAGAAATTGTGATTATTTAGATCAGCATATTTGGATTAGTGCACAACTGAACATATTTACAAGAAAGAACCGCAAATAACTACGTTAATCTGAATCTTTAGTTTCTCCCGGCGTATTTGATAATAAAAATATCCACGGGTGTACTGCCGGTCTATAATGTCCAACGGGCACAATATTTCGGCGATGATACATGTCGCCATCATCATGTGAACTGACAAACTGAGGTGCTGGAAACGCGCCGGCACGGAGATCCGCACGCTACGGCGGCTCGAAGGGAACTGGGTTCTAGCCGAGTAGCGGGCGATTTAAATACCCTCGGCCCGCGGAGCGACCCCTCCGAGGTCCGCGCCCCGCGCCAAGGTCGGGCAGTGGAACCGATTGCGACGGCGTCTGAGATGACGTCGATGTGAAGGCACCAACCAGATTTAATAACGATGTAGATAACACAACGGTGATACTGATAGATGTTTTCACTGGTAAAATACAATGTAATCCATTTTATTGAAGCAATGAATCAAGACAGATTTGTAAGAAAACGATATTATTTTCTTAATTTAAATAAATTATTTTACACCGTTTGAGGTTTCTAAATTCTTCGGAAACCGTTGGGAATGCTTGACAACGTGCTTATGAAAAGGGGTTGGGTATTTAAACAATTTAAGGAAAAATTACTATCATAGAGCAACCAAGGTTAGGAATTTGAACAGTAAAAATAAATAAGTAAATAAATAAATAAAAATTTGTTGTTAGTCGTACTTGGCAAATATAATTTTTTTTACCGACTGATTTATATTATTACCTTCTGTGTTGATGAAAGCCTGAACCGAAACCTGTAGAGAATAATAAGGATAATCTAAAAGGCAGGTAAATTATTTTATTTCGTAATATTTTGGGGCTGGACGTTCTTAACCAGTTTAAAACTTTTATAGTCACACATTGTAAAGGTTGTTAATCGTCTTAAAAGGAAGTGAAGAATATTTTGTGGTATATGATTTTTATTGTTTAAACAAAACTGTAAAACCATTGTTAATAAATAGTGTCCAAGAAAACAAATGGAAATTGAATCGGCCAGACCTTCCATGTCCTTTTAGTGACACGTGAACTCTGCACACAGCCAAAGGTGTCCACAGGGTAGGGGGGGGGGGGGTGTCATAACGCAAGCTTTCTGGAAGAGGGGGGGGGCAAAAATTAGTACATTTGTGGTATATGATTTTTATTGTTTAAACAAAACTGTAAAACCATTGTTAATAAATAGTGTCCAAGTAAACAAATGGAAATTGAATCGGCCAGACCTTCCATGTCCTTTTAGTGACACGTGAACTCTGCACACAGCCAGAGGTAGGGGGGGGGGGGGGTGTCATAACGCAAGCTTTCTGGAAGAGGGGGGGCAAAATTAGTACATTTGGCCAGCCTCGAGGGGGTCTTTATAAAACCATTTACAAAACTTGGAATAAAAAATATTCAATTTCAATATTAAATATAAAAACTGGACCTAATATCTAGGGTGTGTGTGGGGGGGGGGGGGGACGAGTCATTGACCAACGGGTGGTGGACACCTCTGCACACAGCAGTGGGTTGATGCTTGCAGCGAGTCGTTTGGGTTCGTGAGTGCAGCGGTGCAGCGCGGAGTGAGGTCGGTGCCGTGGCTGCCTGGTGCTCTGGTGAGAGGTGTTCCGGTTACTGGCGCAGGAAGGCGGCAGTCGACCGACACCGCGGTGCGGTTTCCCTGTGGCTGCGGCGCTCTCGGTGCTACGCACGTGACTCAAACCACACACTTCCGCGTTTCCTGAAAGGGGTCTGGCCTGCCTAACTCTCGTTTCATGCTCCTAGCTCAACACGCACGAAAATCAAGCGTGAGTGGTGCCAAAATGATGAAGTGTGTAAGACGGTCGACCAGTTCCAGTCATAATACCAGGAGGGAAGTTCACTGCTTGTGTTGACTGTTGTTCTGTCATGCCTAAAAGGTCAATTCCGAAGTTTAATTGTATCCGCATTGTTACTTTGTGACAAAGGGGACTGTCATCAAGAGAAGTTCTCAGACGTCTGTAAGTGAAACAAAGAGATGTTGTTCTGGTGTGCAGGAGGTACAGAGATAAACAGGAACTATCGATGACTTGCCTCCTACTGGACGCATCAAGGCTATCACAGTAGCCCGGAGCTCGGAGGAGGTCTGAGAGAAACGAGACCCTGCTGAATAATGATTTTCGCGCAGCCACACGACGTCGTGTTTCGATTCAAAGTGCAATTTTACTCCCGGTGTTCGTGGTGAAGTTGAGATGTGATATCCAGTCAGTATGCAGTTCGCTACAGACTGGCTCAACAGCATGATGAATTCACTAATCTGAATCGGCACCAAGTGATATTCACAGATAAGACTTTCATCTGCCTACAACCAGACAATCGTCAGAAACGTTTTCGCAGGCAACACCAACCAGAGAGCGCAGCAAGATGGTGGTTGTATGATTTTTTTTGTGTCAACGGCTGGTAACGTCATCGACCTAGCAGTTACGATGTTGTAGTTCGTCGCTATGTGAGTGCTACTGCCAGTAAACCATTTCAGCATGAACATCCAAAGTCTAAAGTCCAAATGTTTGTGGAGCTTATGGGACTTAACTACGGGGTCATCAGTCCCTAAACTTACGAACTAGCTTATACTAAAGACGGCACAAACATCCATGCCCGAGGGGATTCGAGCCCCCGAAAGGGAACGGCCTCGCGCGTCGTAGCATAGCGCCTCAATGCGCTAGGCCGTTCCGCCGCGGCCATGAACGTCCCTAAAACGCTATTTCACGAAATATTGTTACTCTCGTGCGGTACTACCACCATAGCACCTGACAGATACACAGCTCATAAGTTGGTAGCATTTCAATTTTTTATTGTTACTAATATTCTTATTATTATCCTGATTATGACAGTTGAAGATTTCAGCGCGTGACACAGAAAAGAACATAGATATGGACACGAATGATCTATTACATCTTACGAATTTAATGGCTATAATGAGATGACATTGTAATTCTGTCAGAGACAGCGAAGGACCTGGAAGAGCAGTTGAATGGAATGGAAAGCGTGTTGAAGAGAGCATATAAAATGAACATTAACAAGAGCAAAACAAAAATAATGGAATGCGGTCTTAGAAAATCAGGCGATGCTGAAGGAATTAGATTAGGTAACGAAACAATGAAGGTGGTAGATGAGTTTTGTTACTTGGGTAGTAAAATAACATGCGATGGTCGCAGTACAGAGGATATAAAATGCAGAATGGCAATGGGAAGAAAAGCATTTTTGAAAAAGAGAAATTTGCTAACATCGAATATTAATTTAAGGGTACGGAAGTCTTTTCTGAAGGCATTTGTGTGGAGTGTTGCCTTGTATGGGAGTGAAACATGGACGATAAGCAGTGCTGACAGGAAGAGAATAGAGGCTTTTGAAATGTGGTGCTACAGAAGAATGCTGAAGATTAGGTGGGTAGATCACATAACTAATGAAGAGGTACTGAACAGAATTGGTGAGCGAAGGAATTTTTGGCATACCCTGACTAAAAGAAGGGATCGCTTGGTAGGACACATTCTTAGACATCGGGGAATCGGAAATTTAGCATTGGAGGGAAGTGTGTGGGGTAAAAATCGCAGAGGGAGACCAAGAGACGCGTATAGTAAGCAGATTCAAGTGGATGTGGGTTGCTGTTCTTACGAGGAGATGAAAAGGCTTGCTCAGGATAGAGTAGGGTGGAGAGCTGCATCAAACCAGTCTCCAGACTGAAGACCATAACAACAACAATGAGATATGGTTTTCTATTTGTGCATAAATGGAAGTTTCAATGGCCTCCTTGTGTAATTTGTAATGAACATCAGGACTTCAATATTCATGTTAATGAATTGATATTTTGATGTATTGAATATGTTTCCATATTACTGTCATAGGTAAAGTGTTCCGGCCGCGGTCGCCGAGGGGACTGAGGCGCGTCAGTCACGGTCTGCACGGCCACTACGGTCGGGGGTTCGAATCCCTCCTCGGGCATGGATATTTGTGCCGTCCTTAGTGTTAGCTAGTTCATAAGTAGTTTGTAAGTTTAGGGACTGATGACCCCGTAGTTAAGTCCCATAAGCTTAACAAACATTTCAACATTTTGAGGTAAAGTGTAAGGTATGTGTGAATCTATTGGAGTGTGGGAGGAAGATGATGTTCATACACTCATCTCTCAGGGTGTAACCACCAGCACTTTGTTACTTATTAATAAAAGTACTTGAAATAAATGTCACTATTGGTAACATATGTCATTAGTATTGCATACGTATCTACTAGTGTTAATAGTAAATATTTTAACAGTAATATGTTAGCAGCACTACAGTATTAAGAAGTAGATATAATAGAAATTGTTTAGTTTTGTGACTGAAACAGTATCTACATTTTTCTTTCTACTCCTCTGAAATCTTCGCTTTAACTTAAGACATTAATCACTTCTGGGTTGAGAACCATTCTTCTACTATCAAAATTACCTCCAAACAGAAGAGTTCATAACATCGACTATTTCACCGCACTATCTCCGACACAAAGAGTCTACCCCGGGAATTGGAACACCTGAAAACTGTATTTCGAAAAAATGGGTACTCAGAGTGGCAGATTCAGCGGGCTCTCCGCCCAACCAGTACAACACAACCTGTGGAAACGGATGAAAACACGAGGGAGGATTAGGCACTACGTTCGTTCCATATACCGGCGCACTCTCGGGGAAGATCGCCCGCATTCTGAAAAAACACCAGGTTGGAACTGTTTTTTGTCCTCGCTAAAGATGATCTCGGTTTGAGGAAGGCCGGCGTGTCAGTGTGGAAAGTCATATATTGGACAGACGATGCGTACCGTCGAGGATCGATGCGTTGAACACCAGAGGCACACACGATTGATGTATCCGAGCAAGTTGGCGGTCGCTGAACATTGTTTGTCGGAGAATCATGTGATGGAGTATGGTAGCACTAGGATTCTGGTACAGACGTCGAGATACTGGGACTGCGTCGTTAGAGAGGCCATTGAAATCGCACAAGTGACGACCTCATAAACCGTGACTGTGGATATAATCTTAGCAAAGCTTGGGAACCAGCGATTGGGTTAATTAAGAGTAAATCTAGCAAACGTAATGAAGTGACGACCTCGGCGGACAGAGCCCTCACACCTACGTCATCTCAGACGCCGTCGCATTCGGTTCCACTGCGCGGCCGCTACCGGGCTAGAACCCAGTTCCCTTCGAGCAGCCGTAGCGTGCGGATCTCCGTGCCGGCGCGTTTCCAGGAGCTCAGTCCGTCAGTTCACCTGATGATGGCGACATGTATGATCGCCGAAATATTGTGCCCGTTGGACACTATAGACCGGCAGTACACCCGTGGATATTTTGATTATCAAATACGCCGGGAGAAACTGTAGAATCACAATGATACCATGATTTACATGTACATAAATTATTAAGTAAGACATATGGAAGTACTTTATGATGAATCACTATTAATTTCTCTTTCGTTATCTATCTTTTAAATTTACCATACAGTACAGTAACAGCACACACACACACACACACACACACACACACACACACACACACACACACACACACACACACACACATATATATATATATATATATATATATATATATATATATATATATATATGAGAGCAAATCATGATAATCTCGGATAGAACGACTTCTACTTTTACGTGTCATCAAGAAACACGAACAGATCCATGGATCCATTACGTACGGGTAAGGACCTGGTACAGTCTTCTTCCGTTTCTTCAGGCGAGTCCATTGCTGAGAGAGCTGTGGCGTGTAGCTAATCTACGGTATGTTCAGTATAACGTATCACAGGCTGTTGTGAGGCCTTGTCTCTCGGTGGTGTTGGCCAAGCACGGCAGGAGGGGCGCCGCTGACACCGGCGATGAAGTTCACGCCGCGAGGCAGGGGGCTAGGGAGAGCGAGGCTGCTGCTGGCAAGACCTCCATGTGCTGCGGGTGCTCGGTGGAGTAGCCCTGTAGTCGCAGGGCGGGTGGGCGGCCGAGTGCCCACTGCCCGGCCGCGACAGTCTTTATTACGCCGGTGTTACACTATCCAATTTATTGAACAAAGATGATTTGTCCAATATATTGGATGTAGTGTAAGAGGACACTTTTGTCCAATCTCGCCTTTCGTCCAATTTCTTTGATCAAATCTAGCGCCTGACATTAGATTTGATCAAAGTAAGCGTTCGTCGTCTGTTTTCTGCAGTTAGAAATGTAACCGCTTGTAGCGCTAGCATCACTGTAGCCGTTTTACGTCTGTAACTCTGTATTCTGTAATGAAAGACTTGGCTGATGGCTGCAAAGTTTTCTTGGTGTGTTTGTTACCTACATAATTGATAGAAATGTACGAAGAAGATGAGGCGCTCATTTTAAAACAATGCGCATGTTTCTATCTCTTTCCAGTCCGGAGAAAAAAAAATCGGAGGCCATAGAACTTGAATGCACCTCGTAATTTACGACTGGAGTACGATGTAAGAAATAAACTGTGTATTGATTGGGTACCTAGGATATGTTACACGTCTTGTCATAGACGTCCACATCTGCCTCTGGGTTTACTGAGGTTGCATTCTAAAAAGTGGGTATAGACACAGTATACTCGTAGATTTTTTTTTCCTAAATTCTTGCATTTTTGTACTCCAGATGCCGCTGATTAAAAAGTGTCTATCTGCATCGTAAATTTGCAGCAAATGTGTAGTTGGTGAAACAATAAATTTTCAAAATAAATACCTAAATAAAGATTGTTGCTGATAACAATATGCTGTACCAAACAGTATATACATTATAATGCCTCTTTAAGCGGTTTATACATTGCGTGTTATTTTTGTCAATGCGCACTACAGTATCTGAGTGCCAATTGTAAACTGGAATATTATTTCCGTCAATGTGCACTGAAGTATTATAGTGCCTGCTGTAAACTAGCTTTCTGCTGTTGCAAGAAATCGGAGTGTCACGTTAGGTCTGTCTTTTGCGTATATATCTTTCTGATGTGAATTTTCTGCTTTGTAATATGAGGAACAGAAAACCTATTTCATTATCATACATTTAAATGTTCTACATCGTCCATTCGCATGTAATTGTAATAGAACTATGTGTCTTCATATCCTCGTTACAAATTTTGTTGTATGTTTATTATCTCGCGATGATTTCCATAGCTTGTAGTAAATTTACATTTTTTATCAGTCTTAATTTTCTTGTAAACACACACCTGCCGAAAATAATAATGAGTTACTGTCTGCCATTCTGTCGAAACTTTGATTAAATATCGGATGATGGTGTAATACCTCAAATGTTCAAATGTTTGTAAATCTTATGGGACTTAACTACGGGGTCATCAGTCCCTAAACTTACAAACTACTTATGAACTAGCTAAGACTAAGGACGGCACAAATATCCATGCCCGAGGGGGGATTCGAACCCCCGACCGTAGTGGCCGTGCTGACCGTGACTGGAGCGCCTCAGTCCCCTCGGCCACCGCGGCCGGCTGATTTGGTTTTCCCCGCTGTAAATGTTTCATTTCCATATCAAACCTTGATCCAGATGTAGATTCTAAGAAATTTCTTCCTATCTTTAAGGCCAACGTTTGATAGCAGTAGACTCCTCTTTCCATAAATTCTCTCTTTTCCTGTGCACTTTTTATGTCCTTCCTTCGTCCACCGAGATATATTTTCTTTCCAAGAAACAGAATTCCTTGACTTCATGTAGGTCGTGATCACCAATTTTGATATTAAATTCCTTGTTATTTTAGTTTCAGTTACTTCTTAATTACTTTCTCTTTTTGCGGTTTACTCTCAATTCATACTCTGTACTCATAAGATTATTCAGTCCCTGTAATTTTTCTTCACTCTACTCGGAACAGCAATATCATCAGCACCTTATCGTTGATATCCATTCACCTATAATTTTTAATCTTTTCATGAAAGTTAATTTTATTTCAGTCATTAGTTCTTCGCCTCCCTTTTAATCCAAACACTTCGTTCTTCACCTTCCATTCTAAATTACCTTGGTCCTTATAAACAAGGTGGTCTATTGACAGTGACTGGGCCAAATATCTCACGAAATAAGATCAAACAAAAAACTACAAA
This sequence comes from Locusta migratoria, assembly GCA_026315105.1. NCBI lineage: Eukaryota > Metazoa > Arthropoda > Insecta > Orthoptera > Acrididae > Locusta > Locusta migratoria. The sequence goes on from CM048746.1 coordinate 223,924,057, forward strand.
GAACAAAACTTTTCTAGCTTGAAGGGGGAAAACAGATGGCGCTATGGTTGGCCCGCTGGAAGGCGCTGCCATAGGTCAAAAGGATATCAACAGCATTTAAAAAAAATAGGTACCCTCATTTTTATTACATATTTGTCTAGTGCGTATATAAATATGAATGTTTTATTTGGAGCACTTTTTTTCGCTTTGTGATACACAGCGCTGTAATAGTCACAAACGTGGTATCGCGTAACATTTCGTCAGTGCGAACGGTATTTGCTTCGTGATAGATTACTCGTGTTAAAATGAACCGTTTACCAATTGCAGAAACGGTCGATATGGTATTTACGTATGGCTGTTGTAATCAAAATGCCCAGCGGGCATGTGCTATGTATGTTGATCGTTATCCTGGAAGACATCATCTAAGTGTCCGGACCTTTCGTCGGATAGTGCAGAGCGTGACTGGAGCGCCTCAGTCTCCTCGGCCACCGCGGCCGGCTGTAATACCTCCTTTCGGTGTCACGTCAAAGATCTTTGTCAAAGAAATATGACCAATATTCCATCCAATTTCTTTGTCCAATAAATTTGATAGTGTAATACCGGCCTTATCGACCTGTGACGTAAAACGCGTCTAAATGGAGCGCAGATCACGACTGCAACGGCGCGCGGCGGAAGTCGGCCGAGGCTACCGGAAGTGCGCACAGGAACCGGAACCGTCTCCTTCCACTGTTTAAATACGTTCATCCGCAAAATAGAGGGAAAAACCGTACAGATCTCGTTATTTTACGAACGACAACGATGGATTACCTTAGTATAGTTTTCAAAAATGACAAGCCAAGATCGCACACTAACAATTTATTAAATGACGACCGGTTTCGGTGCATTGTGTCACCATCATCTGGTCACATATATTTTATAATCTGGTCATCTTCTTAAAAAATGGGTATAAAATAACAAGTGCAACATTGCACTTAGTCACTATATAAAAAATACATAAGTTAAAAACATGGCAGCTTACAAAAATACCTTGGAACCTCTGTTCTAGCTTCTGTCATTACCATCCCGTGAGAAGCAATAGTGATTACATTGTTGTTGTTAATGTTGTCGTCGCCATCTGGTATAATGCAGCTCTGCACAGTTCTGTATCTGGTGTGAACCCAGTGGCGCAGCCAGGATTTGGTTCGGGAAGGGGGGGGGGGGGGCGTTAGGGGCTAAAAAAAAAAAAAAAAGCCTGTTGAATTTTAAATGTGTTTATTTCCGTCAGCAGTTGCAATGTAATTGTTTAGTAACATGTTCCGATCACTTGGATCATCTTCAGATCTTATAGTTGCGTCCGCAAGTCGTCTGGCTGAGTACTAATTGAATTTATTGATCTATGACTTACTTTAACACTTTTTATAATTTAACCAATAGTACTACGAAAACAATTGTACAAGACATATCGCATTAATTTGAAGCGGTGGCCGAGGAGACTGAGGCGCGCCAGTCACGGTCTGCACGGCCACTACGGTCGGGGGTTCGAATCCCCCCTCGGGTATGGATATTTGTGACGTCCTTAGTGTAAGCTAGTTCATAAGTAGTTAGTAAGTTTAGGGACTGATGACCCCGTAGTTAAGTCCCATAAGCTATACAAAAATTTGATTTTTGATTAATTTGAAAGTGGAAGAGGAGCAATGTGGTGGAAATGAAGTGTATGTAATCAGCTCGTAAAATAATTAAGCAGCTATGTTACTAGACAAAGAGAAAGGTCTTTACAGTTAATTAACATAAGACTCTTTGTGCAAGAATTGAACTAAAATAACACTATTGTTGTTCATAAGATTCCACTCGGTGGCGCCGCTGACCTGCTAAGCAGCGGGTCGCCGCATATAAACAATCGGCTCGTAACTTTAGAAAAGCGTGAAAATAGCGGCAAGCTGGTCGCGTCAGCATTAACCTGAGTGTACTTGCGCGTGACCATTTTGCTCACAGTAATTTTAAAACAGTCGGCATTTTACCAATTTTAAATATTCAGATATTTGTGTTTTCTTATAAACGCAACTATAAATACTTATTTACACATATTAAATTCATTACAAACTGTATTTCGACTCTCAGAAAAATGCTATACACGCGAGCGATCGTGTAACTTTTAAAGGCGCGAGTTCTCGAGGGTTAAAGCTGCTCACAGTAACAGCAGCACACGTTCTCAGTGGCGGTATCTCGTTGGCGACCCATTGTCACGTTCAGTTGTGCTTGACAAATTATATTTACGTTTGACTTATTAAATGTGTACTATTTCAAATTTCCGGTCCCGAACTGTTTAAAAAAATTAAAATATCGTTGGGAGGCGCTGGGGAAGGGTCTTCAGCCCCATTAGCTCCCCTCCACCCCCCACCCCTTCCGTGGCTGAGCCACTGTGTGAACCTCTTCATCTTTGAATACGAACAGCAACTTACATCGCTTAGAACTAACTTGCTGTATTCGTCTCTTGGTGTCCGTCTCCAATTTCTACTCGCCAAACTTCCGTCCATTCCAGAATTGACGATTTCTTAATGTCTCAGAATGTTGTTAATGGCCATCTTATACCCCCTGAACGACTCAACATGCTAGTAAAGAGACACTTTTGTAGCATGATTCTTCATGTTTCCTTTCAAGAGAAATTAGGGTTCAGTTCCGCGTAACATAGAGGTGGTTGATATTATTTGTTTAAAACAACTTTTTTTAAATATTTGAGTTACTCTCGCTTAGTGTTGTAATTTGACTTAATTACTTGGCTTTCATTGCGCTCATAGTCACAAGTTAGAACGATCCACAAAGAATCAAAAAAATGTTCAAATGTTTGTTAAGCTTATGGGACTTAACTACGTGGTTATCAATCCCTAAACTTACAAACTACTTATGAACTACTTAAGAACTAGGACGACACAAATATCCATGCCCGAGGGGGGATTCGAACCCCAACCGTAGTGGCCGTGCTGACTGTGACTGGAGCGCCTCAGTCACCTCGGCCACCGCGGCCGGCTCACAAAGAATCGTTTGAGAAGGTGAAATCTTTTGTGTGACACATTAATGCTAGTAGTTAAATTCCAATGTAATTATTGGGATTGCAAGTAATAAGTATTACATGCTTTCGTAATATTGTTAGTATCAGTTATCTTTTAAAAACTATATAGAGTACATAATGTGTACTGCTCTCCAAAATTATAGTTGTAATAGTATTTGTAAATTAAAAATGGTATAGTTTCGTGATCGAAACCTAACAGACCGTTTTATCTTGATCTTTTTGGAAAGGCTAATGATCTCCAGATTGTATACAATCGGTCTAAAGCAGTGGTTCTTAATTGGTTCTTATGGGGTCAAGAAATCTTACTGTGTGTCCATAAACTTGACAAGTTCACTGGTGATGAGATGACAGAAGTGGGTAATATCGGCACCACTTATAGTACATTGTTTATCTCCTAGGGTTCGACACTGTTTTCTAAGAGTGTTGAATGTTTCAATGCTGTTTACACTCTTGAACACACAAATTTCAAATATTAAACATTTATTGACGCCAAATTGTATGAATGAGCTATCCTATTGATCGATGTCATTCGTATATCTATGACCAAAAAGGAGACGTTAAATTGATGTGAATATTTAGGAAAGCAAAGAAAGGTCAAAGTTAAATTGATTTTTTTTGTAATTTCGGTAAAACGACAAACAAAAAACAAAACAAAAATTGTATAAATTGTAAATAAATAAATTATAAATATTAAATAGGGACAACAACAAATACAAATAAATTACGGTATGATTGAAATAATAAATAATAATGAAAACAAGAGATATCAATAAATTATTATTGCCTTGTGTTATAAATAATGATTCGGAAATTGGACGAATGACAATGAAAAGAATGTAAACAATAAATATTGATGAATTGATTTAGATGGACATGAACTTTTTTGTACTACAAATGGTGAAAATTCATTATGTGATGGTTCAGTCTTATTTTCTCTTTTGTTATTTGTTGTTACTAATTGCTATTGGTCGACTGTGATTGCTGGTAATGTAGTCATCGACGTCTCAGATACCAAGACTTCTCCCGTTATTGGATTCCAGTAACGCACACCAAAGGCTGTATACTTTCATATGTGTGGAACGAAGGATAACGACCTGATGCAGGTTTCTTCTAGGTTCCGGTGTCTCCGTCGCTGAGACGATGCCTCATTCGACTGATCTACTCGGGCAGTGCACATCCGCACGAAGTGTGATTCGTCGCGGTGACGACCAGGTAGTCTTCCTGGGCGGGCCTCCTGTGGATCACGTCGACGACCCTGAAGACGAGCGTCACCTGCTGGGTGGTCTTGGGCGCGCAGCACAGCGGGCCGAGGCAGCTGCCGGCGGCGGCGTCGCAGCGGTGCAGCACGGCGAACGGCGGCTGCAGGAACTGCCCCGGGTGGTGGGCGGCCAGCGCGGCCGCCGGGATGGCGCGTGGCTGCGGCGCGGAGCACAGCAGCAGCGGCGCCGCCAGCGACGGCGACGGCGAAAGCGACGGCAGCGCCAGGACCAGGAGCAGCGGCAGGTAGGCCGAGGCGGCGGGCGGGGCCATCGCGGGGCACGAGGGAGTCTGAGGAGCAGCTGTGTAGAGGCGGGCGGCGGTGAGCGGCCGAGTGGCCACTGGCCGGCCGGGAGGCTCTTTATAAGCGACCTCCGACGTCACTTCCGCCAGCGATCTCTGCGGATGGGCCGCAGGAAGACGCAGTCTGGGGATCACAGCCGACGCGGACGCTGTGGGCGTCTGTGCGGTTTCCTCACGGCGGCAGCGGCCAACGTCAGGCTGCGCTTCCGTACGTGCGCGGAAGTACCGGAACTCCTGCTTCCCTTTTTTAATACTTCCAAATCTTAAATACGTTCTTCCTATGGCGTCCAAGCAAAAATAGACTACAACGACGAGTGAAGGATCAAACTGCGTGGTCATCAGTCCGTAGCTTACAAACTAATTAAACCTAGGTAAACTAACCTAAGGACAAACACACACACACACACACACACACCCATGCGCCAGGAAGGACTCGAACCTCCACAGTGAAGGATCAAGTCACTGCGGGGCCCCTAGCATATTCTTTCACGCTGCCATGCCTTTGGTTAGACGGTGTCATGTGGGATACAAAAAATATATCTGCATTATCTGGACAATTAAAAGATAATGCTACTTACATTAATGTCTGCAAGCATAACAGCGTTAAGATTTTCCTGTCCCATCTACATTACATATCTGTTCTGCAAATCGCAAATCGCATTTAACTGCCAGACAGAAGGTTTATCGTATCGCTTTCACAATATTTCTGCACCATTCCAACGTTGTTGGTCAGCTGCATACCCCTAAGTGGTTCCAATAATGTATCACCGTAGTAACAACTCCACAAGGAAAGTGTTACTCTTTGTAATGCTGTTTGAGTCGACTCTTGGTGGAGTAATCAAAGCATAGTCAAGACCAGGCAGACCTAATGTACTGATGGGCACGACTCTACATTCGAACTCCACATGTCAGCTTGTGGTATGTTTCTTTTTTTCTGTTAAGGGACTTAACTACGGAGTCATCAGTCCCTAAACTTACAAACTACTTATGAACGGGGTTGGAACACTTGCGCGGAGTGACACTTGCGCGGAGTGACACTTGCGCGGAACCCGGGGCCCTTGGGGCGGCTGATGGCTTTTCCTGGGTACAGGCACACCAAGAAGTCTAACACTGCTGTTGTCAAGTTTCCACACTGTCAACATAACATGAAAATCGGTGAAATTGCATAACCCTTTGCAAGCTGAAGAGCAATATAGTAACTTGTTCTAACTACATATTAATCCGTTGAGTGTTACTCCTGTAAACAAAAAGGTATTTTAATAGTGAAAATGTTTGGAGAGTTAGTCTCTGCTACTACAAGACTATGACTTTCCACAGTCATACCTCCTAAAAGCATATTATTCAGAACACTAAGCATATCACGATACCTGCGCAAGCAATCAATATATTAGGCATCCTGCACAGATACGTTGATGTAATTGACCGCTATGTAGTTAACCCCACTATCACGCAACTTCCATCTCTTTCAAAATAGCTACTATGCTTTTTAATAGGAGATGCAACCTTAAACCTTTAATTAAAAAAACGTTAATAATAAGTCAATGAGTATTTTACATACTTAAAGCGTTTATTCGTACACCTCAAAACGCTTTGGCTGTATTCGAATTACAAATACATCTAAGAAATATATGAAATACGGAATGTGTAAGGGAATGTCACACACCGAAAAATGCTAAAGATAAATTCTACTTTCCATCACCGTCATATAGAACCATTTTTACTCCGAACTTGGTATAAACCAACAGGGAGAAACAAGTGGCAAGACTTCCAGGAAAAATGAAGCGAAATTGGCAGCCAATAGTTGGTTATAAATTACATTGCCTGTTAACTGTATAAATATAAATTACGGAATACGCGGAACTACTGTTCAGTACAGTCAAAAAGGTCTAAGGTAATAGGCAGTGGTTTAAAATCAGATATCCGTATCACTCTCCTCCTCAAGAAGTCTCTGTGTAGATTTATATTCAGAACATTCAAGAAAAAGGTGTTGAGACTATAAGAAGCAGCTCATTTACTCAGGAAGGGAAAACGTTATGGTGCCCGTAAATTTGAGTGGCTGTATCTCTTGTAGTAACATTCATTTATTGATAAAATGTTAAAATCCAATATACCAGAATTTTGTTTTTCTAAACTCAGTGCCAACTTTTTTTTGTCGAAATTTTTGCAGGAAGTAGTCTTGGCGTGATTTCATACTTCTATGCATTAATATTATCAAACATGTAATTTGTGTCACAAATTGCGCGCCCGGTCTGGTCGGTGGTTCGAGTCCTTCCTCGGACATAGGTGTGGGACTTAACTACGGGGTCATCAGTCCCTAAACTTACAAACTACTTATGGACTAGCTAATACTAAGGACGACACAAATATCCATGCCCGAGGGGGGATTCGAACCCCCGAGCGTAGTAGCCGTGCAGACCGTGACTGAAGCGCCTCAGTCCCCTCGGCCACCGCGGCCGGCTATTTATTTCATAAACACATTTAAGTACTAATAATTAAAGAAACTTAAAAGAGAAATTTGAAATAAACACTGAAAACAAATGATTGATATTTCTCATAAGATGAATGCACACAACCGTTGACTTATGTCTTGTAAATGTACCTACAAATTCTGCCATATGAAAATTGTAGTGTGAATCCCAAATATGTTTTTTCTGTAATAACATTAAAAACATATTAAAAATTCAGAACTCGAAAATCAGTGAAGTTTTGGACTTGAAGCGTTTTGTGTTGCTACATCTTTACATAGTAGAAACGATTTTAAAATTTGGTTGCTATCGCCAAAGTAGACGAAACGTTAAATTTTTTGGTGTAATCTTCGCCGTGTAGACTGTATGTTGTAGAAGTCTACGTCGAACCTAATCATACTTCTGAGGAGAGAACGTTGTTTGCACTTCGCCAGCGTTTCCAGTCGGCTGTGCTGTGCTACGTAACGACATCGTACCGTTCCACTTTACCGAGAGCTATATATGTATGGGTGTGATGTCTGTTCTTTCGAAATAAGACATCACACCAATATATGTATCATTTAGACGCAAAGATTCTGGGTTCTGTTTTCATCGCTAACGCGATTAACAACGATAGACCTCGTGTGTAAACAAAATGTTGAAATGTTTGTATAGTCTATGGGCCTTAACTATGGGATCATCAGTCCCTAAACTTACCAACTACTTATGAACTACTTACGAACTAGGACGGCACAAATATCCATGCCCGAGGGGGGATTCGAACCCCCGACCATAGTGGCCGTGCAGACCGTGACTGGAGAGCCTTAGTCTCCTCGGCCACCGCGGCCGGCGTGTGTAAACACTTAAAGGTTATGAGTGCCACTGGAAAAATGCATAACTAACACCTGTTGTTTGAGACTTGAAGAGGACCTAAAATTAGCCGAAATCGATATCTCATAATAAACATAAGGTGTAGCTGTCTATATTTCATAATGCTATTCCTAACGTATTTAAGAGCTGCTCAACCACCTACAAAAAACCTTTATAAAGAGATTTATATAATACCACGATCAAATTGTGTTTCAGTTATTTGTAGTAATACACTCAAAGATCTGCCCTTGCTTTTAGTGCCTTGATCAGGTGTTTATTTTTAGAGGTATTACTAGGGACAGGAAAAATTCGCATTTGCGATAAATGCGAATATAGATGCGAATTCTGACTCAAAATGCAGTAAATCAGAAATTGTAGTTAGCAACGGTTGCGCTCAATTCCGATTTCATCACATTCCTCTTCACATGGTGCTGTATTGTAAATCGAGTGATATTTGTATGACGTGTTATTTCCTTGTTGAATGAGGCTGTGATATCTCCGGGCCGTTACTACTGCTCCACCTCGCTCGGTGGGCCTTTCCCTGAATACGGCACAGGTAGCGGCTGGAGGGCGTAGAGTAGGGGTGGTGTATCCCTACTTCTGGAACACCCTGTTCACTACCTGCAGCGTCCGGGTCTCCGCGCAAGTGTCTACACATTCCCTTTCCGCGCAAGTGTCACTCCCCGCAAGTGTCACAAACTCCTTATGAACTACCTACAACTAAGGACGGCACAAATATCCATGCCGGAGGGGTGATTCGAACCCCTGACGTAGTGGCCGTGCAGACCGTGTTTGAAGCGCCTCAGTCCCCTCGGCCTCCGCGGCCGGCCTTGTGGTATCAGATCGTACTTTGTGTATTACTGCACAGGCAAATATGTGCGTCCTGAGCGTTCACCGTGTATTGGAGATTTATACAACTTACAGGTATGCAGCCTGGGTCAGTCAGGGTCTTCTCTTGCCGAAAAACAGGCTATCCCGATAGTAGGATCAACATACGTCATGCCTTAACTGCACATTAAACGAGTCACACACCTTATGCAAACGAACTTAATCTTTTATGGACCCTACCGGCGTCCTTATCTTGTGTGCTACACATTTCACATCAAACATGGGCAAAATACGGTCATTATTGTTGGAAACGCTTCCTGCCTAAAGTAGAAAAGACCAATACCTTAGGTGACGCCTCTGTGCTTCGGTGACATGTTATGTTTAGCGTAATGCCAGTTTGATGTGTTTTTCTCCATACACAATCTTACGAAAGGTCACTTGAAGATGGTAGAACTAAACTGTCACAATTTCACGGTCTGAAATGACGTTGGCATTTTACACCAAGCTACGAACTGTACCTTCACGTTGAGACAACTTTCAGTCTGCACATACAAGTCAGTATCATTTGGCTTCCTATAAACACCATGTTCCAAATTACCATCTGCCTTCCTCCCTTCAAACACATCAAGGAAGCGAAGGAAGTCATTTATTTCCATCTCCTTAGTGTAATCAGTATTCGAGTATAATGAATTCAGATGATCCAATAAGTTCTCATTACCACCAGGCCAAACAGCAAAAGAATCGTACACATATCTGGAAAAAAAAGAAAGAACACTGAGGATTCAATGCTTCTAATTCCCATCGCAACACCACATGTCTGCAGTGTGTCACATAACTGGCTTTTGAGCCATAAAGTCTTGTTCTAAACTTAATTCTGCAAGTTTGTTCAGTAACAATAGTGGAGCATGGATAACTTAATAGGTTGAGTGAGATGTCAGATATTATAGTGGTTTCAATCCCACGGCAAATTCGCGTCGAAATAATGAATGTGCAATCTTTTCACTCACATGGACCTAATCACGCAAAACCTTACCACAATGTTTAATATTTAAGAAATTAGATTTCAGATTGCAGGCCTATTTTCCAATAGTATCATTATCCTTTCAATAACTAAAGCGGTCTTCCAGTCATTCTCAATATTTATTTGACTAAAAAATAAGTTAACAAAAAACAGATGTAGCACTTTGGGAAATTTCTTTGGCACCAAACTGGACAGCCAGAGTATTTGTGCAGGGTAAGTCAAAAGCGGGCAGCGGTAGAACGAACAACAGCATGGAAACGAGTGTGGGCAGCAGAATCGTACAGTAGCATTGACATGATTACAGTCAGTTGAACTATGTTACTTTACAAATATAGTTTTAAATTTGGGATAGAACTGTGTAAAATAGTGTTTCAGACTATTAAGATAACTCTTACTGAATTTTATGTATAGTTGTTATTTATATGCTTACTTGTTGTTATTCTGCAAGCGTGCGTCATTAACAGAACAAATCGAAAAACATATGGCATCCCAAACTTCTACTGACGACTTCATTAGCCTTTAGCCACTACCACTAACGACTTACAGCCTCACATCATTAACTATGGACCTAAGACCTGAGTACTACTTGCACCCCGTGATAACAACATCTAAACAAGATATCAGGTTATTGAAAATCAAGAGGATTACAGTGTTCCACTTTAGTGACGTAGAACTCAACTTGGCTCCTTGTACGTTGTGCACTTCTAGTACAAATATGATCACAGACTTCAACGAAATTCAATGTTTTTGAGTTGTGAGAGGCTAATGTAACTCACTGTAATATCCACTGGTAGTACATGTAAAGTACAAACTGTCCTGTTATTAATTTGCCCACTCCACACAGTTTTACCAGTCTTCCATAGGAACTACCCCTGATTTAGAATTTATTATTATTCCTTCCACCACCGTACACAGCTCCCATTGTGAGGAATGTTGTTGAAGACTAAGTTCTTTTCAGAAAATTCTCTGAGGAAAATTTACAATTGAAGTCGAAACCGAAATTTGTGAACTATAATAACAAGAAGGGTTAATTACAGTGCCGTAGCTACCATAGCGCTCAGCGTGGCAGTACCCCGAGACCCCCAAGGTTAAGGGGCCCCCTCGGCGTCCATGAACGTTCAAAAAAGATTGTTTTGTTTTGTTTGATGCGTTTTACGTTGCTGTGTAACAATCTACATCTAACTTAAACTGACATAACTGAAGGGCGTACACAACATTCATGCCCAAAAGGGAAGTCTAACCCGCAGTGGGAGCAGCCTCGTGAATAGAGTGAATAGTGGAATGGCGCCTAAGACCGAGTAACCTTTCCAGCAGGTCAAAAAAGTGAGCTGAATCACGAATTTTCGACTTTTAACTGACCCAGAGAAACAAACTTGTAACGACACGAACTAAAATCACAAAAATTTCTCCCACTTCCAGAACTCAAACATTGTATTGCTTGTCCGCTGAAGACGTGAATACTGCCGCCTTCCGAGTAATGTCATTTCAGGTGGAAGATGGCATGGCTGCCAAGCTTTGCGAACTAACAGTGAGTGGTGCTGAATTACTAGCACTGTGTTTGACAGAGCGGTGTGTGGCCATACTCAAACGTACGCAAGTCTGGCGTCAGCAGCAGCTGTTTTCACGCCTTAGCACCTGCCTCCACCCCTCATGACTCAACTGATGCTTCCTCGTCCTTTTCGTGCCTACTCGGACGCGAGAACCTGTAGTCTCTTGTACAGCTACTGCGGGCCGCCCAGCTGTTCTAAAAGCCCCTATTACCACTGTTGCAAACTCGGTGATGCTGAAAGTTCCCAAAAGCTATGTAAATAGTCGCTGTTTTTTTAACAAAATACCTCAAATTTAAAACAAATATTTATGTAAATTAAATACAAAATTTTACTTAAATCTATTAAATATATTTAAACTGAACCGATATAATACATATATATATATATATATATATATATATATATATATATATATATATATATATATATATATATATATATATTCAAGACCTCATATCCACTTTCATATTCTTTCATTCTTATAGTTGCCTAACTAGGTCTGACTGCCCTGTTGTCAGGAGCAGACTATCTGGTGTGATTTGACATTGTACCTATCAACTTCAACATCGTGTCAGGTGCGTCATATGAATGGCAACACTTTCCTATGCGCGTTAGCAGATTTATTAATGTAAGCATCGAGTTCAGTGCATACTTTTACCCCATTTTCATTTGGTTATGGTCATTTTACTGAATATACCTTCGCCTTCTTCGTTTGAATGGGTGAGTCCAATCACTTTAATTACAAATCACCGCAACTCTTAAAAGCAATCTATTCCAGTAGAATCTTCATAAACACCTACTTCAACCCAAACATCCACAATATTAATTGTGTGAAATTCATATTTCGCCAACGAATAATGATGGCTTCAATTACATCGGTACTAGCGTAACCAAATATTTCAGCTAATTCAATAATCGGTTCTTTAACGAACTTGATAACCACATGGCCAGATAAAATGTATTTTTTAAAGTAGCTATGTCAACATCAAGAAATCAGATGGAAAAACAGTTCTGAGCAAAGAAGGGAAAACTAAAAGGTGGAAAGCATATGTACAGAGGCTTCACAAAGGAAACCAAGGCAATATTGTACGAGGGGAAGAGGAAGCAGATGGAGATGAAATAGGAGGTATTATATTGAGAGAAGAGTTTGACAGAGTACTTGTGGTGTCGCACAAGTACAAAGTGCGCGCCACCTACTTTCGCTGCGCGCCGCCATGCACGCACGGCGCGGCGTTCTCACGACGACAGCCACGAGCGCCCTCTGCGACAACTCCGCTCGTGGCCACCACTGAAGGACATCGGGCACTTGGAACTGAGATAGCAACCAGTTAGGACCTTCGTAATCAGATAGGCACCAGTGAAGACTTTGCTATCGTACAGGCACTAGGCAGGCCTCTAACAACTATGTATCAACATTCTGCAGTACTATGTAAAAGTTAAGTATTGTTACATTCTGTGCAATATATATATCTTTCTAATTTACTCTAGTGTTTATAGTTTCTGGCTGCTCCCCTCCGTACCTGCACCAGCATGCTATTTTTGTTCCTGTGTCGGTCTCATTCCACTCGGCCACCGACACCTACGACGAGGCTGGGACACAAAAGCGGCGACAAAGTTGGGACACAATAGTGGCAACGAGGAGTGATAGAACCTTGGACCAGCCCGCTTACAGCAGCCAGACAGCAGCAGTCGGAGCACGCAGGAATTGCTCCCGCCCACCCACCCTTATTATAAGATTTTTGGGGGAACATTTTCAGTTACGTGTTTGTGGACTTTTTTGTTGCAGAGCGTCCTCTTTCATATTGCATTTGTGTTTTGTTATAATTTACTTGTATGCGCGGCGCCTAATCGGTCAACATGGCCACTACCCCGAACCCAAACTTAATGGAAATTATTCAGTTACAGACGGCGCAAATCACTCAACTACTGCAGGCCGTGTCGCAGTTGACGGCACAGGCTGCTCACCAACAACAACAGCCGTCACATCAGCAGCCCACACCTGCCGCTGCGCCGCTTCCTACATTTCGCCAGTACAACGAACGTGAGGAAGAATGGAGCGACTATTTCGCACAGTTTCAAGAACTCGTCGCGGCTCATCAAATTACAGGTCAGAGAGTGAAGAACCTTTTCTTATCGATTGTGGGCCCCCAGACCTTCGTACTATTGCAAAAACTTTTCCCTCTCGCATCTCCTCATGTTGTAGACTTTGAACAAATTGTAGATGCATTGAATGCTCATTATGAGAGAAAAGTTCTTGTAGCCGCTGCACGATACCGATTTTTCAGACTTAAAAAATTACCGCAGCAGTCACACCAAGAGTGGATTACGGAATTGAAGGGCTTAACCCGCCAATGTAAATTTACTTGCTCTTGTGGACTTTCGTATAGTGACGTGATGTTGAGGGATGCGATTACGCAGAATATTCAGGACCCCAGAATTAGAGCAGCAATTCTGAAACAGTCTGACCCCTCATTAGACAGTGTACTGCAGCTTATTGAAGCACATGACACTTTTGACTTAGCAGATGTAGAAATGCAAAGCCACAGTGTAAATTCAGTGCGCCGTAACGGACGCTTTCCTAGCCGTAGTTCTCAGTATAGCACTCGTGATTCTTATTTTTCTACAGGCCGTGCTGAACAGACAGTGAACAGTAGCCAGTGTAAAAGTGCGACACAAAGGTCGCCCCGTCGTGTTAGAAACAGTGATTTGAATAACGGGCGCCGACGCTCATTTCAGAAAAATGTACGTAAATCTTGTCCCCAGTGTGTGTCTCGCCACAAGCGTGCTCATTTCCCTAGTCGCAACGCAACCTGTTATCACTGTGGCAAATCAGGTCATGTACAGTCTGTGTGTATGCAAATTAAAAACTCAAAGAACGGTACCGTTAGAAACAGTGCTTCGCAGAGTGCGAGAACAGTTCCTTCTGTAAATGTTATACGGGCTGTGGAATTGAACAGTGCTTTCCTTGGATCTCAATTGCAAGAAAGTAGTTCTGCGCCTATGGCAAAACTACATAGTGCACCACGTAGCAAGCGCCGACGAGCGCGTAAAACAGTGCAACGGAAAAGGGTTCAGGACAAGCAAAATGATTATGAACAGTGCATTCCTGTACTGAAAATAGTGCCTTCTGCAACTGCTCCTTGTAATAGTGCCCAGTACTGTGTAGCTAGTGACAGTAGACATCAAGTAGCTACTCAAAAGTGTAGTGCAGTAGTTAGTGACTCTGTAGTAGCCTCGCATTGCGCGGACGCGGATCCGGCGGTAGTGCCATCTAGTGACAGTGTTGTTAATCCGCTGTGTGCCGAGTCTGCGCCGCTTCCTTCACTACGCAGCCCGCGCAAGCGCAGCAAACACGGTGTATTAGACGTTGCCCATATTCGCGCACCTGTCGAGCGCCACAAGCAAAAACTTTATGTGAATCTTTCCCTTGAAAATAAGACTGTGCAATTTCAGCTTGATACTGGTTCCGCTGTCACATTAATAAATAAAGATACTTATGAGCTTCTGGGTTCGCCAAAATTGTCGCCGTGTCAACAAGTGCTAACAGCGTACACAGGTCAAAATATTCCCGTGCTTGGAACGTGTAGCCTGCCTGCCTCTTTTCAAGGTGTAACAAAAACAGTTGCTTTTGTAGTTCTTCAGGCCAAATCGACACAGAACATTTTTGGACTAGATGCTTTTGACTTGTTTGGTTTATCAATTCAAAGAGATGTGCTTCAGATTTCGTCAGTAGTGCCTCAGGATAAAATCAATGCATTGTGTGACAAATATAGTGACTTGTTTTCGCCGGAACTAGGTTGTGCAAAAGACTTCGTGGCACATGTAACTTTAAAAGAATCTGCAGTTCCAAAATTTCGTAAAGCTAGACCAGTGCCTATCGCCTTGCGTGATACAGTTGCCGAAGAACTTAAACGTTGGCAAGATAGTGGGGTGATTTCTCCTGTTTCTGCGAGTCAGTGGGCCTCGCCTATAGTAATTATACCCAAGCCGTCAGGAAAACTTCGTCTCTGTGTGGACTTCAAATCAACAGTGAACAGTCAAACAATTGTAGACACTTATCCCCTGCCCAGACCTGACGAACTAATGGACAAATTAGGACAGTCTCGTTTCTTTTCTAAGATTGATTTAGCAGAGGCATACTTACAGATTCCACTTGATGACGAGTCAAAAAAGTTTTTCGTCATTAATACTCACATGGGCCTTTTTCAATTTCAACGCCTACCCTTTGGCAGTTCTTCCGCCCCCGCTATTTTTCAGCGTTTTTTGGACAGCTGACAGTTTCTGTACCGTGTTGTTCGAACTATTTAGATGATATTGTGGTATCCGGACGTACAGTTGAAGAACATTTAGCAAACCTGGAGTGCCTTTTCAAAGTGTTTACTGCAGCAGGTCTACGTTGTAATAAAGCAAAGTGTTCGTTTTTTCAAACTGAAATAGAGTACCTAGGCCATGTGATTAATGCCCAAGGAATCCATCCCTTACAGTCACATCTTCGAGCAATCAAAGACTTGCCTCCTCCTAAGAATGTGCATGAATTGCAAGCGGTGATGGGAAAGCTTAACTATTATTTCAGATTTATTCCCAATGCCTCTCAGATTGCAGCTCCACTGCATCACTTACGTAGGAAGAATGTTCCTTTTGTATGGTCTAAAGATTGTCAGGTTGCCTTTGACAAACTAAAGTCTGCACTACTCAGTGATGCATGTTTGATTTCCTTTGACCCACAGAAGCCTGTAGTGTTAGCAGTTGACGCCTCGTCGTACGGTCTGGGTGCCGTTCTGTCGCATCGTATTGGATGTCACGATCGTCCTATTGCCTTTGCATCCAAGCTACTGACGCCGACGCAACAGAATTACAGTCAGATAGAAAAGGAGGCCTTAGCAATCATTTACGGCGTCACAAAGTTTCATCATTATCTCTATGGCAGAAAATTCTATTTGTTGACAGACCACAAGCCTCTCACGTCGTTATTCTCACCCACAAAGCCGATTCCGCCACGTACGGCACAAAAGCTTCAGAGATGGTCCTTGATATTGTCTAATTATCAGTATGAGATTTTGTACCGACCTACCACTAAACATGCTAACGCGGACACACTTTCCCGACTTCCGGTTGGCAAGGATGTATCATTTGATTCTTCAGAAATGGCATGTTGTCAGATAGACTCCAGAGATGCTTCCGCTGCCGCAGACTTTCCTTTGAACTCTCGTCGGGTTGCACAGGAAACAGCTGCGGATGCAGACCTAAGTGTGGTAGCACGTTTTGTTCGCTCAGGGTGGCCTGCCAGAGCCAAAGACATTGATCGGCCTCTTGTTCGACGTTATTTTGCACAACGTCATGCATTATCTTTAAGTCAGGGTGTACTGTTGTTGCATACCGACAACGACCAAGCAAGAGTGATTGTTCCTCGTTCCCTGCAACGAGAAGTGTTACGCCTCCTGCATCAAGGACATTGGGGCATTGTTAGGACAAAGCAACTGGCCAGACGTCATTGTACCTGGGTTGGTATGGACGCTCAGATAGAGAGCATGACATCACAGTGTACAGTTTGTGCGGAGCATCAGGCGGCTCCTCCACAGCGTTTCTCAGACTGGCCACGCCATGGCAACCATGGGACCATGGCAACGTTTACATATTGACTTTGCCGGACCTTTCTGGAATACGCGCTGGTTAATTGTTGTAGACGCTTTCAGCAAGTTTCCTTTCGTGATTGCCATGAACAACGGCGTCTAGTACAATCAGTGCCTTAACATCTGTGTTTTGCATCGAAGGATTGCCTGAAACTATCGTCAGTGACAATGGACCTCAGTTTTTTAGTGCGGAATTTCAACAGTTTTGTCGTGTGAATGGCATTCAGCATATTACCACTGCACCTTTTCACCCTCAGTCCAATAGTGAAGCAGAACGTTTCGTCCGAACATTCAAGTCTCACATGGAGAAGATGAAAGGTCAGCACTCCAGGCAGCAAGCTCTTCAAATTTTCCTGTCTACGTATCGATGCATGCCACGTGACGGCCCGTCTCCTGCCGAGCTGCTACACGGCCGCCGTCACCGCACTCTCCTTCACCTGCTGCAGCCTCCCACGCACCGAGTCGGTTCGTATGGCGCTTCGCGTTTTCAGGTTTCTACGCCGGTGCTGTACAAGGTGTTTGCTGGCAACAAGACAAGATGGACGCCGGGCACCATTCAGCGCGTGCTCGGGCGCAATATGTATGTTGTACGTTCTTCCACAGGGTCGGAGCTGCGGCGCCCCGCAAACCAATTGCGCCTGCATAGGCCGCGCGATCCTGTCTCCGGTTTCTTAATTCCAGACCCAGTTCACCGCCAGGGAGCACAAACACATAGTTCGTCAACGGGTCCAGCGTCCCCGGACTACGACATCGTCCCGATGGAGATCGACGCGACGCCGCCGCTGTCGCCGCCGCAGATGACAGCGTCACCGAGAGGGACTCCGGGACAGTGCGTGCCGCCGCCGCCTGGGCCACGCACCTCAGAAGAAGATGACCTGCTCCCTCTGGGCGGGGTCGGACGCCCTTCCGCTGGTTTTCGCGGGTTTTCCAGCGGATCGCAAGGTGTATACCGGGGCGTGGACGGCGTCTCGATCCCAGCCTCAGCTACGACGCCCGTCCCACCAGTAACGCCCCCGCCCAGGCCCTCCTCCCAGTGCCGTCGCCGTGGCCCTCAGCCCTACGCCACGACGGCGCGGCGGTTTGGGGGGGAGGGGTGTGGTGTCGCACAAGTACAAAGTGCGCGCCACCTACTTTCGCCGCGCGCCGCCATGCACGCACGGCGCGGCGTTCTCACGACGACAGCCACGAGCGCCCTCTGCGACAACTCCGCTCGTGGCCACCACTGAAGGACATCGGGCACTTGGAACTGAGATAGCAACCAGTTAGGACCTTCGTAATCAGATAGGCACCAGTGAAGACTTTGCTATCGTACAGGCACTAGGCAGGCCTCTAACAACTATGTATCAACATTCTGCAGTACTATGTAAATGTTAAGTATTGTTACATTCTGTGCAATATATATATCTTTCTAATTTACTCTAGTGTTTATAGTTTCTGGCTGCTCCCCTCCGTACCTGCACCAGCGTGCTATTTTTGTTCCTGTGTCGGTCTCATTCCACTCGGCCACCGACACCTACGACGAGGCTGGGACACAAAAGCGGCGACGAAGTTGGGACACAAAAGTACTAAAAGACCTAAGTCGAAACAAGGCTCCTGCGGTAGACGATATTCCCTCAGAGCTACTGAACTGTCTAGAAGAGCCAGCCATAACAAAAGCATTTCACCAGGTGAGTGAGATGTATGGTACAGGCGAAATACCTTCATACTTTAAGAAAAAATTTAATAATCCCCATTCCAAAGAAAGCAGGCGCAGAAAGTTTTGAAAATGACAGGACCATCAGTTTAATAAGTCATGGTTTAACGCGTATTATTTACAAAAAATTGAAAAATATGGTAGAAGCCTTCCTTGTAGAAGATCAGTTTGGATTTAGGAGAACGCCGGAACACAGGAGGCAAAAGTCAACTTACGATTTATCTTAGATAAAGGAATGGCATTTCTAGCTTTTGGAGAAAACCTTCGACCCTTTTGATTGGAATAAAAGAAGAGAACAAAAATCAGTTATTAGAGTCGAATGGCATGAAAGGAAAGCATTGATTGGGAAGAGACTAAGACAGGGTTGTAGTCTTTTCCCGATATTCTTTAATCTGTACATCGAGCAAGCTGTAAATGAGAGCAAGTAGAAATTTGTTGACGGAAGTAAGGTTCAGGCTAAACAAATAAAAACATGCGTTTCGCTGATGGCATTGTAATTCTGCCAGAGACAGCAAAGGACCTGGAAGAGTAATCGAACGGAATGGACATTGTGTTGAAAGGAGCGTATAATATGAACATTAACAAGAGCAAAACAAGGGCATTGGAATCCAGTCTAACAAAATCAGGCGATGTTCTAGGAATTAGATTAGGTAACGAAAGGTGGTAGATGAGTTTTGTTACTTGGGCAATAAAATAACATATGATGGTCACAGGACAGAGGATATACAATGCAGAACGGCAATGAGTAGGAAATCGTTTTAATAAACAGAAATTTGTTAACATCGAATATTAATTTAAGTGTAAGGAAGGCAGGAAGCTTAGAGCTTAATGTCCCGTCGACGGCGTGGTCATTAGAGACGGAGCTCACGCTCGAATCTTTGAGTTAAGGATAGGGAAGGAAATGGGCCGCGCCCTTTCAAAGGAACCATCCCGAAATTTGACTAGAGTGATTTAGGGAAATCACGGAGAACCTGAATCTGAGCAGCCGGAGGTGGATTTGTACCACCGTTCTTCCGAATACAAGTTCAGTGTGTGACCGCTGCGCCAGCTCACTCGGTTTAAGTGTAAGGAAGTCCTTTCTGAACACATGGACGATACATATTTCATACGGGAAGAGAATAGGGGCTTTTGAAATGCGGTGCTACAGAAGAATGCTGAAGATTAGGTGGGTAGACCGCGTAACTAATAAAGCGATACTGGAAAGAATTGAAGAGAAGAGAAATTTCTGACATACCTTGTCTAAAAGAAGGGTATCGATTGGTAGGACGCATTCTTAGGCATCAATATATCGCCAGTTTAGCATTGGAGGGAAGTGTGTGGAGTAAAAATCGCAGAGGGAAACCAAGAGACGAATACAGTAAGCAGATTCCAAAGGATGGGGGTTGCCGTTTGTATGAGGGGATGAAGCGGCTTGCTCAGTAGGAAGTAGGGTTGAGAGCTGCATAAAACTAGTCTCTGGACTGAATACAACAACAATAACAATAAAATTGTTATTAGGATTACTTTTTCTTAGTTATTTAGTGACTTCTATTTTGAAATGTTTGATCCTTTAGAAAGAAGATACAGTTTCATGAGTAAGTTTAATTTATGAAATAATTTTCTCAAATTCATACCCTATATACTGGTTAGGATATACATTTGAATCAATATCGCTTGTCAGGATATGTTCTTTTGCAGTAGGTTTTATAATTCTCCTTCTCGGTTAAGACAATATTTTGTCAAGTGCTACATCTACATCTACATACGTACTCCGCAATCCACCGTAAGGTGCGTGGCGGAAGGTACACTGAACCACTACTAGACATTTCGTTTCCTATTTCACTCCCAAACAGAACGAGGAAAAAAAGAATGCCTATATGCCTCCGTAAGAGCCCAAATTTATCTCGTCTTTGTAATCACTACGCGATATTGAAGTAAGCGGCAGGAAGATCGTTCTACACTCGGCTTCAAATTCCTGCCCTCTAAATTTCCCCAACAGAATTTCTCGGAAAGAACAGCGTCTTTCCTCCAGCATGTCTGTGACACTCGCGCATTTGTCGAACCTACCAGTAACAAACCTAGCTGCTCGCCGCTGAACAGCCTCTATGTCTTCCTTTAAACTGATCTGCTGCGGGTCCCAAACACTTGAGCAATACTGAAGACGTGGTCGTACAAGCGTTTTATACGCGGTCTCCTTTGCAGATGAATTACATCTTCCCAAAATTCTCCAATAAACCAAAGTCAGCTGTCCGCCTTACTCACAAATGTCCTTACATGTTCGTTCCATTTCATATTGCTCTGCAATGTTACGCCTAGATATTTGAACGACACGACTGCATCAAGAAGCTCATTAATAATGATGTATTCTAACATTATGGGATTGTTTTTCCTACATATTCGCATCACCGTACATTTTTCTACATTTTGTGCTACCTGCCATTCTTCACACTAACTACAAATTTTGTCTAAGTCATCCTGTATGCTACCACAGTCAAATAAAGACGACATACTCTCATACACCACAACGTCATCAACAAACAGCCGCAAATTACAAGTTACTCTGGCCATCAGATCATTTATATAGATAAAAATAATAACGGTCCCATCACACTCCGCTGGGTCACGCCTAAGTTAAGTAACTGATAAAACCTGCTCCGCAAATTTGTGTGTCTGAATTTGTCAGAATCGGTGGTCTTTCCTCAGGGGCAGTCGTTGCTTGTATGTACATCGTTAGTTGTTTATTCATGTGTTATGCCGCACTTTTAGTTCGGTTCAATTGCATTATTCTTTTCCCTTTGCTCTGAGTAGCAAGTACTCTTAACTTGGTTATCGTAACTGGTGAATTTATCTGGTTTATGCCCCTCTGCTAGCTCGCATCTGCACGAGCGGTAGTTGTATAGCTTTGTTTTTCTTGTTTATTATTTATTTATTTATTTTATCCTCTCCTTGCAGAAATTTTTCCCTCCGTGAGGCATCGCCACTACGCGTTTGTAATGTTCAAATGTTTGTATAGTCTATGGGACTTAACTACGGGGTCATCAGCCCTTAAACTTACAAACTACTTATGAACTACTTACAAACTAGGACGGCACAAATATCCATGCCCGAGGGGGGATTCGAACCCCCGACCGTAGTGGCCGTGCAGACCGTGACTGGAGCGCCTCAGTCCCCTCGGCCATACGCGGTTGTAATTTGGCGTTCTATCCATTTGTGTAAGTCCCTTCGTGTCAGAGCTGTTGTTTAGTTCTTGTTGGCCGTTGGGCACCTTATTCCTCTCCTTCGTGTTAGAGTCAGCTCATCTGCTTACCTGTGTGGATGTATTCAATTAACGAGTGTGATTTTGATAAGTAAGCCGAGCTCTTTTCATTTAAATTGCAGGGTTCATGTGGAAATTTTATTGTGTTGTTTTATCGGCCTTTTGTTTATTAATATCACTTAGCACAGTCTCCTGCTGCCGGCAGACTTTACTAAATTTTTTGAGCTCGTCTTTAATGTGTTTTGGTAACTGTGATTAAAAGTGCTGTGTTCGCATATATTTTGGAGCACCACTTTAGTGTGATAAAGTAAGCTGTGCTCTTTTCATAAAAATTGCAGGGCTCATTTGTAAATTTTATTGTGTTTTCTTTTATTCGCCTTCTGCCTATTGGTATCACTGAGCACGGTTTTCTGTTACCAGCCCTATAATCAAACTCAAACTTTATTTAAATGTTCGAGCTCGTCTTTAGTGTGTTTTGGTAATTGTGTTTTGAAGGGTTGTCAGCTCCTTTTATTTAAAGTGCAGGGCTCATTTATAAATTTTATTATGTGTAGTTTTATTGGCCTTCTGCCTATTTGTATCCTGCGGCCAGCAGACTTCACTTAAATTTTTGAGCTCGTCTTTCGTGCGTCTTGGTAATTGTATTTATAAGGGGCTGTGTTCGCTTAAATTTTGGAGCCCCACTTTAGAGTGATTTTGATAATCAAGCTGAGATGTTTCATTTAAATGGTAGGGGTCATATGTAATTAATATTGTATTTACAAGGCTTGCCTTTCAGTTAAAATTATTCACTCTTGTTAAATTGCTGGGCTCATTGTGTCTTTGCATTTTAAAGAGTTGGTTTACAAAATGATCAGAAATTGCTTTTCTCTACTTCACCTTCGGCCTTGCATCATTTGTCTGAACTGTTATGTTGGTGCTTCAGCCTTCGATTGTAACATCAATGTAATGTATATATCTTAATTAAAACAAATGGAACCTGAATTGAGTATACCTGCTAACTCCACCCACCAACAACCCCCCTCCCCACCAGTTTCCACCACAACCTACCCTCTCATATACAGTGCTATTCTTTTATTGGGATAATATGTAATATTAATTTTAAAAAACGTCACAATCACACCAAGGAATGACGAAGACCCTAAAATAATCATAATGTACAAAAAATTTGCTAGTAAGGAACTGAACCCCCTGACAGTAAAATCGCCAAAACAGGAATAATTTTATGGCAACAGAATTTGAGCCCGTTTCAATCAGTTGGCGATTACACAATAACAGCAATAAAATCACAGGTTTAAAACTCCTTAAAATTCAAATTACAATAATTTTCCAAGAGCAGGACCTGAAATTGGTATCGATGCTGAGCACATCCAGAAATGGTTCACACACATCATAACTAGGTCACCAGGGGAGCACCGCCACTGTAGACAAATTAATGAAGGGCCAAAACAGAACCAACGTAAGCCCTTCTCCTGGCTTCACATCATGAGATGAGGCAGGAGCTAACAGTAATGGGCACAGAAAAAAAGAAAAAAAAATCATTTTTTTCCAACAGGAAGACTGCAAATTACAAATCGTCGAAGGCATCAAAAAAGACGATGAGAGGGGAAAAAGGCGAAACCCTAAATTCCGATCACGCATGAGGCGGCAACCAAGTCGTAGAGAGGCAGAACGCCACATAAATTTCGCTCGTTGAAGTCAACGATGACGATGAGAAATTATACTCGGGCCAGAGACGAGAAATCTGAAAACCAACGTGATTGTTTCAAACAATGAGTTAAAATTAACTTTGGCAGGCAGGATAGCAGCCGACTGCTTACTAAACTCGGAGAATGGCGTCGACGCCAGAGTGAAGAGCGTTCTCTTAGCACCAGCCACACAGGATGCGCTTCGACAGACCCCCCCCCCCCCCCACACACACACACTGCCTCCTAGATCTGCGTGGCACTCCGTGTTCCTCGGCGGATGCGGAACTGCCATGCCTTCCGCACGCGCCACTAGATATACTCGTCCATCGCGGAAACTAGCGCGACAAACGAAGACTATCCACGCCACCAGCGGTGAAGTGAAGAAGAGAAATCGATATCCGATTTGGAGTCGTGTAACTGGCGCCAGTAGATCGAGACAGAACTGGTCACATACGACCTAATAGCTTCAGCATGGAAAGTATGAAACTACGATATTTTTCACTGCAAGCTCTCTGAGATAATAATGCTACCTGTAGGTTTCGTAGTTTCAAAGCATCAGTGATATATATAAAGTTAAGCTACAATGTGCGACTATAAGCTGCGGAAGAATTGAAGTTATTAACCTAATATTTTGTTCTTGATCCCTGAATAATGATTGAAAACAAAATTTTTTTTGTCATTTTCGAAGCTGTAGAAGAGGTTTTGCCTTATGTCAAAATCTGTGCGTCTTTGTCGCTCCTTCGCCTCCCCTCCCAAAGCCTGCCAGAGTTCTGCAGGACAAGCAGCACAGCGGGCACGTGCAGCGCGAGAGCCCGAGATGGACTGCAATTGGCCGACTTTTGACACCTGCCACTCAACTAAAACAAATGTCAACGAAGTTATAAGCAATAAGTACTGCCTACTTCTAGACGCATTACGACGTCAGATGCTTCAGTTGTAGAACACATTGCCATTCGCAAAGTCTATAGGCACAACTCCTGCAATATTCTTATTCAGCGACGGATGTATTAGTGTCGAATTAATTTTTACCTTTACAGTGGCCTTTGTAAATCGGAGCTTGGTGGCAGGAGAAGTTCTTGTCAGGATGGAAGTGTGAAGGGAAGGGTGGAGCTCCTCAGCGTCCGAAGTATCCCACGATTACGAAATACAGTAAAAGAAAATAATAATAAAAAAAACTTGCACATTAAAGGCCGGCCACAGTGGCCGAGTGGTCTGCGGCGTGCCAGTCACGGTCTGCACGGCCCCTGCGGTCGGGGGTTCGAATTCCCCCTCGGTCATGGATGTTTGTGCCGTCTTTAGTATAAGCTAGTTCATAAGTAGTTTGTAAGTTTAGGGACTGATGACCCCGTAGTTAAGTCCCATAATCTCTACAAACATTTGCACATATACACAGTAAACGGTACAACTCCAGTAATAAATACAGACTTTGAACACAAGTCTGTAACTAAGGTAAAATTTTCAAAACTTTTAGGTGTGTGCATTGATGAGAGATTAAACTGGAAGCAACACATAAACGGTCTGCTGAAACATTTGAGTTCAGCTACGTATGCTGTAAGGGTTATTGCAAATTTTGACGATAAGAATCTCATTAAATTGGCGTACTATGCCTATTTTCATTCACTGCTTTTGTCTGGCATAATATTCAGGTGTAATTCATCATTCAATATAAAAGTATTCGTTACACAAAAGCGTGTGTTAATTGCTGAAGCCCACCCACGATCACCCTGCAAACATCTATTTAAGAATTTAGATATCCTCGCAGTAACTTCACATATTCACTTATGAAATTTGTTGTTAATAATACAAACCAGTTCAAAAATAACACCATTAAAAAGGATGATTTTCACTACTTCAATACTTTACTATGTAGGGCTAAATCTGAGTTTAGCACAGAAACGGGTGAATTATGCTGCCACAAAAGTCTTTGTTCACCTACCAAGTAGCATCAGAAGCCTGACAGATATCGAACTAGAAGTTAAAAATAAAAGAATTTCTGAATGACAACCCCTTCTACTCATTGGATGCGTTTTTAGATATAAATTAGTAAATATAATTCATAAATAAATAAATTTTGTCATGTAATATTTTGTGTAATGTAACGTCTTGTACAGACACCCATCATTAACCCGACACATTCCACATCATTGCGAAGTGTCGTATTCATGATCTATGGAACAAGTATTAATCTAACCTAAGCCACTTTATAAAGTACCTTTAAAGTACTTTATAAAGTACCTTCATCGCAGAACATTTCTTTGTAGGTGGACTCCGTAAGAACCGAGAGCAGCTATATCGCTTATAGGTCCCAATACATTAACCACGACTTAGTTTCTGGCAGTACTTGTTCACGATGCAGCAGTAGAGATGGCACTGGGCAACAATCGAATGTTTACAGCCGCAGAAGAACAAAATGTGCGAGCAAGGGGGTGGAGAAGTCACTAAGCTCTCCCAGATTATTCATAAAATGTATTTATTCCTTGAAGTTTTTGCGACCCCTCTGGGGCTACACCCCTCACGAGGGCGTACCACACCTTGCTCTCAGTATGGCCCTGCCAGCATGACGAAACAGCATTCATAATTTTAGTGCCACATATGCTTTACAGTTCCAGACCAGATGAACGCACTGCAGATTCATAGCCTCCAATAACTGACATATCGCAAGTCCAAGATTATCAGACCTGATGCTCTTCAGTTTCATATCCCACAAATTCACTTTCAAGCATTAATTACGATAATGACAGTGTTGGACATATTGGGTCCAAGCTTTCAGATAGAGTAATTTTCATTACAAAATCACTGGGCGTGTCTTGCTGAATGCAAATTTTTAATAATCTAATGAAAAAAGAGACGGAAGGTTAGCTATAATATAATGGTGACTTGGAATGCCATAGCGAAACATTGTATTATGAGTATGCTTTAGAGTGTGTTTTCTGAGTACAGTTTACCAAAACACACTCTGAGAAGATTTCATACCCTTTGTCAGTCCACGAGAACCTGGGGAAAATCTGTGGAAACGGTCTCTCAAAGTGCACCACAAACTAAAGGTAAACGAAGATTTCTCGTCAATTTCGGAAACTGACAGTTCTCAATAGGAGCATTTTGAAGATGACAATGTTTGTCAAAGAGCAGTTGAAGAAAATAAAGATCCCAGAATGAAGGGAATTAAATCGGATATAATTTTGTTAAACAGTACGATAAATAAATCTCGATCTTAGTGAATACTTTGGCATTTCGGCAGGTGAATGTTCTGCATCATATTGTGGCAGTAGTCACTACAATAAAGAAAGAATGTAATACTGCTGAGCGAAACACTTGTTTTAATTATTTTAGGGCCAGTATTTCTGTAAATACTTAGTTAAGAAACTCGGTTGGAATCGTTATAAGGTTGAGTCTTTTTTACAGCTTCAGCCAAATAAGATATGCATATATCCGCGGCAGCCCGTAGCAGTCAGCCACTGAATTTTATCTAGTTCTAAACTTGATAGTGAGCCAGCAGCTGTGGTCGAGGGGACTGAGGCGGTCCAGTCACGGTCTGCATGGCCACTACGGTCGAGGGTTCGAATCCCCCCTCGGGCATGGATATTTGTGCCGTCCTTGGTATTAGTTAGTTCATAAGTAGTTTCTAAGTTTGTGGTCTGATGACCCCGTAGTTATGTCCTATAAGCTATACAAACATTTCAACATTTGAACTTGATAGTGTCTACATAACTAACTTTAAACGACATGAACACATTTAGCTCTAATTGTGAAACAACTTGTAGGCTGCATTTCCTGGCACAGTAAGTTGTATATAGAACCGCTTGAGGTGTCATCTCTATCGTTTTTGTATCGATCATTAATGTTACTACTTGAAAACAAGTGTAATTATTGCGAATGGATTATTGAGTAGAAATGGTCACGAAATAATGTTAATAGCAATTATTACTTGAAAATCGTATAGTTTACATAATCCGTATTACAGTATCACGTTGTATTTATAATAGTAATAATATAAAAATAACTTACTTTGTCACCAGAATGGGACAGTTTTGTTTTTAACCTTCATAAATTTTCGTTTTACGTTTCACAGAGTGTTCATCTCTATGTGTTATTACATATACAGGGGGAAGCTGATGGTTTCCAGGATGTTGGGTTCCCCAGCTAGCCGGCTATGAGCTGGGATAAAGCAGGTAGTCAGGGTTTACCTAATGTTCTCGGAAACAGGAAGCAACTGTCTTTGATGGGCGAGGGCGGCTAACCCAGATTACAACTGAAATACAATATGGACACACACATTATTCTAAAAATCCATATAAAATCAGGGAATGATCATACAGCAAATATATCATATGAATGGATTCAGGAGACTTGTGAGATTCAAACGCCATAATTACAATTTCTATATCCCTTACAGATAAAAGGCTAAAAAATCTCAGTGTTACAATAATAATAAGACTTCTGTTTACAATTATTGATGCATAGTGCTTATCAGTATCAGTTTAAGAAGCAAATGGACAGCATTGCACCAGGCTACCTATCTTAACAGACGAGCCACGTTATTTCCGTAGTCTTTCAATAAACTTTGTTTTACTCTCTTGTTCTCTTTTTCGTTGAGGTAGTAATATGCTTGTGTCAGAACGAAGATTTCACCACAGAAACACAAAACATGAACCAAGCAACGTTATTGGAAAGCCTTACACCGCATTACTGGCTCCCAACTCCCCCCCCCCACCTATTCCCTCTTGCAGCATGAGGAACCCCTACCGGATGATGCCAGTAAGGCTGACCATTTTGCCTCCTTCCTCTCTGACATATTCACCATCCCTGACAATCCCAACATCAATAAATCCCTTTTCCCAGACATTCAAGAAAAAACAGACGTCTCACTTTCACCCCTAGTTCCCGGCTTTCAATACCTGGGCCGCATTCCCCCCCCCCCCCCCCCCCCTCAGACGTAAACAAACCCATCACTGCACCCGATCTACAGCCAACACTCCGGAACAAATGAATCACAGCCCCCTCTGTTGCCTCCTCCTACCGTCCAATTTGCCTCACCCTGGTGTTCAGCAAGGTCTGCGAATCCTTCCTATCCCATCGCATCCACACCACCTCCGACTTCACCACCTTCTTCCTGATACCCAATGTGGCTTTCTCCATTAACGACCAACTCCTTCACCTTACCCAACTCCTCTCTCTCCAGCTCAATTCCTGTCGTGCTGTCATCTTTGTCTCCGTAGACCTCGAACGGCCCTATTATTGGGTGTAGCATCCTGGCCTGCTCTTCAAACTCCAAACCTATACTCTTCCCATCAACGTTGTGCAGGTCATTGCCTCCTTTCTCTCCGACCGCCATCGCCCGTTCCAACCGCTGTCTCCAAGAACACCTTGACCTTTTCACCACTTGGTGCAACCAGTAGCTCCTGTCTATAAATCCTGCCAAAACCAAGGCGATCGTTGTAGTTCGCTTCTGCCCCCGAGATTTCTACCTTACCATTCATAACCGTCCCATCTGCCTTACTCCCATCCTGAAATACCTGGGCCTCACCATCGATCGCACCCTCTCCTGGACCCCCCCCCCCCTACCAACGCGCCATCCAAGAAAAAGCCCGCTCCCGCCTCCGCCTCCTCAAACTCCTTTTTGGCCAAACCTGGGCCTGAACCCTTCCACCATCCTCTGTACTTACAAATACCTAAAACGCCCCATCCTTTGCGTCTCCCATCCTGCCTGGATCTCTGCCTTTCCATCCTTCTACAAGTCCCTTGAGATACTGAAACGCCACGCCCTCCGCCTCGCCTTCCGTATCCCTTCCTACCCCCATCCCCCACGTGGCTCCTTTATGACCTCATCCCCTTCCCCCACCTTGTAACCTTCATTGAGCATCTTCATTTCCTCTAGTGTAAACTGGATCCCCCTTACCCTATTGTCCATCCTCTCCTCACAAATCCCGGCACATTGCCGCGCCATTACCATTGTATCTCCCATGTTCTCTGTTTGTCCACTTCCTTACCCTTTCCTATGCCAATTTTCGCACCCTCTCCCTCCCTGAAGATGCCCTCCGCCCAGAAATCAATCCCATCTCTGATCCTCCCCCTTTTCTTCCTTCTCTCCCTTCACAGATTCCACCGAGAGGCGCCCCCTCCTCCTGCCAGTCCCTCCATAATCCCACATTCCGCTCCTTATGGCTTCTGTGAACAGCCACCCGCTCCCTTTCCCTGGCCCCGTGGCCCCTCCTCGCCCTCTCCCCGCCTGTAGCCCCTCATGTGATCCCTACCACTTCCCCTCTCCCTCTCCCTTTCTCTCTCTCCCCATCTACGCTTTCATCATTATAAGCGTGTGCATCACCTGTGTCTCCATCGGAGTTCAGTCATCAGTGTTTTGTGTTTCTTTCTTCGCAACTGCGAACGGCCATCCCACAGCCGACGCCTGTTTTTTTTTTTTTTTTTTTTTTTTTTTTTTTTTTAAATTGTCTGTGTGGACAAGTGATTTTATGTACTGCACACAAAACACCATGTCAAATTTATGCTCATCTTCCATTTTCGCACGGGGTTTTATGTATTGACGCCTTTTGCTTATTTTCTTTATACCACGTGAAATTTCTGTAGGCTGAAGAGCACCTCAAGTGCTGCCACCCCGCCCCATCTAGGGAATGAAACAACAATCAAGAAAATAAAAGACTGATGGTAAGATCATCATCAGATCCATCATAACGAATCGATGGCTTCCGAGCAATCGCTTTGGCCAATTGCTTTTTGTCCCCAACTTGGATTTTGGTAACGGTGGCAGGTCTCTTAATTAATACACTCTGCTACGTTCCTTTCAGTATCTACCGTGATGGTTGTTAACTTTCGCTTGATTATTTTCGTTAAGTGTTAATATTGAGGGCATAGGATGGGTGGACTTCAGGACCAGTGTTTCAGACTGGCAGCTGCATTTTCAGGATGTGCCTCGGTAAATGTCACAGTGTGAGTGATGACAATAATATTCGAATTAGGCTGCTATAAGACAAAAGACTTTATAAAGCTGCATGCTGAGTGACACTGAAATTCTTCTTCGTGTCTGAATATCAGAACACTTGGTCTTGTTCGTGTCAGAGTATGAGACACATTTTGTGATTTTTTTCTGAATCCACCATCTACGATGAAGGCAGGAGAGGTGTGACAAAATCGTTTGCACTTACAGCAACAACTTGGAGCATGCAGTCCAACCTTAAGGAGCAGAAAAGCCTGTTGCGGTACATTCAAGCAACTTAAGAAGACCGAATGTCACGGTGAAAGTCTCTGACCTTTGAAGTTCACAATCAAACCTTTCCGTAACATTCTGGACTTCAGTCATCCTTGCACATTTCCACCCCTGTTTTTTATTATTTTTATGTGTTTTCATCTTTATCCATAATGTCCCGACATGTTGCAATTTCCTGACCACTTACAAATTTACATTTGTCGCATGTGATCATTGAAACAATTCAGTACAGAAAGTTGAAAACTTGTGTCCGGACAGGATTCGAACCCCAGTCCTTCTGCTTACTAGGCAATCGCGGTTAACCACTATGCCTCTACGGACCCAAATTTCACCACAGCCGCGCGGGCTACTCTCACATGATTCCCGTCAGACGCAGAGTCTCAACTTATCCACACACTACTGACATAGTGCGCCTATCTGCTACCACTCAGTACTCGTGGCATGTGGCTAATTTCCGAAAGAGTTAGGGTCTTTTGTGCATTTGACTATTGGCATTCAACAGAGTTTTGCTTTAGGACCATGATAGTTTTGAGAAAACAGTATCATTGCACAGCGTCTTGAGGTGCCGTTTAATTCCTTCCATAACTTTATGGGCATAGAAGGAAGACAACGTTTTCGTTAAAGAACATTTCATCAAAACAAGACATCTGTCACAGGATTTGGACAAGCATTGGGAGCTCTGACTGAACCTATATAAGTACAGTTTTTGATATCAAGCCCAAGCGAATGTATGTTACCACATGAAAATTAGGTAGCTTTACTACAGTTTACTTAAATGATAATAACGTTAATTAGTGACATTCGATTGTTAGCCGTACTTGTCAAATATAAATTTTTGACCGACTTATTTATATTATCGCCTCCTGTGTTGATGAAAGCCAGAACCGAAACCCGTAGAGAATAATAAGGATAATCTAAAAGGCAGGCAAATAATTGTAGTTAATAAAATTTGGGGCTGGACGGTCTTAACCAGTTTAAAAATTTTACAGTCACACATTGTAAGGGTCGTTAATCGTCTTAAAAGGAAGTGAAGAACTGTATGTGGTATATGAGTTTTATTGTTTATACAAAATTGTAAAATTATTGCCGATAAATAGTGTCCAAGAAAACAAATGAAAATTGAATCGGCCAGACCTTCCTTCAATATTAAAAGGCAAAACTGGACCTAATATCTCGGGTGTGTGTGTGTGGGACGGGGGTGATTCATTGGCCAACGGGGGGGGGGGGGGTGAGCACCTCTGCACACAGCAGTGGGTTGATGCTTGCAGCGAGTCGTTTGGGTTCGTGAGTGCAGCGGTGCAGCGCGGAGTGAGGTCGGTGAGGTGGCTGCCTGGTGCTCTGGTGGGAGGTGTTCCGGTTACTGGCGCAGGAAGGCGGCAGTCGACCGACACCGCGGCGCGGTTTCCCTGTGGCTGCGCCGCTCTCGGCTGCTACGCACGTGACTCAGACCACACACTTCCGCGTTTCCTGAAGGAGATCTGGCCTGCCGAACTCACGTTTTATGATATTGCCACTGCTCCTAGCTCAACACGCACGAAAATCAAGCGTGAGTGGTGCCAAAATAATGCAGTGTGTTAGACGGTCGACCAGTTCCAGTCATAACACCAGGAAGGAAGTTCACTGCTTGTGTTGGCTGTTGTTCTGTCATGCCTAAAAAGTCAATTCCGAAGTTTAATTGTATCCGCATTGTTACTTTGTGACAAAGGGGACTGTCATCAAGAGTTCTCAGACGTCTGTAAGTGAAACAAAAGCGATGTTATTCTGGTGTGGAGGAGGTGCAGAGATAAACAGAAACTATCGATGACTTGCCTCCCACTGTACGCATCAAGGCTACCACAATAGGTGACGACAGCTACTTAAAGACTTCAGCTCGGAGGAGCCCTGATGGGAACGAGACCCTGCTGAATAATGATTTTCGTGCAGCCACATGACTTCGTGTTTACATTCAAAGTGCAATTTTACTCCCAGTGTTGGTGGTGAAGTTGAGATGTGACATCCAGTCAGTATGCAGTTCGGTACAGACTGGCTCAACAGCACGATGAATGCACTTGTCTGAATCGGCACAAAGTGGTATTCTCAGATAAGAGATGCCTACAACCAGACAATCGTCAGAAACGTTTTTGGAGGCAACCGACCAGAGAGCGCAGCAAGGTGGTGGTTCTATGATGTTTTGGCGTCAACAGCTGACAACGTCATCGACCTATCAGTTGCGATTTTGTAGTTTGTCGGTATGTGACTGTTACTGCAAGTAAACCATTTCAGCATGAAGTCTAAAGTCCAAATGTTTGTAGAGCTTATGGGACTTACCTACGGTGTCATTAGTCCCTAAACTTACAAACTACTTATGAACTAGCCTATACTAAAGACGGCACAAACATCCATGCCCGAGGGGGGATTCGAGCCCCCGACGGGGAACGGCCTCGCGCGTCGTAGCATAGCGCCTCACTGCGCTCGGCCGTTCCGCCGTGGCCATGAACGTCCCTTAAACGCTATTTCACGAAATATTGTTACTCCCGTGCGGCACCTGATAGATACACAGGTCATAAGTCGGTAGCATTTCAATTTTTTATTGTTACTAATATTCTTATTATTATCCTCATGTGGTCCATGGTGTGGGTTCCTGTAGCCATGTCCTAGTTCATGAACCACAGACAACGTATGACTGGCCAAGTAAGTGGTCCTGACAGTTGGGGTACCAGTTACTTTGGAAAAAGGTTGGGCATCTCGGACACCTTTGTGCTCAGACGGCAAAGACTACCAAATCCACCGGTTAGTACATCAACCGTTAGGGGTAAAACCCAGTGGGACCCTGGGCAAGTAAGGCTAGCAACCTGCTCCCCAGGTACTTCAATATCACGCTGGCAACAATCAGAGCAAAATTCCTCGGACCTTTGGAGGTGATGGAGTCCCACCTCTAATTGACAGACCAGGGGCTCCTCAGATATGACTTGGCAAACGATCTGGAATGAGATGGGGAGCTATTAATATCAATGGGGATTACAATGGGAAGAAGGTAAAGCTGGCGGAGGCTTCAAGTAAGATGGGGTTAGATGTCTTAGCTGTTAGTGACGTTAGAGTAAGGGGAGAGAAAGAAAATTAGGATTGTGGCAGTATATTCACCCTGTGAAGGGACAGATCAAGATGAGATGGACAGATTTTAAAACGCACTTAGTGATGTAGTTGTTAGAGTGAAGGATAAGGATAAAAAACAAGTCTATGGCCGTGGGTGAAATCATTGAATTTTTAGATCTGTTAGAATTCACATTAGCCTTCAACTAGTTTACCTTCAATGACAAAGTTCTTATACAAGATGATGGTTTAGCGATGGGAAATTGCCTGTCGGGTATTTTAGCTGAAATTTTTGTGAACGACTTTGAAAACAAATTTTTCGCCTCTTATCCCGAAATCAAAGGGAAACTAATTTATTACAGACGGTACGTTGATGACTCTATTTTACTGTATAAAGGGAAGAAAGAGGAAGTTGTGGAAATCTCAAAAGTTTTAAACGATCAGCACCCAAAAATGCATTTTACTTTGGAATTGGAGCGGAATGGAGCAATCAATTTCCTTGACTTGACTATAAGAAATAACGGAGGGAGACACGCATTCAGTGTGTACAGAAAAGAGACATACTTTGATAGCATTATAGGAGCGACATCACGACACGCAGCACAGCACAAAAGAACATACTTCTACTCAATGTGCAACAGAGCTCTCACACTACCACTTGCCGAGGAAGAATTACAAAAGGAACTAGACATTATCAAACAGGTAGCCGCAGCCAATGGGTACAAGACGCAAGAAGTCATGCGGATGTTCAATAAAATTAAAAATAAATCACTAACAATAACATATTTAAAGATAAAAAGAAGTTTGTCAATTTAACATAAAGAGGACGTGTGTCGGAGAGAATTGCGAAACACTTTCCGAAAAACATAGGGGTGGCGTTAAAAAATGATGGGCAAATGGCACAAAGATTAAGGCATAGACCTACCACGAAAAAACGCACGAAGTATAGCAACTCTGGGGTATACAAGATTAAATGCGCCAGCTGCGATAAATATTACATAGGGCAAAATGGACGCAACTTTGAAGTGCGATACAAAGAGCACTGCAATAACGGCAATCGCACAGCATTTGGAGCGCATTCTAAAGACAACAAACTCCGAGTTAGCACTATAAGCGAACAAATGGAAGTGTTGCACAGGGCTCCGAAAAGCTTTCATTTAAATGCACTTGAAGAGCTTGAACTATATACGCACAAGGAGAAAGACCCGGACAAACTTCTAAATGAGCAAACAGATTTTATGCATAAAACCGTTTTTGAAATATTTGAAGACGTTTTGTAGCCTTGCCTGGAATGGAACGCGCTGCCAAACACCAGCTACGGCGGCCCTTAGCACACTGGCGGCGGTGAATGGGACACGGCGGAGGAAACCTCGGCGACGCTGCTGCTGCCTGACACACTGAAGCCTCATCCGCAGACGGGAAAGAAGACATTGTCCACAATATTTTTTATACCTTTTTAAGATATTTTAATATTTAACCATATATATATATATATATATATATATATATATATATATATATATATATATATATATATATATATATATATATATAATTTTTTAACTCAATAACAGTTTCACTTAAAATGTTATTATATGTATCCAGAACCCAATTTTATCTTATTTCTACGTCCTTTTATAGTTTAACAGCTGTGTATCTCATTTGTAACTGCTATTTTATACTTGACTACTATCTTACACCTTGACCTCAGAATTGTTTTTATATGTAAGTCAATAATTACTTATTGAGAATAATTTTAACAAAAATGATCCCCACCAGATGATTTTAAGTACATTATATAAAGCCTCAGGAACCTACTATGTTTTGGTAACGACTGTGAACATTCGTTCATAACAGGACAGGTTACTCTGTAACTTCAAAATTTGGTATGTTTTTAATGTTTTTCCTTTAACTTTATGATATCATACTTTGTAAATAGTAGTTTATATTCCGTTGTAACATTTGTTTAACAGATCTGATGATGGGCAGCAGACCCGAAACCGGTCATGTTTTAGAAAATAAAAGCGATCTGGAGACGGATATTCAAGAATTTTATAAGGATTTACTCATAGATGATTTCAACGCCAGGATAGGAAATCGAACAGAAGGTTATGTAAAGGTTATGGGTAAGTTTGGAGAGGATATGGAGGCCAACAGGAACGGAAAACAGCTCTTGGATTTCTGCTCCAGTATGGGCTTAGTTATCACAAACTCCTTCTTTAAGCATAAGGACATTCACCGCTATACGTGGGAAGGAAGGGGAACCAGATCAATCATTGACTATATAATAACAGACCAGGAATTCAGGAAGGCAGTCGAGGACACACCTGTTTTCAGGGGATTCTTTGATGATGCTGATCATTATTTAATCTGCAGTGAAATTGGTTTTGTAAGGCCAAAAGAGCGGATAGTCAGGTCCATATGTAGCAGGGTAAGAGTGGAGAAGCTTCAAAACAAGGAAATTAGGCACAAATAAATAACAATGATCTCGGAAAGGTACCAGTTAGTTGAATGTAATGATTTACAGTCACTGGAAGAGGAATGGTCAAGGTACAGGGACACACTTCTGGAAACAGCTAGAGAATGTCTTGGAACAGTAGTGTGTAAAGGTAGGAAGAAGGAGACAGGCTGGTGGAATGACACAGTCAAGGCAGCCTGTAAAAAGAAAAAGAAGGCATATCAAAAATGGCTCCATACTAGAAATCAGGCAGACAGAGAAAGTTATGTTGTAGAAAGAAACAAAGCCAAACGGATAATTGCAGAATCCAAGCAGAAATAATGGGAAGACTTTGGAAACAAGCTAGAATCTCTGGGCCAAGCCGCGGGAAAACCATTTTGGAGCGTAATTAGCAATCTTCGAAAGGGAGGGAACAAGGAATTAACAAGTGTTTTGGACAGGTCAGGAAAGCTGCTAGTCAATCCTGTGGATGCCTTGGGAAGATGGAGGGAATATTTTGAAGAATTTCTCAATGTAGGTGAAACGTTCTATGATGTATCAGTTTTTCAGGTAGAATAGCATAGGAACGACGATGGAAACAGGATCTCATTTGAGGAAGTGGAGAAAATAGTCAGTAGATTACAGTGCAATAAAGAGCTGGGATGGATGAAATTAAGCCGGAACTCGTCAAATACAGTGGAATATCAGGTATCAAATGGTTACACAGGATAATTGAAAAGGCGTGGGAATCGGGACAGGTTCCGTCTGACTGGTCGAAAGCGAAAAGCCAGTTTTCATAGAAAAGATTGCAACAACTATCGAGGTATCTCTTTAATTAGCTTTGTAGGCAAAATATTCTCAGATATTGTTGGAAGGAGAGTGCGAGTATTAGTTGAGGACAAGTTAGATGAAAATCAGTGTGGGTTTAGGCCTCTTAGAGGCTGTCAGGACCAGATCTTTAGTTTACGGCAGGTAATGGAAAAGTGCTATGAGTGGAACAGGGAATTGTATCTATGTTTCATAGATCTGTAAAAGGCTTATTACCGTGTTCCTAGGAGGAAACAACTGTCAGTTCTTCAAGATTATGGTATAGGAGGTAAACTTCTGCAGGCAATTAAAGTGCTTTACGTAGACTGTCAGGCAGCAGTTAGAGTAGATGGCAAATTAAGCTCATGGTTCAAGGTAGCTTCAGGGGTAAGACAAGGCCACTGTTGTTCATACTATTCATGGATCATGTGTTGAAAATAGTAGACGGGCAGGGCGGGATTAAAGTAGGTGAAAACAAAATAAGCAGTCTCGCATAAGCGGATGACTTAGTTGTAATGGCCGATTCGATGGAAAGGTTTCAGAGCTCGATCAGAGGTGCAAGGATTAATGATATCAAGATCAGCATCTCCAAAACGAAATTAATGTCTGTGGAAAAGAGATTCAAACAGATTGAGTGCCAAATAGGAGAAACAAAATTAGAACAGGTCGACAGTTTCAAGTACCTGGGATGTATTTTCTCACAGGATGGCAACATAACGAAAGAACTGGAATCGAGGTGCAGCAAAGCTACTGCAGTGAGTGCTCAGCTAAGATCTACTCTCTTCTGCAAGAAGGAAGTAAGTACCAAGACTAAGTTAGCAGTGCACCGCTCTATCTTTCGACCAACTTTGTTGTATGGGAGTTAAAGTTGGGTGGATACAGGTTACCTTATTCATAAGATAGAGGTTACAAATATGAAAGTAGCAAGAATGATTGCAGGCACCAATAGATGGGAAAAATGACAGGAGGGTGTCCATAATGAGGAAATAAAAGAAAAGCTGGGAATGAACACCATAGATGAAGCAGTTAGAGCGAACAGAGATGGTGGGGTCATGTTACACGCATGGGAGAAGCAAGGTTACCTAAGAGACTCATGAGCTCGGCAGTGAAGGGTAAGAGGAGTCGAGGTAGACCAAGAAGAAAGTACCTAGATTCGGTACAGAATGATTTTGAAGTGAAAGGCATAACATCAGACGAGGCATCAATGTTAGCATCAATAGGGGATCATGGAGAAATTTTATTAGAGGTACTATGCTCCAGACTGAACGCTGAAAGGCATAATCAGTCTCTAATGATGATGTTGATGATTATCCTCATTATGAAAGTTGAAGATTTCAGCGGGTGACACAAAAAAGAACATAGTTATGGACACGAATGATCTATTACATCTTACGAATTTAATGGCTATATTGATATATGATTTTCTATTTGTGCATATGTGACAAACTACCTTTTGAATTGTGTAAGTTTCATTTGCCTACTTGTGTAATTTGTATTGAACAGCAGGACTTCAATATACAAGTTGATAAATTGATATTTTGATGTACTGAATATTTTTCAATATTATTGTCATAGGTAAACTGTAAAGTACGTGTGAATGTGTTTGAGTGTGGGAGAAAGATGATGTTCATACACTCATCTCTCAGGGTGTAACCACCAGCGCATTGTCACTTATTAATACAAGTATTTGAAATAAATGTCACTATTGGTAATATATGTCATTAGTATTACATACTTATCTAGTAGTGTTAATAGTAAATATTTTAATAGTAATTTATGTAAGTAGCACTACAGTATTAAGAAATAGTGATCATAGAAATAGTTTAGTTTTGTGACTGAAAGAGTATCTACACTTTTCTTTCTACTCCTCTGAAATTTTCACTTTAACCTCAGACATTAATCACTTCTGGATTGAAAATTCAAATGTTTGTAGAACTTATGGGACTTATATACGGGGTCATCAGTCCCTAAGCTTACAAACTACTTATGAACTAGCTAAGACTATGGACGGCACAAATATTCATGCCCGAGGGGGGATTCGAACCCCCGACCGTAGTGGCCGTGCAGACCGTGACTGGAGTGCCTCAGTCCCCTCGGCCACCGCGGCCGGCTTCTGGATTGAGAACCATTCTTCTACGATCAAAATTACCTCCAAACAGAAGAGTTCATAACATCGAACCTTTACAGTATGAATCTGTCCTTTTTCCTTAGTGCAGAATCAAGACAAGCTTCCGCAGGCAATGGAATTTTGTGAACTCTTAAAAACTGTACATCTAGCATTATTTCTTCTCGCTGCATGCAGAAAATAAGTTAAATTATGATGTTTTACGACAAATTTCCGGTTTGCAGTCGTATTCGAACCTGAAATTTGTTCTGCCTTCGTATTTAATATTAAGTCCTTGGTACCATACTATTGTTATCATCACAAAGTTAATTGAAAATTCTGGAAAATACTCTGTGATACAACGTTTCTAATAACGACGTCATTGACGGGACTTCAAACTTTCAACTTCCTTACTTCTTATTCTGGTGATTCATTATTATTTTCCTCGGAGATTGAAACTATTATTGCTTTTTATACAATCGAACTCGTACTCAAGTTAAAGATTTATTTATTTATTTTTGCTGCCTGTTTGCGTGAGTGAGATAGCCAACAGATAAAAAATAATTTAGTTGGGAGATTTTTATTTCTCTTCGTCTATATATGAGCCAATGGAGAGAGATTTAAAACGAACGTATTCATTTATGCCAATAAGTAAAGGAATCAATTAGTATTCTAAAATGTTTATTTCAATAAAGAGAAATAAGTGTTAAAATTGAATTGAACTATAAATAATAAATAAGTTACAAATAATAAACTGTGGCAATATAAGAAAATAAATTAGGGCGTAATGAGAGTAATACATACTGATCAAAGCAATAGAAATGAAAGAATTATTCTTTTGTGTGAGAAGTATTGATTCTGAAAAAAAATGACAGGAAACAAATAGAAACAATAAATAACGATACCATGATTTACATATAGATAAATTATGTGGTACGAAAGGTGGAAGTACTTTATGATGAATCAGTATTAATTTCTCTTTTGTTATCTACCTTTTAAATTTACCATCCAGTAATTGCAAATATGTTCAAATGTTTGTTAAGCTTATGGTACTTAACTACGGGGTCATCAGTCCCTAAACTTACAAACTACTTATGAACTATGTAACGCTAAGGACGGCACAAATGTCCATGCTCGAGGGGGGATTCGAACCCCCCGTCCGTAGTGGTCGTGCAGACCGTGACTGGAGCACCTCAGTCCCCTCGGCCACCGCGGCCGGCACAGTAATTGCATCTGGTAGTTCAGTGGTAAGTAGTTTTGATGAAACTCATTCATAGTAATTAAAATGGCCTGGGCATTTATTCGAAGAAGTTTTTTTATTATTTTTTTTATTTTTTATTTTATTTTATTTTATTTTTTTAATTTTTATTTATTTATTTATTTATTTTTTTATTCATTACCAGTGGATGAGAGCAAATCCCGATAATCTCAGGGCCGGCGGTCTGCGGCGCGCCAGTCACAGTCTGCAGGGCCGCTAGGGATGCAGTTAAGTTCCTTAAGCTTAACAAACCTTTGAAAATTTGATAATCTCGGGAATGATGTCTCGGATAGAACGACTGCTACTGTTATGTGTCATCAAGACACACGAACAGATCTGTGGCTCCATTTAAGTACGAGTAAGGACCTTGTACAGTTTTTTTCAGGCGTCTCCATTGCTGATCTACATGATCAGTGCACAATCCGGTATTCTTCCTTGGGTGGAGTTTGCATCGAGCACGTTGTCAACCCTGAAGGCGAGCTGCAATTCCTCGACGCTCTTGGAGACGAGGCACAGCGGGCCAAGCCAACATCACCGAGAGACAAGGCCTCACAACAGCCCGTGCTACGTCACACTGACCAGGCCGCGGCCGCCAGCTTACGGCTGGCCGCTAGAGCACGCCAACACCACCTAGAGAGAAGGCCGCGGCGCTCTCGTGTGACGTCATTTAGAGTTGGTTGCGCGCGCATAGCTGACTGGGTAGCCGCTGGGGCACGGCCTAATATGCCGAAGCAGCGAGCCAGTCAGCTATGCGCACGCACCCTCCTATGCCTGACATCACACGAGAGCGCCGCGGCCTTCTCTTCTAGGTGGTGGTGGGCACGCCCACTGCCTCGTAGCGTCCAGCCATTAAGTCCAACGAGAGAGACAGGCCGCGGCGCGCCTGTCAATTTACGTAAGCAAGGTAGGCCTGAGTCGGTGCGATCGCTAGCGGATTGGCCCGCTGCTACAAGGTAGTGGGTTGTGCCCCAGCGGCCGGCCAATCTGCTAGCGATCGCACCGACTCAGGCCTACCTTGCTTACGTAAATTGAGAGGCGCGCCGCGGCCTGTCTCTCTCGTTGGCCTTGGACTGGTCAGTGTGACGTAGCACGGGCTCTTGTGGGGCCTTGTCTCTTGGTGGTGTTGGCCAAGCACGGCAGGAGGGGCGCCGCCGACACCGGCGATGAGGTTCACGCCGCGAGGCAGGGGGCTAGGGAGAGCGAGGCTGCTGCTGGCAAGACCTCCATGTGCTGCGGGTGCTAGATTAGATTAGATTAGATTAGTTATCTGTTCCGTAGATCCATATTGAGGGGATCCTCGTGGATGTGGAACATGTCAAGAAACAAAATTTACAAGTTGAATACCAGATAATACTAATAATATAAATACAAATACATACACTTATAATATAAATACAGATACATAAATTATTAAGGCATTTTTTGCTGATAATATAATGATACTTATATAGTATGAGTGCATGCATCATTTGGTACAATTTAGAAATTCACTAATGGAGTAGAAAGAATTGGCCATTTGAAAGTCTTTTAGGTTCCTCTTAAACTGATCTTTATTTGTAGCTAAATTTCTTATACTTGATGGTAAATTATTGAAAATATGTGTTCCTGAGTAGTGGACCCCTTATTGAACTAAAGTAAGTGCTTTTAAATCCTTATGTAGATCATTTTTATTTCTAGTATTATATGTATGAACTGAGCTGTTTGTTGGGAAAAGGGATATATTATTTATGACAAATTTCATTAAGGAATAAATATACTGAGAGGCCGTAGTTAATATACCCAGTTCCTTGAAGAGGCCTCTACAAGACGCCCGTGAATTTACTCCACAAATAATACGTATTACACGTTTTTGGACTCTGAAGACTTTTGACTGACTTGAACAGTTACCCCAAAATATTATACCATATGACATTAGGGAATGAAAGTAAGCAAAGTATGCAAGCTTTGTTATTTTTATGTCTCCTATGTCTGACAACACTCGTATTGAAAAAACAGATTTGTTGAGTCGTTTTTGCAGTTCTGTGGTGTGCTCCTCCCAACTAAATTTATTATCAAG
This sequence comes from Locusta migratoria, assembly GCA_026315105.1. NCBI lineage: Eukaryota > Metazoa > Arthropoda > Insecta > Orthoptera > Acrididae > Locusta > Locusta migratoria. The sequence continues at coordinate 223,966,551 of CM048746.1, forward strand.
CTGTAATCCCAGGAATTTAATACTGTCAACCTCTTCTATCTTCTCTTCTTCATACTTAATGCATATGCTGTCAGGAAATCTCTTACATGTTCTGAACTGCATGTAGTGCGTCTTTTCAAAGTTTAATGACAATGAGTTGGCTTTAAACCATTCATTAATGTTCATGAAAATATCATTAGCAGACCTTTCTATCACTATACTTGACGTACTTTTTATTGCAACACTTGTATCATCTGCAAACAAGCATCTGCTTCTGGTAGTGTAACTGATGAGAGATCATTAATGTACACAAGAAAAAGCAATGGCCCTAAAATGGATCCTTGTGGGACACCACATGTAATTTCTTCCCAATCCGATGATGACTGTTAGCCTCATTCACTAGTCACTTGCACTGACACCCTTTGTTTCCTGTTAGTGAGGTACGACTTGAACCATTTTGCAGCATATCCCGTGACCCCATAGAATTCTAATTTACTTAAAAGGATGTGCTTGGTGGAGTAGCCCTGTAGTCGCAGGGCGGGTGGGCGGCCGAGTGCCCACTGCCCGGACGCGACAGTCTTTATTACGCCGGTGTTACACTGTCCAATTTATTGAACAAAGATGATTTGTCCAATCTCTTTGACGTAGTGAAATAGGACACTTTTGTCCAATCTCGCCTTTCATCCAATTTCTTTGATCAAATCTAGTGCCTGGTCTTAGATTTGATCAAAGAAAGCGTTCGTTGTCTGTTTTCTGCAGTGAGAAATGTAACCGGTTGGAGTGCTAGCATCACTGCAGCCGTTTTGCGTCTGTGACTCTGTATTCTGTAATGAAAGACATGGCTGATGGCTGCAAAGTTTCCTGGGTGTGTTTGTTGGCTACATAATTGATAGAATGAACGAAGAAGATGAGGCACTCAGTAATTTATAACTGGAGTACCATGTAAGAAATAAATTGTGTGTTGATTCGGTAGTTAGGATGTGTTACACGTCTTATCATAGACGTCCACTGCACTGCACTGAGGTTGCATTCTAAAAAGCGGGCATAGAAGAGGAGGCGGAAGACACAGTATACCCGTACATAAATACATGTTTTTTGTAGTTCTCGATTCTTGCATTTTTGTACTCCAGATGCCGCTGGTTAAAAAGTGTTTATCTGCATCGTAAATTTGCATCAAATGTGTAGTTGGTGAAAGAATAAATTTTCAAAATAAATAGCTAAATAAAGATTGTACCTGATGACAATTTGCTGTACCAAACAGTATATAGATTATAATTCCTCTAGAAGCGCATTATGCCGGCCGCGGTGGCCGAGGGGACTGAGGCGCTCAAGTCACGGTCTGCATTGCCACTACTGTCGGGGGTTAGTATTAGTTAGTATTAGTTAGTTCATAAGTAGTTTGTAAGTTTAGGGACTGATGACCCCGTAGTTAAGTCACATAAGGTATACAAACATTGATACATTGGGTGTTATTTTTGTCAATGCACACTACAGTATCTGAGTACCAATTGTAAACTGGAATATCATTTTCGTCAATGTGCACTGTAGTTTATAGTGCCAGCTGTAGACTAAAGTAGCTTTCTGCTGTTGCAAGAAATCGGAGCCTAACGTTAGCTCTGTCTTTTGTTTGTTTATTATCTCGCGATGATTTCCATGGCTTCTAGTAAATTTACATTTTTTATTTCATTCTTCATTTTCTTGTAAAGACGCACCTGCCGAACATAATAATGAGTTACTGTCTGCCATTCTGGTCGAAACTTTGATCAAATATCGGATGATAGTGTAATACCTCCTTTCAGCGTCACATCAAAGATCTTTGTCAAAGAAATAGGACCAATATTTCATCCAATTTCTTTGTCCAATAAACCTGATAGTGTAATACCGGCCTTATCGACCTTTGACGTAAAACGCGGCTAAATGGAGCACAGATCACGACTGCAACGGCGCGCGGCGGAAGTCGGCCGAGGCTACCGGAAGTGCGCAGAGGAACCGGAACCGTCTCCTTCCACTGTTTAAATACGTTCATCCGCAAAATAGAGGGAAAAACCGTACAGAACTCGTTATTTTACGAACGACAACGATGGATTACCTTAGTATAGTTTTCAAAATGACAAGCCAAGATCGCACACTAACAATTTATTAAATGACGACCGTTTTCGGTGCATTGTGTCACTATCGTCTGGTCACATATATGATATAATCTGGTCATCTTGTTAAAAAAAATGGGTATAAAATAACAAGTGCAACATTGCACTTAGTCACTATATAAAAAATACATAAGTTAAAAACATGACAGTTTACAAACATACCTTAGAACCTCTGTTCTAGTTTCTGTCATTACCATCCCGTGAGAAGCAATAGGCTGGCCGTGGTGGCCGCGGGGACTGAGGCGCTCCAGTCATGGTCTGCACGGCCACTACAGTCGGGGGTTCGAATCCCCTCTTGGGCATGGATATTTGTGTCGTCCTTAGTGTAAGCTAGTTCATAAGTAGTTTGTAAGTTTAGGGACTCATGACCCCGTAGTTAAGTCCCATCAGCTATACAAACATTTGATTTTTGATTAATTTGAAAGTGGAAGAGGAGCAATGTGGTGGAAATGGAGTGTATGTAATCAGCTCGTAAAATAATTAAGCAGCTATGTTACTAGCCAAAGAGAAAGGTCTTTACAGTATAATTAACATAAGAGTCTATGTGTAAAAATTGAACTAAAATAACACTATTGTTGTTCATAAGATTCCACTCGGTGGCGCCGCTGACCTGCTAAGCAGCGGGTCGCCGCATATAAACAATCGGCTCGTAACTTTAGAAAAGCGTGAAAATAGCGGCAAGCTGGTCGCGGCAGCATTAACCTGAGTGTACTTGCGCGTGACCATTTTTCTCACAGTAATTTTAAAACAGTCGGCATTTTACCAATTTTAAATATTCAGATATTTGTGTTTTCTTATAAACGCAACTATAAATACTTATTTACACATATTAAATTCATTACAAACTGTACTTCGACTCTCAGAAAAATGCTATACACGCGATCGATCGTGTAACTTTTAAAGGCGCGAGTTCTCGCGGGTTAAAGCTGCTCACAGTAACAGCAGCACACGTTCTCAGTGGCGGTATCTCGTTGGCGACCCATTGTCACGTTCAGTTGTGCTTGACAAATTATATTTACGTTTGACTTATTAAATGTGTACTATTTCAAATTTCCGGTCCCGAACTGTTTAATAAAATTAAAATATCATTGGCTGCGCCACTATGTGAACCTCTTCATCTTTGAATACGAACAGCAACTTACATCGCTTAGAACTAACTTGCTGTATTCGTCTCTTGGTCTCCGTCTCCAATTTCTACTCGCCACACTTCCGTCCACTGCAGAATTGACGATTTCTTACTGTCTCAGAATGTTGTTAATGTCCATCTTATACCCCCTGAACGACTCAATATGCTAGTAAAGAGACACTTTTGTAGCATGATTCTTCATGTCTCCTTTCAAGAGAAATTAGGGTTCAATTCCGCATTACATAGAGGCGGTTGATTTTATTTGTTTAAAACAACTTTTTTTTAATATTTGAGTTACTCTCGCTTAGTGTTGTAATTTGACTTAATTACTTGGCTTTCATTGCGCTCATAGTCACACGTTAGAACGATCTACAAAGAATCGTTTGAGAAGGTGTAATCTTTTGTGTGACATATTAATGCTAGTAGTTAAATGCCAATGTAATTATTGGGATTGCAAGTAATGAGTATTACATGCTTTCGTAATATTGTTAGTATCAGTTATCTTTTAAAAACTATATAGATTACATAATCTGTACTGCTCACCAAAATTATAGTTGTAATAGGATTTATAAATTAAAAATGGTATAGTTTCGTGATCGAAACCTAACAGACCGTTTTATCTTGATATTTTTGGAAAGGCTAATGACCTCCAGATTGTATGCAATCGGTCTAAAGCAGTGGTTCTTAATTGGTTCTTATGGGATCAAGAAATCTTACTGTGTGTCCATAAACTTGACAAGTTCACTGGTGATGAGATGTCATAAGTGGGTAATATCGGCACCACTTATAGTACATTGTTTATCTCCTAGGGTTCGACACTGTTTTCTAGGAGTGTTGAATGTTTCAATACTGTTTACACTCTTGAACACATAAATTTCAAATATTAAACATTTATTGACGCCAAATTGTATGAATGAGCTATCCTATTGATCGATGTCATTCGTATATCTATGACCAAAAAGGAGACGTTAAATTGATGTGTATATTTATGATAGCAAAAAAAAGTCACACTTACATTGAATATTTTTTATTTCGGTAAAACGACAAACAAAAAAACAAAACAAAAATTGTATAAATTGTAAATAAATAAATTATAAATAATAAATAGGGACAACAACGAATACAAATAAATTACGGTATGATTGAAATAATAAATAATAATGAAAACAAGCGATATCAATAAATTATTATTGCCTTGTGTTATAAATAATGATTCGGAAATTGGACGAATGACAATGAAAAGAATGTAAACAATAAATATTGATGAAATGATTTAGATGGACATGAACTTTTTTGTACTACAAATGGTGAAAATTCATTATGTGATGGTTCAGTCTTATTTTCTCTTTTGTTATTTGTTGTTACTAATTGCTATTGGTCGACTGTGATTGCTGGTAATGTAGTCATCGACGTCTCAGATACCAAGACTTCTCCCGTTATTGGATTCCAGTAACGCACACCAAAGGCTGTATACTTTCATATGTGTGAAACGAAGGATAACGACCTGATGCAGGTTTCTTCTAGGTTCCGGTGTCTCCGTCGCTGAGACGATGCCTCATTCGACTGATCTACTCGGGCAGTGCACATCCGCACGAAGTGTGATTCGTCGCGGTGACGACCAGGTACTGTTCCTGGGCGGGTCTCCTGTGGAGCACGTCGACGACCCTGAAGACGAGCGTCACCTGCTGGGCTGTCTTGGGCGCGCAGCACAGCGGGCCGAGGCAGCTGCCGGCGGCGGCGTCGCAGCGGTGCAGCACGGCGAACGGCGGCTGCAGGGACTGCCCCGGGTGGTGGGCGGCGAGCGCGGCCGCCGGGATGGCGCGCGGCTGCGGCGCGGAGCACAGCAGCAGCGGCGCCGCCAGCGACGGCGACGGCGAAAGCGACGGCAGCGCCAGGACCAGGAGCAGCGGCAGGGAGGCCGAGGCGGCTGGCGGGGCCATCGCGGGGCACGAGGGAGTCTGAGGAGCAGCTCTGTAGAGGCGGGCGGCGGTGAGCGGCCGAGTAGTCACTGGCCGGCCGGTACGCTCTTTATAAGCGACCTCCGACGTCACTTCCGCCAGCGATCTCTGCGGATGGGCCGCAGGAAGACGCAGCCTGGGGATCACAGCCGCAGCGGACGCTGTGGGCGTCTGTGCGGTTTCCTCACGGCGGCAGCGGCCAACGTCAGGCTGCGCTTCCGTACGTGCGCGGAAGTACCGGAACTCCTGCTTCCACTTTTTTAATACTTCCAAATCTTAAATACGTTCTTCCTATGGCGCCCAAGCAAAAATAGACTACAACGACGAGTGAAGGATCAAACTGCGTGGTCATCAGTCCGTAGCTTACAAACTACTTAAACCTAGGTAAATTAACCTAAGGACAAACAGACACACCCATGCTCCAGGAAGGACTCGAACCTCCACAGTGAAGGATCAAGTCACTGCGGGGCCCCTAGCATATTCTTTCACGCTGCCATGCCTTTGGTTAGACGGTGTCATGTGGATACAAAAAATATATCTGCATTATCTGGACAATTAAAAGATAATGCTACTTACATTAATGTCTGTAAGCATAACAGCGTTAAGATTTTCCTGTCCCATCTACATTACATATCTGTTCTGCAAATCGCAAATCGCATTTAACTGCCAGACAGAAGGTTTATCGTATCGCTTTCACAATATTTCTGCACCATTCCAACGTTGTTGGTCAGCTGCATACCCCTAAGTGGTTCCAATAATGTATCACCTTAGTAACAACTCCACAAGGAAAGTGTTACTCTTTGTAATGCTGTTTGAGTCGACTCTTGGTGGAGTAATCAAAGCATAGTCAAGACCAGGCAGACCTAATGTACTGATGGGCACGACTCTACATTCGAACTCCACATGTCAGCTTGTGGTATCTTTCTTTTTTTCTGTTAAGGGACTTAACTACGGGGTCATCAGTCCCTAAACTTACAAACTACTTATGAAGTACCTACAACTATGGACGGCACAAATATCCATGCCGGAGGGGTGATTCGAACCCCTGACGTAGTGGCCGTGCAGACCGTGATGGAGCGCCTCAGTCCCCTCGGCCTCCGCGGCCGGCCTTGTGGTATCAGATCGTTCTTTGTGTATTACTGCACAGGCAAATATGTGCGTCCTGAGCGTTCACCGTGTATTGGAGATTTATACAACTTACAGGTATGCAGCCTGGGTCAGTCAGGGTCTTCTCTTGCCGAAACACAGGCTATCCCGATAGTAGGATCAACATACGTCATGCCTTAACTGCACATTAAACGAGTCACACACCTTATGCAAACGAACTTAATCTTTTATGGACCCTACCGGCGTCCTTATCTTGTGTGCTACACATTTCACATCAAACATGGGCAAAATACGGTCATTATTGTTGGAAACGCTTCCTGCCTAAAGTAGAAAAGACCAATACCTTAGGTGACAACTCTGTGCTTCGATGACATGTTATGTTTAGCGTAACGCCAGTTTGATGTGTTTTTCTCCATACACAATCTTACGAAAGGTCACTTGAAGATGGTAGAACTAAACTGTCACAATTTCACGGTCTGAAATGACGTTGGCATTTTACACCAAGCTACGAACTGTACCTTCACGTTGAGACAACTTTCAGTCTGCACATACAAGCCAGTATCATTTGGCTTCCTATAAACACCATGTTCCAAATTACCATCTGCCTTCCTCCCTTCAAATACATCAAGGAAGCGAAGGAAGTCATTTATTTCCATCTCCTTAGTGTAATGAGTATTCGAGTATAATGAACTCAGATGATCCAATAAGTTCTCATTACCACCAGGCCAAAGAGCAAAAGAATCGTACACATATCTGGAAAAAAAAGAAAGAACACTGAGGATTCAATGCCTCTAATTCCCATCGCAACACCACATGTCTGCATTGTGTCACATAGCTGGCTTTTGAGCCATAAAGTCTTGTTCTAAACTTAATTCTGCAAGTTTGCTCAGTAACAATAGTGGAGCATAGATAACTTAATAGGTTGAGTGAGATGTCAGATATTATAGTGGTTTCAATCCCACGGCAAATTCGCGCAGAAATAATGAATGTGCAATTTTTTGCGCTGACAGAGACCTAATCACACAAAACCTTACCAAATATTTTAATATTTAAGAAATTAGATTTCAGATTGCAGGCCTATTTTCCAATAGTATCATTAACCTTTCAATAACTAAAGCTGTCTTCCAGTCATTCTCAATATTTATTTGACTACAAAATAAGTTAACAAATTACAGATGTAGCACATTGGGAAATTTCTTTGGCACCAAACTGGACAGCCAGAGTCTTTGGGCAGCGTTAGTCGAAAGCGGGCAGCGGTAGAACGAACAACAGCATGGAAACGAGTGTGGGCAGCAGAATCGTACAGTAGCATTGACATGATTACAGTCAGTTGAACTATGTTACTTTACAAACATGAATTTGGGATAGAACTGTATAAAATAGTGTTTCAGACTATTAAGATAACTCTTACTCAATTTTGTGTATAGTTGTTATTTATATGCTTATTTGTTGTTATTCGGCAAGCGTGCATCATTAACAGAACAAATCGAAAAACATATGGCACCCCAAACTTCTACTGACGACTTCATTTAGTTCAAAAGCCTTTAGCCACTACCACTAACGATTTACAGCCTCACATCTTTAACTATGGACCTAAGACCTGAGTACTACTTGCACCCCGTGGTAACAACATATAAACAAGATATCAGGTTAGTGAAAATCAAGAGAATTACAGTGTTCCACTTTAGCGACGTAGAACATAACTTGGCCCCTCGTACGTTGTGCACTTCTAGTACAAATAGGATCAGAGACTTCAACGAAATTAAGTGTTTTTGATTTGTGAGAGACTAATGTAACTCACTGTAATATCCACTGGTAGTACATTTAAAGTACAAACTGTCCTGTTATTAATTTTCCCACTCCATTTAGTTTTACCAGTCTTCCATAGGAACTACCCCTGATTTAGAATTTATTATTATTCCTTCCGCCACCGTACACAGCTCCCATTGTGAGGAATGTTGTTGAAGACTAAGTTCTTTTCAGAAAATTCTCTGAGGAAAATTTACAGTTGAAGTCTAAACCGAAATTTGTGAACTATAATAATAAGAAGGGTTACTTACAGTGCCGTAGCTACCATAGCGCTCAGGTAGTGCTGAGGTAGTCCTTGCAGGTGCGGTGATCACTGTGTCCCCAGTGGTGTAGGGGTCAGCGCAACTGCCTAGAAAGCAGAATCCCGGCTGGGTACACATTTTCAGCTTTGCCCAATCGCAGTTGATGTCATATAGTCTATGAATGTTAAATAATAACAACAGCAGGATCAGAAGTGACGTCTGTTCTCTCGGAACAGACACCACATGTATATATATAATATGCCGGTGACGGGCAATGATCCTATTGTTAGTGGGGAGGGGTGGGCAAAGTTTGAAGCCCTTACTCTTACGGGAATTACTTCATAACTACGAGTTTGAGTACTGTGGGCAGGTCGAAGCTGGGAATTTGTATCTGACGGGAGGCGTGCTTAGGTAGTCCTTGCAGGTGCGGTGATCACTGTGTCCCCAGTGGTGTAGGGGTCAGCGCAACTGCCTAGAAAGCAGGAGACCCGTGTTCGAATCCTGGATGGGTACACATTTTCAGCTTTGCCCAATCGCAGTTGATGTCATATATTCTATGAATGTTAGTTCATAATTAGTTTGTAAGTTTAGGGACTGATGACCTCATAGTTAAGTCCCATAAGGTGTACAAACATTTGAACAGTTTTGTCAAGTCCTACATCTACATTTGTATACGTACTTAGAAATCCACCGTAAGGTATTTCAAAGTCAATTCAAAAGAAAAATAATCTACATCTACATCTACATACATACTCCGCAATTCACCGTAAAGTACACTGTACCACTACTAGGCATTTCGTTTCCTATTCCACTCCCAAACAAAACGAGAAAAAAAAGAATGCCTATATGCCTCCGTACGAGCCCTAATTTATCTTAGCTTTTCTTTGTGATTACTACGCGAAATTTTACGTAAGCGGCAGGAAGATCATTCTACACGCAGCTTCAAATTCCGGCCCTCTAAATTTCCTCAACAGAATTTCTCGGAAAACATCGTTTTTCCTCCAGGTATTCCCATTTGAGTTAACGAAGCATTTCTGTGACACTCGCGCATTTGTCGAATCTACCAGTAACGAACCGAGCTGTTCGCCGATGAACTGCTTCCATGTCTTCCGTTAAACTGATGTGCTGCGGATCTCAAACACTTGAGTAATACTCAAGACATGGTCGTACAAGCATTTTATACGTGGTATCCTTTGCAGATGAATATCATCTTCCTAAAATTCTCCCAATAAACCGCGGTCCGCTCTCTGCCTTACTCCCAACTGTCCTCACATGTTCGTTCCATTTCATATCGCTCTGCAGAATTACGCCTAGATATTTGAACTACGCCACTGCATCAAGAAGCTCATTACTAAGTTTAGTATCTCATCCTCATCGCCATGGGATACAGAAGTGGCGACGAGGAGCGATAGAAGAATCTTGGACCATCCTGCTTGCAGCAGCCAGACAGCAGCAGTCGGAGCACGCAGAAATTGCTCCCGTCCACCCACCCTTATTGTCAATTTTTTGGGGGAACATATTCTGTTACGTGTTTTGTGGACTTTTTTGTTGCAGAGAAAGAGAGACGTCTTTCACATTGCATTTGTGTTTTGTTTTAAGTTACTTCTATGTACGGCGCCTAATCGGTCAGCATGGCCACTATCCCGAACCCAACCTTAATGTAAATTGTTCAGTTACAGACGGCGTAAATCACGCAACTACTCCAAACGGTGTCCCAGTTGACGGCGCAGGTAGTTCAACAACAGCCGTCACTTCATCCGCCCATATCTGCCGCCGCACCGATTCCTACGTTTCGCCAGTACGACGAACGTCAAGAAGAATGGAGCGATTACTTGGCGTAATTTCAGGAACTCGTCACGGCTCATCAACTTACAGGTCAGACAGTCAAGCACCTTTTATTATCAGTTGTGGGGACCAATACCTTCGTGTTACTGCAGAAACTTTTCCTCCATGCATCTCCTCGTGCTGTAGACTATGACCAAATAGCGGATGCTCATTATGAGAGAAAAGTTCTCGTAGCTGCGGTGCGGTACCGATTTTTCAGACTGAAAAAATCACTGGAACAGTCTTATCTAGAAGGGATCACAGAGTTGAAGGGCTTAACCTGCAAATGTAAATTTACTTACTCTTGTGGACTTTCTTATAGTGACGTTATGTTGAAAGATGCGATCACACAGAACATTCAGGACCGCAGAATTAGGGCAGCGATTCTGAAACAGTCTGACCCCTCATTAGACAGTGTACTGCAACTTATTGAAGCGCATGATACCTTTGACTTAGCAGGTGTAGAAATGCAAAGCCACAGTGTTAATGCAATGCGCCGCAACAGACGCTTTCCTAGTAACAGTTCTAGCTCTAGTGAGTCTTACAATTCTACTGGCCGTGCTGAACAGTCAGTGAACAGTAGCCAGTATAAAAGTGCGACACAAAGGTCGCACGTCGTGTTAGACAAAGTAATTTGACAAATGGGCGTCGACGTTCTTTGCAGAAAAATGTTCGTAAGTCTTGCTCCCAGTGTGTATCTCGCCACAAATGTGTGCAGTGCCCAAGTCGCAATGCCATTTGTTATCAATGTGGCAAATCAGGACAGTGTGTATGCAAAACGAATATTCAAAGAACGGTGCCGTTAGGAACAGTGCTTTTCAGAGTGCGAGAACAGTTCATGCTGTCAATGTCATACACGCGGTGGATTTGGACAGTGTTTCTCTTGAGTCTCAAATGCAAGAAATTCTTTCTGCGCCTACTGCAAAACTAGGTAGTGAGCAACTTAGCAAGCGCTGTTCAGTGCGTAAAAGGCTTGGGACAAGCAAAATGACTATGTACAGAGCAATCCTGTGGTGAACCTAGTGCCTTCTGCAACTTCTCATTGTAATAGTGCCCAGTACTGTGTTGCTAGTGACAGTAGACTTGATGTAGCTACTCAAAGTAATTTTAGTGCAGTAGCTGGTGAATCAGTGGTTGCTTCACAAGCTTGCGCAGAAGCCGATCCAGCGGTAGTGCCATCTAGGAACAGTATTATTAATCTGCTGTGTGCCGATTCAGTATGCGGCCCACGCATGCGCAAATGCAGCAAACAAACTGTATCAGACGTCGCCCAAATTCGCGCACCTGTCGAGCGCAACAAACAAAAACTTTTTGTTACTCTTTCCATCGAAAATAAGAATGTGCAATTTCAACTCGACACTGGTTCTGCTGTCACATTAATGAATAAACACACTTATGAATTTCTGGGTTCGCCAAAATTGTCGCCGTCTCCACAACTGCTCACAGCGTACACAGAACAAAATATTCCCGTGCTGGGAACGTGTAGCCTTGCCCGCCTCTTTTCAAGGTGTAACCAAAACTGTCGCTTTTATTGTTCTTCAGGCCAAATCTACATGGAACTTTTTTGGACTAGATGCATTCGACTTGTTTGGCTTATCAATTCAAAGAGATGTGCTTCAAATTTCATCAGTAGTGCCTCAGGACAAAATCAATGCATTGTGTGAAAAATACAGTGACTTGTTTTCGATGGAACTAGGTTGCGCAAAAGACTTCGTGGCACATGTAACTTTAAAAGAATCTGCAGTACCAAAATTTCGTAAAGCTCGACCAGTGCCTATCGCCCTTCGGGATAAAGTTGCTGAAGAACTGAAACGTTGGCAGGATAGAGGTGTGATTTCTCCTGTTTCTGCGAGTCAGTGGGCCTCGAATTTAGTGATTCTAACCAAGCCGACAGGAAAATTTCGTCTCTGTGCGGACTTCAAATCAACAGTGAACAGTCAAACAATTGTAGACACTTACCCCCTGCCCAGGCCTGAGGAACTGATGGACAGATTAGGACAGTCTCTCTTCTTTTCTAAGATTGATTTAGCAGAGGCAAATTCCGCTCGATGACGAGTCGAAAAAGTTCTTCGTCATTAATACTCACATGGGCCTTTTTCAATTTTAGCGCCTACCCTTTGGCAGTTCGTCTACCCCCTCTATTTTTCAGCGATTTTTGGAGCAGCTGACAGTTTCTGTACCGTGTTGTCCGAACTATTTATATGATATTGTGGTCTCAGGATGCACAGTTGAAGAACATTTATCAAACCTGGAGTGCCTTTTCCAAGTGCTGACTGCAGCAGGTCTACGTTGCAATAAAGCAAAATGTTCGTTTTATCAGACTGAAATAGAGTATCTAGGCTATGTGATTAATGCCCAAGGAATCCATCCCTTACAATCAAACTTTGAGCAATCAAATACTTGCCTTCTCCTAAGAATGTGCATGAATTGCAAGCAGTAATGGGAAAGCTGAAATATTATTTCAGGTTTATTCCGAATGCCTCTCAGATTGCAGCTGCACTGCATCGCTTACGTAGGAAAAATATTCCTTTTGTATGGTTAAGATTACCAGGTTGCCTTTGACAAATTAAAGTCTGCACTACTCAGTGATACATGTTTGATTCCCTTTGACCCACAGAAGCCTGTAGTGCTAGCAGTGGATGCCTCGTCTTACGGTCTGGGTGCAGTAGTATCACATCGTATTGGATCTCACGATCGTCCTATAGCCTTTGCGTCCAAGCTACTGACGCCAACGCATTAGAATTACAGATAGAAAAGGAGGCCTTAGCAATCATTTATGGCGTCACAAAGTTTAATCATTATCTCTATGGCAGAAAATTCTATTTCTTGACAGACCACAAGCCTCTCACGTCGTTGTTCTCACCCACAAAGCCAATTTCGCCACAAACGGCACAAAAGCTTCAGAGATGGTCCTTGCTATTGTCAAATTATCAGTATGAGATTTTGTACCGACCTAGCACTAAACATGCCAATCCGGACACACTTTCCCAACTTCCGGTTGGCCAGGATGTGTCATTTGATTCTTCAGAAATGGCATGTTGTCAGATAGACTTCAGAGATGCTTTCGCTGTCGCAGGCTTTCCTTTGAAATCTTGTCGGGTTGCACAATAATCAGCTGCGGATGCGGACCTAAGTGTGGTAGCACGTTTTGTTCGCTCGGGGTGGGCTGCCAGAGCCAAAGACATTGAACGGCCATTGGTTCGACGTTATTTTGCACAACATCATGCATTATCTTTAAGTCATGGTTTTCTGTTATTACATTCCGACATCGACCAAACAAGAGTGCTTGTTCCATGTTCCCTGCAACGAGAAGTTTTACGCCTCCTGCATCAAGGACATTGGGGTATTGTTCGGACAAGGCAACTGGCCAGACGTCATTGTACCTGGGTTGGTATGGACGCCCAGATAGAGAGCATGATGTCACAGTGTACAGTTTGTGCGGAGCATCAGGCAGCTCCTCTGCAAAGTTTCTCGGACTGGCCATGCCGCAAGGGACCATGGCAACGTTTACACATTGACTTTGCCGGACCTTTCTGCAATACGCGCTGGTTAATCGTTGTAGACGCTTACAGCTAATTTCCTTTCGTGATTGCCATGAACTCAACGACAGCGTATAGTACAATCAGTGCCTTAACATCAGTGTTTTGCATCGAAGGTTTGCCTGAAACTATCGTCATTGACAATGGACCCCAGTTTGTTAGTGCGGAATTTCAACAATTTTGTCTTGTGAATGTCATTCAGCATATAACCACCGCACCTTTTCACCCTCAGTCCAATGGCGAAGCAGAACGTTTCGTTCGAACATTCAAGTCTCACATGAAAAAGAAGAAAGGTCGGCACTCTAGGCAGCAAGCTCTTCAAATTTTCCTGTCTACATATCGGTGCATGCCATGTGACGGCCCGTCTCCTGCCGAGCTGCTACACGGCCGCCGTCACAGCACTCTCCTTCACCTGCTGCAGCCTTCCACGCACCGAGTCGGTTCGTATGACGCTTCGCGTTTTCAGGTTTCTACGCCGGTGCTGTACAAGGTGTTTGCAGAGAAGAACCGTTGGATGCCGGGCACCATTCAGCGCGTGCCCGGTCACAATATGTATGTTGTACATTCTTCCACAGGGTCGGAGCTGCGGCGCCACGCAAACCAATTTTGCTTGCACAGGCCGCGCGATCCTGTCCCTGGTTTCTTGATTCCAGACCCAGGGAGCGCAGCCGCAGCTAACTGCGTCACCGAGTGAGACCGGAACCGTGCGGGCCCCCCTGCCTGGGCCATGCACCTCTGAAGAAGATGACCTGCTCCCTCTGGGCGGATGTGTGCGCCAATCCCCTCGTTTTGGTGGGATCGCAGGTGGATACCGGAGCGCGGACGGCGTCACGATCCCAGCGTCAGCTACGACGCCCGTCCCACCAGTAACGCCCCCGCACAGGCCCTCCTCCCAGTGCCGTTGCCGTGGCCCTGAGCCCTACACCAGGACGGCGCGGAGGTTTGGGGGGAGGGGTGTGGTGTCGCACAAGTCTGAAGTGCGCGCCACGTACTTTCGCCGCGCGCCGCCATGCAAGCACGGCGTTCTTACGACGTCAGCCACGAGCGCCCTCTGCTGCAACTCCGCTCGTGGCCACCACTGAACTGTATCGGTCACTTGGGATTCAGACAGGCACTAGGAAAAAGTAGGCAGGCCTCTATCTAGTTAAACTATCTGCATTCCACTAGTCTTCAGTTAACAAAGTTAAGTATTGTACTATCTCAACGAAATATATATCTTGTACTAATCTAGCTTAGTGTTTCTAGTTTCTGCTGTCCCACTGGCTGGTCACCTCAGACTCAGACTCTGTACCCGCACACGGTGCATCCTATTTCCCTGTGTCGATCTCTCTCTACTCGATCACCGACACCTAGGTCAACCGGCGGAAACGAGACCCAAAAGTGGCGACGAGGATGGTATACAAACCTAACGATGTATTCTAACGTTATGGGATTGTTTTTCTTATGCATGCGCATCATTGAGCTAGGTCCCATTCTTCACACCAACTAGAAATTTTGTCTAAGTCATTCTGTATGCTATCACAGTCAATTAAAGACGACATCCTGCCATACACCACACCATCATCAACAAACAGCAGAAAATTAAAAGATAAAAAATAATAACGGTCCTATCACACTCCCCTGGGGCACGCCTGATGATACACTCGTCTCTGAAGAACACTCGCCGTCGAGAACAACATAATGCGTTCTGTTACTGGAAGTCTTCCAGCTAGTCACAAAGCAGTGAACCATATGCTCGTATCTTCGTTAGCAGTCTGCAGTGTGACACCGCGTCAAACGCATTTTTGAAATCGAGAAAAACACAATCTCCCCGTTGCCCTTCATCCATGGCTCACAAGATGTGAGAAAAGGGCAAGCTGAGTTTCACATGAACGATGTTTCCTGAAACCGTGCTGATTCATAGATAAAAGCTTTCCCGTCTCAATTAAATTTACTACATTCGAACTGAGAATATGCTTCAAAATTCTACAGAAAACTGATGTCAACGATATTGGCCTGCAATTATGTGGGTCATTTGTTTTACCTTTCTTTGAAACGGGAGTCACCTGTGCTTTTTTCCAATCACTAGGAACTTTTCGCTGAATTAAAGATTCGCGATAAATGGAAGCCGAAGAATACTCTTTGTAAAACCGAACTGGTATTCCATCCGGACCAGGAGACTTTTCTGTATTTAGCTCTCTCAGCTGCCTCTCTAAACCGGAAATACATATTACTATGTCCTCTGTTTGGTATTTATTGCGTTCATCAAATGATAGCGTTTGGGTGGTCCTCCTGCGTGAAAGATTCCTTAAACATTAAATTTAGAACTTCAGCTTTCCGTTTGCTTTCATCTATCTTTGTCCCGGAATGATCAACTAGTGACTGGATAGTGGACTTCGACCCGCTTGTCGCTTTTACATAGGACCAGAATTTTTTCGGGTTCTCTGAAAGATCATTTGCTAAGGTATAGCTGTGATATTCTTCGCGCGTCGATGTTTTTTTAGACGCACGAATCACTACTAACTTTCCCCTGTCATCATTTGCTTCACATCATGAGATGAGGCAGGAGCTAACAGTAATGGGCTAGCCTATCTACCACAACTTATGTGCAATGACCAGACCACACACAAAAAAAGAAAAAAAAAGCATTTTTTTCCAACAGGAAGACTGCAAATTACAAATCGCCGAAGGCAGCAAAAAAGACGATGAGAGCGGAGAAAGGCGAATCCATAAGTTTCGTTCACGCATGAGGACGGCAATCAAGTCGTAGAGAGGCAAACGCCACAAAAATTTCGCTCGTTGAAGTCAACGATGACGATGAGAAATTATACTCGGGCCAGAGACGAGAAATCTGAAAACCAACGTGATTGTCTCAAACAATGAGTTAAAATTAACTTTGGCAGGCAGGATAGCAGCCGACTGCTTACTAAACTCAGAGAACGGCCTCGACGCCTGAGTGAAGAGCGTTCTCTCAGCACCAGCCCCACAGGATGCGATCCGACAGACCCCCCCCCCCCCCCCCACACACACACACACACTGCCTCCTAGATCTGCGTGGCACTCCGTGTTCCTCGGCGGATGCGGAACTGCCATGCCTTCCGCACGCGCCACTAGATATACTCGTCCATCGCGGAAACTAGCGCGACAAACGAAAACTATCCACGCCACCAGCGGTGAAGTGAAGAAGAGAAATCGATATCCGATTTGGAGTTGTGTAACTGGCGCCAGTAGATCGAGCCAGAACTTGTCACATACGACCTAATAGCCTCAGCATGGAAAGTATGAAACTACGATATTTTTCACTGCAAGCTCTCTGAGATAATAATGCTACCTGCAGGTTTCGTAGTTTCAAAACAGCAGTGATATATAAAATTAAGCTACAATGTGCGACTATAAGCTGCGAAAGAATTGAAGTTATTAACCTAATATTTTGTTCTTGATCCCTTAATAATGATTGAAAATCAAAATTTGTCTTGTCATTTTCAAAGCTGTAGAAGAAGTTTTGCCTTATGCCCAAATCTGTGCGTCTTTGACGCTCCTTCGCCTCCCCTCTCAAAGCCAGTCGGCAGCGTCGCCTGCCAGAGTTCTGCAGGACAAGCAGCACAGCGGGCACGTGCAGCGTGAGAGTCCGAGAAGGACTGCGATTGGCCGACTTTTGACACCTGCCACTCGACTAAAAAAAAGGCATCGAAGTTATAAGCGACAAGTACTGCCTACTTCTAGAAGCATTACGACGTCAGATGCTTCAGTTGTAAAACACATTGCCAATCCTGAAATACTGTTATTCACCGACGGATGTATTAATGTTGAATTAATTTTTACCTTTACAGTGGCTTTTGTAAATCGGAGCTTGGAGCCAGGAGAAGTTCTTGTCAGGAGGGAGGTGTGAAGGGAGGTGTGGGGCTCCTCAGCGTCCGAAGTATCCCACGATTACGAAATATAGAAAAAAAAAAAGCACGGCCGCTGCGTTTTGGGGCTCGAATCTCCCCTCTGACATGGATGTTTGTACCGCCTTTAGTATAAGCTATGTCATAAGTAATTTGTAAGTTTAGGGACTGATGACCCCGTAGTTAAGTCCCGTAAGCTCTACAAACATTTGAACATTTGCACAGTAAACGGTACAACCCCTGCCGGCCGCGATGGCCGAGGAGACTGAGGCGCTTCAGTCACGGGCTGCACGGCCACTACGGTCGGGGGTTCGAATCCCCCCTCGTGCATGGATATTTATGCCGTCTTTAGTATAAGGTAGTTCATAAGTAGTTTGTAAGTTTAGTGACTGATGACCCCGTAGTTAAGTCCCATAAGCTTAACAAACATTTGAACATTTTTGGTACAACCCCAGTAATAAATACAGATTTTGAACAGAAGTCTGCCACTTAGGTAAAGTTTTCAAAACTTTTAGATGTGTGCATTGATGAGAGATTAAACTGGAAGCAACACATAGACGGTCTGCTGAAACGTTTGAATTCAGCTACGTATGCTGTAAGAGTTATTGCAAATTTTGGCAATAAGAATCTCAGTAAATTAGCGTACTATGCCTATTTTCATTCACTGCTTTCGTGTGGCATCATATTCTGGTGTAATTCATCATTGAATAAAAAGTAGTCATTGCACAAAAGCGTGTGTCAATTGCTGAAGCCCACCCACGATCGTCCTGAAGACATCTATTTAAGGATTTAGGTATCCTCATAGTAACTTCACATTATATATATATATATATATATATATATATATATATATATATATATATATATATATTCACTTATGAAATTTGTTGTTAATAATCCAAACCAGTTCAAACGTAATAGCAGTGTGCACTGTTATAACACCAGGAGAAAGGATGATCTTCACTACTTCACTATGTAGGGCTAAATCTGAGTTGGGCAGAGTAAGGGGTGAATTATGCTGCCACAAAAGTCTTTGTTCACCTACAAAGCAGCAGCAGAAGCCTGACAGATATCCAACTAGAAGTTAAAAATTTCTGAATGACAACTACTTCTACTCATTGGATGCGTTTTTAGATGTTGTTGTTATGGTCTTCAGTCCGGAGACTGGTTTGATGCAGCTCTCCACCCTACTCTATCCTGAGCAAGCCTTTTCATCTCCTCATAAGAACGACAACCCACATCTATTTGAATCTGCTTACTATACGCGTCTCTTGGTCTCCCTCTGCGATTTTACCCCACACACTTCCCTCCAATGCTAAATTTACGATTCCCCGATGTCTAAGAATGTGTCCTACCAAGCGATCCCTTCTTTTAGTCAAGGTATGCCAAAAATTCCTTTTCTCACCAATTCTTTTCAGTACCTCTTCATTAGTTATGCGATCTACACACCTAATCTTCAGCATTCTTCTGTAGCACCATATTTCAAAAGCCTCTATTCTCTTCCTGTCCACACTGCTTATCGTCCATGTTTCACTCCCGTACAAGGCAACACTCCACACAAATGCCTTCAGAAAAGACTTCCTTACACTTAGATTAATATTCGATGTTAGCAAATTTCTCTTTTTCAAAAATGCTTTCCTTCCCATTGCCATTCTGCATTTTGTATCCTCTGTACTACGACCATCGCATGTTATTTTACTAGCCAAGTAACAAAACTCATCTACCACCTTTATTGTTTCGTTACCTAATCTAATTCCTTCAGCATCGCCTGATTTTCTAAGACCGCATTCCATTATTTTTGTTTTGCTCTTGTTAATGTTCATTTTAAACGCTCTCTTCAACACACTGTCCATTCCAATCAACTGCTCTTCCAGGTCCTTTTCTGTCTCTGATAGAATTACAATGTCATCAGCAAAACGCAATGTTTTTATTTCTTCCCCCTGAACTTTAATCCCTATTGCAAATTTTTCCTTGCTTTCCTTCACCGCCTGCTCGATGTACAAATTGAATAACATCGGAGAAAGGCTGCAACCCTGTCTTACTCCCTTCCCAACTGATGCTTCCCTTTCATGCCCTTCGAGTCTAATAACTGCGGTCTGGCTTTTGTACAAGTTGTAAATAACTCTCCTTTCCCTATATTTTCCCCCTGCTGACTTCAGAATTTGAAAGAGTGTATTCCAGTCAACATTGTCAAATGCTTTCTCCAAATCTACAAAAGCTAAAAATGTAGGTTTGCCTTTCCTTAATCTATCTTCTAAGATAAGACGTAAAGTGAGTATTTCCTCCCGGGTTCCTACGTTCCTCCTGAATCCAAACTGATCTTCCCCGAGGTCAGCTTCTACCAGCTTTTCCATTCTCCTGTAGATAATTCGTGTTAAAATTTTGCAACCATGACTTATCAAACTGATGGTTCTGTAATTTTCACACCTGTCTGCGCGTGATTTCTTTGGAATGGCGTTTTTAGATATAAATTAGTAAATATAATAAATAAATAAATAAATTTGCCATGTAATATTTTGCGTAATGTAACGTCTTGTACAGACACCCATCATTAACCTGACACATTCCACATCATTAGGAGGTGTCGTATTCATGATATATGGAACAAGTATTAATCTAATCTAACCCACTTTATAAATTAGCTATAAGAACTTCATTGCTGAACATTTCTTTGTAGATGGATTCCGTGTGAACTGAGAGCAGCTATATCGCATATTGGCCCCAATACATTAATCACGACTTTGTTTCAGGCAGTACTTGTTCACGATCAGCAGTAGAGATGGCACTGTATGTTTACAGCTGCGAAAGAACAAAATGTGCGAGCAAGGGGGTGGAGAAGTCACTAAGCTCTCCAGGATTATTCCTAAACTGTATTTATTCCTTGACGTTTCTGCGACCCCTCTGTGCCTACATCCCTGGCGAGGGCCTACCTCGCCTCTCTCTCAGTACGGCCCTGCCAGTATGACGAGTTAAAACAGCGTTCATAATTTTAGTGCCTTACCCCCTCCCCGCCCTGGAGTCCCTATGGCTCCTCCCTACCGCCTCCTTCCCCGCCGTTTTACGTTTTACCTGTCCCCCGCGCTTCCCCCCCCACCCCCTTCTCGGGGTCCTGGACCGACAGTTTTAACAGTGCTACGTGAAGTGTTGTGTGCTGTGCTCCAGTGAAGTGTATGTTTTTTAACTGCGTCCACTGCAACCAGACAAGTGTCGCACCGTGTATTTTAATTAGTGTCTCCGTGTACTCGCCGTCCTGTGTTATTGTCGTCCTACATGTGCTTTTTAGGTTACCTATGTCATTGTTCCTCCGTTGTTTTTTTCGCCTGTCTTGTATTTTAATGTTTCATCTCATCCGTGTATTTCATTCTCTCGGCTGAAGAGCAGCCTCTGGAGCTGCTGCCAGCCTACTGGTGTAATAGCTGGTGTGAAAACACAATAAAGGAAAAAAAAATTTAATGCCACATATGCCTTCAGGTTCCAGACCAGATGAACACACTACAGATTCAGAACCTCCAATGAATGACACATCGCAAGTCCAAGATTATCAGACTTGTTGCTCTTCAGCTGCATTCACCACAGATTCGCTTTCAAGCATTAATTACGATAATGACAGCGTTGGACATATTGGTTCCAAGCTTTCAGATAGAGTTATTTTCACTACAAAATCACTGGAAATATCATGATGAATGTAAATTTTCAATAATCTAATGAAAAAAGAGACGGAAAGTTAGATATGTTATTATCAAGACATGGTGACTTGGAATGACATTGCGAAACATTGTATTATGAATATGCTTTAGAGTGTGCTTTCTGAGTAACGCTTACCAAAACATACTCACAGAAGATTTCAGACACTTTGTCAGTCGACGAGAGCCTCGGGAAAATCTCTGGAAACGGTCTCTCAAAGTGCACCACAAACTAAAGGTAAACCAAGATTCCTTATCAACTTCGGAAACTGACAGTTCTCAATAGGAGCATTTTGAAGATGAAAATATTTGTCAAAGAGCATCTGAGGAAAATAAAGATCGCAGAATGAAGGGAATAAACTCGGGTATAATTTTGTTAAACAGTACGATAAATCAATCTCGATTTTAGTGAATACTTTGGCATTTCGGCAGGTGAACGTTCTGCATCAGTTGTGAAAGCAGTCACTACAATAAGGAGAGAATGTAATATTGCTGAGCGAGACACTTGTTTTACTCATTTTAAAGCCAGTGATTTTGTAAATACTCAGTTAAGAAACTCATTTGGGATCGTTATAAGGTTGTGTCTTTTTACAGCTTCAGCAAAATAAGAAATGCATATAACCGCGGTAGCCCGTAGCGGCCAGCCACTGAATTTTATGTAGGTCTTAACTACATAGTGCCTTCATAACTAACTTTAAACGACACGAACACATTTCGCTATAATTGTAAAGCAACCTGTAGGCTTCATTTTCTGGCACAGCAAGTTGTATATAGCATCGCTTGAGGTGTCATCTCTATCGTTTTTGTATCGCTCATTAATAATACTATTTAAAAGCAATTTTATTTGTGGAAATGCAGTATTGAACAGAAATGGTCGCGAAATATTGTTAATAGCAATTATTATTTGAAAATCTTGTAGGTTACATAATAAGCATTACAGTATCACATTGTATTTGTAATAGTAATTATAATTTAAAAATAACTTAGTTTGTCACCGGAAAGGGACAGTTTTGTTTTTACCCTTCATAAATTTTAATTTTACGTTTCAGAGAGTGTTGATCTCCAGATTGCGTCCGTCTACTCTAATGGAGGATTAAATTGGATGTTCAGCCTTAGCAGTGGGTAACATCAACCATTAAACTCTTATAATACTCGTATGTGTCCTGGCCTCGCTCTGTGCATAATCAATACAAACCTCGAACTCAGACTGAAAACATTGGTCTATGAAGTGTCGTTCTACGGGTCAAATATCTTACAACAGAAGGTAGTCAATATGTGAACTTCTGCTGTTTTAAGACAAATCTCCACTGAACATTTATAATCAAGATTTTTTTTTAACATGAAATGCCTAAAATCGTACTTTTATTGTGCATAATAGTGTTAAGTACCTTTTTATTAAATACTTTTCATAACCGTTTACACTGTTGAAAAAGTAGATGTATAAAACATTTATCAATTCTTGATGACAAACTGCACGAATTAACTATTCTATTGGTCGATGTCGTACAGTTCATCGATTTTTACTTCTTGAACCAAAATTTTCAGTTTCCTGATCCCAAAGAAGGAGATTTCACATTGATGATTTAAGATAGCATAAAAAATCTTCTTCAAATTGCAATCATTTTTTTATTTCGTTAAAAGAGAAACAAAAAAGAAAAATTGTGTAAATAATAAATAAATAAATAAGTAATAAATAGGGACAAAAAGACATAAAAATAAATTATGACGAAAACAATAGACATCAAAAAAATATTATTGTCTTGTGTTATAAATAATGATTCTCAAATTGGACGAATGACAATGAAAAGAATGTAAACAATAAATAATGATGAATTGATTTAGATGGATATGAACTTTTTTGTACTACAAATGGCGAAAATTCATCATGTGATGGATCAGTCTTATTTTCTCTTTACTTGTGTGTTATTAACTGCTACTGGTCGACTGTGATTGCTGGTAATGTAGGCATCGACGTCTCAGACACCAAGACTTCTCCCGTTATTTAATTCCAGCAACACACACCAAAGTTCATAGTTTCATATATGTGAAACGAAGGATAACGACCTAATGCAGGTTTCTTCGACATGTAACGGTGTTTCCGTCGCTGAGACGACTGCGTCATTTGGCTGATCTACACGGGCAGTGCACATCCGCACGCAGTGTGATTCGTCGCAGTGACGACCAGGTACTCTTCCTGGGCGGGCCTCCTGAGGAGCACGTCGACGACCCTGAAGACGAGCGTCACCTGCTGGGTGGTCTTGGGCGCGCAGCACAGCGGGCCGAGGCAGCTACCGGCGGCGGCGTCGCAGCGGTGCAGCACGGCGAACGGCGGCTGCAGGGACTGCCCCGGGTGGTGGGCGGCCAGCGCGGCCGCCGGGATGGCGCGCGGCTGCGGCGCGGAGCACAGCAGCAGCGGCGCCGCCAGCGACGGCGACGGCGAAAGCGACGGCAGCGCCAGGACCAGGAGCAGCGGCAGGGAGGCCGAGGCGGCTGGCGGGGCCATCGCGGGGCACGAGGGAGTCTGAGGAGCAGCTGTGTAGAGGCGGGCGGCGGTGAGCGGCCGAGTGGCCACTGGCCGGCCGGGACGCTCTTTATAAGCGACCTCCGACGTCACTTCCGCCAGCGATCTCTGCGAATGGACCGCAGGAAGACGCAGTCTGGGGATCACAAGCGCGGACGCTGTGGGCGTCTGTGCGGTTTCCTCACGGCGGCAGCGCCGAACGTCAAGCTGCACTTCCGTACATACCCGGAAGTACCGGAACCTCCTGGTTCCACCTCTTAAATACGTTCTTCCTATAGCGTAGAAGCAGAAATAACCTACAACGATGGCTGAAGGACCAAGCCAGTGCTCGGCCAGTAGCAGTTTCTTTCACGGTGCCATTCGTATGGTTGGCGGTGTAACGAGGGATACAAAAAATATTTCTGCAGTTAATTCGGAAAATGATAAGATAATGCTACTTACATTAATGAATCTAAGCAAATCATAGTCAGTGTTCTTTTTGATAAAATAATCTTTTGTTTACCTGCCCCATCTACATTATATATCTGTTCTGCAAATCGCATTCAAGAACCTGACAGAGGCTTTATCGAATCACATTCACAATATTTCTGCACCATTCCAACGTTGTCGGTCAGCTGCATATACATAAGTTATTCAAATAACATATCACCGTAGTAACAACTCCACCAGGATAGCGTTACTCTTTCTCATGCTGTCTGAGTCGACTGTTGGTGGAGTGATCACTCATATTCAAGGTCAGGCAGACCTAATGTACTGATAGACACTACTCTACTTTTAAACCTGACAAGCCAGCTGATGGTGTCGGATGGTACTTTGCGTATTACTACGCCGAGATCTATGTGAGTTCTGAAGGTCTCACCATGTATTGAAGATAGGTACAACTTACAGGTATGCAGCCTGGTAGTATCATCACAGGCGTCTTCTCTTGCCGAAACATAGGCTGTCCTGATAGTAGGACGTAACCCCCTAACTGCACATTAAACGAGTCACACACCGTGCGCAAATCAACATATATATATATATATATATATATATATATATATATATATATATATACATATATATATATATATATATATATATATATAAAATTGCTCTTCGTTAGTTTCGCTAAAACTCGAGAACGGTTGAACCGATTTGGCTAAATTTAATCTTGAAATATTTGTGGAAGTGCAAGGAAGGTTTAAACGGTGATAAAACATCCTTTTATTAACTCTGTCGGGGTCCTTATATTGTATGCTACACACTTCGCATCATACTTCGTCAAATTACTGTCATTCTTGTTGAAGATGGGAGAACTAAACTGTCACAATTTCACGGCCTGAAATGATCTTGGCCTTTTGAACCACGGTACGAACGTACGAACTGCACCTTCACGTTGAGAAAACTTTCAGCCTGTAGATACATGCCGGTATCATTTGGCTTACTATAAACAGCATGTTCCAAATTACCATCAGCCTTTCTCCCTTCAAATACATCAACGAAGCGGAGGAAGTCATTTATTTCGACCTCCGTAGTGTAATGAGTGTGAGTTTAGATGTTCCAAATAGTTCTCATTACCATGAGCCCAAGAGCAAAAGAATCATAGACGTATCTAGAAAAAAAGAACAATGAGGATTCAATAATGCCTCTAATTCCAAGGAACGTTCGTCTAAGGATTCTATAAACAAATTAGTAATGATATGGACTTCTCATAGAATCACCATATGTATGCATGTGTGGCATAGGTGCATTTGGATCCATAAAGTCTCGTTCTAATTTTCATTCCGCAAGTTTGCTCAGCTACAACATTTCAGCATGGGTAACTTATTACGTTGAGTGAGATGGCAGATACTATAATAGTTTCAATCCCACGGCAGATTCGCGCTAAAATTGTGAATGTACAATCTTTTTCGCTGACAGTGACATAATCACGCAAAACCTTCTTATCACAATGTTTAATATTTAAGGAATCAGATTTCAGATTGTATTTTCCAATAATATTAGCTGTCTCTCAGTTATAAACAATATTTATTTGACTACAAAATAAGTTAACAAAATACATCTCCCGTCAGTAATGCCGTGTTGACCACGATGGCCGTCTGCTGGCCGCGCTGTGACGAATTGCTTCCAGCCTGAAACCCACCAAAACCTGCGGAAGGGCGCACGCCTCCGCCCAGAGGGAGCAGGTCATCTTCTTCTGAGGTGCGTAGCCCAAGCTGGGGGGGGGGGGGGGCGCACGGTCCCGGTGACGCAGTCATCTGCGGCGGCGACAGCGGCGGCGACGACTGCGTCGGAGGCGCGTCTACGTCCATGGGGATCTCGTAGTCCGGGGACGCTGTGCCCGGCAGCGAACGATGTGGCTGTGATCCCTAGCGGTGAACTGGGTCTGGAATCAAGAAACCCGAGACAGGATCGCGCGGACTGTGCAGGCGCAATTGGTTTGCGTGGCGCCGCAGCTCCGACCCTGTGAAAGAACGTACAACATACATATTGCGATCGAGCACGCGCTGAATGATGTCTGGCAACCATGTCTTCTTCTTGAAAGGAAACACCCTGTACAGCACCGGCGTAGAAACCTGAAAACGCGTACCGCCATACGAACCGAATCTGTGCGTGGGAGGCTGCAGCATGTGAAAGAGAGTGCGGTGACGGCGGCCGTGTAGCAGCTCGGCAGGAGACGGGCCGTCACGTGGCATGCACCGATACGTAGACAGGAAAATTTGAAGAGCTTGCTGCCTGGAGTGCCGACCTTTCATCTTTTCCATGTGAGACTTGAATGTTCGAACGAAACGTTCTGCTTCTCCATTGGACTGGGGTGAAAAGGTGCGGTGGTGATATGCTGAATGCCATTCACACGACAAAACTGTTGAAATTCCACACTAAGAAACTGAGGTCCATTGTCACTGACGATAGTTTCGGGCAAACCTTCGATGCAAAACACTGATGTTAAGGCACTGATTGTACTATACGCTGTCGTTGAGTTCATGGCAATCACGAAAGGAAATTAGCTGTAAGCGTCTACAACGATTAACCAGCGCGTATTGCAGAAAGGTCCGGCAAAGTCAATGTGTAAACGTTGCCATGGTCCCTTGGGGCGTGGCCAGTCTGAGAAACGTTGCGGAGGAGCCGCTTGATGCTCCGCACAAACTGTACACTGTGACGTCATGCTCTCTATCTGGGCGTATACCAACCCAGGTACAATGACGTCTGGCCAATTGCTTTGTCCTAACAATACCCCAATGTCCTTGATGCAGGAGGCTTAACACTTCTCGTTGCAGAGAACGAGGAACAATCACTCTTGTTTGGTCGTTGTCCGTATGTAACAACAGAACACCCTGACTTAAAGACAATGCATGACGTTGTGCAAAATAACGTCGAACCAGAGGCCGCCCAATGTCTTTGGCTCTGGCAGGCCAACAAAAGCGAACAAAACGTGCTACCACACTTAGGTCTTCATCCGCCGCTGTTTCCTGTGCAACCCGACGAGAGTTCAAAGGGGAAATCTGCGACAGCGGAAGCATCTTTGGAGTCTATCTGACAACATGCCATTTCCGAAGAATCAAACGACACATCCTGGCCAACCGGAAGTGGGGAAAGTGTGTCCGCGTTGGCATGTTGAGTGGTAGGTCGGTACAAAATCTCATACTGATAATTAGACAATATCAAGGACCATCTCTGAAGCTTCTGTGCCGTTCGTGGCGGAATTGGCTTTGTGGGTGAGAACAACGACGTGAGAGGCTTGTGGTCTGTCAAGAAATAGAATTTTCTGCCATAGAGATAATGATCAAACTTTGCGACGCCGTAAATGATTGCTAAGGCATCCTTTTCTATCTGACTGTAATTCTGTTGCGTTGGCGTCCGTAGCTTGGATGCAAAGGCAATAGGACGATCGTGAGAACCAATACGATGCGACAATATTGCACCCAGACTGTACGACGAGGCATCGACTGCTAGTACTACTTGCTTCTGGAGGTCAAAGGGAATCAAACATGTATCACTGAGTAGTGCAGACTTTAATTTGTCAAAGGCAACCTGGCAATCTTTGAACCATACGAAAGGAACATTCTTCCTGCGTAAGCGATGCAGTGGAGCTGCAATCTGAGAGGCATTCGGAATAAATCTGAAATAATAGTTAAGTTTTCCCATTACTGCTTGCAATTCGTGCACATTCTTAGGAGGAGGCAAATCTTTGATTGCTCTAACATGTGACTGTAAGGGATGGATTACTTGGGAATTAATCACATGGTCTAGATACTCTATTTCAGTTTGAAAAAAGGAACACTTTGCTTTGTTGCAACGTAGACCTGCTGTAGTCAACACTTTGAAAAGGCACTCCAGGTTTGATAAATGTTCTTCAACTGTGCATCCTGAGACTACAATGTCATCTAAATAGTTCGAACAGCACGGTACAGAAACTGTCAGCTGTTCCAAAAAGCGCTGAAAAATAGCGGGGGCGGAAGAACTGCCAAAGGGTAGGCGTTGAAATTGAAAAAGGCCCATGTGAGTATTAATTACGAAAAACTTTTTTGACTCGTCATCAAGCGGAATCTGTAAGTATGCTTCTGCTAAATCAATCTTAGAAAAGAAGCGAGACTGTCCTAATCTGTCCATCAGTTCCTCAGGTCTGGGCAATTGTGTGACTGTTCACTGTTGATTTGAAGTCCGCACAGAGACGAAGTTTTCCTGACGGCTTGGGTATAATTACTATAGGCGAGGCCCACTGACTCACAGCCTGAAACTGACTCAGTTTTGCAATAAAAAGATAGCAGGCATCTTATCCGCATGTCTGTGATGGATTGTGCAGCCACGTCTCGACCCCTGAGTCAACAGATGGGAACGTTTGCGAGACAACAACCATCTGCACGAACAGTTCGACGACGTTTGTAGCAGCATGGACTATCAGCTCGGAGACCATGGCTGCGGTTACCCTTGACGCTGCATCACAGACAGGAGCACCTGTGCTGGTGTATGCAACGACGAACCTGGGTGCACGAATGGCAAAACGTTATTTTTTCGGATAAATCCAGGTTCTGTTTACAGCATCATGATGGTCGCATCCATGTTTGGCGACAGCGCGGTGAACGCACATTGGATACTGGCGTATCACCCGGTGTGATGGTATGGAGTGGCATTGTTTACACGTCGCAGTCACCTCTTGTTCGCATCGACGGCATTTTGAACAGTGGCCTTTACATTTGAGATGTGTTACAACCCGTCGCTCTATCCTTCATTCATCCCTGCAATACCCTACATTTCAGCAGAATAATGCACGACCAGATGTTGCAGGTCCTGTACTGGTCCTTCTGGATACGGAAAATGTTCGACTGCTGCCGTGGCCAGCACATTCTCCAGATCTCTTACCCATTGAAAACGTCTGGTCAATGGTGGCCGAGCAACTAGTTTGTCACAATACACCGGTCACTACTCCTGATGAACTGTGGTATCGTGTTAAAGCTGCATGGGCATCTTTACCTGCACACGCCCTCCAAGCTTTGTTTGACTCAATACCCAGGCTTATGAAAGGCCGTTACTACGGCCACAGGTCTTGACAATGTATACATGAAATGCCTAAAATAGTACTTTTATTGTGCAAACCAGTGTTATGTAGATTTTGTTAAATACTTTTCACAACAGTTTACATTGTTGAAAACGTAGATATATAAAATATTTATCAATTCTTGATGACAAACTGCATGAATTAACTATCCTATTGGTCCATGTCGTACAGTTCATCAATTTTTACTTCTTGAACCAAACTTTTCATTTTTCCGTTGCCAAAGAAGGAGATTTTAGATTGATGTGTTTATATAAGATAGCATAAAAAGTCTTTTTTAAATTGCAATCTTTTTTTATTTTGATGAAAAGAGAAACAAAGAAGAAAAATTGTGTAAATAATCAATAAATAAGTAATAAATAGGGACAAGAAGACATAAAAATAAATTAGAATGTGAATGAAACAATAAATAATGACGTAAACAATAGACATCAATAAATCATTATTGCCTTGTTTTATAAATAATGATTATGAAATTGGGAGAATGACCATGAAAAGAATGAAAACAATAAATATTGATGAATTGATTTAGATGGACATGAACTTTTTTGTACTACAAATGGTGAAAATTTATCATGTGATGGATCAGTCTTATTTTCTCTTTTGTTGTGTGTTGTTATTAACTGCTACTGGTCGACTGTGATTGCTGGTAATGTAGGCATCGACGTCTCAGGTACCAAGACTTCTCCCGTTATTTGATTCCAGTAACACACAGCAAAGGCTGTATAATTTCATATATGTGAAACGAAGAATAATGACCTGATGCAGGTTTCTCCTACGTTCCGGTGTCTCCGTCGCTGAGACGATGCCACATTTGGCTGATCTACTCGGGCAGTGCACATCCGCACGCGGTGTGATTCGTCGCGGTGATGACCAGGTACTCTTCCTGGGCAGGCCTCCTGTGGATCACGTCGACGACGCTGAAGACGAGCGTCACCTGCTGGGTGGTCTTGGGCGCGCAGCACAGCGGGCCGAGGCAGCTACCGGCGGCGGCGTCGCAGCGGTGCAGCACGGCGAACGGCGGCTGCAGGGACTGCCCCGGGTGGTGGGCGGCCAGCGCGGCCGCCGGGAGGGCGCGCGGCTGCGGCGCGGAGCACAGCAGCAGCGGCGCCGCCAGCGACGGCGACGGCGAAAGCGACGGCAGCGCCAGGACCAGGAGCAGCGGCAGGGAGGCCGAGGCGGCTGGCGGGGCCATCGCGGGGCACGAGGGAGTCTGAGGAGCAGCTGTGTAGAGGCGGGCGGCGGTGAGCGGCTGAGTGGCCACTGGCCGGCCGGGACGCTCTTTATAAGCGACCTCCGACGTCACTTCCGCCAGCGATCTCTGCGAATGGGCCGCAGGAAGACGCAGTCTGGGGATCACAAGCGCGGACGCTGTGGGCGTCTGTGCGGTTTCCTCACAGCGGCAGCGCCGAACGTCAAGCTGCACTTCCGTACGTGCGCGGAAGTACTGGAACCTCCTGGTTCCACCTCTTAAATACGTTCTTCCTATTGCGTAGAAGCAAAAATAACCTACAAGGACGATTGAAGGATCAAGCCAGTGCTCGGCCCGTAGTCAGATTCTTTTACTGTGCCATTCGTTTGGTTGGAGGTGTAACGAGGGATACAAAAATATTTCTGCATTTAATTTAAAAAATTAAAAGATAATGCTACTTACATCAATTTTTGTATCCCATCCTCGTCGTCACTTTTGTATCCCAGCCTCGTCGCCACTTTTGTGTCTCGTTTCCTTTGTAGGTGACGGTGGCCTAGTAGAAAGGGAGCGACACAGGAATAATGGATAAGGTGAGCAGCTAGTTGGACAGCAGAAACTAGAAACACTAGAGTAAATTAGAACGAGATATATATTTCTTAGAGGCTTAGTAATACTTAACTTTTACATAGCTCAGTTCTGCAGAATGCTGATACATAGTTGAGCTAGAAGCCTTCCTAGTGCCTATCCAATAAAGTCTTCACTGGTGCCTATCTGATTCCGAAGTGTTAACTGGTTCCTATCTCAGTCCCAAGTGAACGATGTCGTTCAGTGGTGGCCACGAGCGGAGTTTTAGCAGAGGGCGCTCGTGGCTGACGTCGTAAGAACGCCGCGCCGTGCGTGCATGGCGGCGCGCAGCGTAAGTAGGTGGCGCGCACTTTAGACTTGTGTGAAACCCCCCCCCCCCCCAAACCGCCGCGTCGTCGTGGCGTACGGCTGAGGGCCACGGCGACGGCACTGGGAGGAGGGCCTGGGCAGGGGCGTCGTAGCTGAGGATGGGATCAAGACGCCGTCCGCGCCCCGGCATCCACCTTGCGATCCCCCGGGAAACCCACCAAAACCTGCGGAAGGGCGCACGCCTCCGCCCAGAGGGAGCAGGTCATCTTCTTCTGAGGTGCGTAGCCCAAGCTGGGGGGGGGGGGGCGCACGGTCCCGGTGACGCAGTCATCTGCGGCGGCGACAGCGGCGGCGACGACTGCGTCGGAGGCGCGTCTACGTCCATGGGGATCTCGTAGTCCGGGGACGCTGTGCCCGGCAGCGAACGATGTGGCTGTGATCCCTAGCGGTGAACTGGGTCTGGAATCAAGAAACCCGAGACAGGATCGCGCGGACTGTGCAGGCGCAATTGGTTTGCGTGGCGCCGCAGCTCCGACCCTGTGAAAGAACGTACAACATACATATTGCGATCGAGCACGCGCTGAATGATGTCTGGCAACCATGTCTTCTTCTTGAAAGGAAACACCCTGTACAGCACCGGCGTAGAAACCTGAAAACGCGTACCGCCATACGAACCGAATCTGTGCGTGGGAGGCTGCAGCATGTGAAAGAGAGTGCGGTGACGGCGGCCGTGTAGCAGCTCGTCAGGAGACGGGCCGTCACGTGGCATGCACCGATACGTAGACAGGAAAATTTGAAGAGCTTGCTGCCTGGAGTGCCGACCTTTCATCTTTTCCATGTGAGACTTGAATGTTCGAACGAAACGTTCTGCTTCTCCATTGGACTGGGGTGAAAAGGTGCGGTGGTGATATGCTGAATGCCATTCACACGACAAAACTGTTGAAATTCCACACTAAGAAACTGAGGTCCATTGTCACTGACGATAGTTTCGGGCAAACCTTCGATGCAAAACACTGATGTTAAGGCACTGATTGTACTATACGCTGTCGTTGAGTTCATGGCAATCACGAAAGGAAATTAGCTGTAAGCGTCTACAACGATTAACCAGCGCGTATTGCAGAAAGGTCCGGCAAAGTCAATGTGTAAACGTTGCCATGGTCCCTTGGGGCGTGGCCAGTCTGAGAAACGTTGCGGAGGAGCCGCTTGATGCTCCGCACAAACTGTACACTGTGACGTCATGCTCTCTATCTGGGCGTATACCAACCCAGGTACAATGACGTCTGGCCAATTGCTTTGTCCTAACAATACCCCAATGTCCTTGATGCAGGAGGCTTAACACTTCTCGTTGCAGAGAACGAGGAACAATCACTCTTGTTTGGTCGTTGTCCGTATGTAACAACAGAACACCCTGACTTAAAGACAATGCATGACGTTGTGCAAAATAACGTCGAACCAGAGGCCGCCCAATGTCTTTGGCTCTGGCAGGCCAACAAAAGCGAACAAAACGTGCTACCACACTTAGG
This sequence comes from Locusta migratoria, assembly GCA_026315105.1. Taxonomy (NCBI): domain Eukaryota; kingdom Metazoa; phylum Arthropoda; class Insecta; order Orthoptera; family Acrididae; genus Locusta; species Locusta migratoria. Next base: position 223,999,497 of record CM048746.1, read on the forward strand.
TCTGCATCCGCCGCTGTTTCCTGTGCAACCCGACGAGAGTTCAAAGGGGAAATCTGCGACAGCGGAAGCATCTTTGGAGTCTATCTGACAACATGCCATTTCCGAAGAATCAAACGACACATCCTGGCCAACCGGAAGTGGGGAAAGTGTGTCCGCGTTGGCATGTTGAGTGGTAGGTCGGTACAAAATCTCATACTGATAATTAGACAATATCAAGGACCATCTCTGAAGCTTCTGTGCCGTTCGTGGCGGAATTGGCTTTGTGGGTGAGAACAACGACGTGAGAGGCTTGTGGTCTGTCAAGAAATAGAATTTTCTGCCATAGAGATAATGATCAAACTTTGCGACGCCGTAAATGATTGCTAAGGCATCCTTTTCTATCTGACTGTAATTCTGTTGCGTTGGCGTCCGTAGCTTGGATGCAAAGGCAATAGGACGATCGTGAGAACCAATACGATGCGACAATATTGCACCCAGACTGTACGACGAGGCATCGACTGCTAGTACTACTTGCTTCTGGAGGTCAAAGGGAATCAAACATGTATCACTGAGTAGTGCAGACTTTAATTTGTCAAAGGCAACCTGGCAATCTTTGAACCATACGAAAGGAACATTCTTCCTGCGTAAGCGATGCAGTGGAGCTGCAATCTGAGAGGCATTCGGAATAAATCTGAAATAATAGTTAAGTTTTCCCATTACTGCTTGCAATTCGTGCACATTCTTAGGAGGAGGCAAATCTTTGATTGCTCTAACATGTGACTGTAAGGGATGGATTACTTGGGAATTAATCACATGGTCTAGATACTCTATTTCAGTTTGAAAAAAGGAACACTTTGCTTTGTTGCAACGTAGACCTGCTGTAGTCAACACTTTGAAAAGGCACTCCAGGTTTGATAAATGTTCTTCAACTGTGCATCCTGAGACCACAATGTCATCTAAATAGTTCGAACAGCACGGTACAGAAACTGTCAGCTGTTCCAAAAAGCGCTGAAAAATAGCGGGGGCGGAAGAACTGCCAAAGGGTAGGCGTTGAAATTGAAAAAGGCCCATGTGAGTATTAATTACGAAAAACTTTTTTGACTCGTCATCAAGCGGAATCTGTAAGTATGCTTCTGCTAAATCAATCTTAGAAAAGAAGCGAGACTGTCCTAATCTGTCCATCAGTTCCTCAGGTCTGGGCAATTGTGTGACTGTTCACTGTTGATTTGAAGTCCGCACAGAGACGAAGTTTTCCTGACGGCTTGGGTATAATTACTATAGGCGAGGCCCACTGACTCACAGCCTGAAACTGACTCAGTTTTGCAATAAAATAATCACTGTTGTCAACGAGTGGCACAGTCCGGGCATCAGGTGACTGCCCAACCGTGGCTGCCTCTGCCGAACCTGTCTTTCCCACCTGTATTTATATACTTCTGGTACTAAAATTGCTACACCAGGAGGATGACGTGATACAGACGCGAAGTTTAACCGACAGGAAGAATATGCTGTGATATGCAAATGATTAGTTTTTCATGGCATTCACACAAGATTGGCGCCGGTGGCGACACCTACAACGTGCTGACACGAGGAAAGTTTCCAACCGATATCTCATACACAAACAGCAGTTTACCGGCGTTGCCTGGTGAAATGTTGTTGTGATGCCTCGAGTAAGGAGGAGAAATGCGTACCTTATTGTTTCCGGCTTTGATAACGGTCAGATTGTTGCCTATCGCGAATGCGGTTTATCGTATCGCGTCATTAACACTCGCTTTGTTCGCGATCCAATGACTGTTAGCAGCATATGGAGTCAGTGGGTTTCGGAGGGCAATACGAAACGTCGTGCTGGGTCCCAACAGCCTCGTATCAGTAGCAGTCGAGATGGCAGGCATCTTATCCGCATGTCTGTAATGGATCGTGCAGCTAAGGCTCGATCCTTGAGTTAACGGGGACGTTTGCGAGGCAACAACCATCTGCACGAACAGTTCGACGACGTTTGCAGCAGAATGGACTATCAGCTCGGAGACCATGGCTGCGGTTACCCTTGACGCTGCATCACAGACAGGAGTGCCTGAGATGGTGTATGCAACGACGCACCTGAGTGCACAAATGGCAAAACGCCATTCTTTCTGGTGAATCCAGATTCTGTTTACAGCATCATGATGGTCGCATCCATGTTTGGCGACAAAGCGGTGAACGCACATTGGAAGCGTGTATTCGTAATCGCCATACTGGCGTATCACCCGGCGTGATGGTATGGGGTGGCATTGGATGCACGTCTCAGTCACCTCTTGTTCCCATCGACGGCATTTTGAACGGTGGCCATTACATTTGAGATGTTTTACAACCAGTGGCTCTACCCTTCATTCAATCCTTGCAAAACCCTACATTTCAGCAGGATAATGCACGACCAGATTTTGCAGGTCCTGTACGGGTCTTTCTGGATACGGAAAATGTTCGACTACTGCCCTGGCCAGCACATTCTCCAATTCTCCATTCTCTCTTACCAATTGAAAACGTCTAGTCAATAGTGGCCAAGCAAATAGTTTGTCACAATACTCCAGTCCTTACTCTTGATGATCTGTGGTATCGTGTTAAAGCTGCATGGGTATCTTTACCTGCACACGCCCTCCAAGATTTGTTTGACTCAATACCCAGGCATATGAAAGGCCGTTACTACGGCCAGCGGTGGTGAAAATGTAAAAATGAAATGCCTAAAATCGTAGTTTTATTGTGCATACTGGTGTTATGTAGATTTTGTTCAATACTTTTCATAACCGTTTACACAGTTGAAAAAGTAGATGAATAAAATATTTATCAATTCTTGATGACAAACTGCATGAATTAACTATCCTATTGGTCCATGTCGTACAGTTCATCAATTTTTACTTCTTGAACCAAACTTTTCATTTTTCTAATCCAAAAGAAGGTGATTTTAGATTGATGTGTTTAATTAAGATAGCATAAAAAGTCATTTTTAAATTGGAATCTTTTTTATTTTGATGAAAAGAGAAACAAACAAGAAATATTGTGTAAATAATAAATAAATAAGTAATAAATAGAGACAACAAGATATAAAAATAAATTAGAAAAAATAAATAATGATGAAAACAATAGACATAAATAAATTATTATTGCCTTGTGTTATAAATAATGATTCTGAAATTGGACGAATGACAATGAAAAGAATGTAAACAATAAATAATGATGCATTGATTTAGATGGACATGCATTTTTTGTACTACAAAGGGTGAAAAGTCATTGTGTGATGGATCAGTCTTCTTTTCTCTTTTCTTATGTGTTGTTATTAACTGCTGTTCGTCGACTCTGATTGCTGGTAATGTACGCATCGACGTCTCAGAAACCAAGACTTATCCCGTTATTTGATTCCGGCAACACACACCAAAGGCTGCATACTTTCTTATATGTGAAACGAAGGATAACGACCTGATGCAGGTTTCTTTGACATGTTCCGGTGTCTCCATCGCTGAGACGACTGCCTCATTCGGCTGCTCTACTCGGGCAATGCACATCCGCACGCAGTGTGATTCGTCGCGGTGACGACCAGGTACTGTTCCTGGGCGGGTCTCCTGTGGAGCACGTCGACGACCCTGAAGACGAGCGTCACCTGCTGGGTGGTCTTGGGCGCGCAGCACAGCGGGCCGAGGCAGCTGCCGGCGGCGGCGTCGCAGCGGTGCAGCACGGCGAACGGCGGCTGCAGGGACTGCCCCGGGTGGTGGGCGGCCAGCGCGGCCGCCGGGATGGCGCGCGGCTGCGGCGCGGAGCACAGCAGCAGCGGCGCCGCCACCGACGGCGACGGCGAAAGCGACGGCAGCGCCAGGACCAGGAGCAGCGGCAGGGAGGCCGAGGCGGCTGGCGGGGCCATCGCGGGGCACGAGGGAGCCTGAGGAGCAGCTGTGTAGAGGCGGGCGGCGGTGAGCGGCCGAGTGGCCACTGGCCGGCCGGGACGCTCTTTATAAGCGACCTCCGACGTCACTTCCGCCAGCGATTTCTGCGGATGGGCCGCAGGAAGACGCAGTCTGGGGATCACAAGCGCGGACGCTGTGGGCGTCTGTGCGGTTTCCTCACGGCGGCAGCGCCGAACGTCAAGCTGCACTTCCGTACGTGCGCGGAAGTACCGGAACCTCCTGATTCAACCTTTTTAATACTTCCAAATTTTAAATACGTTCTTCCTATGGCGTAGAAACAAAAATAAACCACAACGAAGAGTAAAGGATCAAGCCAGTGCTCGGCGCGTAGCAGATTATTTCACGCTGCCATGCGTTTGATTATACGATGTCATGTGGGATACAAAAAATATTTCTGCATTTTGTCTGGACAATGAAAAGATAATGCTACTTACATTAATGGTTCTAAGCAAATAATAGTCAATGTTCGTTACGATAACAGCGTTTAGATTTTTCTGTTTCATCTACATTACATATCTGATCTGTAAATCGTATTTAAGAGCCAGACAGACGGTTAATCGTATGGCTTTCACAATATTTCTTCACCATTCCTACGTCGTTGGTCAGCTGCATACCCCTAAGTTGTTCAAATCATGTATCACCGTAGTAACAACTCCACCAGGAAAGTGTTACTCTTTGTAATGCTGTGTGAGTGGACTGTTGGTGGAGTGATCACTCATATTCAAGGTCAGGCAGAACTAATGTACTGATGGACACCACTCTACAAGGCAGCTTATGGTGTCTCCATAAACAATCTTACGAAAGGTCACTTGAAGATGGGAGAACTAAACTGTCACAATTTCACGGTATGAAATGATGTCGGCCTTTTGAACCACACTACCCACTGTACCTTCACGTTCAGATAACTTTCAGCCTGCAGATACATGCCGGTATCATTTGGCTTCATATAAACGGCATGTTCCAAATTACCATCTGCCTTCCTCCCTTCAAATACATCAACGAATCGAAGGAAGTCATTCATTTCGACGTCCGTAGTATAATGAGTGTTCGAGAACTGTGAGTTTAGATGTTCCAAAAAGTTCTAATTACCATGAGCCCAAGAGCAAAAGTATCATAGACGTATCTAGAAAAAAAAAGAACAATGAGGATTCAATGCCTCTGATTCCATGGAACATGGAACATAAGGGTTCTATAAACAAATTAGTAATGATAGGGACTTCTTATCGCAACACCATACGTCTGCATGTGTGACAGGTGGATTTGGATCCATGAAGTCTCGTTATAATTTTCATTCCGCAAGTTTGCTCAGCAACAACGATTCAGCATGGATAAATTAATAGGTTGAGTGAGATGGCAGATACTATAGTAGTTTCAATCCCACTGCGTATTCGCGCCAAAATTGTGAATGTGCAATCTTTTTCGCTGACCGTGACTTAATCCCCAAAACCTTCTTATCACAATGTTTAATATTTAAGGAATCAGATTTCAGATTGTATTTTCCAATAATATTATTAAACTTTCAATAACTAAAGCTGTGTTCCAGTCATTCTCGATATTTATTTGACTCAAAATAAGTTATCAAAATACTTCTACCGTCAGGAATGCCGTGTTGACCACGATGACCGTCTGCTGGCCGCAGCCTGAAACTGACTCAGTTTGCAATAACAATAATAATCACTGTTGTCAACGAGTGGCACAGTCCGGGCATCAGGTGACTGCCCAACCGTGGCTGCCTCTGCCGAACCTGTCTTTCCCACCTGTATGTATATACTCCTGGTATAAAAAATTGTTACACCACGAAGATGTCGTGATACAGTCGCGAAATTTAACCGACAGAAAAAAGATGCTGTGATATGCAAATGATTAGTTTTTCATGGCATTCACACAAGATTGGCGCCGGTGGCGACACCTACAACGTGCTGACTTGAGGAAAGTTTCCAACCGATATCTCATACACAAACAGCAGTTGACCGGCGTTACCTGGTGAAATGTTGTTGTGATGCCTCGTGTAAGGAGGAGAAATGCGTACCATGATGTACCGGCTTTGATAAAGGTCAGATTGTAGCCTATCGCGATTGCGGTTTATCGTAGCGAGACATTGACGCTCGCTTTGGTCGCGATCCAATGTCTGTTAGCAGAGTATGGAATCAGTGGGTTTAGGAGGGCAATACGAAACGCCGTGTTGGATCCCAACAGCCTCGTATCAGTAGCAGTCGAGATGGCAGGCATCTTATCCGCATGTCTGTAATGGATTGTGCAGCCACGTATCGGTCACTGAATCAACAGATGGGGACCTTTGCGACACAACAACCATCTGAACGAACAGTTCGACGACGTTTGCTGCAGTATGGACTATCAGCTCGGAGACCATGGCTGCGGTTAACCTTGACGCTGCATCACAGACAGCAGCGCCTGTGATGGTGTATGCAACGCCGAACCTGGGTGCACGAATGGCAAAAGTCATTCTTTCGGATGAATCCAGGTTCTGTTTAGAGCATCATGGTGGACGCATGCATGTTTGGCGACAGCGCGGTGAACGCACATTGGAAGCGTGTATTCGTAATCGCCCTACTGGCGTATCACCCGGCGTGGTGGTATGGAGTGGCATTGGTTACACGTCTCAGTCACCTCTTATTTGCATCGACAGCATTTTGAACAGTGGCCATTACATTTGAGATGTCTTACAACCAGTGGCTCTACCCTTCATTCAATCCTTGCAAAACCCTACATTTCAGCAGGATAATGCACTACCAGATGTTTCAAGTCATGTACTGGTCTTTCTGGATACGGAAAATGTTCGACTGCTGCCCTGGCCAGCACATTCTCCAGATCTCTTACCCATTGAAAACGTCTAGTCAATGGTGACCGAGCAACTGAATTGTCACAATACGACAGTCTCTATTCTTGATGAACTGTGGTATCGTGTTGAAGCTGTATGGCCATATTTACCTGCGCACGCCGTCCAGGCTTTGTTTGACTCAATAGCCAGGCATATGAAAGGCCGTTACTACGGCCAGAGGTGGTGAAAATGTAAACATGAAATGCCTAAAATCGTACTTTTATTGTGCATACCAGTGTTATGTAGATTTCGTTAAATACTTTTAATAACCGTTTACACTGTTGAAAACGTAGATATATAAAATACTTATCAATTGACAAACTATATGAATTAACTATCCTATTGGTTCATGTCGTACAGTTAATCAATTTTTACTTCTTGAATCAATCTTTTCATTTTTCCGATGCCAAAGAAGGAGATTTTATTTTGATGTGTTTATATAAGGTAACATAAAAAGTCTTTTTTTTAAATTGCAATCATTTTTTATTTTGATGAAAAGAGAAACAAACAAGAAAAATTATGTAAATAATAAATAAATAAATAATAAATAGCGTCAACAAGACAAAAGTAAATTAGAATGTGAATGAAACAATAAATAATGATGTAAACAATAGACATGAATAGATTATTATTGCCTTGTGTTATAAATAATGATTCTGAAATTGGACGTATGACAATGAAAAGAATGTAAACAATAAATAATGATGAATTGATTTAGATGGACATGTACTTTTTTGTATTACAAAGGGTGAAACATGTGATGGATCAGTCTTATTTTCTCTTTTGTTGTGTGTTGTTATTAACTGCTTTTGGTCGACTGTGATTGCTGGTAATGTAGGCATCGACGTCTCAGATACCAACACTTCTCCACTTGATTCCAGCAACACACACTACAGGCTGTATACCTTCATATATGTGAAACGAAGGATAACGACCTCATGCAGGTTTCATTGACATGTTCCGGTGTCTCCGTCGCTGAGACGACTGCCTCATTCGGCTGCTCTACTCGGGAAATGCACATCCGCACGAAGTGTGATTCGTCGCGGTGACGACCAAGTACTGTTCCTGGGCGGGTCTCCTGTGGAGCACGTCGACGACCCTGAAGACGAGCGTCACCTGCTGGGCTGTCTTGGGCGCGCAGCACAGCGGGCCGAGGCAGCTGCCGGCGGCGGCGTCGCAGCGGTGCAGCACGGCGAACGGCGGCTGCAGGGACTGCCCCGGGTGGTGGGCGGCCAGCGCGGCCGCCGGGATGGCGCGCGGCTGCGGCGCGGAGCACAGCAGCAGCGGCGCCGCCAGCGACGGCGACGGCGAAAGCGACGGCAGCGCCAGGACCAGGAGCAGTGGCAGGGAGGCCGAGGCGGCTGGCGGGGCCATCGCGGGGCACGAGGGAGTCTGAGGAGCAGCTGTGTAGAGGCGGGCGGCGGTGAGCGGCCGAGTGGCCACTGGCCGGCCGGGACGCTCTTTATAAGCGACCTCCGACGTCACTTCCGCCAGCGATCTCTGCGAATGGGCCGCAGGAAGACGCAGTCTGGGGATCACAAGCGCGGACGCTGTGGGCGTCTGTGCGGTTTCCTCACAGCGGCAGCGCCGAACGTCAAGCTGCACTTCCGTACGTGCGCGGAAGTACTGGAACCTCCTGGTTCCACCTCTTAAATACGTTCTTCCTATAGCGTAGAAGCAGAAATAACCTACAACAACGATTGAAGGATGAAGCCAGTGCTCGGCCCGTAGCAGTTTCTTTCACGGTGCCATTCATTTGGTTGGAGGTGTAACGAGGGATACAAAAAATATATCTGCATTTAATCCGGAAAATTAAAAGATAATGCTACTTACATTTATGACTCTAATTAAATCACAGTCTATGATCGTTGCGATAAAATAATTTAGATTTCCCTGCTCCATCTGCGTTACATATGTTCTGCAAGTCACAATTAAGAACCTGGCAGAGCATTATATGTTGATAAAACATCAGAAATGCTTACCACCAAACTTATGTGCAGAAAATACATCCCAGCCTTTTATAATAGGAATGCTATGCCTTTTATAATAGCAAAGACAAGATGCCACCTTCGGAAATGAGTTGCTTATATAGAATCGCTTGCAATCTTTCAAATGTTCAAATATTTGTATAGCTTATGGGACGTAACTACGAGGTCATCAGTCCCTAAACTTACAAACTACTTATAAACTAACTAATACTAAGGACGGCACAAATATCCATGCTTGAGGGGGGATTCGAACCCCCGACCGTAGTGGCCGTGCAGACCGTGACTGGAGCGCCTCAGTCCCCTCGGCAACCGCGGCCGGCTTGTGATCTTTGTTGCAAAGTATATGTAGGTCAGTCAGGCAAGGCTATAACTACTAGACTGCCTGAACATAAGTTGGAGACTAAAAAAGAGAGATTCCACCTTTGCAGTACGCGCCTTACATAAATGTCATGCCTTTGACATGTAATGTGATATTCTCCACAGAACAAATAAAGGCAGAAAGATAACCCTGCTCGAAAATCTCTCTATAAACAAACACCAAGCTCATAAACCAAACTTAATTCTCAATGATAAAACCTAATTTCATTATTCACCATTTTAAAGTAACAGCTATTACGTATAATTCTGCCACCATTCTTGCTGAAATTGTGCAATGTCACCCACATTCCAATGTTTTCCTTCCTTGTGTTACACCATTCTCGCGAAAACCTGCGAATTTTAATATTGGTTATATACTTCAATATGCTCCTTTATTCCATATTCCCATACTCCAAACTTATGTAATTGTCCCCCACCAACATTTTAGTTTTATGTCTTCCTCACTCACCTAATCCCCTCCTACCTTTGTTCGTATAATTAAGTTAATATAATATAAAATTGTAGTTACTGGTACAGTCACTGGGCCATGTGTTTGTTTCAGCTTATTTGATGAAAATTAATGTATACTTATTCATTAGTTACAGTTTTGTGTTAATTGGTTGGTCGTCGACTAGCAAATATTTTTTAACAAACATCTTTGTACTCGATACACAGCAGCTAGTGTGATCTGCATAATCTGCAGTATTAAGTTGTGTAAAGATGCGCTAAGAAGCCGAAAGCTATTTCACAACAAAATAAATATCTTTAATAACAGGTTTGCAGCCAAGATCGCTTTCTTCATTTATTAGATTACCAGTTTCGGCGTGCTAGACGATATCTTCAGACATAATACACAAAGTGTTTTTATAAAATGAAGTGCAATACATAATAAAAGAAAAAAGTACATAATGGCAACAAAAAACTTATTTATCTACAAATGTACGGTTACATACCTGTAGTAATCTTACATGAAATTCTTACTATTATAACAATTCTTACATAGTAAAACAGTGTACATCCACATTGATGTGTCATCAACATAAAATTTGCAAGTCAACAATAAACCTTCAGAAGCCATCTTTCTTATGGTCTTAACCAGAGGCACTTCAGAAGCCAAGTTCAATACTGACTGAATCCTAGTTCAGTACTGAGTTTTAGGTGGGAAGCCATAGACAAAGATGTTAAATGGACAGTAGAATATATTACATTATGGTATTTGCCCTGCAAGGCAGTCATAAATATTTTTTAATAATATACAATAAATGCCATACACAAATTATATGAAGTCCAATTTTTATACATTGAATGTATACACAACTTGTATGAAGTACTATGCTAAGCACCATAGAGTATGAAGTGCTATGTCAGGAAACAATCATAGGAGGAAGTACCATTCAAGTGCTCTACAAGAAATTTAATATATATAAACATCTGATAAAACGTCAGGGAGGTTAAAACTCCGCCGCAAAGCGGCTAAAACAGAGCAGTCCACCAAGATGTGGACTATTGTCAAACGGAAGCCACACTGACACTGGGGTGAGTCCTCAGCACGAAGATGTCCGTGGGCGAGCCACGTATGGCCAATGCGGAGTCTACACAGCACCACAAAGTCCCTGCGAGAGACCCGCATGGACGAACGCCACGCTGCCGTGGTCTCCTCGACTACCCGGAGTTTGTTGGGCGTGCTCAGGCTACGCCACTCAGCATCCCAAAGCCGATGTACCCGGTGGCGCAACAATGAACAGAGCCGGCAGGCAGATCTCCAGAATGGACGCACTGACGGCCCTCTTGTGAAGCCACTCCAAAGAAAGCAGGCGCAGATAGATTTGAAAATTACAGAACCATCTATTTAATAAGTTTTGGTTTAATTCGAATTATTTACAGAACATTGGAAAATATGGTAGAAGGTGACCTCCGGGAAGATCACTTTAGATTTAAAAGAAATGCAGAAACACAAGAGCCATACGATTTATCTTAGAAGATAAAGGAAAGGCACACCTTGAAACACGTCCTCTGATTGGTGGTCGTGATCCATTTTGAGTTATTATTTAACCTAAAGTGTTCCTGCACCATTAATGTTATCTTTGTGTTAATTATTTTATTATTTTTATCAATGATCAATGCCTTATGTTTATGTATGTTTGCCCCATAGTTATATATGTTCCCACCCGTGTGATTGAACTTGTGTGTTCATGTGAATGTGGAAGGTTGCTTTTAATATTGACTGACTGCCGCGCAATGGCTTACAGTCGCCGCCTCCCGCTTTAGGCCTCGTTTTGCTGTAGTTGAGAACGCATTGGTTCTTTTGTCGTCTGCCCTGGCATCTGCTGTTTGGCCAGAGACAAGCTTACTTAGCAAGATGGCGAGGTGGCCGTGTTCTTAGTGTCTTACCAACCTAATCGTGGACGAAAGAGTTGACAGGAGACCTCTCTGGAAGCGATTGTAGAGGGAATTGTCTTGCACAGGTAGCAAGGGTTGGTAAACACTAGTCTCTGAACGCACTCTGCGTCGCTTTTAGCGCGGTATACATCCGGTGTATGGCGGGGGGAGGTTTTTCCGAGGCCTTAGAGCTTCATTCTTCACTCTTCATTCTGGCTTCAATGACTGTGAAAGTAAGTACTCTGCCTAATCATGCTGAGCGGAAGGCATACTGTTAGGACTTTTATTTGTGATCAGGCAGTCTTGGTTTTTCAGTGATCTCTTGAGTAACTCTTTCGCTATGTGAGGGGAAGTGTTTCCTAATTTAGAGAACTCGAGTAAATTCAGTGTAAATTTATTATTTGGATTTTCATTCCAGTGTTGATTGTGTGTCACGATTTTGCACAAGTTAGAACACATGTGTGTGGCCTTCAGCCTTTGTGTAAACCTTTAAATAAATTTGCAGTCTTGGCCGCAGCTTCCTGTTGGAGGATATTTATCAAAAAAGTTATATTTTTGTTATTTGAAACAAATTGTACAGGTAGTGCAAAAGACCAGCAGAGCTTTTCAAAGTGAGATCGTTAATGCTACAAGATTACGTCAGTATTTGACAAATCTTGTCTAAACTGAGAAGGGGAATTATAATACCTACAGCGAAAGTATGTATCATAACAAGTGATATTGATTCAAATGTATATGGGGTATGAATTTGAGAAAATGATTTCAGAAATCAAACTCTGTCATGAAGCAGTGTGTTTGAATTTCCTTGCTGTTTTTAACTGACTTTTCACATCGTTTCTGTATCTGTGAGTATGCTAAATATTTCTTAGATTTTATTGTTTGATTCTGTCTTTCCTGTCTTGTATGACCGATTGCACCACATGCTTGTGTAACAGTTGTTACTTCGGCCTTCAACCATGCTTTTGTAGCTTTCTTCTATACGAATTCTTGCATGTGCATTACTCGTTTATTCTAAATTAATTTCTGTTTGTAAATGCTATGAAATTCTGCGTGGTTGCACACCATGCGGTACTTAAGAATAGTCAGTCACTGCCTCCCCAAACATGAGTTCGTTTACTGCACAGTGTACTTAAAATTAGTGATCAAGACACTTGCCATCTTGTCAAGACGCCGCCGACGCCTCATGTCGCCGCTGCTTTCAAGTATACCCAGAGACTGATGTACCACCAAGCATTATGCATGTGTCTGAATGCTGAAGATTAGGTGGGTAATTTGCATAACCAATGAGCAGGTACTGAATTCAATTGGGGAGAAAAAGAATTTCGGACATACCTTGTCTGAAACAAGGCTATCGATTGGTAGAATACATTCTTAGACATCAATAAATCGTAAATTTAACGTTGGAAGAAAGTGTTTGGGGTAAAAATAGCAGAAAGACACCAGGAGATGAATACAATAAGCAGATTCAAATGGATATGGGTTGCTGTTCTTGTGAGGAGATGAAGAGGCTTGCACAGGATAGAGTATGATCGAGAGCTGCATCAGACCAGTCTCCAGACTGAAGGCAGCAACAAAAATAACACCAACATTCTTATTATGATTACTGTTTCTTAGTTATTTACTGACTTTTATTTTGAAATGTTTGACCCTTACAAAGAAGATTTTCTGCTTCATGACAGAGTTTGATTTCTGAAATCATTTTCTCAAATTCATACCCCATATACATTTGAATCAATGTCACTTGTTATGATACATACTTTTGCTGTAGGTATTATAATTCCCCTTCTCAGTTTAGACAAGATTTGTCAAATACTGACGTAACATTAACGATCTCACTTTGAAAAGCTCTGCTGGTCTTTTGCACTACCTGTACAATTTGTTTCAAATAACAAAAATATAACTTTTTTGATAAATATCCTCCAACAAGAAGCTGCGGCAAAGACTGCAAATTTATTTAAAATTATATTTTTGCAGATGACTAGTTTTGATGATTTTTACTCATCATCCTCAAACCTGTACACATATAGAGAATTCAGCAGTGTTCATCTTTGTGATCAACACTTGTACAATGTAACTCAGATGTCCTTAAAAGTATTTCTGTGTAAACAGTGTATGTTTTCTTGCACTGGTAGATCCAAACTGTTTGCTGTGGGGGCCGGCCGCGGTGGCCGAGGTGACTGAGGCGCTCCAGTCACGGTCAGCACGGCCACTACGGTCGGGGGTTCGAATACCCCCCGTCTTTAGTCTTAGCTAGTTCATAAGTAGTTTGTAAGCTTAGGGACTGATGACCCCGTAGTTAAGTCCCATAAGTTGTACAAACATTTGAACATTTGCTGTGCGGCATGTGGAAGCATTGTCATTTACTCAGCAAAGCTGCATCTATATAGATACACTGCGATTCACATTGAACTACAGGGCAGACGGTAAACTGTTACTGGTGGTAAGATCAGTGTCAGCTAACGTCACTAATACGCAAAATTATGGCTTACTTACCTCTTAAAGGGGAAAATAAATTGACTTTTTTCACTAGAAAACCCATAATTGCAAAAGTGGTATTGGTGTAAGCATTTACAGTTGTAAATCTATCGGACCAAACGGCGTGGTCATCAGTCCGTAGCTTACAAACTACTTAAACCTAGGTAAACTAACCTAAGGACAAACACACACACACACACACACATGCCCCAGGGAGGACACGAACCTCCACGGCGTGCAACCGCGCGCTCCGCAGCGAGACGCTTTAGACCGCTCGGCTACTCCACCGCGGCAAGCATTATCTCCCTAGGTCTCTTTGCATTATTCAAAAATTGTTACAGAAGTACCGAATGTAGAGGATAATCTGGGATTTCTGTTATCTATAATATATCCAAGCAGATCCCCCAAAAATTGGCAATCCCGAACTTGACTTTTAGTTGTTACTGCGCCCGACAAATTCCCCACATTTAGCGGAATTCCCCCCAAAGTTGGTAACACGACCTATTATACGATACACTTCAGGCGTACACCTACGCAGCAGCGCTCCAAGCGTGAATATCTGGAACTGCACACCGCTTCACATCGACTTACTACAATTAAGCGTGTAGCATTCGACATAATATCCACAGCACTGAAAGTATCAAGTTACTATATTTTTCACTGAAAGCTCTCTGAGATTATAACGGTATCTGTAGGTTCCATGATTTCAAAACATCATAATAAAAAGGTAAAGCAGTCAACAATCCGAAGATTGGTTTGAACACCACAGTGCTTTACTAGGCATGGTCCTGTTTGGAGGTGGTATGCCGTTGCCTTCCTCCGACTTTGGAACTGACTTACCCAGTCAGTTATAGGGGGACCTACAGCTTAACGTGGGTTCCGAACCATAATAGGACTACTAAATTTAAACTACAATGTGAGATTATAGTTTGCGAAGGAATTCACCTAATTTTTTGTTAATTATTACTTGATAGGGATTGGAAATAAAAAAAAATTTCTTCTCAGGATTTTTGAGAAGATTCAAATGTTCAAACGTTTGTAGAACTTATGGGACTTAACTACGGGGTCATCAGTCCCTAAGCTTACAAACTACTTATGAACTATCTACTACTAAAGACGGCACAAATATCCATGCCCGAGGGGGGATTCGAACCCCCGACCGTAGTGGCCGTGCAGACTGTGACTGTAGCGCCTCTGTCCCCTCGGCCACCGCGGCCGGCTTTTGAGAAGAAAGTCACATTTTCTAACAAAACCGTTGCTATAGTTTTGCCTTATGGAAAAACCAGCTCGTCTTTATTACTCCTTTGTCTCCTTTCCCGAACCACTCTCAAAACCCTGCCGGCAGCGTCGTCTGGCAGATAGCCGTGCCCTAAGTGCAACCACAGCGGAGGGGTTTCTGTGGAGATGACAGACAAATGTGTGGTCCCTGAAGAGGGGCAGCAGCATTTTCAGTAGTTACAGGGGCAACAGTCTGGATGATTGACTGAGCTGGCGTTGGAACATCAGCTAAAGTGGCTTTGCCATACAGTTACTGCGAAACTGCGAATGGCTAAAAGCAAGGGGAAACTAAATCCATTAGTTTTCCCGAGGGCATGCAGCTCTACTGTATGAATATATAATGATAGCATCCTCTCGGGTAAAATATTCCGGAGATAAAATAGTCCCTCCATTCGTATCTCCGGGTGGGGGAGTTCTTAGGAGGATGCCGTAATCAGAAAAGTCAACACTGACACTCTACTGATCGGTGGGTGGAATGTTAGATCCTTTAATCGGATAGGGATGTTAGAAAATTTAAAAGGGGAAACGTATAGGTTGAAAGGTATAGCGGGGATTAGTGAAGTCTGGTGGAAAGAGGAAGAGGAGTTCTGGTCAGGTGAGTACAGGGTTCTAAATAAAATATCAGTATGGGATAGAATTTTGCACGGAACATAATCTAACCATAACAAACAGTTTATGAATCATGAAAGTCGGTTGTGTACGTGAATGACGGATTATTACAGGAGTAGTTCTAATAATAAGAAAATACGATTGCAGGTAAACTACTACCAGCAGTGCAGTGATTGCATTATCGTACTCAGGATAGATACGAAGCCAACACAGACCACAGTAGTACAAGTTTATATGCCCACTAGCTCTGCCAATGATGAGGAAATCGAAGAAATGTATGAGGACGTAAAGTAAATCATGCAGACAGTTAAGGGAGAGGAAAACCTAATTGTGATGGGAGATGGGAAATCGGTAGTAGGAAAAGGAAGGGAAGGATAAACAGTAAGTGCATGTGGACTGGGGAAAAGGAATGAAAGAGAAATCCGCCTGGTAGAATTTTGTAAGGAACATAATTTAACCATAAAAACACTTGGTTCAAGAATCTTAAAGGAAGGTAGTATACGTGGAAGAGACCAGATGATACCGAAAGGTACCAGATAGATTTGATAATGGTAAGACATAGCTTTCAATAACGGATTTTAAACTGTAAGATGGCAATATTTGTCAGTGAGCAGATGATGAAAATCGGGTATAATTTTCTCAAACAAATCAATCTCGATCTTAGTGAATTCTTTGGCATTTCTGCAGATGGATGCTCTGTCATGAATCCGGAAGTTGTGGGAGCAGTCACTACAATAAACAAAAAGTGTACCAGTGCTGAGCAAGACCCTTGTTTTAATCATTCTTTAAGCCAGTCTGTTTGTCAATACTCTATTGGGATCGCTATAGAGGTTGTGACTTTTTTTACAGCTTCAGTTAAAAGAAATGCATCTGGCCATGGACACATGGGCAGCCTGTAGTGGCCAGCTACTACATTTTATTTCTTCAGACTCCGTTCTTATCTAGCAGGTATATTTATTAAACTAACTTTATTCGACATGAACACATTTAACTCTAATTGTAAACGTCTCATGTTCCAGTTTTATTTTCTAAGTAAGGCACCCATAGGGGTGTCGAAATCTACATCAACTACAATTATTTTAAAGCAACTTCTCGGGCTGCATTTTCCTACACAGTAAGTTGTATCTAGAATCTCTTGACAAGGTATCAGCTGTACTCTTTTTGTATCTCTCATTAATGTTACTTTTTGAAAGCCAATGTAATTGTTGGGAATATATTATTGGGTAGAAAGGGTCACGAAATGTAGTTAGTAACAAGTATTTTTGAAATATCGTATAGGTTTCATAATCAGTACTACTGTATCAGGTTATATTTATAATAGTAATTATAATTTTAAAATAATTCAGTTTTGTGACCGAAACAAGTTTTATTTTAACCCTTCATAAGTTTTGATTTTATATATCAGAGGGTAATGATCTCCAGATTGTGTGCAATTGTTCAAATGCAAGACTGAATTGGATCTCTAGCCACAGGAGTGTGTAAAATGTACCATTAGACTGTCAAAATAGTCCTATGTGTCGTGGCTCGAACTCAGACTGAAAATACTTGCTCTCTTAAACGACGTTTAAGGGGCGTAATTTCTTATGATTGAATACAGTTCATACGTAAACTTCTGCTGTTTCAAGACATATCTCCACTGTGCATTTGTAATCATTGTAGACTAAGGTTGTGCCTTTTTCTTTAACTTCAAATACCTCAACTCGGACTTTTATAATACAGACTAGTGTTATGTAGATTTTGTTAAATACTCTATAACACTATTTTTGCAACGGACGATCAGTATGGTTCGAAACAAAGAGAGGTGTCCAGCAGGGAAGTGCCCTATCACCACTCCTATTTGTAATATTCATGGACACAATTATAAAATCTATCAAGAAAACAGACAGCGAACCCAATGCCCTTGTTTTCGCCTATGATTTGATGGTATGGGGAGAGACAGAAGCTGGAGCACAGAGGAAACTGAATGATTGGAACAACACATTCAAAAATTTCGGACTAAAAATAAGTAAAACAAAGACAGTAGAAATGACCATCAACAGGCAAGGAACAACATCAAATATATTTCTAGATGGGGCTAAAGTAGATTCTGTTTCTCATTTCAAATACCTAGGAAGTATGATCTCTAAAGACAACACAGTTAAGCAGGAAATACTCAACAGAACACAGAAAGCATCCAGTTTTTACAGTCAAAAAAGAAATCTTTCTGGGATGATAAAATGCCACAAAAAGCAAAAGCAACCATGTACCATACATATTTCGTTCCAATCCTTACATACGGCTTAGAAACATGTACCCTACTAACCAGAGACCTCAGTAGAATTCAGGCAATGGAAATGAGATTCATTAGAACTATGAATCAAACAACCAGGCAGGATAAAATTAGGAATGAGGTAAATAGCAAAGTAGCTGGTATTGAGGTTCCTGTCACCAGCATCATAAGGAAACGTTGACTTCAGTGGTATGGGCACTTAATGAGAATGAATAGTGAAAGACCTGCTGAAAAGTATTTCAACCTCAACCTCACAGGAAGAAGACCTCGGGGAAGACCAGGAAAACGCTGGTTAGAGACTGTAAGATCAGATGTGGAGGAGAAAGGACACAAATGGGAAGACATTCTGGAACAGAAGATGTATGAAGACAGGAGGAGATGGCGAGCGCTTGTACACCATGCTCGGGAAACTGGAGCTGGAAACTGATGATGATGATGATGATGATGATGATGAATGCTATTCTTGGAGTCCTTAAGTTTCATTACTGTTTTACACTGTACAAACGAGCTATCCGATTGGTCAATGTCGTATAGTTCGTAAATTTTTACTTCCTTGATCGAATATTTTAATTTCTATGGTCCAAAAGAAGGAAATTTCGGATTGACGTGTTTATTAAATATAGCATAAAAAGTCATTATTAAATTGATATTTTTATTGTGATGAAAAGAGATACAACAACAAAAATTGTGTAAATAGTAAATAAATAATTAATATATATGGAAAACAAGACAAAAATTAATTATAGTGTGAATGAAACAATAAATAATGATGAAAAAGATAGACACCAATAAATTATTATCGCCTTGTGTTATAAATAATCATCATGAAACAATCGAATAGCAATGAAAAGAATGTAAACAATAAATAATGATGAAATGATTTATATGATCATGAACTTTCTTGTACTACAAAGGATGAAAATTCATCATGTGAACTATCAGTCTTATTTTCTCTTTTGTTGTAAGTTGTTATTAACTGCCACTGGTTGACTGTGATTGCTGATAGTGTAGGCATCGACGTCTCAGACACCACGATTTGTCTCGTTATTAGTTTCCAGCAACACACAGCAAAGGCTGTAAACTTTCATATATGGGAAACGAATGATAACGACCTGATGCAGGTTTCTTCTACGTTCCAGTGTCTCCGTCACTGAGACGATGCCTCATTCGGCTGATCTACTCTGGCAGTGCGCATCCGCACGAAGTGTGATTCGTCGCGGTGACGACCAGGTACTGTTCCTGGGCGGGTCTCCTGTGGATCACGTCGACGACGCTGAAGACGAGCGTCACCTGCTGGGTGGTCTTGGGCGCGCAGCACAGCGGGCCGAGGCAGCTGCCGGCGGCAGCGTCGCAGCGGTGCAGCACGGCGAACGGCGGCTGCAGGGACATATAACCGCGGCAGCCCGTAGCAGCCAGTCACTGCATTTTATGTAGTTCTTAATTAGATAGTGTTTTAATAAATAAAATGTTTGTATAGTCTATGGGACTTAACTACGGGGTCATCAGTCCCTAAACTTACAAACTACTTATAAACTACTTACGAACTAGGACGGCACAAATATCCATGCCCGAGGGGGATTCGAACCCCCGACCGTAGTGGCCGTGCAGACCATGACTGGAGCGCCTCAGTCTTCTCGGCCACCGCGGCCGGCAGTGTTTTCATAACTAACTTTAAACGACATGAACACGTTTGGTTCTAATTGTAAAACAACTTGTAGGCTGTATTATCTGACACAGCAAGATGTATGTAAAATCGCTTGAGGTGTCACCTCTATCGTTTTTGTATCGCTCATTAATGTTACTATTTGAAAGCTAGTGTAATTATTAGGAATGAATTATTGACCAGAAATGGTCACGAAATATTGTTAATAGCAATTATTATTTGAAACTCATGTAGATTACGTAATCAGCATTACAGTATCACATTGTATTTATAATAGTAATTATAATTTAAAAATAACTTCGTTTGTCACCAAGGGACAGTTTCGTTTTTACCCTTTATAAATTTTAATTTTACGTTTGAGAGAGTGTTGATCTCCAGATTGCGTCCGTCTACTCTAATGGAAGATTAAATTGGATGTTTAGCCATAGTAGTGTGTAACATCAACCATTAAACTCTTATAATACTCGTATGTGTCCTGGCCTCCCTCTGTGCATAATCGATACAAACCTCGAACTCAGACTGAAAACATTGGTCTATCAAATGCCGTTCTACGGGTCTAATTTCTTACAACAGGAGGTAGTCAATATGTGTACTTCCGGTGTTTTAAGACAAATATCCACTGAACATTTGTAATCAAGATAGAGCAGGGTTGTGCCCCCCCCCCCTTTCTTTCCATAAATGCTTAAAAACGTACTTTTATTGTGCATACTAGTGTTATGTAGATTTTGTTAAAAACTTTTCATAACCGTTTACACTGTTGAAAAAGTAGATGTATAAAATATTTATCAACTACCTGAAAACCCGGCGTTGCCCGGTTACTTATTTATTTATTCCTGCCATTTTTCAGGTATATATTTATTTGTATAAAGGCTGTATGTAAAATCTCTTGGGAATACAATTAGTGGTAAAGAAGTAATAGATTAAAACTTGGTGCGTGATGGGGCGGTTCCACGAACGTTACTGTTTATGTGCTGGTATATATCATAAACTACCTGTCGTACTGTGATACACCTTAGAAGGTACGCTCAACTATATGCGTGCATACGGTCTGTAAAATTTCCTGCGGTTACAATTTGTAGTGAATAAATTATAAATTGTAACGTCATACCGAATCCCGTAATTTTACTCAATAAGCCGCGGAAAAGTAGTAATCGAGAAAAATTTTTCCTTTCATTATCCTGCTATGGTTGTCAGCGTGAGAAAGTTTAATAAAAGTTTGAAATTATGTATAAAGTTTGATGCAAGTCGCTAAGTACTCTGATTCTCGTATAGCGTATTTATAAAGTCTCGCCGCATTATGTGGCAGTATCTTCCTAACGCTACTGTTTATGACGTCATATCTTCTGATTCATGTATCGTATATGATTCTTAACCCTGCAACAATTGTACATAACGGTAAGGAATGTGTGTACCAAATTTGGCTGAAATCGGTCCAGTGTTTTAGGAGAAAATGAGCAGTATTGTCGCTAAACGCAGCAGTTTTCTGCGCATCTCATTGTTTATGACGTCATATCTCGTGAACTATGCATCGTACATGATTCTTACACTTACAGCGACCGTTCTCCTGGATTGATTGAAGCTTATGCGTACAAAATTTCATAACGATTGGAACAAAACTGTATATTTGTATGTAACACGTACGGACACTCTGCTTTATATATTATTTTCTTGATGACAAACTGTATGAATTAACTATCCTATTGGTCCATGTCGTACAGGTCATAAATTTTTAGTTCTTGAATCAAAATTTTTATTTTTATAATCCGAAAGAAGGAGATTTTAGATTTATGTGTTTATTTAAGATACCATAAAAAGTCATTTTTCAATTGCAATCTTTTTTATTTTCATGAAAAGAGAAAAAAAAACAAGAAAAATTGTGTAAATAATAAATAAATAAGTAATAAATAGAGACAACAAGATATAGAAATTAATCTGAATGTGAATGAAACAATAAATAATGATGAAAAAGATAGACATCAATAAATTATTATTGCCTTCTGTTATAAATAATGATTCTGAAATTGGACGAATGACAATGAAAAGAGTGTAAACAATAAATAATGATGAATTGATTTAGATGGATATGAACTTTTTTGTACTACAAAGGATGAAAATTCATTATGTGATGGATCAGTCTTATTTTCTCTTTTGTTGTGTGTTGTTATTAACTGCTACTGGTCGACTGTGATTGCTGATAATACAGGCATCGACGTCTCAGATTCCAAGACTACTCCCGTTATTTGATTCAAGCAACACACACCAAAGGCTGTATACTTTCTTATATGTGAAACGAAGAACAATGACCTGATGCAGGTTTCTCCTACGTTCCAGTGTCCCCATCACTGAGACGATGCTTCCGTTGGCTGATCTACACGGGCAGTGCACATCCGCACGCAGTGTGATTCGTCGCGGTGACAACCAGGTACTCTTCCTGGGCGGGTCTCCTGTGGAGCACGTCGACGACCCTGAAGACGAGCGTCACCTGCTGGGTGGTCTTGGGCGCGCAGCACAGCGGGCCGAGGCAGCTGCCGGCGGCGGCGTCGCAGCGGTGCAGCACGGCGAACGGCGGCTGCAGGGACTGCCCCGGGTGGTGGGCGGCCAGCGCGGCCGCCGGGATGGCGCGCGGCTGCGGCGCGGAGCACAGCAGCAGCGGCGCCGCCAGCGACGGCGACGGCGAAAGCGACGGCAGCGCCAGGACCAGGAGCAGCGGCACGGAGGCCGAGGCGGCTGGCGGGGCCATCGCGGGGCACGAGGGAGTCTGAGGAGCAGCTGTGTAGAGGCGGGCGGCGGTGAGCGGCCGAGTGGCCACTGGCCGGCCGGGACGCTCTTTATAAGCGACCTCCGACGTCACTTCCGCCAGCGATCTCTGCGGATGGACCGCAAGATAGGCAGCCTGGGGATCACAGCCACCGCGGACGCTGTGGGCGTCTGTGCGGTTTCCTCACGGCGGCAGCGCCGAACGTCAGGCTGCGCTTCCGTACGTGCGCGGAAGTACCGGAACTCCTGCTTCCACCTCTTAAATACTTCCACCTCTTTAATACGTTCTTCCTATGTTGTACAAGGAAAAATAGACTGCCAACCACGAATGACGGGTTAAGCCATCGTCGGACCCGTCGCTAATGCTGGCAAAGAGCGTGTGCTTTGTTTAGGTCGTATATTTTACGACAGTGTTTTTCAATCTGTGGGTCGTGACTCCCAGGGAGGTCGCAAAGTCTTGTCTGGAGGGTCGCCATAACAAGACGAAGTTCTTGTACCAAAAAATAACTAGAGGTTCAGTAATAAAAAAACGTATACGTAAGTGAAATTTATTTAACGTTAAAATTACTCAATTCCTTGTCTAAAATTAATTATGAATAAAATGGATCATAAATTGTTTTATAATTCAGTGAGTTAATGATAGTGCAATACCTGAAAACTGATTTCAGGTACCAATCTATACGTAAAAGAGCATGATACAATCAGTAATTCTGAAAAATTCGAAAAACTCCACTTCTTTACAAATTGTCCATACACGGGGTTCTTAATGAGCGTAATTCTTGCGTGAAATGCGAAATACTGGCTTAAGCAAAATATATTTTTCTGTCGGAAATCTTGTAAAAATAGTATAATGGGCTTCATTTCGAAAAATACAGAAAAAGAACTTTGCAAAATGACATATTGACCATAGCTCTTTCTTTTTTCTCAATGCTACCGGTTTCGGTCATTTACCATTATCAAGCGTTAGCAGAGATTAGCTTACAGCTTAACATGTCGTAACACAAAAATTCAAAATTGTAAAATAAGTATTTTTTGTCATTGCTCTACTCCTTATTGATATTACCACATTGGCTGACTGCTACAAACAGCCAAAATATATTTGTGTGGCAGGGGGTCGCGTATTGGAAAAGGTTGAAAAACACTGCTTTAGGACAATACACAGGCGACGTATTAAAATGCTTGAAACACTCAATCGACGATGTCAGAAGTATTCTAATAATCAACCTAGATGGATAAATGCGCGAATATCGGCGTTCTGTAAAAGGCCGGGACTACAACCATTGAGGTGTACATGGTGAACTAACAGGTTGAAAATATCTTTTGGAGAGTTAATGTTTAATTTCAGCCTTATGGCGTCCAAGGCTGGTCCGAAACCAGGTGTTGGAGGATGTGCTCCGGAATCCACCGGTCAGCACCGCCGCCCATACCGTTTTCACGTGCTCGCCTGCACGCCGCAAGCTGAATGGCGTACGCTATACCTTCCACAGCTCACACGGAAAACTTCCAGCCGATCAAAGACTCCAGGGTGAGGGATGGACACGTGACGAACGCAGCGCGGCCCAGCAACAGCCGCTCGACAGAACCGAACGTTCTCTCTTTGGTCAGCATTCGTCCTCAACGGTCATTCTCCTAACCTTCTCTTTGGACACTCGCCATGTCCGCAACCTGCTGGTGTCCTTCCAGGTGCTAAAGTCTCTGACAAAGTAAACCACGATACTTGTTGAGTTATTAGTCCCAGTTACGTCATGGCCGATACATTTGTCAAATTGTAACCCTCTCTACAGTATCGGGAGTTACTTAAGGAAAACCGCGTGAAAGGGTGGCCCATCAAAAGACGTCCTTATTGGTTGGTTTAAAGAGCTAAAGTATTTATTAACAAACATCATGCAATTTACAAATCGCTAACATTCTTTAAACCTGTACCATAAATTCAATGCTTATGCCAATATAATATTACGGCATATAAGCCTTTTAATTTCATCATTAGACATAACAATTTAAGGAAAGGAACAGTTTGAATCACACGCGCCAGGCGGGACACTGATTTTAAAAGAAAACATCACCATGGCACCAATTTGAACAGGAAAATTAAGAAATATTTACTCTAAGGTACAATTTAAAAATGTCAATCACAGTGGATTGAACAGGAGCATTTTTTAAATTGCAAGGTACACGCGACTAAAGTGAACTTCACACCAAAGTAAGACTTCGGATTTCATGCAGGTTAAAGGGACAGGGACCTTTGACTTCACGGCATTCTGCCGCGCAGAACTACTCCAAGAAATACTTAACTAACATCTTATGAGTGAGCATACCTTGACGTGCCCTGATGGGGACGACCTAGACACCGAGCGCTAACAACAATGCCGTCGAAATCGCCAGCCAACGTACGTAACTCCAGTCCACGGATCTACTCACTCCTCTCGTCAGAAGTTACCTGCGAACACACAAGCTCGGGACCAAAACCGGATTACATAAGACAGAGTACAATGGATGAAATAAATCGCGATTTGCGATCAGTGTACTAGAGACGGGAGACGTGCAGGGAAGAGTCCTCTGCACTCTGGCCGGTCACTGTGTCCTCGGTGGCGGAGTGGTCAACGCGTCTGCCTAATAAGCAGGAGATCCCGGGTTCGAATCCCGGCTCGGCACAAATTTTCATTCGCCGCACTGTGGTATTCCATCTAAACCTAGTACAGTGAAGCCATAACTGATCGCAAATTGCGGTTTATTTCATTCACTGAACGCTGTAACGTCGTGAAATATATAATTATATACCATCCGAGACTGGGCTCCTGACGACAATTAATTGTGTCTCGATACCTCATGGTCTGTACTCCCTGATGCAGGTATACAGTATTGTGGCTGCGAGCATTACAGACAAATAGACTGTGGTATAGGATAGAGAGAGCGTGGCAAATGGAGATTTGGGTGTGGCGGGGAACGTGCAGGGAAGAGTCCTCTGCAGTCGCACTGGTAGCTGTGTCCTCGGTGGCGGAGTGGTCGAACCCGTCTGCCTAGCAAGCACATCCCGGGTTCTAATCCCCGCCGCACTTTGGTATTCCATCTAAACCTAGTACAGTGAAGCCATAACTGACCGCAAATTGCTATTTATTTCATTCATTGAATACCGTAACGTCTTCAGAAATATAAATAGAATACAATGCATTCTATATTCCAAACTAAAATTTAAAATCATAAGCAAAGAACAAGGTACAATGAAAGAAAAGTAATTAATTACAGAAACTCCTGTGCAAAACTCAAATTTAACAACCGGGTAAGTTAAACTGGAAGTTAAACAATAGCAACAACCTTAGCCCAGCTTCCATACTATTTAGTTACAGTACCGTCTAATGGCGCATCTAACGCAGGAGAAGTCTCGTCAATCTGCATAAGACAGTAGAACCACATAAATACTGCAGAAAATGGTTCTTCAGGTACCCAAACGGAGCTGACGGCTCCTTTAAGCAACCAGCTGCTATCTTAATGAAATTTCCTTCAAACCATATCAAAGTCACCGAAGGTCTGTACGGCATGTGTGTGCTGTCTGTAACTCAGTACATACATGATTGACACACCAACAAATCGCTTAACAGTCTGCGCCATCAGTGCTCATGTTCACACACCAGCACACTTCCGCCTTCCTGCTCACGTGTTCCTTCCAAACACGTGTACACTTCCAGAATCAGCCCTGACACATGCGGCACTAAATAAGAGATAGGTAGTAAACAACCAAACAGATGGCCACATTGAGTTAACACTCAGGAGGCCAAATAAATTAAATAAATAACAAGATAAGCAGGCACTAACTTAGCCACTGGCAACCGAAAAACAATTCACTGTCGTCAAGCTTCGGCATATACTCTTGAAGTTGCTAAACAAAAATACCTACAGAAATTAATATACAGGCTCTTAGTAACACGAACAAGGAAAGACACTCAACTTTCAGATCTGTCGGCCGACGAACGAAGGAAACCATCACGATCCAGGGCTCCTAGTAACGGCTTTTCCAACCCAGGTGCTCACTGATGGCCATTCCATCATCATAACTGTGGTTCGGCCGGACACCAGAACCATACGACCAGAACAGTGCCATCGACAGTAAACTGTCAGCTGCCAGTCGCTCTGTACAGCTCTTCCTCTCCACCACGTGTCCGCTAAGCAATTCCCTACATCCGAAGTCCACGCGGCACCGAGACACGGAAACCGATATCGATAGCCAAGACAAAACTGGAGCCAGTGGCCCCGAACACGCCAACCTGATACCACGGTTCAAAACCGACCCACCTTTTCCTACTCAGTGGCAATGTTAGCTAAGCATCAGCTACGCTGGATCGATCATAAGTAAGCCAGACTATCGCATTCCCTAACAAATGCTGTATTCTGAAATAAATAAAAGTAATCGTCATCATGGGGGTCCGAGATAAAGATATAAAGCCTCCATTAAAGACACCTTGAAGAAATGTAGCTTCAGTACAGTAGATTCTGAAATACCCTATCCATAATGGCGTAGCACACTACGAAGACCAGAGAGGTCGTAGTGCCGAGGAAAGACGCATGACATGAAAACGAGGAGAGGCTCTGCGAAGAAATGAAAATCACTGCGGCAGAGCACGCGGATTGGGCTGATCAGTCATCTGAAGACCCACCAACAGTTCAAGGAAGACTGCCGCACTCGCTCGCGTGTGATGGCCAATGATGAATGACAGTTTAGGAAACAAAAGAAGACAAGTATTTCTGGCATTAATTCAGAAAAATTAAAATTAGATCAATGTGTCCAAGAAAATCATAGTCTTTGTTCATCATGCTAAAATGGTTTACACTATCGATCATGTTTCTTAATTCATTTTTAATCCGATGTTGAAGAAGTACATTCTCCACAGGCGTTGCCGACCATCAAAGACAAGTAAATGCCGAATGCTGTTTCTACATTTGGGAAACAAGATTACAACGAATTTCCCATTAAAATTTTGTAAAATTGTAGTTCAGTACTTCATTATTTTGGCTTACAAGCATCAAAATATTTCCCAGTCGTTTCATTTTCTGGAATTTCATAGAGTGTATTTGAGCCGTCTAAACGCTCGTCCTTCGTATTTCACTTGTGTGGTCTTGAAATATGTTGCCGATATTCATTGCTAGTGCGGGCTTAGGCTGTAGCCACAAAATCTGCCAATGTGAACCTCATTTCTTGAACGTACTCGTGTAAGTTCTGAGTGCCCAGAACATGTTCACTGCACTGAAAATTATACGAGCTAAACTGACACTGATAACGACGGGCTATCGAAGAATATTGCTCTGTATTTTCTGTCATAGACGTGAGCAGAAGTGGTACCATGCCTACTGGGTCCCAGAATAAATCCATATGTATTGAGATATGACCTATTTTCTTTTTGTTACTGTGACTGGTTGACATTTCCATCGCGTTGGGTCTATCATTTCATCTACGGTTGTTACCGTTTTGGGTCTATTGCATGTTGGGCTGGATACCCTGTGTGATAACGGCACATTATCTTCTTTCGCTTTTTTTCCTGGCAGAATAGAAATTTTAACTGTTTTGAGTCACCTAATATTTAAACTTTTCCTTTTGACTCGTCTGTATTTATAATTTCCAATCAAAACTTGACAGATTTCACGACTGTAGCTTTCACGTATTTTAGCAAGATAGATCCCAACACAATAAATACATATAACGCTCACACTAAACATTTAGTCTCTTATGTAATGTTCATAGCCTCCATAGCCCGCGGACTCTACCACACAGCCAAGTTGCAGTGTCAAAGCGTTCATGGCACGACAACAGCAAGTGATGCCTTCTACCGCACAACACGCGATTTCTGCTATTCTTCCCTTTCTCATCTCTGTCTCCATCTACACCAACCACAGATCGGAGCGGACGTAGGGAAAGTATCCCACTTAATAGTATGTAACAAATTGTATTAAAAGTCACCATCATCTTAACTGCCTTGAAGAATTTAATTGATGAATGGAGAAAATATAAAATGCAGTAAATGAAACAGGCAAAATGGAGTACTGCCTTGAAGGATTTAATTGATGAAAGGATAAAATATAAAATGCAGTAAATGAAACAGGCAAAATGAAGTACAGACGACTAAGAAATGAGATTGACAGTAAGTGTAAAACGGCTAAGCAGGAGTGGCTAGAAGCCAAATGCAAATCTATAGAAGAATGGATAACTAAAGTAAAAGTAGATACCGCCTACAGAAAAATAAAAGAAACATTTGGAGACAAGAAAAGTAGCTGAATGGATTTCAAGAACTCTGATGGAAAACCTGTTCTGAATAAATAAGAGGAAGCTGAAAGATGGAAAGAGTATATAGAGGTGCTCTACAAAGGAAATGAACTTCCAGACATTATTGTAGGCAGGGAAAAGTAGATGAAGATGAAATTGGGAATACTATACTGAGAGATAAAATTGACAGAGCACTGAGACTTAAGTCGAAACAAAGCCAGTAGAGTAGATGACATTCCCTCAGAGCTACTGAAGTCTCTGATAAAACCAGCCATAACAAAATTATATTACCTGGTAAATAAGATGTTTGAGACAGGTGATATAACCTCAGACATTAAGAAAAATGTAATAATTTCCATTCCAAGGAAAGCAGGCGTAGACAGCTGTGAAAATTAGAGAACTACCAATTTAATAAATTATGGTTGCAAAATTTTAACACGAATTATTTACAGAAGGATGGAAAGGCTAAGAGATGCTGACCCCGCGTACGATCATTTCGGATTCAGGAGAAATGTAGGAACACGGTAGGCAATACTCACCTTGCGACTTATCTTAGAGTAACGAAAGTCAATCCTACATATCTAGCTTTTGTAGATTTGGAGAAGGCTTTTGAGAATGTGGATTGGAATACACTCTTTCAAATTCTGAAGTCATTAGGGGTAAAATATAGGAAACGGATGGTATTTATAACTTGTACATTAACCAAAAGACAGGATCGTAGTCTTTCTCCAATGTTATTCAATTTGTAAATTGAGCAAGCTATGAAGAAAAGCAAAGAGAAATTTGGAGAAGGTATTAGAGTTGATGGTGAAGAAATAAAAACATTTCCTTTTGCTTGTAACATTGTAATGCTGTCAGAGACAGTAAAGGATCTGGGGCAGCAATTGAACGGTCTGGACATTGTGATGAAAGGTGCGTATAAGATGAACATTAACAAAAGCAAAACAAGGGTGATGGAATATAGTCTTAGAAAATCAGGCGATGCTGAAGGAACTATATTAGGTAACGAAGCATTAAAGGTGGTAGATGAGTCTTGTTACTTGGGCAGTAAAATAACATATGATAGTCGCAGTACAAATGATATAAAGTGCAGAACAGAAACGTTTTTCAAAAAGGGAAATTTGCTAACATCGGATATTAATTTAAGTGTTACGAAGTCTTTTCTGAAGGCGTTTGTGTGGTGTTGCCTTGTACTGGAGTGAAACTTGGACGATAAATAGTTTAGACAGGAAGAGAGTAGAGGCATTTGAAAAGTGGTGCTACAGAAGAGTGCTGAAGATTAGGTGGGCAGATCGCGTAACTAATGAAGAGGTACTGAACAGAATTCGGGAGAAAAGGAATTTTTGTCATACCTTGACTAAAAGAAAGGATCTATTGGTAGGACACATTCTGAGACATGAAGGATACGTAAATTTAGAATTGCATGGATGTGTATGGACGAAAAATCACAGAGGGAGATCAAGAGACGAATATAGTAAGCAGATTCAGATGGATATGGGTTGCCGATGTTATGAAGAGGTAAAGAGGCTTACACAGGATAGAGTAGGGTGGAGAGGTGCGTCAAACCAGTCTCCGGACTCGTATTGACCTGAGCTGTTAGCACAGATTAACACATTACAGTAGTCTATAGGCACAAACTCCTGCATTATTTTTATTCAGCCACGGATGTACTTATACTTTCATAGTGATTTGTGTGCAGCAGAAGGTCTTGCCAGAAGGGAGGAGTGGGAGAAGGGGTGGGGGTTAAGTATTTGTCATGTCCTCTTTACTCGTTATAGTCTCCACCATTGCGTCACAACGTAGTCCTCAGGCAGAAAAATCGACAAAAAATAGGATATCTTTCGTCAAATACTAGTTTTACATCACTAACCCGCTCAGTGTCCGAAATATTCCTCATCACCGTTGCACATTAGCTTCAAGAACTCCATTGCTGAACATTTGTATGTAGACAATCACTGTATGAACTGAGTGCACCTATACAACATACAGGCCCTAATACCTTAACACGACTTTCTTTATGGCATTATCCGTTTGTTTACGAAACAACTTGGACGAAATGAACCTGTAGAGATGGGTACGATCCACTGTTTACAGCTGCAGTAAAGCAAAATGTTGGAACACGGAGGTAGAAGTCATAAGTTTTCCCAGTTAATTCTTAAACTGTATTTATTGCTTGACGTCTTTTGCGATCTCTCTGTGACTACACTCCTACCAAGGGCCCGTTTCGCCTCGCATTTAGTACGCCCCTGCATGCATGACGTGTATAAAAACACATATGCCTTACAGGTTCCAGACCAGATGAACACACTCTAGATCCAGACCCTCCAGTGACTGACACATCGCTGGCCCAAGACCTGTTGCTCTTCAGCGTCATTCTCTACATTTTCAAGCATTAATTATGAAAATGACCGTGTTCTACATAATTTGCTGAATGCAAACTTTTCCATAATCCAGTCACAAAAGAGGGGAAAGGTTGAAAAACGGTTCTCGAAACAAAAAACAATAAATAAAAAAAAGAAAAAGAGTGCTTTAAATATAAATCTTGCTTGTCTATGTCATCGAAACAAGGTGCCTTGGAATGTCAGCGAAACATTGTTTCATCAATATGGTTTAGAGCGTGCTTTCTGAGAAAAATTTACAAAGATACACTCAGAGAAGATTTCATACGTTTTTTCAATTCACGGAACCCTTACGAAAATCTCTCAAAGTGCACCACAGACGGAGAGTTCTCGTCAGCATCTGAAAGTGACAGTAATCAATAGGAGTATTTTGAAGATGACAATATTTGTCAGTGAGCAGCTGAAGAAAATCGGGTATAATTTACTTAAACAAATCAATCTCGATCTTTGTGAATTCTTTGGCATTTCTGTAGATGTATGCTCCGTCATGAACGCGGAAGTTGTGAGAGCAGTCACTACAATAAAGAAATAATGTACTAGTGCTGAGTAAGACCCTTGTTTTAATCATTCTTTAAGCCAGTCGGTTTGTCAATACTCAGTTTATAAACTCAGTTGGGATCGCTATAGAGGTTGTGACTTTTTTTACAGCTTCAGTTAAAAAAAATGGATCTGGCCATGGGCACACGGGCAGCCAGTAGTAGCCAGCTACTACATTTTATTAAGACTCCGTTCTTATCTAGCAGGTATATTTATGAAACTAACTTTATTCGACATGAACACATTTAACTCTAATTGTAAACATCTCATGTTCCAGTTTTATTTTCTAAGGAAGGCACACATAGCGGTGTAGAAATCTAGATCAACTACAATTATTTTAAAGCAACTTCTCGGGCTGCATTTTCTTACACAGTAAGTTGTATCTAGAATCTCTTGGCAAGGTATCAGCTGTACTCTTTTTTTGTATCTCTCATTAATGTTACTTTTTAAAAGCAAATGTAATTGTTGAGAAGGCCGGCCGGGGTGGCCGAGGGGACTGAGGCGCTTCAGTCACGGTCTGCGCAGCCAGTACGGTCGGGGGTTCGAATCCCCTCCTCGGGTATGGATATTTGAGCCGTCTTTAGCATAAGGTAGTTTATAAGTAGTTTGTAAGTTTAGGGACCGATGACCCTATAGTTAAGTTCCATAAGCTATACAAACATTTGAACATTTGAATTGTTGGGAATGTATTATTGGGTAGAAAGGGTCACGAAATATAGTTAATAGGAAGTATTGTTTACAAATCGTATAGGTTTCATAATCAGTACTACTGTATCAGGTTATATTTATAATAGTAATTATAATTTAAAAATAATTTAGTTTTGTGACCGAAACAAGTTTTATTTTAACCCTGATTTAATATATCAGAGGCTAATGATCTCCAAATTGTGAGCAATTGTTCAAACGCAAGATTGAATTCGATCTCAAGCCACAGGAGTGTGTGATATCTACCATTAGACTGTGAGTCGTATGTGTGGTGGCTCGAACTCAGACTGAAAATACTTCGTCTCTGAAATGACGTTTTAGGGACGTAATTTCTTATGATTTAATACTGTTCATACGTAAACTTATGCTGTTTCAAAACATGTCTCCACTGTGCATTTGTAATCATGGTAAACTAAGGTAGTGCCTTTTTCCTTAACTTCAAATACGTCAACTCGGACTTTTATAATACACACTAGTGTTATGTAGATTTTGTTAAATACTCTATGACACTATTCTTGGAGTCCTTAAGTTTAATTACTGTTTTACACTGTGGAAACGAGCTTTCCTCTTGGTCAATGTCATATAGTTCGTAAGTTTTTATTTCCTTGATCGAATATTTTCATTTTTATGGTCCAGCAGAAGGAGATTTCTGATTGACTTGTTTATTAAAGATAGCATAAAAAGTCAGTTTTAAATTGATATTTTTATTGTGATGAAAAGAGAAACAACAACAAAAATTGTGTAAATAGTAAATAAATAAGTAATAAATAGGGACAACAAGACACAATAATAAATTACATTGTGAATGAAACAATAAATAATGATAACAATAGACATCAATAACATATTATCGCCTTGTGTTATGAATGACGAATAACAATAAAAAAAGAATATAAACAATAAATAATGATGAATTGATTTAGATGGACATGCATTTTTTGTACTACAAGGATGAAAATTCATCGTGTGATGGATCAGTCTTATGTTCTCTTTAGTTGTGTGTTGTTAACTGCTACTGGCCGACTGTGATTGCTGGTAATGTAGGCACCGACGTCTCAGATACCAAGACTTCTCCCATTATTTGATTCCAGCAACACACACCAAAGGTTGTATACTTTCATATATGTGAAACGAAGATAACGACCTGATGCAGGTTTCTCCTACGTTCCGGTGTCTCCGTCGCCGAGAAGACTACCTCAGTGGGCTGCTCTACTCGGGCAGTGCACATCCGCACACAGTGTGATTCGTCGCGGTGACGACCAGGTACTCTTCCTGGGCGGGCCTCCTGTGGAGCACGTCGACGACCCTGAAGACGAGCGTCACCTGCTGGGTGGTCTTGGGCGCGCAGCACAGCGGGCCGAGGCAGCTGCCGGCGGCGGCGTCGCAGCGGTGCAGCACGGCGAACGGCGGCTGCAGGGACTGCCCCGGGTGGTGGGCGGCCAGCGCGGCCGCCGGGATGGCGCGCGGCTGCGGCGCGGAGCACAGCAGCAGCGGCGCCGCCAGCGACGGCGACGGCGAAAGCGACGGCAGCGCCAGGACCAGGAGCAGCGGCAGGTAGGCCGAGGCGGCTGGCGGGGCCATCGCGGGGCACGAGGGAGTCTGAGGAGCAGCTGTGTAGAGGCGGGCGGCGGTGAGCGGCCGAGTGGCCACTGGCCGGCCGGGACGCTCTTTATAAGCGACCTCCGACGTCACTTCCGCCAGCGATCTCTGCGCATGGGCCGCAGGAAGACGCAGTCTGGGAATCACAGCCGCCGCGGACACTGTGGGCGTCTCTGCGGTTTCCTCACGGTGGCAGCGCCGAACGTCAGGCTGCGCTTCCGGACGTGCGCGGAAGTACCGGAACTCTTGCTTCCACATCTTAAATACTTCCACCTCTTTAATACGTTCTTCCTATGTTGTACAAGCAAAAATAGATTGTCAACCACGAATGACGGGTTAAGCCATCGTCGGACCCGTCGGTCATGCTGACAAAGAGCGTGTGTTTTGTTTAGGTCGTATACTTCACGACAGTGTTTTTCAATCTGTGGGTCGTGACTCCCAGGGAGGTCGCAAAGTCTCATCTGGTCGCCATAACAAGAGCACAAGAGGAAGTTTTTCTTTACAAATTGTCCATACACGGCGTTCTTAATGAGTTTGGCGTGAAACGCCTAACACTGGGTTAAGCAAACTATATTTTTCTGTCGGAAATCTTGTAAAAATAGTGTAATGGGCTTCATTTTGAAAAATACAGAAAAAGAACTTCGTCCAACAATTTAAGAGACAGCTGCAGAAAAAGAAATAAGATTAAATGTGTTTCCTTGGAGATAACATAGTTGTGTTATGGTTTGCGAGGAAGGGGTCGCCAAAATAATTTTATGTGGCAGGGGGTCGGGTATTGGAAAAGGTTGAAAGAACACTGCTTTAGGACAATACAGGCGACATATTAAAATGCTTGAAACATTCAATCGACGATGTCTCAGAAATATCCTGATAATCACCCTAGACGGATAAATGCACGAATATCGGCGTTCTGTAAAAGGCCGGGACTACAAGGATTGAGGTGTGCATCGTGATTCAAGAGGTTGCAAATATCTTTTGGAGAGTTAATTTTTAATTTCGGCCATATGGTTAGAAACCAGGTGTTGGCGAATGTGCTCCGGAATCCACCGGTCAGCACCGCCGCCCACACCGTTTTCACGTTCAAAATGTTCAAATGTTTGTTAAGCTTAAGGGACTTAACTACGGGGCCATCAGTCCCTAAACTTACAAATTACTTATGAACTATCGACAACTAAGGACGTGACAAATATCCATGCCCGAGGGGGGATTCGAACCCCCGACCGTAGTGACCGTGCAGACCGTGACTGAAGCGCCTCAGTCCCCTCGGCCACCGCGGCCACGTGCTCGCCTACACGCCGCAAGCTGAATGGCGTACGCTATACCTTCCATTGCTCTCACTCGGAAACGTTCCAGCCGATAAAACACTCCAGGGTGGGGAATGCACACGTGACGAATGCAGAGCGGCCCAGCAAGAGCGGCTCGACAGAACCGAACGTTCTCTCTTTCGTCAACATTGTCCTCAACGGTCGTTCTCCTAAAATTCTCTTTGGACACTCGCCATCTTGGTGTCTTTCCAGGTGCTAAAACCTCTGATAAAGTAAACTCCGATACTTGTTGAGTTATTACTTCAAGTTATGTCATGACCGACACATTTGGCAAATTGTAACCCTCTCTACACGATCGGGAGTTACTTAAGGAAAACCGCATGAAAGGGTGGCCCATCAAAAGACGTCCTTAGTTGGTTTATTTAAAGAGGTATTTATTAACAAACACACAATTTATAAATCGCTAACATTCTTTAAACCACCTATACCATGGATTCACGGCTTATGCCAATTTAATATTACGCCATATAAGGCTTTTAATTTCAACATTAGACATAACAATTTAAGGAAAGGAACAATTTGAATCACACGCGTCAGGCGGGAGAAAATTAAAATTACATGTTCACTGATTTTAAAGAAAACATCACCTTGAAACCAATTTGAACATGAAAATTAAGAAATATTTACACTAAGGTACAAGTTAACAATGTCAATCACAGTGGGTTGCACAGGAGAATTTTTTTAAATTGCAAAGTACACGCGATTAAAATGAAATTTACACCAAAGTAAGACAGACTTCAGGTTTGATGTAGGTTAAAGGGTCAGGGACCTTTGACTTCACGGCATTCTGCAGCACAGAACTACGTCAAGAAATAGTTAACTAAGATCTTAAGAGAGAGAGAGAGCACGCCATGACGTGCCTTGTTGGGGACGACCTAGGCCCCGAGCGCAATCAACAATGCCGTCGAAATCGCCAGCCACCGTACGTAACTCCATTCCACGGATCTAGCCACTCCTCTCGTCAGAAGTTACCTGCGAACACACAAGCACGGGACCAGACTCGAATTCCATAAGACAAAATACAATGCATTCAATATTCCAAACTAAAATTTAAACTCATAATCATAAGCAAAGAACAAGGTACCATGAATGAAAAATAATTAATTATAGAAAATTCTGCGCAAAACTCAAATTTAATAACCGGCTAAAACTTCAAGCTAAGCAATAGCAACTACCGTAAGCCCAGCTTCCATGCTATTTAGTTACAATACCGACTAATGGTACATCTAACGCAGGAGAAGTCTTGTCCATCTGCATAAGAAAGTAGAACCACATAAACACTGCAGAAAACGAGCTGATGGCTCCTTTAAGCAACCAGCTGCTAGCTTAATGAAATTTCCTTCAAACCGTATCAAAGTCACTGCAAGTCTGTACTGCATGTATGTACTGCCTGTAACTCAGTACGTATATGATTGACATACCAACAAATCGCTTAACAGTCTGTGCCATCAGTGCTCATGTTGTCACTTCCGGACACTTCCGCCTTCCTGCTCACGTGTTCCTTCAAACCACGTGTACACTTCCAAAATGAGCCTTTGAAACATGCGGCAATGCGTGCACTAAATAAGAGATAAGCAGTAAACAACCAAACAGATGGCCACATTGAGCTAACACTCAGGAGGCCAAATAAATAAAATAAATAAAAAGATAAGCAGGCACTAACTTAGCCACTGGAAACCGAAAAAAATGCACTGTCGTCAAGCTCCGGCATATACACTTTAAGTTGCTAAAAAAAAGCTACACAAATTAATATACAGGCTTTTAATAACCCGAACAAGGAAAGACACTCAAGTTTCAGATCTGTCGGCGGACGAACGAAGGAAACCATCACGATCCAGGGCTCCTAGAAACGGCTTTTCCAACCCAGGTGCTCACTGATGGCCATTCCATCGTCAAAACGGTGGTTCGGCCGGAAACCAAACCATACGACCAGGACAGCGCCAACGACAACAAACTGTCAGCTGCCCGTCGCTCTGTACAGCTCGTCATCTTCACGGCGTGTCCGCCAAGCGGCACAGAGCCTATGCACACCAAAGATAACTCGGAAACCACTGTTGATAGCCAGGACAAAACTGGCCCCGCACACGCCAACCAGAACTCCAGGGTTCACAAACGACTACCATTTTCTATTCAGAGGCAATGTTAGCTGAACATCAGCTACGCTGGAACGATCATCCGTAAGCCAGACCATCGCATTCCCTAACAAATGCTGTATTCTGAAATATATGAAATCGTCATCATGGGAGTCAGAGAAAAAGATATAAATCCTGCATTAAAGGCACCTTGAAGAAATGTAGCTTCAGTGCAGTAGACTCGGAAACACACGCTTAGAATCGTCCGACTTTGAGAAACACCATCCATAATGGTGTAGCACGATACGAAGACCAGAGAGGTCGAATTGCTGAGGAAAGATGCATGACATGAAGACGAGGAGGGGCTCCGCGAAGAAATGAAAATCACTGCGGCAGAGCACGCGGATTGGGCTGATCAGTCATCTGAAGACCACCAACAGTTCAAGGAAGACTATCACAATCGCTCGCGAGTGATGTCCAATGATGAATGACAGTTTAGGAAACAAAAGAAGATAAATATTTCTGGCATTAATTCAGAAAAATTAAAATTAGATCAACGGGTCCAAGAAATCATAGTCTTTGCTCATTGTGCTAAAATGATTTACTCGATCGATCATGTTTCTTAATTCATTTTTAATGCGATGTTGAAGAAGTACATTCTCCACAGCCATTGCCGACCACCAAAGACAATTGTCTTTTATCTTTCGTTTTTAGCCTCTTGTTGATGTTCTGACAGTCTACATTTTTTTAGATCATAGCGAATCTATGTTCTTGGCTGGGCGCTAATGACCATAGCAGTTGTGCGCCCTAAAACCACAAAAAAAAAAAAAAAAAAAAAAAAAAAAAAAAAAAAAAAAAAACCAAAGACAAGTAACTGCCAAATGCTATTTATACATTTGGAAAAAAAAGATTACAACGAATTTCCCATTAAAAGTTTGTAAAATTGTAGTTCACTACTTCATTATTTTGGTTGACAAGCATCAAAATATTTCCCAGTCGTTTCATTTTCTGGAATTTCATAGAGTGTATTTGAGCCGTATAAACGGTCGTACTTTGTATTTCGCTTGTGTGATCTTGAAATCTGTTGCTGATATACATTGCTAGTGCCGTCTTAGGCTGTAGCCACAAAATCTGCCAATATGAACCTCACTTCGTGAACGTACTCGTGTAACTTCTGAGTGCCCAGAACATGTTCACTGCACTGAAAATTATACGAGCTAAACTGATACTGATAACGACGGGCTATCGAAGAATATTGGTCTGTATTTTCTGTCATATACGTGAGTAGAAGTACCATGCCTACTGGGTCCCTGAATATATCCATATGTATTGCGATATGACCTATTTTCTTTTTGTTACGGTGACTGGTTGACATTTCCATCGTGTTGGGTCTATCAATTCATCTACGGTTGTTACCGTTTTGGGTCTATTGCATGTTAGGCTGGATACCCCGTGTGATAACGGTACGTGATCTTTCACTTCTTTTCCTGGCAGAATAGAACTTTAACTGTTTTGAGTCACCTAATATTTAAACTTTTCCTTTTGACTCGTCTGTATTTATAATTTCAAATCAAAACTTGACAGATTCCACGATTGTAGCTTTCACATATTTTAGCAAGATAGATCCCAACTCACTATAAATACATACAACGCTCACACTAAAAGTTTAGTCTCTTATGTAATGTTCATTTTTCCATAGCCTCCATAGCACGCGGAGTCTACCACACAGCCAAGTTGCAGTGTCAAAGCGTTCATGGCACTACAACAGCAAGTGATGCCTTCTACCGCACAACACACGATTTCTGCTATTCTTCCCTTTCTCATCTCTGTCTCCATCTACACCAACCACAGATCGGAGCTGGCGTAGGGAAAGTATCCCACGTAATAGTATGTAACAAATTATATTAAAGGTCACCATCATCTTAACTGCCTTGAAGGACTATATGGAACATAGTATCCTAGGAAGAATATGTCATATTAAATATCTTAGAGACGTCCTAACACATTTATTTTATTTATTTATTCCTCTCACAATGTATACATCAGACTCAAATGTGCCTATGTGTGCATCACTTCATCTCCATTTCACAAGCATTGATAGTTACACTACAGGATTTTGGAACTAAAAGCAAAAGCGTCAAAACTGAATTCATAAGGTTTTATTTTTAATTTTTTTACTTACAAATGGACTAACACAAACACATTCAGCTGTTAATGATGTAAATCCTTTATAACTACTTTCGGTATCTGACTGGTACCATCTTCAGACCCATGTGTAGTAGACTATTGTAATATAAACAGGGGAAGTATCGACATACGGTACACGGTTAGGTGACAGTCGCCTGTTGGTACTTCATTAGACAGGTATAAATGATGGGTCTACATACGTGATCTTCTACATGGACCGTGGTTATTTAATAATAGTCAACTAGAAAGGGGTCTGAAGATGATAACATTGAGTTACTAGATAATAAAGGATTTACACCATTAACGTCTGAAGTGTGTGTTACTCCATTAAGTAAAAAAATAATAATAAAATAAAACCTATGAATTCCGTTCTGACGCTTTTGCTTTTAGTTCCGAAATAGTACTGTGTAACTATTAAATCTTGTGAACTGGAGATGGAGTGATACACACATAGGCATAATTAAGTCTGATGTCGTATATATCGCCTTGTAACATTACTCTTGTGATGTCGCCTGTACGAATTAATGTTAAATTCCTCTATTAAAAGATATAAGATTTTGATCAATTTTTGGTCATAGAAAACTGAGATGAAAATCTGTGCAAATAATATAGATAAAGGTGGATAAAGTTAATACGTGAAATGACTGAAAAGAATGAAATAGCGAAATAAAGATTGGGGATTGAGGCAACACACAAAAATACCGTTACAGAGAAAACTTACGGAAAGTACTCATTGAAGCTTCTTTATGATCTTGATCACAGCAGCTGAAAATGTTAAGCTGTTGAACGTTTTAGATAAATTTTATGGTACTTTCCGCAATAAATTAATTTCAGACTGTTCATCTCGCAAGTCATTATAGTCGGACCGTAAAGTTTGATAAAGAAAATAACAAAAATACAAATTTATCGGTCTTCGCGAAACTGTTAATATGAATGCAGTTTCTGAATGAAGGAAGATAATGATTGAAAGCAACTCATCGGAATTTAATCATTGATGGCGTCTGAACATCATGTTATGATGGAATATCCAGGAGGTGAAAACCTCAAAGAAAATGAATAATTAAGAAAGGACTCACAAACGGCTTTTAATCAAATTGCGTGGTTATGGTATATCGCCCCAAATTTGAGATTGGATAGGGGATTTCTTGTCAGAGAGGACACAGTTCGTAGTAATCGATGGTAAGGCATCGACTAAAACAGAGGTGATATCGGCGTTCCACAGGGTAGTGTTATTGGTCCTCTGCTATTCCTTATTTACATAAACGATTTAGGGGAAAATCTAAGTAGCTCTCTTAGGTTGTTTGCAGATGACGCCGTCATTTACCGTCTAGTAAAATCATCTGAAGATCAAAACCAACTGCAGAACGATCTGAATAAGATATCAGTATGGTGTAAAAATTGGCAATTGACTCTAAATAATGAGAAATGTGAAGTCGTCCACATGAGTACGAAAAGAAATCCGTTAAACTTTGTTTACAACATAAATCAATCAAATGTCAAGGCCGTAAACTCCACAAAATACCTAGGAATTACTATTACTTCAGATTTAAACTGGAAAGAACACGTAGATAATATCGTGGGAAAGGCGAACCAGAGACTGCGTTTTATTGGCAGAACCCTTAAAAGATGCAACAGAACTACTAAAGAAACTGCCATACACTGCGCTTGTCCGTCCATTTTTGGAGTATTGAAGCCCAGTGTGGGATCCTTATCAGGTGGGTTTGACGGAGGACATCGAAAGAGTGCAAAGAAGGGCAGCTCGTTTCGTATTGTCACGACCAGGGGAGACAGCGTCACGGAAATGATACTGGATATGGGATGGGAATCATTACAACAACGGCGCTTATCGCTGTGGCGTGGGCTACTTGCGAAACTCCAATCGCCAACATTCTCAAATGTTCAAATGTTTGTTAAGCTTATGGGACTTAACTACGGGGTCATCAGTCCCTAAACTTACAAACTACTTATGAACTACCTACGATCTAGGACGGCACAAATATCCATGCCCGAGGGGGGATTCGAACCCCCGACCGTAGGGGCCGTGCTGACCGTGACTGGAGCGCCTCAGTCTCCTCGGCCACCGCGGCCGGCCCAACATTCTCCTCCGAATGCGAAAATATATTGTTGACTCCCACTTACATAGGCAGAAATGATCATCAGAATAAAATAAGAGAAATCAGAGCTCGAACAGAGAGATTCAGGTGTTCTTTCTTCCCGCGCGCTATTCGAGAATGGAATGGGAGATAAATAGTATTGTGGTTCGATGAACCCTCTGCCAGGCACTTCAATGTGATTTGCAGAGTATCCCATGTAGATGTAGATGTATTAAATGAAAACAAGTTGGAGACATTCCTCTTAAGAAAATGTGAGTATATTTTAGAATGAAGTATAACAGCGCTCACTCTTACACGACAGAGCAGTCTACGAACACGTGCACACTCAATGGCCTCAAACAAAAGAGAATGTGGTCGCGGTTCCGTCCTCTCGGCTGGCCGGAAGAAACGAAAGACGATCCGGTTCTCTAACATTTAAGACTGAAAATTTCAGGCTGGAATATCGATAATAATGAGGATTGGTCGCGACCAACCGCAAAGACGATGGCTGTCGGCGGAAAGCACGAAGAAAAGACAAACTGATACAATTCCAATTTCGGGCCGCGGCGTTTTTCAGGAGGAAAATTCAAATGTTCTAATGTTTGTTAAGCTTACGGGACTTAACTGCGGGGTCATCAGTCCCTAAACTTACAAACTACTTATGAACTAGCTTATACTAAAGACGACACAAATATCCATGCCCGTGGGGGGATTCGAATCCCCGACAGTAGCGGCTGTGCAGACTGTGTCTGTCGCGCCGCAGACCGCTCGGCCACTGCGGCCGCTTTCAGAAGAGAGCGCGCACACCTTCACAGAAGCACAACTGACACAAATGACCGCCAGCTCCAGCAGAGAGCGCCTACTGCGTGGTTGTGATTGTGTGAATTTGTATGCACTCAGTTTCCCTAACAAATGCCGAAAACATGGACTGAGTGAGTTTGTCTTATCGTCGTGCCTATCTGCGACTCTGCGAACGTCTTTGCAACAGGTTATGGCGTATCTTTATTGTTATTGTTTCAGAACATGTCCAGGATAGTGTCTCGGCAACATCCGATTATCGTAGTAAAGTTATACATAACCGCTGCACCGTACTGTGCGTGAATGGTAGGTGAAACCCAACAACTTAAGACTTACGACTGTGTAGTTTAATTCCTTATGGCATTGTTGTTTGGAAAATCCCGAGGAGTAAGTTCGATGCTAAAGGTTCCTTTGTCATGTGCTTATAAATGTGCAAATGTGAAATATCCGTGTTAAAATATATAAGAAAGGTGTGACCTAGACGAGTGCAGGTATTAGGAACAATAAATGAACAGAGCAAAGACCATGGCATGGTTTTTTTGGAGACGAAATGGTAAAATAACTTCCATATATAATAAATTCTTTCGTAATTTCAACAATGACAAATTTAGTGAAAGTTCTTTGACATTTATGCCAGGACTGTGCAAAGTCCTTCTAGTTATTTGGCGCAAGTGATTAGCAGGTTGATGTCGCTACATTTCCTTCCGCTTTCTATATTGTAAGACTTTTCTTAAATGACTATATGAAA
This sequence comes from Locusta migratoria, assembly GCA_026315105.1. NCBI lineage: Eukaryota > Metazoa > Arthropoda > Insecta > Orthoptera > Acrididae > Locusta > Locusta migratoria. Next base: position 224,042,729 of record CM048746.1, read on the forward strand.
TAATAACACACTGTGCAACTATGTAATGAGATATTTATTTTATCAACATGAGATCAACATAGTATCTTTCAGCAGATATACATTTTTTTCTTTTGAATTGACTTTGAAATACAATAAATAAATAAATAAATAAATAGCCATAAATAACGAAACTTACAATCAACAATAAATAAAGAGTGATGGATGTGATTGTATAAGTAATGACCATGAGAAAATAGCAAGGTTGATAATACTCATACAATAGCAATGTTTCGTTCAATAACAATGTACATGGAGGTAATAAAAGTGTAGACCATAAATAATAAATAATGACTGTGACAATGGGTAGAAGTAATGAACACTACAAAATGGTGAAGATGAGAAATATTACTTATACGTCAACATTTCAGTCAATAATATCTCAGTCTGATTCTCTCCTTATTTCAGACTATATCGTTGTATTTTAAATTTCTTTGGGTCTATGTACCTAGAATTTGTACCATACAAATCTCGGTGATTCACTGTGCCTAGTCAATCTGAAGCCTCCACATTTCAGAGAAATTAAATGTAACAACTTCAGTTTACTGTTCTAACTACGAATAATCTCTCTCGAAGCAGCAGATCTAGCCTTGGAAGAGCACTTCTCAACGCCAAGGACACGCTGGACATTAATGTAGTCTCTCCCGCTGAATGTGTCTGCCGCATCAGATTCTCGATGCGGCCTGCGAATCAGAGCAAACCACCTGGTGCGGAAGGTCTCTTCGTTCTACCTTCCGGCGGGTTCTGCGCACCTGCAGGCCGTGTGGTTGGCAGCGGTGACGGTGCGGAAAACCTCTCGTTCGCCGCTCGCTTTGACCACGTTCGTAACTCTGAAGACGAGTTTGACCTGCTGCACAGCCTCGGGCACGCAGCAGAGCGGCGAGATGCAGCTGCCCGCGTGGTCGTCGCAGCGGTGCAGCACGGCGTAGGGCGGCTGCAGCAGTTCGTCCGGGGGCCCCCTGACCAGCGCCTGCGCCGGCAGCGACCGCGGCTGCGGCGCAGAGCACTGCAGCACTGCGGGGGCGGCCAGCGCCGAAGCAGAGGTCAGCACCACGCCGAGGGCCAGCGGCAGCCACATGTCGCCTCTCCTGCTACCGACGTCTCGACAGGCAAACCGCTGGACGAGTGATGGCCAGACGGCGGGGAGCTTCTTTTTAAGCCATCACTGACGTCAGCTGCGTCCGGCATTCCGGTTAATGGACCGCGGGAAGCCGGGGGCTGGGGACCACCGCAGCGAGCGCAGGGCGGCCGCGCGGTTGCGCCACGATTGCAGCAGCGGCGTGCAACTCTGCCGCGCGACGGCCGGCACACGCGGGCAACGCTTCCGCCAGGATTCTGGGGAGCCCTCGGCACTAGCCGTCCAACCGAAAATTCTTCTCCGGCAAATCTGACATTCATTCATTCATTTCTGTGTCCAAAAAATAGCATATATACATGTGGCGTCTGTTGCGAGAGAACAGACGTCACTTCTGATCCTGCAGTTGTTATTATTTAATATTCATAGAATGTATGACATCAACTGCGATTTGGCAAAGCTGAAAATGTGTACCCAGCCGGGATTCGAACCCGGGTCTCCTGCTTTCTAGGCAGTTGCGCTGACCCCTATACATTTTCAGCTTTGCCAAATCGCAGTTGATGTCATACATTCTATGAATATTAAATAATAACAACTGCAGGATCAGAAGTGACGTCTGTTCTCTCGCAACAGACGCCACATGTATATATAATATGCTGGTGACGGGCAATGATCCTATCGTTAGTGGGGAGGGGTGGGCAAAGTTTGAAGCCCTTACTCTTACGGGAATTAGTTAAACTACGAGTTTGAGTACTGTGGGCAGGGCGAAGCTGGGAATTTGTATCTGACGGGAGGCGTGCTTAGGTAGTCCTTTCAGGTGCGGTGATCACTGTGTCCCCAGTGGTGTAGGGGTCAGCGCAACTGCCTAGAAAGCAGGAGACCCGGGTTCGAATCCCGGCTGGGTACACATTTTCAGCTTTGCCAAATCGCAGTTGATGTCATACATTCTATGAATATTAAATAATAACAACTGCAGGATCAGAAGTGACGTCTGTTCTCTCGCAACAAACGCCACATGTATATATAATATGCCGGTGACGGGCATTGATCCTATCGTTAGTGGGGAAGGGTGGGCAAAGTTTGAAGCCCTTACTCTTACGGGAATTAGTTAAACTACGAGTTCGAGTACTGTGGGCAGGGCGAAGCTGGGAATTTGTATCTGACGGGAGGCGTGCTTACGTAGTCCTTGCAGGTGCGGTGATCACTGTGTCCACAGTGGTGTAGGGGTCAGCGCAACTGCCTAGAAAGCAGGAGACCCGGGTTCGAATCCCGGATGGGTACACATTTTCAGCTTTGCCAAATCGCAGTTGATGTCATACATTCTATGAATATCAAAAAATAGCAGTTGCGATAGCTTTGTCATTTCCTTCGTCAACATCTTGTGCTGTACATATGTTGTCCAGGAGGGGGCATGCAAGTAGGTGGCTCGCATCTTCATCAGCCCCACAGTCGCAAGAGGTGTCTGCACTCGCTGGGGGTATTCCCCATTTCTTCAGGTTGCTCTTGCATCGGGGGACGCCCACTCTTAGGCGGTTGAGGGACCTTCACACAAAGTATTGTAGGTTTGCGCCAGGAGCTAAATCTGACATTGTCAGCGTGGAGACTGGGCGGTCTTAGAATTAGTTAAAGTACATAAAATGTTTTACAATTTATTTAAAATTGATAAAAATAGCCTAGACCGCAAGATGATTTTTTTTATTTACAAAGTGGTGACTAGTTTCGACTTTTTAGTCATTTACGAACCACTGTTTTTGATTGAATATGTAAACCAGGAGTGAATCTGAGCCGTCAAAAAACGTCAGTTTCGTCAATTAAAAAATTTTCCAGTCAGAGAATAAAATACATCAGTTGCTGGCGGTATTGGGCGGTTGTCTGTATGATATTAACATTTGTTTCATGTATCCTGTATGATATTAACATTTGTTACATGTATTCCGAACCAACATGATGGACTTAATGATTGTCTATATGGCATTGACATTTGTTACATATCTCCAGAACCAACATTATGGGCTTATTGATATTGCCTGTATGACATTAACATTTGTTACATGTATCCAGAACCAACATGATGGGCTTATTCAGGTTCTGCATACATGTAACAAAATGTTAAAGCAGGTGGAGAAGGTGGTCATTAGAGCCGAAGCTCACGTTCGGATTTTTGGCTAAGGCTGGGGAATGAAATGGGACGAGCCATATTAAAGGAACCATCCCAGTATTTGCCTGGCGTGGCTTAGAGGAATCACGGAAAATCTATCACCAGATAGAGTTTGGATTCTTACTGATACATAAAATGGCGACGTTCTCAGTACAAGAACAGAGTGTAATCAATTCTTTTCTCGATCTGCATGTGTGCCACCGATTGCAATTCATCGCCAGTTGAGTGTGATGGTGTTACGAATATGTCCAATGTGCGTTCGTGGCTGCGACAGTTCATATAAGGCCTAAGGAAATAGGTTTTATTTTTTATTTTTATTTTTTAACGTTGCGAGTGAGTTGAATTTCGTTGTCGAGAATGAATGTCAACGACCTCCGTAACAGTAGAAGTCAACATTTCAGCTCCACCTTGCAAAAAATAAAATTAAAATAAATAAATGAAATTATCTGCTTTATTAGTTACGTTCAGAATCTAGGGTCATCATCAGTAGTGAAAGGGCAGGATTGGCGTCTGGTCGTCAACGGAGGACATAATGTGTCAAGCAGCTGCCTATGTCATCAGTACAACTACAGGGCTTGTTATTTATATATGGAACATAGCTGCTAGGAAATGGTCCATTTCTTTGGTAACGCCAGTGCACAGGAAATTTAGCTGTTGCCTCAGGAATCTACTTATACTTGACTATGCTGATCCTGGATACCAGAAAAGTCTGTCGAGACCAGTGGGAGAGTCTAAGTGTTTTACAAGACTTGTAAGTAGTAGTAGCAGTAGTAGTAGTAGTAGTAGTTCTGGTAGGCTTCTAAGTCTTCTATTCCATTGCACCAATTACTCATTGGTCTCCCCCTTGGTATTTAACCATATGACAACTCCGAGAATATTACTGACACAATTTCTCCCTCTTTCGTTGTCATCAGGTGGCCAGCCCATCAAAATCTTCTAGCATTTACTATGTCCACTATTTTTATTTGTTGTGCTACCAGTGGATTTCTACCTTGTCTCGTCTTCCAGCATTGTGAATCATTAACATAATATGGCCTAAAATTTGTCCTCTAAACTTTATTTTCAAAAATTTGTAACTGGCGTTTTCTGTTATTGTTAGGCTCCAGATTTCTGCCACATAAATTAGAAGTGGTATGATGATTAGTATTATATAATTTTACTTTAGTTTTTCTCGTCAACAGTTTAGAACCTAGAAGATTTTGTATTGAATTGCCGAGTGGTTAACGTTTTGCAGTCTCATTCTTATTTTTACTGGTCTCCGATTTTAACCATCAGTCCTTCCAGAAGTCTGAACTGTTCAACTGGCGCAAATTTATATACAACACTTGGAACTGCAACAGAAAATATTTTTGATGAGCTGATAAAGTGCCCAAATTAGTTTGTTGCTGAACCTCACCGTACATGACTCTGCGTTAACGATTAATACTTCCATACTTCCTTCAGATTAATTATATCCTGGTACCTTAGAATGTGTGTTATCAATCTATCTTTTCTGTTAATTTGGTTCTCCTTGGCTCTATGCACAAAATATGCTTTACTTACAAATATTAAACAACTGGGAAAGCTAAACAAGCTTTAAATGTACTCTGTGAGCATTTTTGAGATTCTGGACAAATTTACGTGCATCATAATACACTGGACGATATTGCGTATTTCTCGAACGTAAGGGGCGTCCCGTTTCCTCACACTGAAGCCGGAGGTTCGCCGAAGGGACATCTTGACTTCTCCGCAAACTTCCGCCGTTTCTCGACCGCTGTACCGTAACTTTAAACGTTTAAGTGGGTCGCTTCTCACTTTCCGTCAGCCGAATAAGGAACGTCAGAAACGTGACAAACAAGACTTTCTCCAGAAGCTAGTATCGCTTTCAACGCACATTGATGACACAGTACAGTGTCACTCTGAAGGAGACAGCATTTCTTAGATCGGAAAAACATGGATATTGCACTTTGTACTTCAAGCCAAAGCAAAGCCTGAAACACTAAATGTTCCTCACTGTGCGGGAATCTCAGATACTGTAACAGCATTCCAGGTAAACAGTGGAGGCGGTGTGCAATATGAAGGTCTGGGTCGGTGTGCGAGGCGTACACAGGTACTCATGATTAACGTGACAGCCTGTAAGGAAAGAAAGTATTTTTGTTGGGGATTATTGGGTGAAAGGTGTTTATTTTATTGAAGAAAAGTGTGAGTGGATGTAAAAAAATAATTAAAAAAAATTTACTTGAAGTGTTATTAACTGTGGTGGCTGTTGTAATGTTTGAGCAACATAACAAACCTGATCTTAATTTCGTGGTTGGTTACGTTAAACTCGTGATTAATGAAGTGGTGTAATTAAATTTTGAAAATATTAAGCAAGACAATTAGTGTAATTAACGAATACTATGGCCCTATCTGACAAACTTTTCAAAAGATCACTCACCTTTCCTTTCCTTACAAAATCTCCTACAGAGACTGTGCACACACAGATAGCAGAAATTAACTTACTCCGTCTGTGCAATGCGTACAACTCAATTAGTACGCTAATGGTACTGATAATTTATAAAATTATGAATAGTAGGATTTTTAACATCAAGTGATTGGCAAGTGGGTGCAGTCCAACCACTAAAGTCAGTATCTGATAAAATTAGTTCACTCAAGCAAATAGGAAATTTAAGTAAATCAATCTTAATTAATGCTATGCATACGACATTAGTACGAGTTTGGTTCTTTATAGGATGCATGTGGCCGTGGCTATTATTGTTGAACTCAGTGCAAAACGAAATAGAAAAATTATTCATTAAGTCAACTGTCTGTTATCTTCTACCATCAATTTTAGCAAAAATTGTCTCTAACAATTAATGACACTCACTTCATTGTAAAATTGTGTAGACATATTATTTATGCATTATTGAGGATTGTCATGCTAATCGTGTGTGGTTAATTAGTTCTTCAAATAAGATAGCAAAAGTACTGTCTAATGTTCCTGTATTTAAACAAAACTTAAAAATGCATTCTCAGCAAATTACAACCAATAGCATTTAACTTACCTTATTTATCAGTACAGCGACGTGGTACTCTGCAGTCATATAAATGATACATAAAATCATTTTGATGGTGGCTTCTCCTTTGGCAGCTTGCTAGCAGTTCGCCGTGATGCTTCGCGAATCGCGTAATTAATCGCGACTGTTAGCGTCCGCGATGACGCTACCGCGTTTCGGACGTCTGGGACGGTTACCGAACACGTAACGAATTTCTGTCTCAGCAGAACGAACGAATAAATGTTTCATTAAAATCAATTCTTACTTCACTTATGTTCACAGGTTTCACATAAACTTATAACAAATTAGAACTTTTACTTTGTTTTAACTTTATTACTTATATTGTCTGAGCACTCCGCGGACCGCGTACGAACGTCTGATCTACGTCACGGGGCGGCAGATACTGCTGCTTGCCTGCTCTCCAACAGGGGAGCGCTGCTATACGATAGAGTCTCTGACCTGAGGGGCCATATCGATAACTGTTCATAGAGAAATATTTTAGACTGACAAACTAAACATACCAAGTAATCACAGTCATATAGAAAACGTACAAAGTACAAATAAAATAAAATAATATATACATAAACAATTAAAATACAGATAATAAATAAATGACAGAAAATGTTCACAATTAAGTTACCTACAAACATTGTACATCACGATAATTAATAAAGTCACATAAGAAGTTAATTACTACATAGTCACTATAAACAGGTAAAAGCGAATAATATGTTTCAAAATGAAGCACATTCCTCGTTATAATGTAAGGCTTACCTTAAGGGTTACCTTACAAGCCCACGAAAAGTGGACAAGCCGGGCTAGAGTGCCGATCAGACACAAATTTTCTAACGTCACCCACAATCCGTACAGCTGACGCTTAGTCATATTCCCAACTGCGAATACATTTCTTCCACTTTATTGATAATGGGTCCTCAGCTGTCATGAATGATTGAAAGATTTCATGCCGCCTTCAGCTATTACTGCTTATTTTCTGTCTTGGCCCATTATCAACTATCTGTAAAAATATATTTGACGGTACGTTATTTCACATAGTACTTTCTCTAATAAGCCCAGTGAGGAGATCACCATGATGCTAAGATAGCGTGGTGTGCCATTGGGAATCGGTTTTCAAAGACATTTGTATACAATTGGACAACTAATCATCTACATCTACATATACACTCCGCAATCCGCTGGCGGATAGAACGATGGAAAAAGAATTATATGCCCCTGTAAGAGCCATAATTTCTCTTCTCTTGTCTTTGTGATCTTTACGCAAAATGTAAGTAGGTGGCAGGGAGATCCTTCTACAGTCAGCTTCAAATTCCGGTCCTCAAAATTTTCTCAGCAGAATTTCTCGAAAAGAACGTCGTCTTTCCTCCAGCAATTCCTATTTGAGTTCCCGGAGCATTTGTGTTACACTAGAGCATTGGTCGAAACTACCAGTAATGAACTTAGCTGCTCGCCTCTGAACTGCTTCTATGTCTTCCTTTAATCTGATCTGCCGTGGGTCCCAAACACTTGAGCAATACTGAAGACGTGATCGTACAAGCGTTTTATACGCGGTCTCCTTTATAGATGAAGTACATCTTTCCAAATTTGCTGTTACAGAATTAATAACGACACCCTCCCATACACCATAGCACCATCAGCAAACAGTCGGACATTACCTCTGTCCATCAGATCATTTACATAGATACAAAATAATAGCGGTCCTATCACACTCCCCTGGATCATGCTTGACGATACACTCGTCTCTGATGAACACTCGCCTTCGAGAACAACGTACTGCGTTCTTTTACTTAGGAAGTCTTACAGCCAGTCACAAATCAATACAAAATGACAGCAGCACGAGGCATTAAACTCAGCATCGCTTTGTCAAAGATGTGAGAGTTCGCTGTTAAAAATTTCTTTTATTTTGGTTATGTAATCAATAACATATTTTCCTACATTGACTTCTGAACGTAGCTCCTACAGGAACTTTCTCCGGATTTTAATCCTGTTACAACACAAATGTCAGTCTTTGCCTATAAACAGGCGAATTACAACTCTGATTCGTCGTCACAATATTTTCAACGTCGAACTCCCTCTCTCCATAGCGTAAGGTATCGGTTCGAGTGAGGCTTGTTTTAAATCAACCTACAACCACAATCTAGCAGTTTTCTTTCATCAATACATTAATTCCTGAACGCAGGAGAAGAAAGTTGCGAAATTATAGGCTACTACACTGTTGGAAGAGGAGTAGTTACAGATAAAATCGTAATTCGTGCAACTGTAAGAAAGGCCACGCTTGGTTTTTATAATAATATAATAGTTTTATCAAAGTCTAAGAAAGTTCAGTTCATACATAAAGAAAACGAACGGATCCAACCACTACACTAAGGTCTGCTTAGTGTCGAAACGGAAAACAAACGACTGAATCCAAAACTTAAAGTTAGCATTAAAAATGTATTTCCAAGCAGAGGATATTGCCCGATTAAACTTTGACTGCTGCACAAACTCACAAATTGGCGTTATCACCACTCCCACTCTCTCTGGAATTAAAAACAATGGCTATGGAATATCAGATCTTCTACTAAAAACGTCTCGGATTTACTTCCCGTCTTAGCTCACATTTATTGAGAATCTCTTACTCAGCAAATAGCTTCCAGTGATATGAACTGTTCGCAGGCTGTCTCTGTTTACAAAACGCCTAAAGATCGCAAGCACAGATTTATCGGAAGCACAGATTTACAGACCAATATCGACGATATTGCTGCTAACTCCTAGATCGATGAAGATCAGAAAGGAACCGACAAATTACAGACCGAAAACGTGTCGTCGATTTGTTTCACAATTCCTCAACATATTTTCAGTTCCCATACAGTAACTTTATTTCAGACGGACACACATAGGCGCGGTTTTAGAAGTGTTACTGCGCGACAAAAAGCTTGTCCTATTCGCACATATCTTGCAGAAGAGCAACGGCAGACTCTCTGCTCCTAGATTTCCGAAAACCGTTTGATACGGTGCAAACATAATAGGTTTCCAGGTACGTTTTTGACAAGAAGACTTCAAAACAACCTAGTATTTTATCATCGACGGGTTGTGTTCCACAGAGAACGGTATCGTCAGGAGTGCTCTACGGAAATATGTCATGACGCTATCAACTACATAAATGATCTGACATGCAGGGTAAATAGCAATCTGCTACTTTTATTGATTCTGCTGTGTTTTACTGGAAGGCTACTTTTGTATCCCATCCTCGTCGCCACTTTTGTGTCCAAGCCTCGTCGTCGCTTTTGTGTCTCGTTTCCGTCGTAGGTGTCGGTGGCCGAGTGGAATGAGACCGACACAGGAATAAAGATAGCACGTGGTGCAGGTACGGAGGGGAGCAGCCAGAAACTAGAAACACTAGAGTAAATTAGAATGAGATATATATAGCACAGAATTTATACAATACTTAACTTTTACACAATTCAGTACTGCAGAGTGCTGATACATAGTTGAGTTAGAGGCCTGCCTAGCGCCTAACTGATAGCTAAGTCTTCACTGGTGCCTATCTGATTCCGAAGGTCCTAACTGGTTGCTATCTCAGTCCCAAGTGAACGATGTCGTTCAGTGGTGCCCACGAGCGGAGCTGCAGCAGAGGGCGCTCGTGGCTGTCGTCGTAAGAACGCCGCGCCGTGCGTGCATGGCGGCGCGCGGCGAAAGTAGGTGGCGCGCACTTTGTACTTGTGCGACACCACACCCCTCCCCCCCCCCCCCCCCCAAACCGCCGCGCCGTCGTGGCGTAGGGCTGAGGGCCACGGCGACGGCACTGGGAGGAGGGCCTGGGCGGGGGCGTTACTGGTGGGACGGGCGTCGTAGCTGAGGCTGGGATCGAGACGCCGTCCGCGCCCCGGAATCCGCCTTGCGATCCTCCAGGAAACCCGGCGAAACCTGAGGAATGGCGCACACCCCCGCCCAGAGGGAGCAGGTCATCTTCTGAGGTGCGTGGCCCAAGCTGGGGGGGCCCGCACGGTCCCGGAGTCCCTCTCGGTGACGCTGTCATCTGCGGCGGCGACGGAGGAGGAGGGGCCGACTGCGTAGGAGGCGCGTCGACATCCATCGGGAGCTCGTAGTCCGGGGAAGCTGGGCCCGGCGGCGAGCGATGTGGCTGTGCTCCCTGGCGGTGAACTGGGTCTGGAATCAAGAAACCGGAGACAGGATCGCGCGGCTGTGCAAGCGCAATTGGTTTGCGTGGCGCCGCAGCTCCGACCCTGTGGAAGAACGTACAACATACATATTGCGACCGAGCACGCGCTGAATGGTGCCTGGCAACCATGTCTTCTTCATACCAGCAAACACCCTGTACAGCACCGGCGTAGAAACCTGAAAACGCGTAGCGCCATACGAACCGACTCGGTGCGTGGGAGGCTGCAGCAGGTGAAGGAGAGTGCGGTGACGGCGGCCGTGTAGCAGCTCGGCAGGAGACGGGCCATCACGTGGCATGCATCGATACGTAGACAGGAAAATTTGAAGAGCTTGCTGCCTGGAGTGCTGACCTTTCATCTTCTCCATGTGAGACTTGAATGTTCGAACGAAACGTTCTGCTTCACCATTGAACTGAGGGTGAAAAGGTGCAGTGGTAATATGCTGAATGCCATTCACACGACAAAACTGTTGAAATTCCGCACTAACAAACTGACGTCCATTGTCACTGACGATAGTTTCAGGCAAGCCTTCGATGCAAAACACTGATTGTACTAGAAGCTGTCGTTGAGTTCATGGCAATCACAAAAGGAAACTTGCTGAAAGCGTCTACGACAATTAACCAGCGCGTATTACAGAAAGATCCGGCAAAGTCAATATGTAAACGTTGCCATGGTCCCTTGGGGCGTGGCCAGTCTGAGAAACGTTGCGGAGGAGCCGCCTGATGCTCCGCACAAACAGTACACTGTGACGTCATGCTCTCTATCTGAGCGTCCATACCAACCCAGGTACAATGACGTCTGGCCAGTTGCTTTGTCCTAACAATGCCCCAATGTCCTTGATGCAGGAGGCGTAACACTTCACGTTGCAGGGAACGAGGAACAATTACTCTTTCTTGGTCGTTGTCGGTATGCAACAACAGTACATCCTGACTTAAAGATAATGCATGACTTTGTGCAAAATAACGTCGAACCAGAGGCCGATCAATGTCTTTGGCTCTGGCAGGTCACCCTGAGCGAACAAAACGTGCTACCACACTTAGGTCTGCATCCGCAGCTGTTTCCTGTGCAACCCGACGAGAGTTCAAAGGAAAGTCTGCCACAGCGGAAGCATCTCTGGAGTCTAACTGACAACACGCCATTTCTGAAGAATCAAACGACACATCCTGGCCAACCGGAAGTCGGGAAAGTGTGTCCCCGTTTGCGTGTTTAGTGGTAGGTCGGTACAAAATCTCATACTGATAATTATACAGTATTAAGGACCATCTCTGAAGCTTTTGTGCCGTACGTGGCTGAATTGGCTTTGTGGGTGAGAACAACGACGTGAGAGGCTTGTGGTCTGTCAACAAATAGAATTTTCTGCCATAGAGATAATGATGAAACCTTGTGACGCCGTAAATGATTGCTAAGGCCTCCTTTTCTATCTGACTGTAATTCTGTTGCGTTGGCGTCAGTAGCTTGGATGCAAAGGCAACAGGACGATCGTGAGAACCAATACGATGTGAGATTACTGCGCCCAGACCGTACGATGAGGCATCGACTGCTAGCACTACAGGCTTCTGTGGGTCAAAGGCAATCAAACATGCATCACTGAGTAGTGCAGACTTTAATTTGTCAAAGGCAACCTGGCAATCTTTGGACCACACAAAAGGAACATTTTGCCTACGTAAGCGATGCAGTGGAGCTGCAATCTGAGACGCATTGGGAATAAACCTGAAATAATAGTTAAGCTTTCCCATTACTGCTTGCAATTCATGCACATTCTTAGGAGGAGGCAAGTATTTGATTGCTCGAAGGTGTGACTGTAAGGGATGGATTCCTTGCGCATTAATCACATGGCCTAGGTACTCTATTTCAGTTTGAAAAAACGAACACTTTGCTTTATTACAGCGTAGACCTGCTGCAGTCAACACTTTGAAAAGGCACTCCAGGTTTGATAAATGTTCTTCAACTGTACGTCCGGATACCACAATATCATCTAAATAGTTCGAACAACACGGTACAGAAACTGTCAGCTGTTCCAAAAAAACGCTGAAAAATAGCGGGGGCGGAAGAACTGCCAAAGGGTAGGCGTTGAAATTGAAAAAGGCCCATGTGAGTATTAATGACGAAAAACTTTTTTGACTCGTCATCAAGTGGAATCTGTAAGTATGCCTCTGCTAAATCAATCTCAGAAAAGAAACGATACTGTCCTAATTTGTCCATTAGTTCGTCAGGTCTGGTCAGGGGATATGTGTCTACAATTGTTTGACTGTTCACTGTTGATTTGAAGTCCGCACAGAGACGAAGTTTTCCTGACGGCTTGGGTATAATTACTATAGGCGAGGCCCACTGACTCGCAGAAACAGGAGAAATCACCCCACTATCTTGCCAACGTTTAAGTTCTTCGGCAACTGTATCACGCAAGGCGATAGGCACTGGTCTAGCTTTACGAAATTTTGGAACTGCAGATTCTTTTAAAGTTACATGTGCCACGAAGTCTTTTGCGCAACCTAGTTCCGGCGAAAACAAGTCACTATATTTGTCACACAATGCATTGATTTTATCCTGAGGCACTATTGACGAAATTTGAAGCACATCTCTTTGAATTGATAAACCAAACAAGTCAAAAGCATCTAGTCCAAAAATTTTCTGTGTCGATTTGGCCTGAAGAACTACAAAAGCAACTGTTTTTGTTACACCTTGAAAGGGGCGGGCAGGCTACACGTTCCTAGCACGGGAATATTTTGACCTGTATAAGCTGTTAACACTTGCTGTGACGGCGACAATTTTGGCGAACCCAGAAGTTCATAAGTATCTTTATTTATTAATGTGAGAGCGGAACCAGTATCAAGCTGAAATTCCACAGTCTTATTTTCTATGAAGGGACACAAACAGTTTTTGCTTGCGGCGCTCGACAGGTGCGCGAATGTGGGCAACGTCTGCTACGGTGTGTTTACTGCGCTTGCGCGGGCCGCGTAGTGAAGTAAGCGGCGCAGACTCGGCACGCAGCGGATTAACAACAATGTCACTAGATGGCACTACCGCCGGATCGGCGTCCGCGCAAGCATGCGAAGCTACTCCAGATGTACTAACTACTGCACTACACTTTTGAGTAGCTACTTGATGTCTACTGTCACTAGCTACACAGTACTGGGCACTATTACAAGGAGCAGTTGCAGAAGGCACTATTTTCACTACAGGAATGCACTGTTCATAGTTATTTTGCTTGTCCCAAACCCTTTTCCGTTGCACTGTTTTACGCGCTCGTCGGCGCTTGCTACGTGGTGCACTATGTAGTTTTGCCATAGGCGCAGAACTACTTTCTTGCAATTGAGATCCAAGGAAAGCACTGTTCAATTCCACAGCTCGTATAACATTTACAGAATGAACTGTTCTCGCACTCTGCGAAGCACTGTTTCTAACGGTACCGTTCTTTGAGTTTTTAATTTGCATACACACAGACTGTACATGTCCTGATTTGCCACATTGATAACAGGTTGCGTTGCGACTAGGGCAATGAGCACGCTTGTCGCGAGACACACACTGGGGGCAAGATTTACGTACATTTTTCTGAAATGAGCGTTGGCGCCCGTTATTCAAATCACTGTTTCGAACACGACGGGGCGACCTTTGTGTCGCACTTTTACACTGGTTACTGTTCACTGTCTGTTCAGCACGACCTGTACTATTGTAAGAATCACTAGTGCTACACTGAGAACTACGGCTAGGAAAGCGACCGTTGCGGCGCACTGAATTAACACTGTGGCTTTGCATTTCTACATCTGATAAGTCAAAAGTATCATGCGCATCTATAAGCTGCAGTACACTGTCTAATGAGGGGTCAGACTGTTTCAGATTTGCTGCTCTAATTCTGGGGTCCTGAATATTCTGCGTAATCGCATCCCTCAACATCACGTCACTATACGAAAGTCCACAAGAGCAAGTAAATTTACATTTGCGGGTTAAGCCCTTCAATTCCGTAATCCACTCTTGGTGTGACTGCTGCGGTAATTTTTTAAGTCTGAAAAATCGGTACCGTGCCGCAGCTACGAGAACTTTTCTCTCATAATGAGCATTTAGTGCCTCTACTATTTGTTCAAAGTCTACATCACGAGGAGATACGTCGGGGAATAGTTTTTTCAGTAACACGAAGGTGTTGGTGCCCACCACAGATAATAGCAGATGCTTCACTTTCTGACCTGTAATTTGATGAGCCGCGACGAGTTCTTGAAACTGTGCGAAGTAGTCGCTCCATTCTTCCTCACGTTCGTTGTACTGGCGAAACGTAGGAAGCGTTGCGGCGGCAGGTGTGGGCTGCTGAAGCGGCGGCTGCTGTTGTTGATTAGCTGCTTGCGCTGTGAGCTGGGCCACAGCCTGCAGGAGTTGTGTTATTTGCGCCGTCTGTAACTGAATAATTTCCATTAAGTTTGGGTTCGGGGTAGTGGCCATGCTGACCGATTAGGCGCCGCGCATACAAGTAACTTATAACAAAACACAAATGCAATATGAAAGAGGACGCTCTGCAACAAAAAAGTCCACAAAACACGTAACTGAAAAAGTTCCCCCAAAAATCTTATAATAAGGGTGGGTGGGCGGGAGCAATTTCTGCGTGCTCCGAGTGCTGCTGTCTGGCTGCTGCAAGAGGGCTGGTCCAAAGTTCTATCACTCCTCGTCGCCACTTTTGTATCCCATCCTCGTCGCCACTTTTGTGTCCAAGCCTCGTCGCCGCTTTTGTGTCTCGTTTCCGTCGTAGGTGTCGGTGGCCGAGTGGAATGAGACTGACACAGGAATAAAGATAGCACGCTGGTGCAGGTACGGAGGGGAGCAGCCAGAAATTAGAAACACTAGAGTAAATTAGAATGAGATATATATTGCACAGAATTTATACAATACTTAACTTTTACACAATTCAGTACTGCAGAGTGCTGATACATAGTTGAGTTAGAGGCCTGCCTAGCGCCTAACTGATAGCTAAGTCTTCACTGGTGCCTATCTGATTCCGAAGGTCCTAACTGGTTGCTATCTCAGTCCCAAGTGAACTTTGTCGTTCAGTGGTGGCCACGAGCGCAGCTGCAGCATAGGGCGCTCGTGGCTGTCGTCGTAAGAACGCCGCGCCGTGCGTGCATGGCGGCGCGCGGCGAAAGTAGGTGGCGCGCACTTTGTACTTGTGCGACACCACAGCTACTGTACGAGAATACGAGATTTATTATTGCTGTGATAAATAGCTGCTAGTTCTAAATGTAGAAAAATGTAAGTAATGCAGATAAGAAGTATACGCTTGACGCAATCACTTCGATTAAATATCTAGGCATTACGTTGCAAAACGATATATCGTATTTACCTGGCTGTAGTACTTGTCTTTTATTCCATTTTTTACTTCTGTAATTGGGAAGGGTACTTACTATAGGCGCAAACTTCGTAGTTTTAATAGTGCAATTGGTTGGGTTAGGATGGGCTAAATTTGTTAATCATTGTATCCCACTTCGTAGGATATGCATATTTTTATTAAAACGTAAACAATTAAAATGTTACAATATGTATTTCAGTGTGCCACAGTTTTTATCGCAAAAAGGCAGCAGTTCGTGGCAGCAGTTCGTGGCTAGCAGGCTGTCAGAAGCCACGTGCTGTTACAAGTAGTCGCGGCAGAATAGCCGCGCGCACTAAAGCGCCTTGCTGCGGTGCGCACGGCCTTTCGCCGTCGGAATTTCGAGTCCTCCCTCAAGGATATGTGTGTGTTTGTGCGTGTGAGAGAGAGAACATTTTCGTTACAAGTAAATACTTGAAATTCGAAAATTACTTACTGGTAATTCGCTTTAAGTACTGATATACGTCGTACTTATGCGTCTCCAAAGAATTTAAAGAATTAAGCTAACGGGTAGGTGTACCTATTTTTCTCTCTTTTGTTCTAGGAGCTCGCGGCAGATATTGTCGTCGAATTGCACGTAACTAACAAATTCACGATGTTTCAAGATTTTTCAAAAAATCACACTATTATAGGCGGTGGGTTATGAAGCCGAGTAAATAAGGAAAATAGATAGAGCACCGAAAAATTGTTCCAAGAAAGGCGCACGGTCGGCTTCGGTTTATTGGGTGATTTTAGAAAAAAAAATAGCTTCATTTGTAAAGGAAATCATGCATAATTACCCTTGTGCAACCCATTCTTGACTGCTGCTCTTTTGTTGGGGATCGCAGCAGATCAAGTTAAAGGAAGACATTAACTCAGAGGCGGGTTGCTAACTTTGCTGTGAGGATAACGTTGAACTAGGTTGTTAATGGTGATGAAATTTACGTGATTACAGAACTAGTCTGGAGAAATTGGATTTACGTCAGAATGTAGCTCTATAAAACTGATTATTATGAAAATGGCTCTTCAGTTTATATTGTACTCTTAAAGCTCCGATAAAACATTTATTTTTAATGTTTTCTAATTTGAAGGAACATTTATTTTCTGGATGGAACGTGGGGAGAACATGCTACACATGCGACCGTTAGCTCTTCAACGGCGAGAAAATAAAATACACTACCAGCCATTAAAATTGCTACACCAAGAAGAAATGCAGATGATAAACAGGTATTCATTGGACAAATATATTTTACTAGAACTGATTTGCAATTTGGGTGCATAGATCCTGAAAAGCAGTACCCAGAACAACCACCTCTGGCCGTAATAACGGCCTTGATACGCCTGGGCATTGAGTCAAACAGAGCTTTGATGGCTTGCATACGTACAGAAGCCCATCCGAAAAAATGACGTTTAGCCATTCGTGCACCCAGGTTCGCCGTTGCGTACACCATCGCAGGCGTCAACGGTAATCGCAGCCATGTTCTCCGAGCTGACAGTCTATGCTGCTGCTTATGTCGTCGAACTGTTCGTGTAGATGGTTGTTGTCTTGCAAAAGTCCGCATCTGTTGACTCCGAGACGTGGCTGCACGATCCTTTACAGTCATGCCGATAAGATGCATGTCATCTCGACTGCCAGTGATACGAGGCCGTTGGGATCCAGCACGACGTTCAGTATTGCCCTCCTGACCCACCTATTCCATATTCTGCTGTCATAGGGTCGCGACCAACGCGAGCAGCAATGTCGTGATCCGATAAACCGCAATCGCGTAAGGTTGACCTTTATCAAAGTCGGAAACGTGATGGTACGCATTTCTCCTCCTTACACGAACAACAACGTTTCACCAGGCAACGCCGGTCAACTGCTGTTTGTGTATGAGAAATAGGTTGGGAACCTTCCTCATGTCAGCACGGTGTAGGTGTCGCCACCGGCGCCAACCTTGTGTGAATGCTCTGAAAAGCTAATCATTTGCATATCACAGCATCCAAGTCCTGTCGGTTAAATTTCGCGTCTGCAGTACGTCATCTTCGTGGTGTAGCAATTTTAATGGCCAGGAGTGTATATTCATGAATTTTAACCATGCTATCTGCTTATTAAAAACTTTTGTTTGATGAAATCTGTTATCATCTGTACCTTGTGTGTTAATTGCAGAATAATGTCTATATAGTTGAACTGAAAACCCAGCAGCAAGGCAGAATTTTTTTTACTTCTGAGTTATTAAATAATGTACACAAGACTCTTTTAATAACTTAAAATTACAAAACTGTTAATAACATTTGACTCAGAAAAGCCTATGAATAATAACATGCTCTCTAATGGATCTGAATTTCAGTCGACACTAATTTAATTTGGCTGCCCGTGAGCATGGAAATTCGCTTCAAAATCTACCAGATTTACGATCTTCATTAACACACCATAAATTATAACTACCATGTGCAATGTAACACGATATCGCCGGCTGCGGTGGCCGAGCGGTCTGCGGCACCGCCAGTCACGTTCTGCACGGCCACTACGGTCGGGGGTTCGAATCCCCACTCGGGCATGGATATTTGTGCCATCCTTAGTATTAGCTAGTTCATAAGTAGTTTGTAAGTTTAGGGACTGATGACCCCGTAGTTAGGTCCGATAAGCTCTACAAACATTTTTTGAAGACACGTATCAAACAATGCAACATAAAGGGTTTTTCCAAATATTCTATAAATGGGAGATCAATTGCTACTAATTACCGCCTACGATTTGTAAACTAATTATTATTTAGATCCTCTCGATAGAACAGATTAATATTACATTTACCTCTGGATACTTCCACATCTGCAAGTTCCTTTAATAGAAAAAACCGATAAGTTATCTTTCCAAAAGTATCTTCCTCTAAATGAATATTCGTTAATAATGCTGTCTCCACTGCTTGGCAGGCCAGCCTCCGTATTTTAGACACGTTACCACTCTGACTCTCTGCACACAAGTAATCACTGTGGACTGCTACTGCTACTACAGAAGGAGCTGTAACTTCTCTGTCTTACACTGTTCGCTCTTTGGTCACAGAAATATTTTACAAACACTGTTGTTGAAAATGGAGCCAAAGAATAGACACCTTTCAAACGGAGACGCTTCGGGAGCTCAAATTGTAATCCCTGAAGGGAACGTTCTATTCACCAAACACTACTGATGAAATTTAGAAAACCGGCGTCTGAAAAAGACTGTAGAACTATTTTGCCATCAGCAACTTACATTACGTGTAAGAGAAAGGAAAATAAAAGAAATAACGCACCTTCGGAAGCATAAGGCAATCGTTATTTACCTGGTTCGGAAATAGGAAATGTTCAAATGTTTGTTAAGCTTAAGGGACTTAACTACGGGGTCATCAGTCCCTAGACTTACAAACTACTTGTCAACTACCTACAACTAAGGACGGCACAAATATCCATGCCCGAGGGGGGTTTCGAACCCCCGACCGTAGTGGCCGTGCAGACCTTGATTGAAGCGTCTCAGTCCCCTCGGCCACCGCGGCCGTTGGAAATAAGAAAGGGAATGACGGATAGCGGCACGGGGAACCCCTCGCTGCGCACCGTACGACGACTTACAAGGTATGTACACGATTGTAGGCAAACAGGATGCACAGGAAGGAAAACAAGCTTACCCAGAACACTACTCGTGTGACTCACAGTTCGCTTTATCCATGCAAGCAATATTACGCTGTTACACGCAATCAGATGTACTTCGTCTTTACAGATTTACGAAAAGCGTTCAAAATGTACCAGAGCGACGACAGTTAAGTAAGATAGGGCTAAGTGAGTTTCGTCATAGATATATGA
This sequence comes from Locusta migratoria, assembly GCA_026315105.1. Taxonomy (NCBI): domain Eukaryota; kingdom Metazoa; phylum Arthropoda; class Insecta; order Orthoptera; family Acrididae; genus Locusta; species Locusta migratoria. The sequence goes on from CM048746.1 coordinate 224,062,302, forward strand.
TGATATCGAGACTGGCAGATAAGAGGTAGTACGTTACAGTGAATGGCAAATGTTCTACGCAAATGAAAGTAGTAAAGAATGTACATCTAGGTAGCGTACTTGAACTTTTGTTTTCAATGAACATAGACACATTTTCAGACAGGATGAGTAACACTATTAGAGTGATCACTTTAGGCTCTGACCACTTCAGGAAGTATCATCGTTGGACAATGCTAATGAACTTTCGAAATGTTTGGTATAATGGATTACAGTATTCTTTAGGACAAGGCCTTAACAATGCAATATCTGTGTATGAAATTCTTCTGCGTGTTTCAAATGTTCAAATGTTAGTAGAGGGGTCATCAGTCCCTAAACTTACAAACTACGTATGAACTAGCTACTACTAAGGACGGCACAAATATCCATGCCCGAGGGGGATTCGAACCCCCGACCGTAGTGGCCGTGCTGAACGTGACTGGCGTGCCGTAGATAGCTCGGCCCCCGCGGCCGGCTCTGCATGTTTGACCACATTGTCAATTTATAATGTTGGACAACGTTTCGATCACTATTGAACCTGGCACTCCTCAGCGTGTTTTCCTGTATAAAGGAATGACATTAATAGATTTGTGTTGTTGATGATTATTTTAACAGCATAATAATGAGATCGGTCTAGGAAAATCATGCAAAGCATGTTTTACTAATGCGAGGGTTTGAACTTAAATAGTGACAACACTACTCTGTTGTGGAGACAGTACGCAATGGAATCTACTATTGTCGCTGAAAATGTCTCACCTCCGAGCAAATCTAGTCGCCCGTCCAACGTCACCGGCGTGAACACGATGGACGGAAACACAGTCACTTGTGAGCGGGTGGTCTAACTTATCGTAACACTGGATGAGACATGGGCCACATCGTACGAGGCAAAACTGAAACGCCATAAAAACGAAAGACGACATTAAGGGCGCCGCGAAATCGGAAGTGCGTCAAGGCACAGTACAGTGAAAGTTATGGTGATTCTCGTGTACGACTGTGATTGTGTTATTCTCGCGCATTACGTTCCTCCGCGGCAACCGTCAGTGCGTATTAATACCGTTAGTGTTTTCAGCATCACCTGCGACCAGCTTTGCGAAAGAAGTGCCAACACGTTTTGCGCAACCCACTCATCATTTTGCATTTTAGACCGATACATTCGCACCATCAACAGAACAGGCTCTGCTAACGGTATACTGCGCCTTCCACATCGCTGGCAACTGGTTCCACACAATGCTGGTGACTATTTTGAAGGACCGTATAAGTTCAAACTTGTAATGCTTTTGTATCGGTTGTGAATAAATAGTTGCCATTATTTAAGTTCCAACCCTCGTAGGTATGAAGAAAAGACGTCATCTTTGCTAAATTCACTTTACCATCCACTTTGTCTCATTTCGACTGCCATTTATTGATACGTTTTCATCCGTGCCCTATAAACAGAAAATTGCCATATTGGCCCGTTTATGAAAATACCTGCCCCTGGAGTAGACGACATGCTCTAGATTAAGGAAAGGCAAACCTATATTTCCACTTTTTATAGATTTAAAGGAATCTTTTGACAATGTTAATTGAAATACAAAGTTCTGGTTAGCAATTTAAAAATATAGGGAACTGAAAGTTATTTACAACTTGCACAAAAACCAGACAGCAGTTACCAAAGTCGACGGACCTGAAAGGGATGATGATGGATGGATGCTTAGGGTTTAACGTCCCGTCGACGGCTTGGCCATTAGAGACGGACCTGAAAGGGAAGCCGTAGTTGGGAAGGGAGTAATAACGTATGTAGCCTTTCTCCAATATTATTCAATTTTGCAATGAGAAAGCTGTGAAGGGAAACAAGAAAACATTTTGAAGAAGGCATTAAACTACAGGGTGAGACATAGTAATTCTGTCAGAGACAGTAAAGGACTTGGAACAGCAATTGAACGGAATGGACAGTGTGTTGAAAGGGGCGTATAAGATGAACATCAACAAGAGCAAAACAAGGGTAATGGAATGCAGTCTAAGAAAATCGGGCGTTGTTGAAACAATTTGATTAACGAGTAGATTAGTGTTGTTGCTTGGGCAGTAAAATGACATATGATATCCTCAGTAGAGAGGATATAAAATCCAGAATTGCAATGCGAAAAAAAGCCTGTTTGAAAAAGAGAAATTTGTTAACATATAAATTTAAGCATAGGAAGTATTTTCTGAAGGCATTTGCGTGGATTGTTGTTTTGAGCCGGCCGCGGTGGCCGAGGGGACTGCGGCGCGGCAGACAAGGTCTGCACGGCCACTACGGTAGACGGTTCGAATGCCCCCTCGGGCATGGATATTTGTGCCGTGCTTAGGATTAGCTAGTTCATAAGCAGTTTGTTAGTTTAGGGATTGATGACCCCGTAGTTAAGTCCCATAAGCTCTACAAACATTTGAACATATTTTGTTGTTTTGAGCAGTTGCGAAACATGGACAATGAATGTATGATCGTGTGGCTTTTTGGAACCGGGATATCCCCATAGGGGTTCGGCCGCAACGTCGGCAATTAGCGTGTTGATGATGATGAAAGCGATGTTGAGGGCAAACACGCAACACCCAGCTCCCTGCCGGGAATCGAACCCGGCCCCCTTGCATCGGTAGTCAGCGACACTGCCACTGAGCTACGGAGGCGGACACATAGATGAACAGTCCAGAGAGGAAGAGGAGGAGCCTTTCTGTGCTACAGAAGGATGCTGAAGATTAGGTTGATATGTCGCGTAACTAATGAGGAGTGCTGAATAGAATTAGAGAGAGTGTCTGGCATACCTTGCCTAAAAGAAGGGATCGATTGGAAGGTTAGCCCATCAAGGAATCGTAAATTTAGCATCGGAGGGAAGAGTGTGAGCTAAAAATCACAGAGGGACACCAATAGGCGAATACAGCAAGCAGATTCAAATGGATGTGGGTTGCCGTTCTTACGAAGACATGATGAGGCTTGCTCAGGGCAGTGTATGGTCGAGAACTGCATCATACGAGGCTGTGGTCTGAAGAACACAAAAACAACAACAACAACAACAACATAAAGTTGCGGTTGCTATCGCAAGTGGCTTTCCTCAGCGTCTTTCCTTGTCTAACGGCAAGACAGTAGGTTTGTATAGTTCTTGTTTCTTATAAGATGTGACATTTTAATAGAATAATAATAATTACATCGGTTCAGTAAACACTACCACGCAAACTTTTATATTTTTATTATGGCTGTTGTCAACCGTTCTGCGCATAAATATACTGGGCACACGATTCTTCTAATATAAAGACAACGACGTGTCCACATTTGTTTCGTACTAACGAGAAATTTGAAAATGGGCAGTGTCCGAAACTACATTAGGCGGCGCAACAGCCGTTATCTATACGGACAAGAACCGGAGTACATAGGGTAGACTGACTACCTCCATCCGAAGGTCCGTGTCATCAAGAGACCCAAACAGCGGTAAGCCAACTGCACATCAGACACCCATCGGTGTTCTCGGAGAGGCTAGACAGGACCCAAATAAATGGCTGAAAGGATTCGACCGAGAGGCCAAGTATAATAAGTGGGATCACATTATGTGCTTGGTAAACGTACATTTCTACCTGGACATGACGGCCCAGTAGTGTTTTGAAAATAACAAGCTCGATAGCTGGGATAAATTCCAGACAGAACTTAAGAAGACCACCAACAGCAAGTCCGTTTATCAGAAAAGCAATTGAAGAAATGGGCCCAGATACAAGGCCTATAGGGCTCTATGTCACGTAGTTAACCCTGATATGACGGAGGCCTGATGGCATTGCGGATGTATCAAGCTGTTCTGTTAAAAGACGTTTCGACAAGAGTTCATCCAATGGTGCCAGAAAATTGAAGGGATGCAACAGAGGGGGGTTGGATGAAAGAAGTCCGACAGACTCCTGGATGTTGTGGCTATATCCGTTGTGGAAGACCAGCATGACTTTGCTTATACGGCAAATTGTGAGAGAAGAATTACAACAGTTTATGGCAGCCAGGACTGTTGCACCAAGCGAGCACCAGATTATGGCCATCGATTCCAGTCCATGTGGGAGCCGACGCTATTGAGGAAGAGGTATTTCAAACATTACTACCTGTCAGCCCCGCCAGTTCCACCCGACTTGAAGAAAGGCCTCGCCCTTCTATGACTTAAGCCACAGCTGTCAAATGGCAGCTTAGGAATCGACCGACGCGACCACAACCAACTCATCAACTAAAAACGCCATGGTGTTTTCACTGTGACCTTCCCGGACATGTAGTATGATACTGTAAGAGTATTTGACAATTATCATGCCGCAAGACGCCAACCATCGGAGCAGTCCTTTCAACGGCACTCAACTGCAGATGAATTCTATCGACCTATGGGGACGAAGCCCGACGCTGTATCCTGGACGTGGTCGCTCTCCAACATGCCGCCGCAGTCCACCGTCGCCTTACAGAGATACCAGTCGCTCACTTAGCCGTATTCAGGAAAACTAGGCGAGGCGACCATCTACGGAAGTGAGGTCACCGAAAATGAAAATCCTTCATGGACGACAGTCGCTAAGATGTCAGGAAATCTCAACGATGTCATCATCGTCGGCCAACCCGTCCGGGCACTAGTCGAATGACAACTGCCGCAAACTAAACAAGGTAATGTTCTGTAATACAAGAGCAACTGTGTTGAAGGTCGCAAATGGGAAATACATCCCGCCGGCAGGAACAAGTGTCGCAAGAATAACTATGAACAACAGGACGCAGCAGTTGGATTTTGTCGTTTTAACATCCTCGGATGGGACTTCGTTCAGCCATCCCAGTTGTCATTGACTGTGGAAGATCTGAGCTATAAATTGAGGAAGCCTTTCCGACGAGTACACGTAACATATACTTCCCTGGGATGTTGTTTGCTGTCGAGAACGTTGAGATCTCACCGTTAACAATGAGAAGAGTTCCAGTCAGCAGCCGAGATGACCAGTTTGACGGTGAAGTGCTTGTCGATCGCAAAACACTAATCAGTATAACAAAGGAAATCTACATACGATCGGCTATCATAGGATTACAGGTGGTCGAGGAGAACTTTGAATCACTACTTTTCATGAGACATTGCAACTCATTCCTAAAGGTATGTGTGTTGGAACAGCGGAAAAAGTCCAGGACGATGAGCTCAATGTCATTGACGAAGTCTCATGCTCTGCTGTTACTGCCGACAACGCACTAGAGGCAACTACTATGGGATTGCATATAGGGCCCGATCTGACGCAGAAACGTCAGCAGGTCTTAACCATACTACACCAATTTTCAGGTTTATTCGAGGCAGGAGAAGAGCCACATGAAACAGCCCACGATAAAACACCGAATCAAAACTTGGGATCATCCATCAATCATCGCCAGCTGAAAGGCGGATAATTCGGGAAGAAGTGGAAAAGATGTTGCACGATGACATTATACAATCTTCAGAGAGTCCCTGGTCGTCTCCGGTGGTCCTCGGGAAAAAGGATGGCACGTAGCGTTTCTGTGCCGACTATCGGCGGCTGAACAAAATCGCAAAGAAAGATGTCTATCCACTGCCGCACATTGACGACACCTTAAACTGTTTGAAAGGAGCTTCATACTACTCAATCATGGACATGTAGACAGATTATAGGCAAATCGAGGTGTGACGAAGCTGGCAGGGAGAAGACTGCTTTTACTACACTTGACGGCCTCTATGAATTCAAGGTCATGCCGTTCGGCTATATAATGCCCAAGCCACATTCAAATGCATGATCTTCAACTGGCTTCGTCATCATAAATGCACGACATATCTTTGCTACCTAGACGAACTTGTCATTTTCTCAAGTACATTTGCGAAACATCTAAGCCGCCTGTCAACTGTGTTGAAGTGTGTTCAGACAGCATGACTCCGCCTCAACGCAAACAAGTGGCGTTTCGTCGTGAAAGAGATAAAAATCCTAGGGCACCTAGTGAACGAAGATGGTGTACCTCCTAACCCAGATAAAGTAAGGCAGTCACAGAATTTCTAACTCAGCACATTCGTGAAGAGAAAAGTTTCCTCGGGCTGTGCTCATACTACCGTTGTATCATAAACGTTTTTTGTGACGAGGCACGTCCATTGCAAGAATTTCGGCATCGATACGCCAAGTTTTACTAGGATGAGACGAAAGAAAGAGCTTTTCGGGAACTTATGGAGGCTCTAATTTCTGCACCGCTTCTAGCCTTATATGACGAGAATGCGTAAAACCAAACTTGACACAGATGCTAGCGATTATGGTATTGGTGCAGAGGTCGTGCAAATTAAGGAAGGCGCTGAAAAGGTCATAGCTTTGAAAGTAGCCTGTGATTAAGATAAGCAAGAGCTCGGACAGTTGAGATCTGCAAATGTAAGTTAAAACGCTGACTTCTGCTCTAAATTACTTTATGAGTGGTCACAGTACATGCGCAACGGAAATTTATCTGACTGGTCACCCTCAAGGGAGCAGCCAACGTTTTAACATACACAAAATCAATGTTAAAAATCAATGAATAGATAATTAAACATGGGATAGGGAGCATGAAATTATAAAGCAGAGGTTTGATACTTTCAATCATAATCTATTCAGTAAAAAACAAGCAAATAAATGTGGGGAGACCAAATTAAACACACACCTTGTACAAAAGTGAATTAAATCATATAATTATTGACCATATTAAAATTGTTTCTGACCTTTATGAATATGGAGGTAACGTGGGAGGAAATTTTCCAGTACACAATGGGTAGCTGAAAAGCACATTCATTCATTCACAGACACGCGCATAATGCTTGGCAGTACATTACAAAGCTGGAACACATGAAAGCAGCGGCGAAACGAAGCGTCGGTGGCATCTTGACGAGTTGACAGGCGTCATAAAATTTTAAATAGTATACTGTGCACTAACGGACTTATGTTCGGGGAGGCAGCGTCTCACTGTTCTTAAGTACCATGTGGTGTGCGACCACGCAGAATTTCATAACATTTACAAACAGAAATTAATTTAGAATAAGCGAGTAAAGCACACGCGAGAATTCGTATAGAAAAAAGCTAGTATTAAAAAAAGCATGGCTGAAGACAGGAAAGATGGAATAAAATCTGAAAACCTGAGAAATATTTAGCAAACTCGCGGATACAGAAACTACGGAAAAAAGGTTAGTTATAAACACGAAGAAAATTCAAACATACTAGGTTTACACAAAGGCTGAAGACCACACACATGTAGTCTAACTTGAGCAAAACCGGACACACAATCATCACTGGAATTAAAATTCAAATAATAAATTTACACTGAATTTACTCGAGTTCTGTAAATTAGGGAACACTTCGCCTCGCATAGCGAAATAATTACTCAAGAGATCACAGAAATGCCAAAACTGCCTTATCACAAAGAAAGTGAACTCCTAACAGCATGCCTTCGCCTTAGTATGATTCGGCGGAGTACGTACTTCCACGGTTGTTGGAGCCAGAATGAAGAGTGAAGGGTGTAGCTCTAAGGCCACGGAGAAACCTCCCCCCGCCATACACCGGATGTTAGAGTGCGCTAAAAGCGATGCCGAGTGCATTCAGAGACTAGTGTTTACCAACCCTTGCTACCTGTCCAAGACAAGTCCCTCCACAACCGCTCCCGGAGAGGTCTCCTGTCACCTCTTTCATCCGAAATTAGGTTGTCACCACGCTAACTACACGGCCACCTCGCCACCTTGCCAAGTAAGCTTATCCCTAGCAACCCAGCAGACGCTAGCGCAGACGACAAACGAAGCCATGCCTTACTTACCTACAGCAAAACAAGGCCTAAAGTGGGAGGCGGCGAATGTAAACCATTGCACGGCCATCAATCAATATTAAGAGCACACATTCATATTCACATAAACACAAAAGTTCAGTGGAAATAAATATAAATGTGGGGCAAACATATATAAAGATGGGGCATTGATCATTAATAGAAGAAATAAAATAATTGACACACAAATAGATAGCATTAATGTTGCAGAAACGCTTTAGGTTAATAAATCATTCAAAATGGAACACGAGCACACATTCAGTAGACGTGTTTCAGCATCATAATCAGGCTCAGTCTGGAACATAGTCCCCATACTAAAATTTCTCCATGATCCCCTATTCAGTGCTAACATTGATGCCTCGTCTGATATTAAGCGTTTTACTTCAAAATCATTTTTCAACGAATGTAAGTCCTGTCTACTTGGTCTACCTCGACTCGCCTTACCCTCAGCTGCCGAGCCCATGAGTCTGTTAGGTAACCTTGCTTCTCCCATGCGTGTAACATGACCCCACCATCTCAGTCTGTTCACTCTGCTTCATCTATTTCATTCATTTCCAGTTTTTCTTTGATTTCCTTGTTATGGATTCCTGCCATTGTTCCCATCTATTAGTACCTACAATCATTCTTACTACTTTCATATCTGTAACCTCAACCTTATGAATAAGGTAACCTGTAACCATCCAACTTTCACTTCCATAAACAAAGTTTGTCGAAATATAGAGCGGTGCACTGCTAACTTAGTCTTGGTACTTACTTCCTTCTTGCAGGAGAGAGTAGATCTTACCTGAGCACTCACTGCATTAGCTTTGCTACACCACGATTCCAGTTCTTTGACTAAGTTTCCATCTTATGAGAAAATACATCCTAAGTACTTGAAACTGTCTACCTGTTTTAACTTTGTTCCTCCAATTTGGCACTCAGTCTGATAAAATCTCTGTCTCACAGACGTTAGTTTTGAAGATGCTGATCTTCACATTATAACCCTTACACCTGTGGCCGAGCTCTGAAATATTAGATTGCATCCTTTCAATCGAATCTGCCATCACAACTATCTGCATATGCGAGACTGCTTATTTTGTTTTCACCTATTTTAATCCCGCCCTGCAAGTCTACTGTTTTCAACATATGATCCATGAATGTTATCAACTGCAGTGGTGACAGGTACAGCCTTGTCTTACCCCTGAATCTATCCTGAACCATGAACTTAATTTGCCGTCTACTCTGTTGCCTGACAGTCTACGTAAAGACTTTTAATTTCTTGCAGAAATTTACCTTCTATTCCATAATCTGGTAGAACTGTCACAGCTTCCTCCTAGGAACACGGTCAAAAAACCTTCTATAAAACATACATACAATTCCCCGTTCCACTCATAGCACTTCTCCATTATCTGTCGTAAGCTAAAGATTTGGCCCTACAGCCTATAAGAGGAATAAACCCTCAATGACTTTCATCGAACTTGCCTTCAAATAATACTCGCACTCTCCTTGCCCCACAGCGCTAATTAAAGAGTTACCTCGATAGTTGTTACAATCTTTTCTGTTTCCATGTTTGAAAATTGGCGAGATTACCGCTTTTGTCCAGTCAGACGGAAGCTGTCCCGACTCCCTCGCCTTTTCAGTTATCCTTGTAACCATTTAAGATCTGACATATCACTGTATTTGACGAGTTCCGGCTTAATTTCATCCAACCCAGCCGCTTTATTGCACTGCAATCTGTTGACAATTTTCTCCACTTCCTCAAATGTGATCCTGTTTCCATTGTCGTTCCTATTCCATTCTACCTCAAAATCTGATACATCACTGAACGCTGCGGCGGAGTGGCCAAGCGCATGGAGGCGCTATGCTCCGATGCGCGAGGCCGTGTCGTGAGTTCGAATCCCCCCCTCGGGTGTGGATGTTTGTGCTGTCTTTAGTATAAGGTAGTTTATAAGTAGTTTGTAAGTTTAGGGACTGATGACCCCGCAGTTAAGTCCCATAAGCTTAACAAACATTTGAATTTTTGAACATCATTTCACGTTTCACCTACAGTTTTGAATTCTTCAAAATATGCCCTCTATCTGCCCAAGGCCTCCACAGGATTCACTAGCAGCTTTCCTGACCAGTCCAAAACACTTGTTAATTCCTTCTTCCCTCCCTTTGGAAGACTTTTAATTACACCCCAGAACGGTTTCCCCGTGGCTTGCTCTATATTTCTAGCTTAAGTCTTCCTATGATTTCTCTTTGATTCTGCAAAGAGCATGAGTATAAAATTAAAGTCCATATGGAGATTTAGCGGCAGTCAGCTTTCCCCCACTCATACTTGTCAACGTGTGGAGGAAGCGATACACAAAGCAACCTCGCCACAGACTGTGGGTGGCTGCCCGAGCACATATGCATGTAGGTTAGTGGTAATTTTCCACAGCCTCAAACCAGAAGCTGGCAGTCCAAAGCCTGCTGTCTACCGTGAATCCTGATCTACCTACCGCGAAACCTGATTTGCCTATCAACCGTCAGACGAGAAAAAGCGGCTAAAAGAAGTGCGCCCCCAGAAGTGCTACAGGGGGAGGCCACGACTTTCGGATCTCGGATGTTCTTCAAACTTTGTACCCTTTTAGCAGACCATTAGGACAATATAATGTTCTAGGACTAAGGCGCAATACTTAAACGATTTCGAGAAAAACGCACTATTAGTTTCACACGTCCAACATGTAACCGTGTGTTCCGGCTATAAGTAAACCATAAGCAAGAAAAAGCGGTGGTCCAGTCGTTAGCGTTCTGGCTTTTCAATCGGTGGATCACCATTTCAGTCCTAGCTCATATCGACGTTTGTTTTTATTTCGTTTTCTTTAACACTAGTCATATTACTGAAAGGGTATCACGCTAAAAAAAAATATCGTGTGTATGTGCAAGACTCTCACAGTAAACAAACGCATCTTTCAACTGATGTTTAGAAACCGCGTTATGACATGGCAATCACCATTCTCAGTAGTAGTGGCAGAAGCGGAAATAATTATTTTTTTTTTTTTTTTTTTTTTTTTTTTGCTCGCTTTACGTTACGGTAGATCTCGCACAGTTTCACAGATATTTGCAAACATAACGGCCATTTTGGGATGTCTGTCTGTCCGTAACGTGTTCCCACTTGTTAAATCGAATCGTTCAACGATCAGCACCAAATTTTGCAGACATAATTGTAGGCCGACAGAGACGAGAACCTCTCTTTTTCAATTTTTAGGAGAAAAAAATACGTTAGTAACACTAAAAAAAGCCGTTTGTAATGTAATTGCAAATAAAACGTTCAACGTACACGAAAATTTGAGAGATGTTTGCAAAAATAACGGCGATTTGACACCGTCCACTGATTTTACGAAAACCAGCAGTTCGTAGATGTCACGTGACATTCCGCGCCCAGAATTCACTCTGGCATACGCCATTTTGTATTGCGTATTTGATGGTTTTCTTATTATAACTTAAACGTTGTCATTTCAAGTCAACGGCGCACTGAAGAACGCCGTCGTTCTTCTTACGATACAAGTTAGTGTCTAAAAGTGCTATATAAGCATCACTCAACTGTCATCAACGCTGCGAGATTGAAGGACGAATCTTGTAACTGTTTGCCGTTGTGTAGTGTTGAGGGAAAAAAAAGGAAGACGGGATATTAAATGTTCGACGCGTGAAACTACTACTGCGATTTTCTCGAAATCGTTTAAGTATAGCGCCTTAGTCCTTGCACATTATGTTGTTCTAAGAGTCTACTACAAGGGTACAAATGTGTGATTCATTGTCGTTGGCTCCACTTGTTAGAAAAGGAAAAGCATGAGCATGAATGTTGGCTTTACTGATGTCAGTGTATGCCCTATCAATAAATATGAAATGTCACTTAATACTAAAAGAACCACCAAGCCAATACAATCAAACTGAATGTATGAGACTAGGATCTATATTCCGGCAAAGAATAGAACTGCGTCAATGTTGAACGGCAATGTAGCCTTTTTAAATATAATTTATTCATAAGAAACACTTGGTTCAAGAAACATAAAAGAATGTTGTATACGTTGAAGAGACCGAGAGACACCGGAATGTACCAGATAGATTTTATAACGCTAAGACGTTGTTTTGAAACCAGGTTTTAAACTGTAAGACATACCTAGGAACAGATATACTCTTACCTATCTTATTGGTTATGGTAGACTGAAGTGGAAGAAACTGCAGAAAGGTAGGAAAATAAGGAAATTGTACCAAGATAAATTGAAGAAACTTGAGGTTCTTCAGAGTTTCAGAGGGAGCTTAAGGAAACAATTGTCAGAAACGGGAGAAAATAACCCGATAGAAGACAAAGGTGTAGCTTTGAGAAGTTAAATAGTGAAGGCAGCATAGGACCAAAGAGGTAGAAAGAGAAGACTACAAAAAATTATTGGATATCACAGGATATACTTAATTTAATTGATGAAAGGAGAATATATATATATATATATATATATATATATATATATATATATATATATATATATATAGTAAATGAAGCAGGTAAAATAGAGTACAGGCAACTAAAATGAGATTGATATAAAGTACAAAATGGCTAAGAAGGAGTGTCTAGATGGCAAATGCAAGTCTGTAGAAGAATGTATAACTAGGAGAAAAAATTGATAGCGCCTACGGGAAAATAAAAGAGACATTTGGAGTCAGGGAAAGCAGCTGCATGAATATCAAAAACTCAGATGGAAAACCAGTTCTGTGCAAAAAAGGGAAAGCTGAAAGGTGAAAATAATATACAGAGCACTCTACAAAGGAAATGATAGTCGAGACAATATTGTAGGAAGGGAAGTAAATTAAGATGTAATAGGAGATATTATACTGAGAGTTAAATTTGACAGAGCATGAAAAACGTACTTCGAAGAGCCGCTGAATTCACTGGGAGAGCCAGAAATGACAAAACTATTTCATCTGGTTTGTGAGATGTATGTTACAGGCGAAACTTCAAGAAAAATGTAATAATCCCAATTCCGAGGAAATAGGGTGCAGAGATATGTGAAAATTTCAGAACCATCATAAAATTTTAAACATAGCTGCTATTGTCAGCGACCGTTACAACGTGAAAGAATAAAAAGCAGCCCTCGGTCGCAAATTAAAAATTATTTGACCTAGTTTCACCAATGACTAACATTGCCTTCATCAGAAATTATAAAATAAAACAAGTCGCATGATAAAATATACACCTTAGCTGTAAAGCTTACGTCACAAAATTTAAAAAGAAATTTCTGAAAAAGCCTACCACCATGGTCTCAATAATTTTTAATTTGCGATCGAGAGCTGCTTTTTTATCCTTTCACAGAACCATCAGTTTAATAAGTCATGGCTGCAAACTTTTAACGCGAATTATTTACAAAAGGATAGAAAAGCTGGTAGAAGCTGATCTCGGGGAAAATCATTTTGGATTCAGAAGAAATGTGGGAACACGGGAGGCAATACTCTCTTTAAGATTTATTTTGGATTAAGGAAAGACAAACCTACATTTCTAGCTTTCGGAGATTTGAAGAAAGCTTATGACAATGTTGATTGGAATACACTCCATCAAATTCTGGTCAGCAGGGGAAAAATATACAGAGCGCAATGTTATTTACAACTTGTACAAAAACCAGACAGCAGTTGCGATAGTCAAGAGCATGAAAGGGATGCACTGGTTGGGGAGAGAGTAAAAGAGATTTGTAACTTTTCCCCAATGTAATTCAGTTTGAACGCTGGACAAACTGTGAAGAAAGCAAGGAAAAATTTGGGAAGGAATTAATGATCAGGGTGAAGCAATAAAAACTTTTACTGACGACATTGTAATTCTGTCAGAGACAGAACTGAACCAGTGCCTTGACAGGGACATAAAAGACGAACATCAACAAGAGCAAAACAAGGGAATGTAAAGTAGTCTAAGAAAATTAGGTGATGTTGAAGAAATTAGATAAGCGAAAACAACAATAAAGGTTGTACATTAATTTTTCTACTTGGGCAGTTTGAACGCTGGACAAGCTGTGAAGAAAGCAAGGAAAAATTTGGGAAGGAATTAATGATCAGGGTGAAGCAATAAAAACTTTTACTGACGACATTGTAATTCTGTCTGAGACAGAACTGAACCAGTGCCTTGACAGGGACATAAAAGACGAACATCAACAAGAGCAAAACAAGGGAATGTAATGTAGTCTAAGAAAATTAGGTGATGTTGAAGGAATTAGATAAGCGAACAGAACAATAAAGGTTGTACATTAATTTTTCTACTTGGGCAGTAAAAAAAATCATTCGATGACCGGGTACAAATGATTTAAAATGCAGAATGGCAATGGTAAGAAAACTTCTCTTAAACTGAGAAATTTATTAACATCTAATATTTACTTAAGTTTTAGGAAGTCGTTTCCGAAGGCATTTGTGTGAATTATTGCTTTGTACTGTAGTGAAACATGGACGACAAATAGCTCAGACAGGAAGAGAAGAGAAGCTTTTGAAATGTTGTGCTACAGAAAAATGTGTAAGATTAAGAGGGTAAACGGCGTAAGTACATGAGACGTTACTGCAAAGAACTGAGCAGAAAAGAAATTTCTGTCATACTTTGGCTAAAGAAAGGTCTCGATTGGTAGGACACATTTTTAGACTTCAAGTAATCGCGAATTTATCATTATATTATAAAACTTCGTATAGAGGTGGTAATGCACATCGTAACAAGAAAAATAATCTCCTTAAACATAGGTCAGGAAACACACACTTTTCTGAGATATACACGGGTTTATAGAAGGCGTTCCACGCGGCGTCCTTTCATGGCAGTGCATCCTTCTGCCCTTCGGCATCAGGAATGACGTACCCAAAGTTACCCGGTTGTTGTTGTTGTATTACCTGCTGGTACGCACTGCAGACGCGTCCCTTTGGTATCTGCATATCGTTGATTAGGGTTCCGTAGGCTTCTTTCTTCAAGTGTACCCATAACCAAAAGTGTAGGGGCTTTACGTCTGCTGAACGAGCAGGACGAGGTGTGGGGTGCCCCCGACCAAGCCAGCGCTACTGAAGTGCGTGTGTCAGATGTTCGCGCACATTGTGACGTGCATGAAGCACATCGGTGTGACATTCCAGATAATGCGCCCCGTTTAAACTTCATGGAGACACTTATAGCTGTACTAATCTATCGCCAAGTGAACCTGCCCAAGAGGGGGGTAGGGTCGAAATTCTCCATTGGTATCCCACATATTGCTTGGGGTTCGTTACGCTCCCATTAATAACGTAATGAAAAAGAAACATTGTGTGATCACCACTACCCCTCGAAAAGCTTACCACCCCTCCTCCCCCTCATAACTGAAAATTTACACAAAAGTACCATTTTCTTTTACTTGTCTTTCGTAAATAGAAGCACATAATGAAAGTAGCTTACCATGCCTGAGAAAATGTTGTCTTAGATACGATAGATGACACATCAGATATATTATTGCTATATATAGTGATTACATTGTTACCAACTTAATATTATATTCAAAACAATTTAGGTTAAAACAGATACTACAACAATAAAGATAATAGCTTTTGATGACATGTTATTATAAACTGGGAAAAATTATATACAATAAATAATTAAATGTAATTACAATGTTTGAAATATTATTGGTTATCATGAAATTGTGTTCGTATTCAGAAAATACAGAAAACACACGTTTCGGAACACTTAATGCATTAATATCACTGACCTTTCCAGTCAAATGTTGGAAGGTACATTCCTTGATTCCTGAATATTTAAAATAAATCAAGGCCTGTTACCGTAACCCACTCTGGATTGAGTGGCTTCATTCACCAAATTCACAGCACGTTCAACACCCTGACTGTGGCACGGTATAGGACCAATTGGGAGTGATTTATCAAGAGCTTGAAGCAGTTCCTCATTTGTTACATTTCTCAGAAATGGAGGAGATATACTAGGCTCACTTTGTCAATTAACCATATTCACGTAACCTTCTGCTTCTAAATTAAAAGTCAGTGGCAACTGAAAGTCTCTCAGTTCCTCGAAGGTGACTCATGCCAGAGTGATTTTCTGAATTGCCTTTTCTCTACACTGCTCCCCTGTATCTGTCAACATAGAAAGAAGGATATTTTCAGGGTGAGCAAAGTAACAATTATTTTTCAATACTTTTCTCATAATTTCCTTTGTTGTTTCTTTATCTCACCATCTCTTAAAAGATTGGTAATATACCAGAAGTTTCTTGCTCCGTCACTTGCATTTGGATGTGATTTAATCCAAAACCAGGCAGGTGCATACACTCTCAAAAAGATTGTAACAAGGTCTTTGATGTTTTCGAATGGGTCACTCTCAGACAAACATACAATCTAAGAATCATATTTGCAAGCCATCTGGCACGATGCATTTTCCCGGGTGATCTCTTAGCCAACTGGTGTGAAACTTTGCCGTAATGAATGCTTTGGCACACTTCATAAAGGTATTTTTGATTTGAACTCAGATGATCAAGAACTTCTGCTCGGATGTCTTGATTATTGCATTTTATTGTGGCAAAATTTACTACTTCCAGCTTAGTAAGGTCCTTGCTAACTCTCTTTCGAATTTCGCCTTTGAAAGTTTGTGGACCTGCGCTTTTCCCATCTATTTCTTCAAAAACATGCCCAAGAGGAAGCTCATTTGTATGTAAAAGAAAAATGAGCCATTGTAGTGATTTGTTGAGATGCAGTTCAATCAACTTTATAACTCCACTTGTGCATCATCCTGTGTTTATAGGAGTACCATCACACATTTCCTTTCCCCCTCTTAAGAAACAATTGCAATTCCTTAGATGCAGTATACTCTTTATAGTATAATACATTACACTATACGTTTTTATTTATGATTTACACACTGCTCGTAGAGAAAAGTGCATTGGGTTTGGTAGGGGTAGGGGGTGCGACGGGTAGGGTCGGGTCGCTAAATCCGGAAATTTTGCGGATATATTGAGAGAGGTGTAATGAACTCTCTGCATAGTGTGGCATTAAGAAAAAGAAACTTCAGATAACTTTCGACCCCCCCCCTACTGCCCATATGTTGATAATCGGTTTCGAGGCCCTCTCTATTTAATTGCTTGGTAACTTACATCTTCCCAACATGCTGGTTATGGAAGTTCACAACACCATCTCTTGTGAACCTCGGCTCATCGCTAAATAAAATCTTGGATTTAAACAGTGGATATTCAGCATACTTTTGCAACTGACATTCACAGAACAGCCTTCTACCATGATTTTGTTGCGGTCTTATGGTAGGATGCGCTGTAGAAGATGTGGGTACAGGAGCTGTTCATAGTCTATCCTCCCCTCCCAAATGAGAGTGAGACGCGCTTTCTGCTGCTGATAATCGACGCACACTCTTTCCAGGGCTTCTTCCACAGAACGTCGCAGACGCTCCTCCATTTCAGGTGTGCGGACTGACCGGGCCCCTCCAGTATAATTCTTCTGATGTAGTGGGGTACCTTAGATGCTGTACACCCCTGCCAAACAGCTTATCAAAGGCTACTCTGCGCTATGGATATTTTTCAGTGTAGAGGAGGGCATTGGCTCGCAAGCTATTTGCTAAACCATACCAGAATATACGAGGGTTGGAACTTAAATAGTGGCAACGGTGCTGTCGAGACACTATGCAATGGAATCTACTATTGCTACTGATAGCACACCTTATCTCCCAATAAATGCACTCGCTCGCCCCACTTCACCCTCGTGCGCACAATCGAGAGAAACTGTCACTTGTGAGCGAGCGGTCTAACGAAACGGTGTCACTGCGTGAGATGTACGCCTCATCGTACGGGCCAAAACTGAGAAGCCAATCCAACGAATGGCGCCATTGTAGGTCGTAGCGAAAGTCAAAAGTGTGTCAAATCCCCAGTATGATGAAACTTATGGTGATTCTCATGTACGACTGTTGTCGTGTTATCCGAACGCTTTACGTTCCTCCATGGCAGACCGTCAATGCACAGTATTACTGTTCGTTTGTGGAGCATCACCTGCGACAAGCTTCCGGAAGAAGCGACAACTCTTTCTGCGCAACCTACCCATCACTTTGCACGACAATGCGCGAACGCAAATAGTGTAAGCCGTGGTTGCTTTGTTCGGTCGATGGGACTTGGAAGTACTGTACCATCCACCACACTCCCCGGATTTAAGTCCTTGTGACTTTGATTTGATTCCGAAGATGAAGGAACCACTTCGTAGCATTTGCTTCAGAACTGTTAGAGAGATTCGACAGGCAGTAGACCGCTCCGTTCGCAACATCAACAGAACAGGTTCTGTTAACGGTATGTTACGCCGTCCACATCGCTGACGACAGGTTCTACACAATCCTGGTGACTACGTTGAAGGACAGTAACAGTTGTAAGCATGTAACTCTTTTGTATCGGTTGTGAATAAATAGTTGCCCCTATTTAAGTTCCAACAGTCGTAATATCCGATATTTAACTTATCAACCTTCCGTTGTTACCAAGTGGTGGAAGGAGAAAATTTAAGTATACTATACCATTTATACGTACAAATAGCACAATAACAGTAAACACATAAGTGAATCCGCTTTTGTAAGAAGGCAAAAACCCCTCCCCTTCCCAAGAGTGACCAGCACGACAAAAACTAAAGTATTCTAGACAACACGACTCGCACCATAGAGTTGACTTGCAGACTACCTAGTAGTACGTAGTACATTAGTAAGACATGATGCTACGGTGCATTTGACGGAACACTGAAGTAACGACTGTGTTAATATCCGCAACCAAGCATCGCGCAGTCGTTGCTATAAATCTTAGAAAGTACTCGTTTCCGGACTCACATCATGAAATATAATAAAACGCCACAAACAAGAGAGAACAATACCATAGCTCGAAAGCAAGCAATGCGCTAAATAGCCGCACAGTACTATACTTCATCATTATATCGAAATGAAAGTACAATAAATCAATTCGTTTTGGAAATAAAAGCGTTTTTGTTCAGATGACAAACTATAAAACTAGTTATTGCTTAATAAAAGCAGCATGTAAATCCTGCCAATAACTTCATATAGGTATGTATACGAACGTAGGTCTAATATATTCAACGTAATTCTGAATTAGCCGGCCGCGGTGGCCGAGGGGACTGCACGGCCACTACGGTCGGGGGTTCGAATCCCCCCTCGGGCATGGATATTTGTGCCGTCCTTAGGATAAGCTAGTTGGTATGTAGTTTGTAAGTTTAGGGACTGATGACCCCGTAGTTAAGTCCCATAAGCTATACAAACATTTGAACATTTTTGAATTCTGAATTCAAACAATTTATGCAAACGTCTATATAAACCAAAAAAACTGTAATACGTAAAATAATTACAGAAATTAAAGCCAAAAACCCCCAGAAGATGGCACAATTAGTGTTCGGAGATAAAAACAAATCACTCTAAGTGTGTTGCATAAGATAGTTTTCCTCTCCAGTTTATTCAAGCATGGAGGAAAAAGGATCTATACCATCACAAGATGATCAAATGTGAACGATGATTCATCGAACCATACCACGTACTTCTAGTCGTCAAGCGTACACTATTACTCAAATCAGTGTTGAGTGTTGCCGTTCGGTCTTGGCGTTGTACTCTTGTACTGTCTAACCTCAGTCGCTCTTAATTCTGGCCGGTCGTTTACACTTACCATCGCGTTTGGCCCACTATTCCATTTCACCAGTAATGTTACACCTTGGTTTGTGTACGCTGTCATTACCGAGAATACAGTGCAGCCGTTTTTGCCAGAGATGCTACAACTAGCTGTGCACCATCGAGTTGACATTTTTGGAAGACGGGGATCACGCATTCCACGGATCATTTTTCGTTGTCTGTCGCAAATTGCAACATATATAATGTACTGCAATATAACGTCCGAACTGCGTACGACAATTGTGCACAGCGGTCGTGTCTCAGTGTTAACACGTACGCAGTGGTGCCAACTTTGAACAAGTTGTGGTATTCTGCATTGTGTTCATATTATTTCCTCCGCCCCCTGTAGATCGCCGGAACAAAGGAGTGTTATACGTACATGGAGTACAGATCGTCTCGATACATACGATTCCCAGACCGCAAACGTTTTCCACTGTGACTATCACGTCGTACAGTTACGGGCCATATTATGACGCGCATGATATCTCTCTTGGAGACGTAATTTTTCTCTGGTAACATACGTCGTTTGCCACGCGGGAATGGCCGTGCTGTCTAAGGCGTCTTGCCGCGGATTGTTCCCCGTCGTAGGTATGAGTCTTTTCACGGACATCGGGGTGAGTGTTGTTCTTAGATTTAGTTAAAGTAGTTTGTTAAGTCTAGAGATCGATAACCTCAGCAGTTTCGTCCCTTAGGATTCCAAAGATCTGAACATTCTATACATCGTTTTTGCAATCAGTCATCGTCTCAAACTCGGCTAATCCTGTTTGTTAAAGAGAAAGAAGGTAGCAGAGAAAGCTTTATATTCGGTGCCACACCAAGTCCGAACGGAATATTCGAACAGATAAGCTGCTGATCTCAGCCATCGCTATTAAACAAAACGATTCAGTCCTTAATTTGGAAGCATTTTCAAAGACACAGACAGACATCAATGTAGTGGAGTAGGCCGCAACTGTTTTGTGATCTGTATATAGAAACAAGCGTTCCAAATTCAGACTTGTGCAACGAACAGCAGGCTTGACGGTTGGTACAGTTCCTTTAGAGCACACGATCGGAACTCTTAGTCTTCTCTATTAGCTTATCGTGCAGTGAGAGGTTCTTAGTTCATTTCAGACTTATTTTAGATGAAAGTAACACACATCTGGATTTTGGTTATCAAAACCCTGTCTGTTAAGTCTCCTGTGTTAAGTCCCCTGCACAACCTATAGAAGCGACCGATTGGAATTGTGATGTATGGTCTACTCTCTATAAATCACGTGTACTGTTATTTTATTCCTATAATTTTCTTTTATTATTTATTATGTCAATTCGCAAAATTGATTTGTTTAAAAGATTTTTCTTTCATGACATGCCTCCTCAGATGCAGATCACTCATATCGCACATAAGTAGCTTGCTCAGATTTCAAAACTACACCATATTAGATTGTCAGAAGAGTAATAAGTAAAATAAAACATTGCACATGCACCAAATATTGGAAATCGACTATTTTATTTTAATTTATTACTATTTTGATGATCCAAAATTGCGTTGTATTTTTAAAATCTGAGCACGCCTTCGCCAAGTTGATGAGACGGATGATTATTTATGTTGAAATGTAAGTGATCAGCATCTGAGAATGGCAGCAAGTCTTCTGAAACTAGTCATGAAATAAAAATGATTTCATCAAAGCAATATTGGCAATAAACTTTTTAAATTGTATCAGATCGCCCCAACAAAATGTGCGACTTGTTCACACATACTGCCTTCAAAAATGTTCAAATGTTTGTTAAGCTTAAGGGACTTAACTACGGGGTCATCAGTCCCTAAACTTACAAACTACTTATGAACTACTTACAAACTAGGACGGCACAAATATCCATGCCCGAGGGGGGATTCGAACCCCCGAGCGCAGTGGCCGTGCTGACCGTGACTGGAGCGCCTCAGTCACCTCGGCCACCGCGGTCGGCATACTGCCTTCCGGTACTAACCTTGCAGTACAATACTGACTTGTTTATTCAGAGCTCAAGATCAATGTTTGAGCTGTTAGACGACATTGTAGTCCTATTACTGCTGATTTTTAGGTTAATGAACTTATTAAGTTTATCCACTGAGGTAGTGCGTTATCTGGGGTACTTACGCTGTGATAGGTACATGAAGACAAAGTAATTGGGGCAGATGTATACTTAGACCAAATCACTGAAACATTACACTTAGCCGCGGTGAAATGGCCGAGCGCTCTAAGGCGCATTGCTGTGGAGCGCGTGGTTGCTCACCGTCGGAGGTTCGAGTCCTCCGTCGAGCATAGGTGTGTGTGTGTTGTCCTTAGGTCAATTTAATTTAGTTTAAGTAGTTTTAAGCATAGGGACTGATAACTACAGTAGTTAAGTCCCATACATTGACGAACATTTGAATATTTTGAACATAAACTAACAAATAAGCTGACTAGATTATTCTTTGTAGTCAGAATGAGCAATCGTTAAGTTTATTAATATTTTCATGTCAGTCATTTAACTCTAGGAACTAAATCTGCGTTCCAAACACATTGATATGTACCTATTTATGGGTTTTCATTATTTTCTAATCATTGTCATTTTGATGTGGTGTCGATTTGATCAAGATCGATAGTTATTATTTTCCTCGCTTCAGACTGCCAGTTTCAGTAGGTTATACTGCTATCGTTGGATCTATCTTACACATAATTGGTTTTAACCTAACGTTCCAATAACAGGAAAATACAATTACAATACTCTTCGTATCAAAAATAGAAAACAGGCATTCTGTTCACGTCGGAAGTGACTATACTCGAAAGACTCCTTTGTACTTCTTTATAGCCTCTTAGTACACACTCTGCATGCTTTCGTGTTTGATACTTACATTATCTTGTCAAATCACTGGATAAAACACAGGTTATCATGATATGTTCTGGCATATTTAGATTATTGAAGAAAGTAACAGTCCTTTAAATTTCGATAAAGATTTATTTTCTTTATAAATAACATTGCCCACTGCGTATGTAGGCGTGGACTCTTAAATAACAAAACAAAATTATGATCAAAATACTGCATGGCAATAAATAATGATACACAATAAATAATTACGACTACAGGACATAACATATGCGAATATGGAAACATAGTATGTAGATACGTCACAATACGACGAATCAGTCTTCGGGATACAATGTAATCAGTCTTTTTTTCTCTCTCTCTTTCAGTCAGTCTTCAGCTCATTTTGTAGCAGATGGTAAATAAGATTAAAAATGAGAATAGACGTAGAATGATTTTAGAAAGGCAACGTTCAAGTTTAGGTGATTAGTAGCCCGCATATTTGTTTTCTGAGCTGATATTTAGCTGCTAAAGCAAATGAATCCATTGAGCTACTGTAGGTTCCACTTCTCTGATGCAGTGATCAGGCTGTAGGATACCTGTGAAGTTTGAGAACATTACCACTTTGTCAGTCAAATAAGCGAAAAAAAAAGTTTTGTTTGAGTCATTACATTAATAACACCTCATTGCTGCCGGTGGTAATAAGAGCACCAAGTGCCTAACACAAGACGCAAGAAACTGGTACGCTCTGAGATGTGTGAAGCAATCAGCACTGCCACGGCAGCGCAAATGGTTACTCCTTGCGTATTTCTGCGCACCCGCACGCCGTGTGGTTGGTAACATCGACGCCCTTTAAGTAGCGGGGGTCGCCGCCGACGACGTCGCTCACCATGAAGACGATTGTCACCTGCTCGGTGCTCTTGGGCACACAGCAGAGCGGCGAGACACAGCTGCCGGCCGAGTCGTCGCAGCGGTGCAGCACGGCGTAGGGCGGGTGCACCAGCGAGTGGGGAACATCCTCGACCAGGTGCTGCGCCGGTATGGACCTGGGCTGCGGCGACGAGCAGTGCAGGATCTGGGGGCGCGGCGCCGGCGACACAGGAGCAGAAGACACGAGGACGAGGGCCAGGACGAGCACTGCCGCGAGGGACATCCTGTCTGTCTGTCTGCTCTGAACGCAACCAGCGAACCACTGCCCTCTGCTGCCGACAGATTCCGTTTATTCCCAGCAGGGAGCCCGCGTACAGGATATGAAAAGGAAGAGGCGGCAGCCCAAACCGGAGGCTTCCCGCGTGCGGTTTCCCGGCGACGGCAACAGTGCGTCCTAGGACGAGCGTTAGCGCAGGCATCCTGGGTACCAATACAGTAGTTCCGTGTATTTATCGTGACTCACCGACTACCTACCGCGTCAGTACAGAAACGCGTCAACCTCTGAAGTGCTTTCACTTCTATCCAGAGAGGATAACTGTACTATACAGCGGTTTCACAGTAACGGGCAATATAGCACAGAAAACCGCAGTGGAAACGGCTTATTTTAAGGAAAACTTGGATGAGTGTAGCATTTGGCCGTCATTTTTTCCCCGTAAAATAGAAGTATAAATAGAAAGTTTTAAGATTACCTGACATCGTCTGGTGTGGAGGCGATCAGTTCGTTTTATAGTTTCCAAATGATAAGCCAAGATCGCAAACTACCAATCTATTAAGTGACGACCGGTTTCGGTGCACTATGTCACCATCATCTGGTCATATATATATATATTATAATCTGGTCATCTTGTTAAAAAATTTGGATATAAAATAAGAAGTGCAACATTGCACTTAGTCACTATATAAAAAATACTTAAGTTACAAACATAACAGCTTACAAAATACTGACAGCTCTGAAAATTATAGTTTACATTTTGGCGCAAGGTGGCAGCACCATAGCTGGTGCTTTCCCTATGCAATGTTAGCACAGGGCACGTGATCTGCACATTCAGAAGGCAGACTTGACTTTCAACGAGGTGGTCTGTCTGATATTTTGCATGGACGTTCTATATTGAATATCTAGAAACACCTGTTTCATCTTTTTGTTACACACGAAATTGAAAAAAAAAAAAAAAAAAAAAAAAAAAAAAATTAAAAAAAAAAAAAATCGAGGCGATGATAGAAAATGGATGAGCGTTTTTCACCGGTGTATATGGGGTCAAACGTTAATGACGTTCGAGTAATTTCCGTTTTGGTGATCTCATGCTGTAGCTTCGGTACTCACAAGCATGAGCCACTTTCCGAGCGCCATCGCCGGTCCAGATGTCCAGGGATGCCGGGCGCGGTGAAGAAGATAGGTAAAACACGCAACAATGAATCCAGAACGAAGATCATCAAACGACTGCAAAGCATCCATCTACATGAATAACAAAATAAAATAAATAAATAAATAAAGGAGGCCTTTTAAAAATTTGTAACATAGCTGCTATTGTCAGCGACCGTTACAACACCAAAGGATAAAAATGCAGCACTCGGCCGCAAAAATAAAATTATTTAACCTGGTTTCGGCAATAACTACGATTGCCGTCATCCGAAATTATAAATTAAAACAAGTCACATAATAAAAGTTACAACTCAGCTGTAAAGCTTACGTCCCAAAGTTTAAAAAAATGTTTTAGAAAGAACTTTTCAGGCTTTCCCGCCGCTCTAGTGACATGATGGGTAGTCGGGTATTCTGCCGACAGAATACGCGACTACCCATCATGTTTTAGAAACAGCTAGTCACTATGAGCTGCACGCCTGACGTAAGCTTTACAGCTGAGTTGTGACTCTTTTATGTGACTTGTTCTAATTTATAATTTCTGATGAAGGCAAACGTAGTTATTACCAAAACCAAGATAAATAATTTTATTTTTGCGACCGAGGGCTGCATTTTTATCCTTTGTAGTAAATGGGGGTTGAAACCACTAACACAAAAAAATTGTGTTAGTTTTTTTTCTAGTATTCTCATATTTGTATTGGTTTTTCTTGCCTTTTTAAGTACAGCATCGGAAAGTGTGATTAATATTCAATTACGTGTTATCTGTTTACAGCTTTTTTATTTGTCACACACAGTGCTAACACAATATAAATAATAAATAAATAGAGCAAAATAACTAGAATCGAAACTGCAGCATGAAAAAACAAAAACTTTAATTACTCAAACATCATTAACTTGGCACCTCACATAAATTTCAAGAACTGCTTATCAACAGATGATATTTCGATGTATAGCATTGAATATGCGATTTCCCATCATCAACTTTTACTGAGTATCTAGCAAAATGCCGTAACACGTGGCTCTTTACATACAATATACGTCACGTAAAATTTAATTGAAATCGGTGATTCACAAGTCAGACCATCTTCTTATAATAGCCGCAGCGGAGCGTCTGAGCGCAATGAGGCGCTATGCTACGATGCGCGAAGCCATTCCCCGTCGGGGCTTCGAATCCCCCCTAGGGCATGGACGTTTGTGCCGTCTTTAGTATAAGGTAGTTCATAAGTAGTATGTAAGTTTAGGGACTGATGGCCCCTCAGTTAAATCCCTTAAGCTTGACAAGCATTTATTCTTATAACATTCTTCTCTGGCCCGCAGCATCGTCAACTAGACACAATATTTCGGCAGACCAACTGGCTACCATCTTCAGGTTAGTGCGCTCAATACTCGCCGTTGAGTAATTGTAATCAGCACACTCACCTCAAGATGACAGCCAGTTGTGTGCCGAAATATTGTGCCTAGTTGACGATGCTATCCGGCTGCGGGCCAGATCAAAATACTATCAGTTATTATGCCGGAAAAGTC
This sequence comes from Locusta migratoria, assembly GCA_026315105.1. NCBI lineage: Eukaryota > Metazoa > Arthropoda > Insecta > Orthoptera > Acrididae > Locusta > Locusta migratoria. Next base: position 224,088,318 of record CM048746.1, read on the forward strand.
TGCACAACCACAGACCCTCTTCTTGTTAAGCATATTAGCTGTTGTAAGCTGTCGCAACAGTTCCACTCCAGAAGAGCCGAAATTTGAGACAAAGTCACCTGCGATCTCGTACATGCTTTTAACTACAGCTGAGCCGTCTGGGCTCCCTGCTTTGTATTACGCGGGTCATCATTGCGTTTTGTTTCCTATGGTTCGGTCTCGCTTATTAACTTGACCGGGTGGCGAAATCTCCGCGCGCGGGCCGCGGCGGCAGTGGGCGTTGGGCACGTGTGGAGAGAAGGCGAGCCGGCCTTGCGAAGCGCCCTGGAGTTGTTGTCGCAGAGGAGTCACGCGCTTGGCCACTGGAGGGCGGCTGCCTGTCGGGCGGTACAGCTAGAAGGGGACTTGAGCGTAAGACGCCGGTGGTTACGACGCCGAAGGCAAGTGTCGTGCACGGGGTTTCGTGTGTACTCAGTCCACGCCCCTTTCCCTCCTATTGCTGCCTTACAGCGTCACGTACGAGTGGAGGGTTTTCAATGGCTCAGAATGATACCGGGGCAGCTTCGTCAACGGCTCAGGGTGTGTTTAATGGTAGTCACCCTAATGTAATTATTTATCCAGAGGTTAGCACCACAGAGTGCGTATTAAATTTGTTGTTGTAATTGAATTGAGTATAAAATTTTCTGATACTGGTCCCTGTTAGCAAGGATTTGAGAGGCCACGTAGTTAAATGTTTAATGTAATTATTTATCAAGAGGTTAGCACCACAGAATGCGTGTTAAATTTGTTGTTGTAATTGGTTTGAGTGTGAAATTTTCTGATACTGGCCCCTGTTAGCAAGGATTTGAAAGGCCGCATTGTTAAATGTTTTGTGTAACTATTTGTGTAGAGGTTAGCCCCACAGAGTGCATATGTAAGTGTTGGTTGTATCGTTTCTGTAATGTAGATATATATGTGAAAAGGCAAGACGGTTACTTGGCCTTTAACCTTCCACTCCCTTACCTTACCAATCCCTAATTTCCCTATATCAACAGCATAATGATAACCGTTTTTGTATGTTGAAAAAATCATAATCTTCCCATCAACCTCGTCCGGGTCATTGCTTCCTTCCTCTCCAACCGCCCCACCCATGTTACCATCCACAACACCGACTCCCGCCTTTTCTATCCCTCTGCTGGTGTGCCCCTCCCGTACACCTCTTCAAATACGCTGATGACACCGCTTTCCTTGCCTTAGCTCCCACCATCGCCAGTTCCAACCACCTGCTCCAAGAACACCTTGACCTCTTCGCCTATCTATAAATCCTACCAAAACCCAGGCGATCATTGCAGGCCATACTACCCCTTCCTTCCGTCCCAGAGATTTCTATCTCACGCCATCCACCTCACCCCTACCCTAAAGCACCTGAGCCTATTGATAGCACCCTCTCCTGGACTCGCCACCTACGCACTATCCACGAAGCCCCTTCCCACCTCCGCCTCCTCAAACTCCTTGTTGGCTGAACATGGGGCCTCGACCCTTCTACCGTGCTCTGTACCTACAAATCCCTCGTCCGTCCTATCCTGTCGCCCATCCAGCCTGGATCTCCGCTCTTCCATCCTTATACAAATATCTGGAGATACTGGAGCGCCAAGCCCTCCACCTCGCCTTCCGTATCCCCCTTTATCCCCTCTCCCCCGACTCGTTCTCTTTATTGAACATCTCTGCCTCCGTTACATATCCCACAAATCAGACCCGTCTAATCCTCTAGTCCATCCCATCCTCTCTGAACCTGGTACGTTGCCGCGCGTCAAACACTGTGTTCCCCCTGCTCTCCACTTGTCCACACTCCTTTCCCGTGGCAACTTCCGTACCCTCCCTCTCCCGTATGATGCCCTCTGACCTGACATCTACTCTTCATACCAGCTGTGATCCTTCCCCTTGCTGCAACTTCTCTCCCTGAGGGCCCCGACTATCCCTCCCTTCCCGCCCCTTCTCCCCTCCTCATTCTAACATATCCGTTTTATGTGTGATATACCTCCAAACTTTTATCTCCTTTACGTTCATATGTTTCTACTGTGTCAAATTTTGTTTTATTTCTGTAGGCTGAAGAGCGGCTTTGAGCGCTGCCAGCCCGCCCCTTCTTAGGGGAATTGAAATTACAATAAAGAAGAAAAGAGTTGAAAAATCATCCAATCGCCCAGCTGTAGATACTGCCGGGCTGATCTGGGTTGCTTCAGCTGGCTACCTGGTGCCCGTTGCTCCCTGCTGTTGTTGCCTCGCAGGAACGCTGCCAGCTGCTGCCGCCGCCGCCTGCCGCCTCTGCGGTCCGTCGGCCGGTCTGCCGCCCCTCGTCGTCGCCGCCGCCGTCGCTGTGCCCTACTGGGCAGTTCCTCGCCGCGCCCATCACTTGCTGGTTGCCTGGTCACTGCGTCCGGGCCAGCGCTACCACCACTCGACGGTCGGAGCCCTCCCATGTGCTGCTGTGTAGCTATCTTCAACGTCGTCGCTCTCATCTCCTCGTAGCTCTTGATGTCATCGTCATCTGTGTCTTCTTCGCCGTCTATCGCTGTCAACGTCCTTGAGATCGTCGTCTGTGTTGTGTGTTGTGCTTTTTCTGCCTTACCGTGTCTGATATCCCTACTACCACCTTCCCCAGCGAAAATAAAATTTTCAAATGTTGGTAAGCTTATGGGACTTAACTGTGGGTTCAGCAGTCCCTAAACTCACAAACTACTTATGAACTAATTTATACTACAGACAACACAAACATCCATGCCCGAGGAAGGATTCGAAACTCCGACGCGGGAGTCGGCTCGATCCGCAAAGTGGCGCTTCAGACCGCTTGGCTACGCCTGCCTCAACCACAAGGGGTGCCGCCTCCATCCCCCAGTTTACATCCCCTTATCTGTTGTTGGCCACCGCAAATACACTTCCTCTGACCCAGTCCCCTACCTGCCGCCCCTTCCACTGCTCTTCCCCTCTCACAATCCCTTCCTGCCACCATAATCACTACCCCACATGCGAACCCACCACTCTCACCTACCAAAGTGACTCATCATCGTCCCATGATCGCAGACTCACCTGCCTCCTCCAGCTTTGATGCACATCGCCTGCAGCTGGGCCCCAGTCCCTGCAACATTCATATCCGACCCGTCCCCCAACCCCTATCAGCTCCTACCTCCAGTAAAGTCACAACCGGAATAAAACGCTCCAGTGCAGATCCCCCTCCTGTTCTCCCAAAGGAAGTCCCCACCCCCACAGCATCTTTCACAATCCTACCATCAGCCTAATCAATTCCCTCTGCCTCTTCCCCCACTCCCGAAATATACACACTGCTCTTTCGCCCTGACCCAAAATACTTTGATAATCGTACCCTATCGATTGAAATAAGGAAATACTTCCCATCCGCCCCCTCTCCCAACTAATCCCATGTATGGACTCCCTCTTTATAACATTCACCTCCCCCACCTTCCATACTGACCTCCTTCAGCTCATGCCACCCTCACCCCCCACCCTTCTAGCCTCACCCTCCCTTCCTCGTCAATCTCAACCTCCCCTCCACCCACCTAACCTCACTGCCGTCATCAACAAATTAAGCCCAGTGATCACGAAGGCGTTGGGCCAACTCAACGCTCACCCAGACCTTGAGATACGTTCCTCCAAGCGTATCCAAAATGCCTTCGGCCCCACCTACCTGATGCGGATTTTTACAGAATCCACATCATCCATTGACCCGTTCCTCACCAAAGGGGCACAGCTGTGCTCATCGTCTACTTTACAACGACTACCTAACTCAAAACTGTAGAAACCCTCCCACCTGTCCTCACTGCAGATCCCCTCATTTCCTCAAACAGTGTCCCAACCTCGCCTCCCCTCCCCTCCCACCTGCAACACCTGTGGCGGCACCCACCCCACCTATTCCTATAAATGCCAAGCTCGTCCTGCTCCTCTCACCCCCAAGTTGACTGTCCCCGTCCGCCCTATCTGCCCCCCCCCCTTATCCATCCATACAACTCCCTTTGTCCCCCTCACACTATGGAGGACGTCATCCGATTCGTCACCACACTCCTCCAAAACATTCACCTATTCCAATGTCCCCACACCTTTAAGAAAAATGTAGTAATCACTATTCTAAAGAAAGCAGGTGCAGAAACGTGTGAAAATTACGAAACCATCAGTTTAATAAGTCATGGTAGCAAAATTTAACACAAATTATTTATAGAGGAATGGAAAATCTGTTGCAAGTTGACCTTGAGGCGGATCAGTTTGGATTTAGGAGAAATGTAGGAGAGCAAAGGCAAAGCTACATTTCTAGCTTTTGTAGATGCGGAGATTCTGATGACGGGGAGTGGGGGTGGATGGGGATAGGAATATAGAGAACTGAAGAGCGTCGAAAGTTGCGACGAGTGAACAGGCAATCAGCCGTTGCGAGGAGGTAAGCGTCGCCCGGTTTCGCTTCGGCGGGCAGAGAGCACAGGGGGAGCACGCCGGCGGACGTGACGTCATGTGCAACGCCATTTTTCCCGCCGAAAAACGACATTGTCTTTAATTTCAGATACTACGCTGACACTATTAGAGTTACATACTAGCACGGAGAAGAAAATGAAAGAGGGGAACAGCGCGATTCAGATATTGTGTTGACATCATTTATATTAATTTTATATCAAAAGTTAATCAGAAAACTAATATTTATTCACTTGGAAAAATCCAGAGGCTAAACTAATTGAACTAAGAGTAACGAGGGAGGGCTCAATTGAAAGGTCTCATCGAGACGTAAAGTTTGGTATAATCATATTATCAGCAACATTTATATTGTGCATAATAATGCACTTTTAAGGAGGAACAACAGTGATTTGTTAATAACAATTGAACATCGTGCAGTAATGATACGTAATGTGACACCAGTTACCTTGTCAGTGCTCTGTTTGGACCTAGTGTGCTTGTGTATTATGTTTATACTGCAAGGAGGCGATTCAATTTTAGAAAGGTTCCAAATACGATACTGCCAACATCGCTAATATATAATGTTATTGCGACGACCGGTTTCAATGGTCTTTGCCGTCGTCTTCTCGTCCATCTTACAACATTTTGGAAGGTTCGACGAATTACGGGTGTTTTTCTGCGCTCTGCTGTGCGTTGCGGAAACACCAGTACGACAGCTGGCATCCGGTCGGCCGTGGCGGCGCCGCACTCCTCGCTCTAGGCGCGCGGCTACCCTTTTACACGCAGGTGTCGGCGCAACGGAACCCTCGCTGACCTCCGCCCTCTCAATAGTGGAATGAGGCGGCGAAAGCGGTTCACACACCTCGTAATTTAAGGGTTCCTTCCACGAATGCCCATCTTCCGTCGCACAGAGACTCGGCGCCTCTCTGTCCCTCAGATGCCATCCAGAAGTGCTATAGAAACAGGCAGGATTCACTGGCTCGGTCTCCCCATGGAACTCAGCCGAACGAAAAATATTAAAATCCAGTAAAAAAATCGCACTGACGTGTTTTACGGCCCACTTTTGATTTGTAGTTTTATAAGTTTTTGAAAACATTTTGGACCAAAATAATAATCTAAATAATAATATATTAATTAATAAGAATGTCTGGAACCCTTTTAGGAAAAAAAATTATGTAGTGGTGGGTTTCGAACCACCGACCTTTCGTGTCACATTAACTGATGTTCATATGACATTTGTAGACGTTAGATTATCATTTATCGTACGAAGAACGATGTGTGTTTGTTAATCACTCAGTGTGCCGTTGCTCTGAAATGACAACGTGTAATTTACAATAAGAAAATCATCAAATACGCGAGGAATGTCACGTGACATCTCCGAACGGCTGGTTTTCGTTAATTCGATGGAGGGTGTCAGATCTCCGTTATTTTTGCAGATATGTCTCAAACGATACGAGTTATGAAAAAAACATAAGGGAGCTAAGCTGTAGAGAATTTTCTCCTCTACCAATTAGGTTATACAATTTTCGTGTGAGATGAACGGTTCATTTGCAATTACGGTTATATTACAAACGGCTATTTTGGCTTTACTACCTTATTTTTTGTCAGAAAATTTGAAAAAGGGAGGTTCTGGTCTCTGGCGGCCTACAATCATGACTGTAAAATTTGGTGCTGATCGGTTGAACGGTTCGTCTTAAAAACGGGGAACACGTTACGGACAGACAGACAGACGGAAGGACAGACAGACGTCCCAAAATCGCCGTTATTTTTGCAAATATCTTTGAAACGCTACGAGATATGAAAAAAACATAAGAGAGCAAAGTTGTAGAGAATTTTCTCCTCTACAAATTCGGTTATTCAATTTTCGCGTCAGATGAATAGTTAAGCCGTTATTTTCATTTAAATTTCGATCTGTCAAAAGACGATCGCAAAGGCCCACTTTTAGTGTTACTTCCGTAACCTAAAGTGGGCCAATTGACATAAAGTGGCGTACAGTTCTCGACGACTTTCAATGTTATTCTGGATTCCCAATATTCACGGAGCAGTCATCACGAAAAGTCCCACTTTGGCTACCTTAATGCTGTGTCTCTTCTTTCCTGCGCCGACTGTAGCACCACGTTCGCACTCAATTAAACGGTGATAACCTGCCATTGAAGCAGCTGTAAGCGACCTAACGCCTGCGCCAGATACCTGTTGCCTTATGTGGGCCGTGACAACCGCAGCGCCGTCCTCTGTGTTTGCATACGTATGTCTATACCAGATTATTTGATTCTTCAGAGTACAGACTTTCCAGAAATAACTGCAACCATTCGCCATCAGCACTTCTTCAAATTTTATCTAACATTGCCAGTAATTAATAGTCTTGTGATTCAAAATACAATAGTACATATTTCAAAACTTGCTTGGACACTATATATGTGGCGAGATATGAAAATCGTAATGGTCAATAAAACCTGAAAAAAAAGGTTACGTGACTGGTTGCCATTGCTTCTGGAAAGCTTCAGCTTCTAATGTTAACAATATTACAGTACATATGCGTATGTGTTAAGACGGTTTATAGAACGTGCCTCCTGTATGATAAACATCAAAGTTTGAAATGTTTACAAAACGGTGTAGGAACCATGCACAGTGTTTGGCACGATGCTCAAAATCTACATCTTCATCCACATGTACATAGATACTCTCTAAATCACATTTAAGTGGCTGGCAGAGGGTTCATTAACAACTTTCATAACCTTTCTCTACCATTCCATTCTGTAATAGCGCGCGGAAAGAAAGAACACCTAAATCGTTCCGTTTTCCATCTGATTACTCTTATTTTATTGGTATGTTCCTGTCTCCCTATGTAGGTGGGTCCTAGCAAAATATTTTCGTAATCAGAAGTAAAATTCGGTGATTGAAATTTTGAAAATAGATTTATCCGCAACGAATAACGTCTATCTTTTGATGATTTCCACCTCAAATCGTGCAACATTTCCGGGACGCTTACCCCCTGTAACGTGATAAAACAAAACGAGCTGCTCTTCACTGAACCTTCTCAGTATCTTTCGTCAGTCCCACCTGGTGAGGGTCCCACACTGGGCAACAGTACTCCAGGAGAGGACGCACAAGTGCGATGTAGGCAGTCTCTTTGGTGGAGTTGTTCCATCTTCGAAGCGTTCTGCCAATGAAACGTAACCTTTGATTCGCCTTCCCCACAATATTTTCCGTGTTCTCTCCAGTCTAAGTTGTTCGTAATGGTAACTCCTAGGTATTTGGTAGAATTTACGACCTTAAGGTAATTGAAGTTCGGCGGATTTCTTTTAATGGTCTTGTGTATTACTTCACACTTTTCATTATTTAGTGTTAATTGCCAATTGTCACACCATGCAGAAGTTTTTCTAAATCGCTTTGCTGTTGCTTGTAATCCCCTGTTGACTTCAGTAACCGATAAACGACAGCATCATCCGCGAACAGTCTAAGAGAGCTATTCAAATTGTCTCCCAAATCGATAATAAACACAAGGAAGAGTGTTGGACCTATAACGCTTCACTGGCAAACGCCAGATATCACTTTTGTTTTACTCGGTAACTTACCATCAATTACTACGAACTGTGTCCTTTCTGATAAGAAATCGTGAATCCAGTCGCACAATTGGGGCGATATTCCATAAGCACGCAATTTTATTAGAAGCCGCTTGTGAGGTACAGTGTCAAAAGCCTTCTGGAAATCCAGAATTACGGAATCACTTTGAGATCCCTTGTCGATGGCACTTATCACTTCGTGTGAATAAAGAGCAAGCTGTGTTTCGCAAGAGCGGTAGTTTCAGAATCTGCTGGAAAACAGCTGGACCCAGCATCTGCACCCTGAAGACTTGGTATGACTGGACGGTGTCTCTGGAACCCTCGCTAGAGCACCGCTGGGCTACGTCCGCGGCACCTGCCAGGCTGCAGGGAGGCACTCGGCGACTTGTCGGCCATTTTATAGTATGCCCTTGACATCTTGATAACTTGACAACTAATAAGTCCTTAATAGGTTAGGGAAATACCGGCCGACTATATTATAACCCCATACTGCTTCAACAAGCCTTTCAATATAACAATTGGAAGTAGGGAGCAGTGGCGTTGGGGCCGGGGTATATGGGGTGCAGCCAAGACTTGAGGGCGTCATCTCTCTAGGGAAACTGGCCTCAGTATTCCAGGCCGAAATCACTGCCATCAGGGCATGTGTGGAGGAGAATTTGCGTAGGTGCTACAAAGATCGTAGCATCTATATCTATTCAGACAGCCAGGCAGCCCTGAGATCAATTGCAGCTCCTGCTACAAGGTCTAAAATTGTTGCAGAATGTTACAGGGTTCTGGTGTAGCTAGGGGAAAGCAATAGAGCAAACCTATTGTGTGTCCCTGGCCACTCAAGGATCAGTGGCAACGAACATGCCGACAGATTAGCCAGGATGGGGGCAGAGACTGCATTTATTGGACCGGAACCTGTCCTGACAATCACCAAGGCAATGATCAAATTGGAGCTACGTAACTGGCTCAGAAGACAGCATGTAGAATATTGGACCAAAGTCTACCAACAAAAACATGGCAAGGTAATGATGCCAAAGCCTTGTTTTAAAAGAAGCTCTGCAATCCTGGGTCTGAACAGGAGAGAGATTAGACTCATGGTTGGATTGCTGACAGGCCATGGGAATTTCAAAAAACACCTACATACAATGAGAATAACAGAAGAGGACCCTAAATGTAGGATGAAACTGCATCACATCTAATCTTCGAATGCATTGCATTGGAGAGTAAAAGGCACAGAACATTTGGGACAACCAGACCCGAAGAAATTGTGTCTAATAAAGAACTGGTAAAGGGACTCCTTGCACTGTTCAGGGGCATTGGTTGGCTTTACTAGATATGCAGGGAGCGATACTGCACAATGAACTCCGTTTCGATGCGGGCAATGGTGGGTTGGACCAAGACTGTTTTGGCTTTCCTGAAAAAATCAAAGTAAATCAAGTCCTTAATATGAAACTTCTTGTTAGCTGTTTACCTGACTGCGACTCTAACTCAAGACCTCTTCCTTGGGCAGCCAAGCTTTATCAGAGCACGACTCACGGCCCATCCTCACAGTTTCACGTCCGCAAGTTCCCCGACTCGTAACATCCTATATGTCAGGAAGCGCGTACATGTCTATAAAAACTTCACTTCCTGTTTACGGATAGCGCCCAGTGTGAGCACCCGATATCCGTGAAGTTAAAATACTACGGAACCAAAGTGTAGCGCTTCTCTCTAAAAATTCTCTTCCTTTTTTTACCTTAGTTACCTCGATCGTAAATACTTGCATTCGTACACTGAGAGAACGTTGGTGGAGTTATTGCTGCTGTCACATGTCTTGCTATAGGATAAGGTGGTACTATTCCGATTATTTCGGACAAATTGTTGTTGGTACTGGAAATATGTTGAGAATAGAGATAATTTTAACTATGGCACTTGTTCTTGGATGTTTAACGAGTATGTATGTTGGTATAAACACAAAAAATGTTACAGAAGTGTGAAAAATCGATCGAAAATGTACCACACTAGGTACAATTATGATCACTTCCTCGTACAATTTTGATCACTGGCTTCTTCCACTTAAAAAGCACCTTTTCTCTTGGGCACCAACGCATACTTCTAGGTAACAAAGATTGCATAATATAGAATTTGCAATCGCGTGGAAACTAGATAATTTATAAGAGCGCGTACGACGAAGTTGCTCTACGTACCTCTTAACAGGAAAAACTTTATATCTCCGTAGCGCAAAGTGGTGTATTCTTGGAAAACACAGGAGGAGCTGTAGAAACCTGCTACACTACAACGCCACACAAAAGGCAAGTGCTACCAACACTACGAGACTGACAAATTATGTTGATAGGAATTGTACCTATATCGAATTTATACCACCTTACCCTATCACGCGATACTTGAGCCGTATGTTAGATAATGGGTCCTCACTGCAGTCCGCAGTACCAGAAGACGCACACACTCATCTTCCTGCTACAGGAGATCACTTCTCCGTAAGGATGCTGTCGGCAGGAGGCTACGATTTGGAAGGACGGCTCTTCCAAAAATTGGAGTACGCAGACGCACATCACTGTGACTCATTAGCACTGGTGCTCCGCAAACGCTATGTTTTTCCCTCGAACCCAGAATGGGTACTTTGAATCACTCAGTATTGTTTGACCGGTTATAGCTAACCATCATTCCCACATAAATCGCCAGCCCTGTTCTGCAGTTACTTTCTCTGATGTTGCTTCTCCCACAGTCACTTTTCAGTCACTAGGTTCACTAATAGGTTTGAAATGAACGGATATTTGGGTTAAATTGTGTCTTGTTTTCGGTATTGTTGGATAATGATTAGTGAAACAAACAAATACAGGAGGATTTTTGTATAAATATGTTGTTGAGATTCCTTAAAACTATTTATTTTATTTTATTTTGTCAAGTAGGCTCAACCACATAGATCGTGTATAAAACACTATAATATGACGCGTTTCGAGGGTCAAGCCCTCATCATCAGATAAAACATACAAGAATCTTTAAAACCCGAGACAAATAAAATCTAAAACGTAATAAAAGAAAACGTGGTTACTTCCCTTGTAACCGTGTCTCCGTAGGAAGCTCCTCAGCATACTGTGCTTCGTCAATATTAAAAACAGTCCCCAGCACTGGCGGCGCATAGCACTAGTGAAGCGCACGGAGTCAACAACACGAGTGGGGCGCACGTATGAACATGAAAACAAAGACCTCTAAATGCCAAAGACTATCCACAAGGCAGTGGGTACATTCAGGTGTACAGTAAGACAGAGGTTGAAATTTAAAATAACCGACTTTTGTTATAATAGATCCACAAAGTTTTTAAAAAAGCTGTATGCATTGCCTTGAACTTGTTCATTTAATGAAACGTCGCTTTTTGCGTTTTGTATTGTAATCTCTAGCTGTTCTAGCATATCTAACTTTCTTCCCTTATCCTGTTTATGTAAAATCTTCAGGTCATCTTCAATATGCTTTAATGGGTGGCCAGTTTCGCGGATATGTGTAGCTACAGCGGACTTGTCAAAATTGTTAAGTCGGAAGGCGTCCACGTGTTCCTTGTACCTAACTTTAAACGATCTACCGGTCTGACCAATATAGCTGGCATTGCAACTACTACACTGTATCTTATAAACCCCTGCTTTGTCATATTTATCAGTCTTTTGGTTTAAGTTATTTCGTAATTTATGATGTAAAGTATTATTAGTTTTAAAAGCAGCTTCTAATTTAAAAGGTTTTAGTATGTTGGCCACTTTCTGAGACAGATTACCAAAATATGGAACCATTACCCTCTTGATATTATCTGTGCCATTTGTATATGATTTCGCACGTTGTTTCTTTCGTATTAGGTTATTAACTACGTTTTCTTGGTAACCATTCGCCTTAGCAAGCTGTCTTATGATGTTAAATTCAGTGGTTCTGTCTTTTTCATTCATTGGCACTTTGAAGGCTCTATCGACTAAACAGCGTAGGGCAGAAAGTTTTTGGCCATTAGGGTGACAAGAGCTGTTATGTATTAGAATGTCGGTAGTCGTAGGTTTCCTATATACTTTAAATACGTGTCTGCCATCCTGCTTCGTAATGTTAAGGTCAAGGAACTGAAGTGTGCCATCCTTCTCTTGTTCAACGGTAAATTCGATTTTCTCATGTAGGCTGTTAAATTTATTAACTATTCCACTAATTTCAGTTTCACCTCCATCTATCAATAGCAAAGTATCGTCAACGTAGCGTTTATAATATAAGATTTTATCAACTGGATGCTGCATATTTGTGAAAAGCCGGTTTTCCAGGTTATTAATAAAAATGTCTGCTATTGTTCCTGAGATACTTGAACCCATAGCCAGTCCATCCTTTTGCATATAAAATTTCCCGTTAAAGGTAAAATAGTTATATTTCAGAATAAACCGAAGAAGGTCAATGAATTCAACGATTTCTTGCTGAGATAGTCTCTTGTGTTTAAGTAAGTTTGCTTTAATCAAGTCGATGGCCTCGTCAACCGGAACATTTGCATATAAATTTTTAATATCAAGAGACATAAGGTGGGATGTATCTGCTATAGGCTTATCTTTAATCTCATTGATCAACGTAGTGTTGTTGCTAACTGAAAAATAATCCCCAAATACATAAAACTCCTTTAAAACTTTATCGAGTTTTTTCGTAATTTTGCATAGGGGGCCGTTCATTGAATTTACGATAGGTCTAATAGGATGCCCATTTTTATGGACCTTTAATTGCGATCTTAGTCGAGGAGCTGTGGGGTTCATGACGTAACATTGAAATTTCTCTTTTTCAGTCAATAGGAAAGACGTCCTTTTAAGCAACTGTTTTAACTCTGCCTGTACCTTTTTAGTTGGATCTTTAGCTATTTCAGTCACACCGTTTTCAGAAAAGAACTGTAGTGTTTTATTAATATATTGTTCTTCACTAACGATAACAGTAGTATTGCCCTTATCGGCCTTAGTAACGATCGCTTTATTAGAGATGAGCTTGTCGTTAATGGAGGTTACGGTTTTGTGATCACTGTTATTATGCGTACTGTTACAGGATTTATTCGTTTCGGCTTTGATGGCGTTAGCTAGTTTATATCCCACGTGTCCTTTTTCGTTTTCATTCAGTTTAGCAACATCTACCGCCATTTTAGTCGCTACGATAAGTTCTTTTACAGTTTTAGCATTTAGGCTAGGTTGCACATTAAATTTAAGACCTTTGTTCAGCAGCCTTAACTCTTCATCGTTAAAAGAGATGTCAGTTTCATTAACGACTCTGGGATAAAACTGAAAATTGTCAACATTTTGCGCGTTGCTTACTCTACAGTCAATTTGTCTCATCAGCTTTTTTAGTTTCTGATCCTGCCTACTTTTTAAATTGAGAAATTCGACCTGTAGTTGTTCATCAAGTTCGAATTTAACCGTATCCCATACGTCATTGTGTACCGCACTAGCTGCTTCTAAATGCGCCTTAAGTAATTGCCCACTAATACATTCTTTTTTTTTTTTTTTTTTTTTTTTTTTTTTTTTTTTTTTTTTTTTTTTTTTTTCTTATATAGGAATTTAATTTCGGAATTCAACCAAAATTTCCGTGCTTTATCAACCACTGCTCTACCTACATTGGACTTTGGATTACATATTTTAAACTTGATATAGTTCGGGATACATTTATTCTTTACACAAGCCTTGTTGAAATTTATGTTGGCCGTTGTTTTTAGCCATTTTCGTTTAAGATTCTTGTATTTATAGATACACCTCAATGCTTCGCCTGGCAACATAGACTTAATTATATCCATCCCCACAGCTCCTCGACTAAGATCGCAATTAAAGGTCCATAAAAATGGGCATCCTATTAGACCTATCGTAAATTCAATGAACGGCCCCCTATGCAAAATTACGAAAAAACTCGATAAAGTTTTAAAGGAGTTTTATGTATTTGGGGATTATTTTTCAGTTAGCAACAACACTACGTTGATCAATGAGATTAAAGATAAGCCTATAGCAGATACATCCCACCTTATGTCTCTTGATATTAAAAATTTATATGCAAATGTTCCGGTTGACGAGGCCATCGACTTGATTAAAGCAAACTTACTTAAACACAAGAGACTATCTCAGCAAGAAATCGTTGAATTCATTGACCTTCTTCGGTTTATTCTGAAATATAACTATTTTACCTTTAACGGGAAATTTTATATGCAAAAGGATGGACTGGCTATGGGTTCAAGTATTTCAGGAACAATAGCAGACATTTTTATTAATAACCTGGAAAACCGGCTTTTCACAAATATGCAGCATCCAGTTGATAAAATCTTATATTATAAACGCTACGTTGACGATACTTTGCTATTGATAGATGGAGGTGAAACTGAAATTAGTGGAATAGTTAATAAATTTAACAGCCTACATGAGAAAATCGAATTTACCGTTGAACAAGAGAAGGATGGCACACTTCAGTTCCTTGACCTTAACATTACGAAGCAGGATGGCAGACACGTATTTAAAGTATATAGGAAACCTACGACTACCGACATTCTAATACATAACAGCTCTTGTCACCCTAATGGCCAAAAACTTTCTGCCCTACGCTGTTTAGTCGATAGAGCCTTCAAAGTGCCAATGAATGAAAAAGACAGAACCACTGAATTTAACATCATAAGACAGCTTGCTAAGGCGAATGGTTACCAAGAAAACGTAGTTAATAACCTAATACGAAAGAAACAACGTGCGAAATCATATACAAATGGCACAGATAATATCAAGAGGGTAATGGTTCCATATTTTGGTAATCTGTCTCAGAAAGTGGCCAACATACTAAAACCTTTTAAATTAGAAGCTGCTTTTAAAACTAATAATACTTTACATCATAAATTACGAAATAACTTAAACCAAAAGACTGATAAATATGACAAAGCAGGGGTTTATAAGATACAGTGTAGTAGTTGCAATGCCAGCTATATTGGTCAGACCGGTAGATCGTTTAAAGTTAGGTACAAGGAACACGTGGACGCCTTCCGACTTAACAATTTTGACAAGTCCGCTGTAGCTACACATATCCGCGAAACTGGCCACCCATTAAAGCATATTGAAGATGACCTGAAGATTTTACATAAACAGGATAAGGGAAGAAAGTTAGATATGCTAGAACAGCTAGAGATTACAATACAAAACGCAAAAAGCGACGTTTCATTAAATGAACAAGTTCAAGGCAATGCATACAGCTTTTTTAAAAACTTTGTGGATCTATTATAACAAAAGTCGGTTATTTTAAATTTCAACCTCTGTCTTACTGTACACCTGAATGTACCCACTGCCTTGTGGATAGTCTTTGGCATTTAGAGGTCTTTGTTTTCATGTTCATACGTGCGCCCCACTCGTGTTGTTGACTCCGTGCGCTTCACTAGTGCTATGCGCCGCCAGTGCTGGGGACTGTTTTTAATATTGACGAAGCACAGTATGCTGAGGAGCTTCCTACGGAGACACGGTTACAAGGGAAGTAACCACGTTTTCTTTTATTACGTTTTAGATTTTATTTGTCTCGGGTTTTAAAGATTCTTGTATGTTTTATCTGATGATGAGGGCTTGACCCTCGAAACGCGTCATATTATAGTGTTTTATACACGATCTATGTGGTTGAGCCTACTTGACAAAATAATTAAGTACAACCACGACCTCAAATCAATAATGGATATAATTAAGTCCTTAAAACTAATTTCTCCATTATAACGTTTATATAAATTGATGTATGGCATTTAAAAAATTATACACCCGTGTATAACAAAGCAACGTCGTGTTAAGTCCCGATTTGAACTGCACCATTTCAGTGAGAGGCACCGTGTGTAGTGCAGATCACTTGAAGCGTCGGATCTCTGGACTGAGAAAAGTACGTGTGGTCCAAATCACGGATGCACTGACCACATATGGTACCAGCAGCATGCATGGGAGGACAAAAGACTGAGATGGTCGTCGTGGAGCCCAGATTTGAACTTCATCGCCCATATTCGGAATTGCACAGATTTTGCATCCAGGAGCAGACCAGAGTAGGCTGCCGTTCTAAATTGCTTGGTATCAGCTGCGTTGAAAGGTGAAAGAGGGACGTAAAACTCACCTCACTGCAGTCTAAATTACCAGAAGACCCTCCACTTGGTAATGTGTGCCTATTCCATGACATATGCAAATCCAATATAGTATGACTGACATGCAGTCCAATGCAGTTGTCGAAGTATCACGGAATTTTACTTAAGTTCACTCAAAAATTAGCCAAGAGCCTCATTCTTCACATGTTTGTAAATCTGTGGGACTAAATTGACGTGCTCATAAGTCCCTAGCCTATTTAAACGTCAAGGTGCATCTTAAAAGTTCGCTGAATATATATCTACATATATAAAGCTTAATGTTTGTCTTTGTGTCCTCTACGTGTTCATAAACCATTCATTCGATTGTAAAGAAACTTTAGTGAACCATTCACCGTACGCCCACGAAGGTTCCTGACCCAAAAACAAAAGAGCGTGACACATAGCTCAAGAGATATGACGTCATAAATAATGAGAGGCAACCACGCGAGAATACCCAGATTTATGCGTCAATTATTGGAAAATGGGAGTAGTTAAGGACCTGCAACAAAGTTTGCATGTAATTTACGACGTTCGTGAAGCACAAACACAAAGACACACACACACAAAATGATGAAACGAAAAGAAATCAGTCGCTCACACGAGTTTCGCTGTAGATGCCGTAAAACTGTCGCATCAGGCATGATCTTGTGATGTTTTACTTGATTACTGCTGTCTTCGCAACATATTTTGCGTATAGCGTCGTTATATATCACTAAATGTGCCATGAAATTTGTATCACTGTACGACACATAAACAATGACGCGTCAGACATGAATTTTCGTTTTATTACTTCAGTACTATTGCTATGCGCAAATAATTTCGGAAACGAAGTAAGTAGGAAGCTATATATAATCACGCGCGAATTCAAATGCAACGTTGTATCAACATTTCCAAGAAATAAGAAAATTTTTGAAAATTTGCGATCAGCAACATCTACAGTTTCCCTTTGTTTGTTTCTTAGTAGCAAATCTCAGAAATTTCTTGAACTACTGTTTTGAGTCAACGCTATATTTTTAAACGGGCATTTCAATGCATGTCTACATGTCCTTTGTAGAACGGTGAACTATGCATTTGATCATGTGATGTTCTTTAGAAAAGTTGTTGTGCATGAGCCCAAGACGATTTCTGAGTTGGTACGACCAATTTTGTTGCCACGTATCCCAATGACCTCGACAGATATGCCATTCGAATTCAATCGTTTGCAGTTCCCGGCGCGACTCGCTTTCGCAGTAACTATCAACAAAGTACAAGGAAAATCGTTGGAAGTGTGTGGATTAAATTTGGAGAATCCACGCTTCTCACCTGGGAAGCTCTATGTGGGCTGCTCACGCGTCGGAAAACCTGATTTATTCGCTTACGAGCCAGATGGAAAAACAAGGAATATTGTGTATCCCACAGCACTTCAATAAATATCGAACTGAAACGAAACGCTGCTATGTCACTTTTTTTTTCGAAATGAACAAAATCAATAAAGTTAATCAAAAGTAATTGAATATTTGTGTAATGTCTTTCCTTCAAATTTAATTTAGTTGGTAGCGTAGTAACGCGCGCAGGGTACAGCTAGTTTCACATATTATACAAATCACTCTCGCAGAGTGAAATGCCTGCGCATACACAGTTAGGAACGTGTTAACAAGCGCTCCTTATCGTGCAAAGCACTGCAGTGAAGCGGTGGTACACACTGCGACCTAGCTAACAGGGTCAGTGCGAGAAGTCTTGTCACTGCAACATGGAGCGCAAAATGGAGCCAAGTTTTGTTTCATATTAAGGAAAACGGCGACGGAGATCCATGACATGTTAGTGCAAGTGTAGGGGAGACCGGGGCACGTTTTCCACCATTTTACATTTTTTATTTTTGTACTTCTTATTTTTATCGATTTTGCGGTAAACAGCGGATCATTATATTTCCTACACCTTTATTTACAGTCTTGTACTGATATTTTTGAAAATAGTAAATATAATTCTTGGTAGCAAATGGTTTTGTCTGACCATGTTGTGTTGGAAAATTTGCCCCGTATGCGGGGCAAGTTTTCCAGCTTACTTAAAATGTACAGGGGCAAATATTCCAATTATACTTTCAATGTTAAAACAGAGACAATTATCTTGATTTCACTGAATACGTATTTATCATAAATTGACAATACATTGCAAAAGAGGATAGTAAAAATAGCCACATTAAATAAAAACAAATGCTTCTTAATGGTTTTACAAAACATGTGACTTAAATATTTTACAAACACAGACATTTTTAACAATACTTATACTGATTGTCTGAATCACAATGTAAGCAAACAAAAAATGCAACATTCCCTTTCGTACAGTCTCCATGCGCCCATTTCGTGCACTGTACACACTTTTCATTTGCTTTAGACTTGGCGTAAGACTCAAAGCAACAAGGAATATGTGCCCCATATGCACTCGGGAAACGTGCCCCGTCGCCATATTCGGAACTATAACACTACGTCCATGAGTAACAGTGTAAGCTATTTACAAAACAAATGCACAGTTACGTGAAGAAAGAAACCCACTTTTAGTGTGTGCAATGTCAAAATAATAAGTTTAACGCTAGAATGTTTATTTTAAGTTTCAATAAAAACGTGAAAGTTTACTCGCATTTGCAAAAATGACGAAAACAACCCTGCCGACGTTGTGACTGCTGGTAAACACTGAAACTTTCTTAAATGAAGCGTGCTTTGTTGCTACTTCCTACAGTATCGCCGGTGGTAACATCTAGCGGTTTGTTTCGAAAATAAACGGATTTGGAAAACTTGCCCCTATGGAAAATGTGCCCCGGTCTCCCCTATGGTGTTGAATCAGTGTCATACCTGTGTGAGTGGTTTATACGCTTTAGAGACGGAAAGGAAGGTGTCGAGGATGCGCCACTTCGAGTGGACCATCCAAAATCACAGTGCCAGACAACATCGAACGTGTGCAACGGATGTTTGCGGATGATCGGCAGACTTCTTTCTGTTTCCCTGTGTTTAGACGTAAAAGGCTTACGTTTCGCATCGGATGCGGAGATCCAACAGTGCTTCGAGCGATTCAACAAGAAGTGTATTGTACAACCGATGTCATAAGTAGCCAATGGCGATTACTTTGAAGGCCAGTGAAGGTATTTTGTTTGTAATTTCCTGAGACCATTCACCGGACTTTTCAGACGCACCTTGTAACTTTAACTGACCCAAGAACAACACCCAAATCTATGCCCGAAAGCGGACTCGAACCTCCTGCGGGAGTGGCCATGAAGTCCCTAACAAGGCACCTAGAACTTCTTTTTCATTGCCGTACGGCCGGGATATATTTTTTAAAACGTAAAAAATGATAATTTGATCCATAATTATTAGTTATTCTGATGTAGGTACAAAACATAATCTATATCTATAAATGTGAATGTCTGTTCGGTGTACGTTTATCACGTCTGAACCGCAAGAGATACAGAGCTAAAAATTTGTACAGTTACTAATGTCTACCCGTGGAAGGCTTTAGACGCAGTTTTATGGTGATCGGATAGCTATTTATGTATGTATATTAACGTCAATGTCTGTTCTGTATACGCTTATCACGTCCGAACGACAAGACGCAGCTACTTAAATATTTGTACAGTTACTAATTTATACCTGAGAAAGGTTTTAGGCACGGTTTTACAGCGATCTGATACGTATTTAGTAATTTAAAGAATATAACGCGAAATGTGGAACAATAATTACTCTTTTAAAATTATATTTACTGTATGAAAATGGTTTTATTGGTTGCATTGTTGCTTGAGGGTTGACAATGATAAGAGAGTGGAGTATATTGGGATGGAAAGTTATCGATCTGATATATATTTAGTAATTTGAAGAATATAACGCGAAATGTGGAACAATAATTACTCTTTGAAAATTATATTTACTGCCTGAAAATGGTTTTATTGGTTGCATTGTTGCTTGAGGGGTGATAATGATAAGAAGGTGGAGTATATTGGGATGGAAAGTTATCGGTGTACATAAAATTCTAAATGGGTGTGTGTTAATATTTCGCTCTGCAGCAAAAACTGTTGTTGTTGTGGTCTTCAGTCCGGAGACTGGTTTGATGCAGCTCTCCACAACACCGTATCCTGAGCAAGCCTCTTCATCTCCACATAAGAGCGACAACCTACATCTGCCTGAATCTGCTTACTGTATCCATCTCTTGGTCTTCCCCTGCAATTTTTCCCCATACACTTCCCTCCAACGCTAAATTCACAATTCCTTGATGTCTAAGAATGTGTCCTACCAATCTATCCCTTCTTTTAGTCAAGGTATGCCAGAAATTCATTTTCTCCCCAATTCTGTTCAGTACCTCCTCATTAGTTACGCGATCCACCCACCTAATCTTCAGCATTCTTCTGTAGCACCATATTTCAAAAGCCTCAATCCTCTTCCTGTCCGCACTGTTTATCGTCCATGTCTCACTTCCATACAAGGCAACACTCCATACAAATGCCTTCAGAAAGGACTTCCTTAGGTTTAAATCAATATTTGATGTTAACAAATTTCTCTTTTACAAGAACGCTTTTCTACCCATTGCCATTCTGCATTTTATATCCTCTGTACTGCGACCATAATTTGTTATTTTACTGCCCAAGTAACAAAACTCATCTACCTCCTTTATTGCTTCGTTACCCAATCTAATTCCTTCAGCATCACCTGATGTTCTTAGACTGCACTCCATTACCCTAGTTTTGCTCTTGTTAATGTTCATCTTATATGCACCTTTCAGCACACTGTCCATTCCGTTCAATTGCTCTTCCAGGTCCTTCGCTGTATCTGACAGAATTACTATGTCGTCGGCAAAACGCAATGTTTTTAATTCTTCCCCCTGAACTTTAATTCCTTCACCAAATTTCTCCTTGCTTTCCTTTATAGCTCGCTCAATGTACAAATTGAACAACAATGGAGAAAGACTACAACCCTGTCTAACTCCCTTTCCAACCACTGCATCCCTTTCATGCCCTTCAACTCTGACAACCGCTGTCTGGTTTTTGTACAAGTTGTAAATAACCTTACGTTCCCTATATTTTACTCCTGCTTGCTTCAGAACTTGAAAGAGTTTATTCCAATCAACATTGTCAAAAGCCTTCTCCAAATCTACAAAAGCTAGAAATATAGGTTTGCCTTTTCTTAATCTATCTTCTAGGATAAGCCGTAAAGTGAGTATTGCCTCCCGTGTTCCTACATTTCTCCTGAACCCAAACTGATCTTCCCCGAGGTCGGCTTCTACCAGCTTTTCCATCCTTCTGTATATAATTCGCGTTAATATTTTGCAACCATGACTTATTAAACTGATGGTTCTGTAGTTTTCACACCTGTCTGCACCTGCTTTCTTAGGGATGGGGATTATAACATTTTTCTTAAAGTCTGAGGGTATTTCACCTGTCTCATACATCTTACACACCAGGTGAAACAATTTTGTCATGGCTGGTTCTCCCAGAGACTTCAGTAGCTCTGAGGGAATATCATCTTCTCCAGGGGCCTTGTTTCGACTTAGGTCTTTCAGGGCTCTGTCAAATTCTTCTCTCAGTACAGTATCTCCTATGTCATCTTCATCTACATCCTCTTCCCTTCCTACAATATTGTCTCGAAGTTCATTTCCTTTGTAGAGCCCCTCTATATACTCTTTCCACCTTTCAGCTTTCCCTTCTTTGCTGAGAACTGGTTTTCCATCAGTGTCCTTGATATTTATAGAGCTGTTTTTCTTATCTCCAAATGTTTCTTTTATTTTCCTGTAGGCTGTATCTATTTTTCCCCTATTTATACATTCTTCTACATCCTTGCATTTGCCTTCTAGCCACTCCTGCTTAGCCATTTTGCACTTCCTGTCAATCTCATTTCTTCGTCATCTGTACTCCATTTTGCCTGTTTCATTTACTGCATTTTTATATTTTCTCCTTTCATCGATTAAATTTAGTATCTCCTGTGATATCCAAGGATTTTTTGTAGGTCTTTCCTTCCTACCTATTTTGTCCTCTGCTACCTTCACTATTTCATCTCTCAATTTTACCCATTCCTACTCTACTGTTTTATTTTCCCCTGTTTTTGTCAATCGTTGCCTAAAGCTCCCTCTGAAATTCTTAAGAACCTCAGGTTGCTTCATTGTATCCAGGCCCCATCACCTTATTTTCCTACCTTTTTGTAGTTTCTTTAGTTTCAGCCTACAGTTCATAACCAACAAGTTATGGTCAGAGTCTATATCTGCCCCTGGGTATGTTTTACAGTTTATCACCTGGTTCCGGAATCTATGTTTTACCATTATAAAATCTATCTGATACCTTCCGGTGTCTCCTGGTCTCTTCCACGTATACACCCTTCTTTTGTGATTCTTAAACCACGTGTTTGTTACTATTAAATCATGTCCGTGCAAGCTTCTACCAGTCAACTTCCTCTTTCATTCCTTCTGCCCAGTCCATATTCACCTACTATTTTTCCTTCTCTTCCTTTTCCTACTACCGAATTCCAGTCTCCCATCACAACTAAGTTTTCCTCTCCCTTAAGTGTCTGAATAATTTCCTTTAGCTCCTCATATATTTCTTCGATCTCCTCATCATCGGCAGAGCTAGTTGGCATATAAACCTGTACTACTGTTGTCGGTGTTGGCTTCGTATCTATCTTGACAATGATAATGCGATCACTGTGCTGCTCATAGTAGTTTACCCGCATTCCTATCTTCTTATTCATTATCAGTCCTACTCCTGTGATACTCCCAACTGATTTTGTGTTTATAATCCTGTACTCACCTGACCAGAAATCCTGTTCATCCTGCCACCGAACTTCACTAATCCCCACGATATCTAACTTCAACCTATCCATTTCCCTTTTTAAATTTTCTAATTTTCCTACCCGATTAAGGGATCTAACATTCCACGCTCCGACCCGTAGAATGCCAGTATTGTCTTTCCTGATGATCACATCCTCCTGAGTAGTCCCCGCCCGGAGATCCGAATGGGGGACTATTTTACCTCCGGAATATTTTACCCGAGAGGATGCCATCATCATATGTTCATACAGTAGAGCTGCATGTCCTTGGGAAAGGTAACGGCTGTCGTTTCCCCTTGCTTTCAGCCGTTCGCAGTAGCTGTGTGGCAAAGCCACATTAGCTGATGTTACAAGGCCAGCTCAGTCAATCATCCAGACTGTTGCCCCTGTAACTACTGAAAAGGCTGCTGCCCCTCTTCAGGAACCACACGTTTGTCTGGCCTCTCCACAGATACCCCTCCGCTGTGGTTGGACCTACGGTACGGCTATCTGTATCGTTGAGGCACGCAAGCCACCCCACCTTGGCAATGTCTGTGGTTCATGGGAGTGGGCAGCAAAATCTACAGAACGCAAACGGATGGTCTGTGAGTAATTGTTGTCCGAAGTCTCCGAAGCAGTTCCATGCCGATTGCTATATGGGGTTGGAAGATATGGTGGTTGAAAATCGTCAAATTATATTAAAAAAAAATCGGACTGAAGGCCAGCGATGACGTTTGCGACTCTATAGCAAGGAAGTTACATACAGCGGAACGCGATGCCACAGACCACATCTTTCGTCTATGCGTTCTACGATGTCTTCAGCTCTTTTTCTGTAAGGATAAGCATACAAATAAGGAAATATAAGAATTAATAAATAGCACACTACTGAAAGATAGCTTATCTCTCATAATCAACCAACACGCGAGCGGAGCCGCGGGTTTAAGCTAGTTATAAATAAATCCACGGAAGCTGTGGGTAGATGTCAGTGGTAAATCACTCACTCACTTTAAAGCACTGAGATTTTTTTGTCCCTTGGATCTGTTACACCTCCACGTATTAGTAGCCTTGGTTTTTACCCTCTTAATTGTATTAAAGGACCAAAAAATATATAAAAACCTTTGCTGTTCATTTCCACTAGGATTTGGTTCAAATAATGGCCACAGATCGATTATTTCGGAAATTCAAAATGTAAAAGTTAAAAAAAAATGGTACTCGTGGCCCCGGTAAGCTGTTGGGGATGCGGCTGACAACAGAAGCCGGCAGATGCAGACAGGGAATTCCCGCGCACGGTGACGGTCACGTCCCTTTCAGGAAACGAGATGCGGTGTGGAAACGCGCAGTCAGACGCAGACTGCAGCGCAGAGATAAGAACAGTCGCCCTGCTACCGCTGCCGCTGCCGCTGCCCACGCGCGCCGCACACGTCCGCTGCTGCCGGTGTCTAGGGGAGTCGTTCAAGCAAACCGAACACAAGAAGCGGAAGTAATCTCAACACTGTCTTGTCTTATTCGAGATACGTAGATGATATCTTCATTGATTATAAGAGGTAATCTGTCTTATGCTGACTGCAATTAAGAGATTTTTTTTAACTTTGGGACTTAACTACGGGGTCATCAGTCCCTAAGCTTACAAACTACTTATGAACTAGTTAAGACTATGGACGGCACAAATATCCATGGCCGAGAGGGGATTCGAACCCCCGACCGCAGTGGCCTTGCAGACCGTGACTGGAGCGCCTCAGTCCCCTCGGACTGCAATTAAGAGATTTATTTTACACCAGACGCGTTTCGCTTTTTTATTTTAAAAGCATCTTCTGTAAATGATACAAAGGTTTGTACAGTTTGTTTTCGCCGGTCGCGGTGGCCGAGGGGACTGAGGCGCTCCAGTCACGGTTTGCACGGCCACTACGGTCGGGGGTTCGAACCCCCCCCCCTCCCCCCGAGCATGGATATTTGTGCCATCCTTAGTCTTAGCTAGTTCATAAGTAGTTTGTAACATTAGAGACTTATGACCCCGTAGTTAAGTCCCATACGTTCTACAAACAAAAACAGTTTGTTTTCGATAAATAGATTAAAAACAGTTTTTTTAAAACATTTTGCACGTTAGGCCTAAGTGTTTTTAACTTATTATTCGTTCTACTCACGGTGGTGATGTCTCTTCTTTACAAGTTACTACTGTTTCTCCATCCTGATGACTCGAGACGGAGAAACAGAAGTAACATGTAAAGAAGAGATATCAACACCGTGAGTAGAACGAATATTAAGTTAAAAACACTTAGGCCAAACGTGCAAAATATATATATATATATATATATATATATATATATATATATATATATATATATATATATATATATATTTACTGTTTTAATCTATTTATCGAAAACAAACTGTACAAACCTTTGTATCATTTACAGACCACAGAAGATGCTTTTAAAATAAAAAAGCGAAACGCCTCTGGTGTAAAATAAATTTCTTAATTGCAGTCAGAATAAGACAGATTACCTCTTATAATCAATTTTAACAGCTGCTGCAGAGTATGCCCACACGACCAAACACTGGATATCTTAATTATTTTCAATGGCACTAACGACGGAATTCATCAGCTGTTCAACAAATTTAACAACCTCCATGAAAAATTTAGTTTCAAGTGTGAGCTTCAAAATTGATGGTAGCAGATGGAAAAAAACTTTCGACATCTATCGTAAACCTGCGTGTACTGACCTTGCTATACATTCAGACTGAACACACCCTCAGTCCCATAAAATTGCTTTCGTTCAATCGGCTATTCACCGTGGCCTCAGCCCCTTCCTCACCTAAAAAATTACAGGAAGAAATCGATTCATTTTTTGATAACACACCGCTGCGATTGTTAAAAATTCTTTACTAAGAACTCACGACCGGTTTCGCAAATTAAATTTGCATCATCAGGTGCTTATTTCTTTCAGATCTTAACCATATGTTACATGGACTCTATACTAGCTGATCCCCATTATTATTGTTGAGTTGTAACCAACTTGATAATAAAACCCTCTACAAAATCCCTTTCTTCAAAAAGTGGGGCTCCGTCAACATGTATTAAAACCCGAATAAAATCCCATACGTAAAACAGTAAATTTTCATCATCCAATGGCCTACCTCTGATATGAAATACTAAGAACGGTATTCAGCATGAAAGCCGCGTCAGGGATAAAACAAAATTAAAATCTGCTAGAGCACTGAAACTTTACCTCCAGAGGAGACAGTTGGGAGAACAGGCGTCAGTCTTGAAGGCGGCAGCAACAACAACACGTCTTCTCCCAACTATCTCCTCTGGAGGTAAAGTGCCAGTGCTCTAGCACATTTTAATCTTCTTTTACCCCCTGACGCGACTTTCATGCTGAATACCGTTCTTAGTGTTTTATATCAGAAGTAGGCCATTGGCTGATGAAAATTTACTGTTTTAAGTATGGGATTTTATTCGGGTTTTAATACATGTTGACGGAGCTCCACTTTTTTGAAGAAAGGGATTTTATAGATGGTTTTATTATCAAGTTGGTTACAACTCAAGAATAATAATGTGGATCAGCTAGTATAGAGTCCAAGTAACATATGGTTAAGATCTGGAAGAAATAAGCACCTGATTATGCAAATTTGCGAAGCCGGTCGTGATTCTTAGTAAAGAATTTTTAACAATCGCAGCTGTTGGTTATCAAAAAATGAATCAATTCGACTATGGTTGCCCGATGAATAAAGTATGTGTTGAAATCGATTTGATTAAAACTGTAGCACACAATAACGGCTTTGAACCTTCGCTAGTAAAAAAGATCTTTGAACAGAAAACCAATAAAAGAATCATCATTTTTGATTACAGTCAAATTTCTAACGATAAAAAGTTCTTTTCAATACCGTTTTTAGGTAAAGTGTCGTATAGGATTCAACGTCTGTTATCCAAGAAATATGGATGCAAAGTTGCTTTCTCCACATACAATAATTTACAAAAAAAACATGTAATTCATAACTTAAAAGCTTTAAACGAACCCTCACGTAGCTCAGAAGTGTACAAAATTGCCTGTGACACATGCTCATCATTTTATATTGGACAGACAGGCGGAGCCTTTAACGTATGGTACAAAAAACACTAATGTCCATTTCAACCTTTCCAGAACATTTGTTGATCACAGGATATAATCCTAAAGGCTTAAATGAAATGACGATTCTGCATAAAGGAAAAAAAGGATGGAAACTTGACGTCTTAGAACAACTGGAAATATTTAGGCACTTGCCTAATAAAGATATGTTGAATGAACAATTGCAATTGAAACATAAGAATTTCTTTAACGCTTTCAAGCCAGTACTCACGTCAGGGTGATGTTTGTATTCCGTTTTTTCCCCTCCTCCACTCCAGTAACATTGCTTCGTCTTTTAATTGGTTATATTCTCCATTCACTTTAGTACGTTATGTCCGCTGTACCGTGATGTCTTGAGGTTTTCTGCAAAAAAGTTTTGTATGTGCAGTAGCTTATACTACCTCGTTGCTAACGTGTGTCATTTGCAAGTACATATGCTTCTGCATACTTCTACCGATCTTCTGTCATATTTTCTCCTACTTACAGCTTTCATTTAATCTTGGAATACAATATTGAAAAAAATTTGCCTAACCTTCCGTAAGTGTAAGCTATTAATTACGTCCGTAATTACGTTAGTACTGCCCACGTGACTAGTGGCCCGCATGTGTCGCACCCTAGTGCACGTTTACGTGGCTACCTGTTTGGAAATGTTCAAATGTTTGTTAAGCTTATGGAACTTAACTACGGGGTCATCAGTCCCTAAACTTACAAACTACTTGACCGTAGTGGCCGAGCAGACCGTGACTGGAGCGCCTCAGTCCCCTCGGCCACCGCGGCCGGCACTACCTGTTTGGTGCCTCGTAGGCAGTTCCTTCATGCCCTTCACACCATACTGTTGTAATTTTTCTTTTATTTTTATGGCCAAAATGCTAATTTTCATTGTAATCGTCCTGAGCACTCCTGCTCGTAATATTTTTGTCGTCATATGTTTTACTGTTTCGCCTTCTTTCTTATGTAAGATATTTATTCTGTTGTTATCTTTTTCGGTAACTACTTTTATTCTTCTGATGAAGTTGTCCTTAGTGGCAACGAAACCTAGGTCAAGAACCTAAAAATTACGCAACCGGTTGGCTGGTATACAAAATTGTTAAAAAATTGGATTATGGTTACTGATAATCAGCCATGTTCAAAATGTACGCAGCGTTATGCTGAATTTGGGAATACGTACACATTGCACACTGTGTATTAGAATGTTTTTCGTGTTATCTACGTTATTCTCTGTGCAGATTTTTGCTGGTATGAGACAAAGTGCCTAGTATGAATCATCCGATTCCGTTATCGGTAAGATACCTTACTAATACTTCATGAATATCTTATACCAAAACAAATTTGTCTGAGAATCACATAAATAACATTATGAACATCCTGAAACACAACGTGCAACGTGTACATATTCCCAGACTCATCACAATGCTACAGGAGATAAATAGTCTGGTTGTGTTATGACTACTCTTGCCAGGCAGCGCACAGGCCTTGAATCTAGGTGGCGTTTGTTCAAGTTCTTGTTCTGGCGAAAAATAAGAAGAAATAGCAAAAGACAATAATTTTTTTAAAAGTGGATAAAGCGTCTGCCTAGAAAGCAGGAGGTGTCATATTCGAAACCCGGCCGCGGCACGAATTTTATCTCAACGCCTTCCTTCTACTCAATATCAGTAATAACAAACGTAATTGCTTACATGGTAACTGTCAATATGCTAAAGCTGTCATCTGATATACCAAAGTTTTGTATCGACAAGAGAGGTGATAATGTATTGTTTCCGATCAAGAAGCAGACGCAGAGAGAGAACGAAAGTGTACATGTGAGTGAGAGAGATGGCAGCTTATTACCTGTCACAGGCAGCCAAGTTTCTTCCCACAACTGAAAGGACCTCCGCCGAACAACAGAGTGGACATCCTGCAGGGGAATGGCAGATTGTATGACATGATGGTCGCTGCGGGCTGCCTTTGCAGCCTGATCAGCAACTTCATTTCCCCTAATGCCCACCTGAAAGCCAGCAGAGTGACACCTGTTTCCCCCGGCGCTGGAGGGAGTACAGTTGGTCCTCTATGAGGTGCGGAACCTTCTCTGCATTGCTCTGCAATGATTGTAGGTCGCTGAGGGAATCGGAACAGATAAGAAATCGATTGCCTCGAACACACCGCAATTAATCGAGAGCTTTCAAGATGGCGTGAATCTCTGCTGTAAAAACAGAAAAGGCTGGGTGGAGGCGAATCCTAGCAATATGATCAGGGAACACTATGGAACAACCAAGATAATCCTCTTGCTTGGAGCCATCGGTGTAAACAAACGTAAAGTCGTGATGCCTATCCAAAATGTTAAAGAACTCAGAACTCAGATTAGATTAGATTAGATTAATACTTGTTCCTTAGATCATGAATACGACATTTCGTAATGATGTGGAACGTGTCAGTTTAGTAAATTTTGTCTATACTTGACAATCTATATTTTAAGAATTTTTTTTAAAGTTTTATCTAAAAATTCATCTACATTGTAGAAGGAGTTGCCATTCAGAAATTCCTTTAATTTCTTTTTAAATACTAGTTGGCTATCTGTCACACTTTTGATGCTACTTGGTAAGTGACCAAAGACTTTTGTGGCAGCATAATTCACCCCTTTTTGAGCCAAATTTAGATTTAACCTTGAATAGTGAATATCATCCTTTCTCCTAGTGTTGTAACTATGCGCACTGCTATTACTTTTGAATTCGGTCGGATTGTTAATAACAAATTTCATGAGTGAATATATATATATTGTGAAGCTACAGTGAGTATCCCTAGATCCCTAAATAAATGTCTGCAGGATGCTCTTGGGTGGGCTCCAGCAATTATTCTGATTACACGCTTTTGTGCAATGAATACTTTTTTACTCAATGTTGAATTGCCCCAGAATATGATCCCATATGAAAGTAGTGAATGAAAATAGGCGTAGTAAGCTAATTTACTGAGATTTATATAACCAAATTTTGCAATGACTCTGATACCATAAGTAGCTGAACTCAGACGTTTCAGGAGATCTTCAATATGTTTCTTCCAATTCAGTCCCTCGTCAATGCAAACACCTAAAAATTTTGAATATTCTACCTTAGCTACAGATTTATGTTCAAAGTCTAAATTTATTAATGGTGTCATGCCATTTACTGTATGAAACTGCATATACTGGGTTTTATCAAAGTTTAATGAGAGTCCATTTGTAGAGAACCACTTAATGACTTTCTGAAAGATATCATTTACAATTTCATCAGTTAATTCCTGTTTGTCAGGTGTGATAGCTATAGTTGTATCATCAGCAAAAAGTACTAGCTTAGCATCTTCGTGTATGTAGAATGGCAAGTCATTTAAATATATTAAGAACAGCAAAGGACCCAAGACCGAACCTTGTGGGACCCCATTTTTGATGACTCCCCAGTCAGAAGAATTAATTGTCTCTTCAACATCATGTGAACTGCTTATTTCAACTTTCTGCACTCTTCCAGTTAAGTATGATTTAAACCATTTGTGCACTGTCCCACTCATACCACAATACTTAAGCTTATCTAGAAGAATCCCATGATTTACACAATCAAATCATAAAATCAGGAGTGCAATCTTTCTTAAAATTTGACAATTCTAAAATAATTTTGGGCCTCTGAAGGAGCGAAGGAGGAAACTTGTTCCAACCGCGACGTAGTACAGTAACATCAGGTAAGTTCATTCGTGAAAGACAGTCCTTCAAACGAATGCCAAGACGAGTTCCCGCTGCCAAGTTTGAAACTGCCTTTCCATAGGAGGCTGCGCTACACCATGGTATGCTGGTGTGTATGGCGTCGACAGCGTTTTGTTTCCCTGGCGCACCATGAGCAGCTGTCGCCTGATGGATAGAGGCGGTTTAGCTGCCTCGGCACAGAGGCCCGATAAAATTGCAGCAGACAGATTCTATCAGAACCACACGAATTGTGCCTGAGACATTTTAAAATACTCAGTGCTTTGAGGCGCCGTTTCTTCAAGTCCTTGCGGTGAGGCAACCATGTGAGTTTCGCGTCAAAAATCAGGCCCACAACCTCACCGTTCCTTTAAAATGAAGAACAGTGTCCCGCATCCTCATTTCACGTAAGTTTAAAATTGAACGGGAACGGTTGAAAAGAACGCACACAGACTTCTCGGTTGAAAATTTAAAACCACTCTTCTTTGCCCAGTCATCCAATCGTCGAAGAGTAAGTTGCAACTGACGAGTTGTCGTTGCAAGACTAGGAGAAGAGCAAGAAGTCATCAACGAGTAACGAACATTGGACAGGATTTTTAGACATCGTTCTGGGCCTTAAATTATCTTGTCCTCAATAAACACGACGCAAATTTAAATTTGTAGTGGTATCTACACACCCTCTTCAAAGTACCTTTTGCTAGACAGTAGTTTTTGAAAAAGTCAGGGTCAAAGTTGATCGACTTTATCATGTTATGCATCAAAACATCTCAAGATGAGCATTTTTTATCAGTACATTATATGGAATCAAAAGTTAACGACGTTCGAATAATTAATGTTTTTGTGTTTTCATGCTGTAGCTTGGATACTCGTAAACATGAGCGGCACAGCTCTTGGATTGTCAAACTGTGGATCCAGGTTCGAACTTCCATCATGGCCATTTGATTAGATTTTTGCGATGTATATAATAATATCCACCTATATAAAAACGAAAGGACACTCATTCATACACTCACTCACTCGCTGACTAAAAACGAAATCTCGAAAACTACTTCACCCATGAAGCTGAAATTTGGCAAGAATGTAGTTAATCGGTAGAAGACGTCAGCTAAGAAAGGATTCTGCGACAAGCCCGATAGTTCACGAGATGTGTCGTCATAAACAATGAAAACTTCCCAATTGCGGCACGTGATAGTGTGACTTTATCAGTCCACTATTGGAGAAGGAGCGACTTGCAACAAACTTCAAACATAATTTCACACATTTAGGACACTTTTCTAGCTGAAAAACCCAGCTAAATGATAAAAGGAAAAAAGTTTGTCGTTTACTACTGTTTCGTCGTTCATGAAGTAAAATTACGGCATTTGACATGACGTTACAATCTATTACTCGTACAAGATTGAGTGTATTCGCGAGAAATGTTACTGACAGTATACACACATACTACTAAACGTACGTTCGAAATTAATCATAGTACGACAGAAACTTCATGAGATATGGAATCATAAATAATTACGTTAATGATAAACCGCCACATCACGTATGACGTTTTGATTTGTTACGTCTTTCCTACTAACTCTATTTGCGACGTATTTTGCAAACGTTTTTTTTTTTTTTGTTCTCAGAACACAGGGTGTATGAAATAAAGCTGGAAAATTTGATAACAATAAAGTGCGTTTTTCAATGTGACTCTGTGTTTTCTATGGCATACAAATCTATAGTTTTGTTTCGATATTTATGAAATGTCGCACACTTCACTATAAAAACAAGAGGAATGTCACTATCTGTATAAAATTTCGTTCAGTGCACGTTGGAGGGTACTTAACATACGAACTTTGACAAAATTAATATGTTTTCTCATATCTTGATGCGTTTTTGCACACACGGCACTTACGCCAAGAGGACGGTCACAAGATACATACATGTTCATGTGGTACATGACACAAGGTGCCTTGCAAAAAACACTACCGAGAAAGGGAAAGGTGGAAACGAATAGAGACATGGGAAAGAAATGAATGCAGATAGAGGAGACAATGGGAGGTGGACTACGAGAGTGTAGAATAAATAAACACCCGGGCAACGCCGGTTTTACAGCTAGTATTTTCATATTTGTAATACCGTTTCTTGTCTTAGTTTGAAGTAGAGCGTCAGGAAGTGTGATTAATATTCAAATATGTATGTTATTATCTGTTTACAGCTGTTTTGTGATACACAGTGCGAAAACAATAAAAATAAATAACATATAAAACTTGTAAAGTATATTATCACTTAATTCCAGTTATGACTGTCTATTCGTCAGTGCTGGGACAGGTATATGTGTTGCTAGAATAAGGAGCAGGGTGGTATTCGCCTCTTGTTTCCCTGAACACCACTGTGCCTGAGGCGTTCTCACAGCCAGTAAGGTTAAACGTATCATAACGACAACCAAAACACAAACATTTCTAACACTATGCGCAACACACGAAAGACATTTTGCTACACTTACATGTAACCGAGAAATCGTTAGTGGAAAACTTACCTGATTTACATTATTGAAGACCGGTCTATCAGATATTAATTTCGATGCGTACCGACAGTATAAAAGAATATATTGAAAGAAAAGGGCGAACAAATGCTTACGGACCAAAGCATGAATTTTGATAGGATCTGCTCTATCATGAATTTCTCTGTTCTCGTGTATTGTGTCATGATTTTGAAGTCTCGCGATAAAATCCTGGACCTGGCGAAACAAGTAAACGTCACAAGGTTGGCAAAGGAAGGCGCATTTCGGTGGTATCACTTTAACAGTGCAGGGCGGTTGGCTATCATCTTGTACAAAAATCCTGTAGTGGCGCGTCGTACCGGTTTGCGTCCTGCCCCATGAATCCGGTATCATGAAAAATTTATTGTTTTTACACTGGTAATCGCAAATAAAACAGCTGTAAACAAAAAATACACTTAACTGAATATTAATCACACTTTTCGATGCTCTATTTCAATACAAGGCAAAAAAAGGTATTACAAATATGAAAATATTATTAAACACTTCGGAAAAAATCTAACAAATTTCCATGATGGAGGTTTGAACCAGACTCCACAGTTTGACCATTCGTGAGTGCTCACTTATAGCCCAGTCAAAGGAGGAAAATTAGGGGGGAAAATTCGTGTAGTTGCAAATTTTCGTACGGTGGTAGTGAGGAGTGTCATGAACAACATGTAAAAATCCTGACTTGTAGGGTGTGAACGTTGGGGTGGGGGCACGTTTAAAGGTCAGTTTTTCACGTTTTTCTTAAATAACTCGAAAACCATGGCCTATAAAGAAAATATTTCCCAGTACAAAATTGAAGTAAGTTAAATTTCAGTACAACATATTATGAATCATAACATATGGAGCTATTAGCTGTCTGCCACACTGTAAAGCCTGTTCCAAGTGAAACATTTTGTCAGTATATATTCGACAATGTGTATTTCAATATCTCCACTATAGGCGGCTGGAATATTTTCCACAGTATGGGGGGGCATTACATGCATCACCCCATCTGAAGAGGTACAAAAGCATGAAAAGTACAGTATACCCAACAAACAATTTCCCACCTCCAGGTGCAAGACGATGTTCAGATATGTACTGTGTAGTTCTGTTAGTAACTAATACCTGTATTCCATTTAGTGTGAATGTATTTGTGTAAAATAAACTCTTCCAACAACTTTCATCGTACAACACATTTTGTGTCAGCATACTGCGTCACCAGTTATTTACGAGATTTGCTTTGGAAGGGTCGGTGTAATTTGGTGAAACACCCCATAGTTGCTTCTGCGACCTAATGGGGAAGATGGAGTGGAAACTCACTAGCTCGCTCCTCGTTTTGCAGAAGCATAAATAAGGGAAGTGCTTAACATCATTCCAGCGTCATGCTATCCCTTATCTCCCATCCCCACACCCTACCACCCCAAAACCCGCCCTCTTAGGCACATCCTCAGCTCAAAATGTATCCCTTAGTACTGTTCTATTGTACTTAAATGAGGTATAGGCTTTTAATATTTGGTCTTAATCCACTTCATTTAACAATAAACATTAATTTTGTACTATTAAAAGATTGTTTTCATAAATTGCCAATTTATCACCCCTTGTAATGAGAAAACTATTGGTCCTAGAGAAAAAATGAATAGGACGTTTTCTTTAGTAAATTTAACGTACTTTAATGTTGTACTGGGAAATATTTTCACTAGAATCCATGGTTTTCGAGTTATTTAAGAAAATCGTGAAAAACCGACCTTTAAACGCGCCCCCTCCCCAACGCTCAAACCCTACAGGTCAGGAGTTTTAGTATGTTGTTCATGAAACTCCACTGTACAAAAATTTGCGACTACACGAATTTTTCCCCTAATCGCCATTTTTCGGTCTTCGTTGACTGGGCTATTAACTGAAGAGCCTACTGTGGTTTTTCCTGTCGCAGAAACCACATCCTTAGCGACCATAAAACGCGGTTCATCACTTCTCAGAGCCTCACTCTCCCACTTCTTTCCACACTGATGCTTCCTGACGATATTCTTAATTTCTGTTGCAGAATATAGTGGTCATGAATATTATATAATGCACATGTAATACAGAAACGAATATTACAATTGCTCCAGTAAAAACAGCAAACGTCATCAAAACCACCAACGTGGACAAGTGATTGTGAACATCCACAGCTGCATCTCACTGATCCATAGTCCATGTCTTATTAAAATACCTAATGGTAGGCATTCGACGCCATATTAGGCCGTTATAATACCAGATTCGATTATGTCAAATAAATGTGCAGAGAACCAAACTATGCTAAAAGATAAGCTTATTTATTATATCTCATCAGATGGCCAGCTATTGATCAGTGAGCGACAGTTCGATTACTGTGTTTATCACGTTTTTCTTCTATTTTGAAATATGGCTCATTATGTTGCTCACGTAACGAAAACACACGCACATACACACATGAAAAATGAGTAATAATCTGTATCAGAAATATTGCAAGGAAATTATTGTTGTCAGTCCCAGTCTTATTCCGTAACCATGAAAATATATTGATAATGTTTCGCCGCGTTGGAGTAGCACCTCGCTGCGGAGCGCGCGGTTGCTCGCCGTGGAGGTTCGAGTCCTCCCTGGGGCATGGGTGTGTGTGTTTGTCCGTAGGTTAGTTTACCTAGGTTTAAGTAGTTTGTAAGCTACGGACTGATGACCACGCAGTTTGGTCCGATAGATTTACAAACATTTGAACATTTGATAATGTTTCTACACAAATAATTTCCTTAAACGTAGGTTTCATGGCACATATCGTATGCATTTATAAATATCAAACATTATAGTAACCACAGTTTAGTAGATAAAATAAGTTCGTACTGCAAAATGCTGCCTTTATGTGGGTTCGAAACTTGACGAGCACACTCCAAGAGTGTAATAGCTACAACGACAATCTTGGAATGAGATTTTCTCAACAGTAGAGATCGCTGGATGGGTCTCATCTACTTGGCCCAAACTGAGCGAGAAGAAACACGAATATGAACCTTTTAATTCCTACAATACCTTCCCTGTGTAGGCCATAGGAAAAGAGAAAACGCTCGCCAAAATTTGTTTCTTCTTTTAAAATGAAAATAACTCTGGTAAGCGTCCGAAGCAGAGCAGAAACAAAACAGTCGAGGGAGGAGCAGTGTGGCTAGCGTGGCCAGCGCAGTCCAGTGACGTCCCAACCACCCACCGTTACTGTACACAACCAAAAGCATTTTCCCTCCACGAACGTATGACCGCATCTGCGGTGAAGTGATTGAAGCAAACGCCGCCTTCGCGTGTAAATACATAGTACATTGGTGTGCACATAGATCACTGTAAATCCACATTGGAATCTTCTCTTTCCTTCTCCAACTAATTATTCGGCAAGTACAAAAAATGACATGAAAGTTTTCTGGGTATTGTACCGCGTCATGATGTAAGGCTATTACTTAAATGACCGACGTTTCGGCCAACGTTACATCTGGGTATACCCAGATGAAGGCCACTGTAACGTTGGCCGCCCAGATGAAGGCCACTGTAACGTTGACCGAAACGTCGGTTGTTTAATTAATAGCCTTACATCCTGACGCGGTACAATACCCAGAAAACTTTCATGTCATCTGACTCTGGCCGCGGAAGCCTACGTAATTATAAGTACAAAGAAGGTACTTTCTCGAACTCCAATATGATCTGCTTTAACAACCAGTTCTGCTCCTTCGAGACGAGAACATTCGAGTTGTTTAATTTTACCTCTTATGACAGGAGCCGAGGTCATGGACTTCCGCCGGCCGCGGTGGCCGCGGGGACTGAGGCGCTCCAGTCACGGTCTGCCCGGCCAATACGGTCAGAGGTTCGAATCCCCCCTCGGGCATGGATATTTGTGCCGTCCTTAGTATAAGGTAGTTCGTAAGTAGTTTGTAAGTTTAGGGACTGATGACCCCGTAGTTAAGTCCCATAAGCTTAACAAACATTTGAACATTAGAACATGGACGTCCGCATTGCCTGGTCCACCCCGACTCTAGTGATCACGATGTTGACGGAACGGGACGGTGTCATCACGAATGCACTCCGGTGGCTGTTCATTGTATTGCACAGTCGTGGAATTCTGATCATTCATGTCAACGGTTATGCACGAATACCGAAATGGATTAATATTGAGATTATCTGACACCGTCTGGTCTGGAAGCGATCAATTCGTTTTATAGTTTCCAAATGATAAGCCAAGATCGCAAACTAAAAATTTATTAAGTGACGACCGGTTTCGTTGCACTGTGTCACCATCATCTGGTCATATATATGTTATAAGCTTGTTAAAAAATTGGGTATAAAATAACAAGTGCAACGTTGCACTTAGTCACTATGTAAAAAAAATACATAAGTTAAAAACATGTCAGCTTACAAAATACTGTAAGCTGTCATGTTTTTAACTTATGTATTTTTTATATAGTGAGTAAGTGCAATGTTGCACTTGTTATTTTATTCCTATTTTTTAACAACATTATAGCATATATATGACCAGATGATGGTGACACAGTGCACCGAAACCGGTGGTCACTTAATAAATTGTTAGTTTGCGATCTTGGCTTGTCGTTTGGAAACTATAGGATTAATGTTGGATCCACCTGGGGGCACCATTTGTTTTGTCAGACAGTGAGGAAAGTACTTGGGCTCGAACAAAACCATATACACCGAAATCGTATGAGAGATAATATAAAGATCCCTTATTACACTAGTGATACTCCCGCATCTGCAAAACTCTACAATCGTCCGTTAGAGGCCTCTGCATGCGCCATGCCACATTGCACTTTGACCTGTCGGTTCGCCAGTAGGGACGGTGCAGTGTGCCTCCGAAGTTGCGTTTTGTGACGTTATTTGTGTGGTGAAGTGTTAGATGTGGTGGCGATTGGTAATCAATCCTGATAATGTATTGCGATTGATTGAGATGAAGTTACGAAGAACCCTTCTTCGTGAAGATGGTATTAGTGTAGAAGATGAATCAATCGCATGCTTTCTCGTATCTGTTATGGTACAGAAATATGAGCGTAAGTTAAATACTGTTGTAACACTAACACATAATGATGATAATAGGGATGATAACGACGAAAAACTCATTGCAAGCGGTAGTGCTACGGTAAATGTGGGAAGAGGCGATGGAAGCAGTGGCAGTGAATACCAACAGTCTTCCGAGAAGAAGGTTAAAGTTGCAACTATCATCACGGCTTTTGATGACAATATGCTAGAGAACATGTACGATGATTATTACCTAAGTTATAGTTACGATATCTGCATTACAGTTTCATTTACAGTGCTATCTGGAGCATGATTGCAGAGTTTTGTATAAAAACGACACCCACCAGCACATTGAGGTGCACGTATAGATCCTGTAAGCAAACGTTCATACAGATATGTTTGTTCGAGCCCATGTACTTTCCTTGTCAGTGTGGGAAGCACTATGATAGAGTCCGGTCTAGAGCGTACGTTAGACTTTGGGAAATCCTCTTCTGGAGGCTGTTACGCACTTCCGGTCGCAACTTTATTTAAAACCACACTGCGCCTGTGGTGATAAACCCGTTTCCTTGTTGTAAAGGACGTGCTATCGCAGAGGATATCCGCATTTGTAACCTACTGTCAATGAAACTATTCTGAGCAGTTTACAGTGGGAGTATTCTATTTTTTGAAACTTATCATTCGTCACTACTCTAAAGATATTCGTACAAATGAAGTCCATCCTGTATACGTTTGTTGAATATCATTTTGTCGTCATTTGTCAATCCAGAATACATATAAGCAAACACTGCACTGGCAAAGGGACTAAATTTTGTTCTTTCATGGCCCCTAACGTAGGAAATTGGTAATAGTTATTTCATGTCATTCGTCGTCTTATTTTAGAGCAACCTGAGACTAATCACTGTACAAAGGCAATCTTTTTATTATTCAACGTGAACAAATCGAATGTTCAAATGTCTTAACTACTGCGGTTATCAGTCCCTAGGCTTACGAAATACTTAAACTAAGCTAAGGACAAAGACACACACACACACACACACACACACACACACACACACTCCGTCGGCGAACAACTGCGCACTCCGCAGCAAGGCGCCTTTAGAACGCTCGGACACTCCACCGCGTCAGATATGGACAAGCAAACAAACTGACACTTAAGTTGAATATAAAATGTTCATAGAATTGAGGACCGACACAGGAATTACTTCTCACACAAAGTGAATTAATTGTATATAGTAGTCTCCCAGGTACAATTAATTTACTTTGTGTAAGAAGTAATAATTGTATATAGTAGACTCCGAGGTGTGCGGCTCGTTAGCACATTGGTTGAGTGCCAGACTACAAAGCCAAGGGTTGGGGGTTCGATCCCCAGCAGGTCCTAGGATTTTTATCTGTCACTTTCCATTTCTTTCACCTCTGTCAGTGTTGCTGATGTGAAAAATATCGAGCAGCACCGTGGTTCGGAACCCACGTTAAACTGTAGGTCCCCCTATAACTGGTTGGGTAAGTCAGGTCGGAGGAAGGCAACGGCATACACCCTGCAGACAGGACCATGCCTAGTGACGCACTGTGGTGTTCAAACCAGTCTTAGTATTGATTTTGGATGCATCAGGAGCTTCAGCCATGACATAACGAAATCTGACTGGCAACTTTTATCACAGCACTTGAAAATGGCCTAAGGTTGTGCTTCAGCCATGACATAACGAAATCTGTCTGGCAACTTTTATCACAGCACTTGAAAATGGCCTAAGGTTGTGACAAAAAACTTTCAATCAAATGGCGGTCAGCTCTTTTAAAAAATCTTCGGATTGTTGACTGCTTTACCTTTTTAGACTCCCAGGTACAGTAACATGCCGTGTTCATTGACTACCGAAAGGCGATCTGGATCGAAAAGTTTGTGACAAACTTCTCGACAGTGATCTCCTAGATGAGGTGTAGTCTGTAACGAGTAATATACTTTTCATAGACTATTACTCTAATTATGTCAATTCCATTATCGTTTTTTGCATGATGTTCTTGAATACATCTTCCAAGGTTTAATTTCTGTTTCTTTGCATTGTACTCAATTCCTTATTCTTACATGCGAATTTCTTTTTATTGCATTTAGTAACTAGAGGTATCAAAAGGAAATGCAAAACTTGAGTAACTTATGAACATAACAACATCTGAAATTTTCAAGCTGCAACTGCAAATTGCAATTGTTAATCACACTAATCCTTCCGCCACGCACTGTATGTTGACTTACGAAGAATGCACATACATTTATCAATATTGAAGGTTGGAACTAATAAACTGGTTTTTGTTCTACTAAAAAAAGAATTAATACAACATAAAAAGATTTTGTTTTCAATCTTAACTATGGAATTTTTTTAGCAAGAAGTGACGGATGAATCAACATATTAAAAATACTATCAATGTTTTCTCTCTCAGGGACCTTAGTATTTTGTCAATGTCGCAAAAAGAAGACAATCTGCACGATTAATATTCATTTGCCGCGGTCTATTAGCCGTGCCGTTCCGGCCGTTCACCGTCGGGAGTTCGAGTCCCCCTCTCGGGCATTTGTGTTATCCTTGTGTTAGTTTACCTTAGTTTAAGTACTTTGTAAGCTACGGGCTAATGTCCAAGCAGTTGAGTCTAATAGATTTACAAACTTTTCAACATTTGAATAAGGTTGGTGTCCCTGTTATGGCCATGTTCCTGATATGGCCACCTCTTTATTGTGAGTTAGTTAACAAGAAAATCCGCTAGATGGCATCAAACTCCAGTGAGAGGGCTTCCTAGTGTGTCACTTGTTCATTTCCCATCCATCCAGATTGAGTAATGCGGCCCCAGTTGCCTGTTTTGTGTTTTTCATGAAGCGTCGTCTTATTTTTCTCTTCGTTATATACACGTTATTCAAAAATATGTTCCTTTGCAACCATTGTACTCTATTCAGTTTTTAATGGTTATTCGACTGGTGTTATGCTTGAAGTTGCATCTTTTACGAGCTTTTCACCATCAAACCAGGCAGTCATATCACGTACACTATGGCCATTTCAAGTTGACTACACTTTATTTTTCCTCCTGACAAATTTACTCACCAAAACCTTTTTCTTTTCAATTTTTTTTCAGAAAAATAATGTCTTAAAACGTGAAGAAGAGGGGTTTATGGACTGATGAAACAATGTCCAAGGCAGTAAGCGGTGTGAAGTGTGGGAAGTACTCAGTTCAAGGGGCAAGCAATACGTTTTGTGTACTTTGCGCCGTTATTTGTTGAAATATGGGCCGTTAAAGAAGTCAAAGTTGAGAAAAAAACCACCTTGACATCTGAACAAGAACAAGTTATGCCAAAGAATTTTTCGTTTGTCTTCTGAAGGTCATCCACTGACTGCTAACAGCCTGAAACTCAATGTTTTCCGTTTCCGTCAAGAAAACAACATCCCACACCGTTTTAAAGAGACTCCTGGGGGTAAGTGGTTCGACTGTTTTTTGATGAGAACCCTGACGTTTCACGACGGAAGGCTCAAAGACTGAACCCAGCCCATGCTCAAAAATTAAACAAATTCATAGTTGTGTCACAGTTGTGGCGTGTGGCAATGCTGTGGGTTCGATAATTTCTCCAATGATTTTGTATTCAGGGGTGACAAAAAATAAAGCTTGGGAGAAAGGTTTGACTACTGTCATCAACTGAAATGACTCCAAAAGGAAGCATGACAACTAACACTTTTGTTACTTTTTTTTGCAGCATTTTGCCAGATTTAAACCCAGCGGAACATGTGTTCTGATCTTTGACGGAAGCAAGGCACACCTGGATTACAAAAGTTATGTCGTAGCTGAAAAGCATGACATTAGCCTCTATTCCTTGCCATCCAACACAGTGCATGAATTTCAGCCGTTGGCAAAAGTTGCTTCAGGAGCTTCGAAATATTTTGAGATCAAGAGGTTTTGAGATTTTTTGATTCACACCGGGATAAGAATAATATAAATAGGTTGAACTTTCCTGATGTGTTCACCCCAGCAAGGGGCAGAGTGAATTAAATAAAATAAATTATCGTCTAGTGAAATGAACCTATTAATGCCTTGGAAAAAATCTTTGTGACGTCCACATCGATGCAGGCAGCACAAATACAAACTTTATCTGTTGGAATTCGAGTATAAACGTGTATCATAAGCATTGATGTGTTCCGCTACGCCGTCAGGGGCCGTTACAAAAGGTAGGTCGAATTCTTAGTAAACTTTCGATGAAGACCGTCTCCTGCCTACC
Organism: Locusta migratoria; assembly: GCA_026315105.1. Classification (NCBI taxonomy): domain Eukaryota; kingdom Metazoa; phylum Arthropoda; class Insecta; order Orthoptera; family Acrididae; genus Locusta; species Locusta migratoria. The sequence continues at coordinate 224,130,655 of CM048746.1, forward strand.
AGGACAAAGAGACTGCTTGTTTCAAATAAGGACGACCTAGGAGTACGGAAGTATGGAGCCCGTACCTTTCACTCCTCAACTGACAACCCTAGTGACTGAGCTGCGAGGGTCTATAGGATGCCCTAGCAATGAGCCATGACTAACAAAAGCAAAGTGTGCGTGTTCGCATGGCGTCCCGCGTCAGAGGTTCGAATCCTCCCTCGGGCATGGATGTGTGTATTGTCTTTAGGTTAGTTTAACTTAGTTTGTATGTCCAGGGACTTATGAGCAAAGTAGTTTTGTCCCATAGGATTACAAACATTTGAACGGTGAGTGTTTGATGCGGCACGCCGGACTAGAGCAGTGTAACTAGGCGGTGATCTTGTGGATGAGTTGCTGGCCGCTGGGGCGCAGTCCACTGTGTCATAGCAGCCAGCTAGCCAGCACGCGATCGCGTCCTGCTCTTTGTCAAGTGGCACGACCGCGCTTAGCCCATGTCCTAGATCGTGTTGGTCGAACACATCCACTGATCCAGAGAGAGAGAGAGAGAGAGAGAGAGAGAGAGAGAGAGAGAGAGACGGCATTCACATGCACAGTTGTCGCTATTCAGTATACACAGCTTTTAACAGTACCGAAAATAAAATTTAATTAGATTCATCTACAATTGCTTAGAGAAATAAGTAATCAAATTCAATTACAAATTACTTTACCAAAAAGTAGTCGTAAAATTACAATTACAAATCACAATTACTTTTTAGCTTAGTTGAATTATTGACGTAACTAAAACAGAAAAGAAATAGGACTGCAGAGAGCAAAAATGAAATAGGAAAGAATTCATAATCCTCTGCTCCAACCCATTCAGGTGGACTTAATTTCCGTTTTACGCAATCCATTCTGTCACATCTAATGACCTATACAGGCACATTATTCAACAGGCATCATTCACTTACCAATTCTGTTGTGCCTAATCCAAAAGTGAAACCACAAACCCTGAACCTTGATGTGTAGTGAATGAGAAAGAATCACTGTAAAGCATCACTGTACAGGAAGTTGGGGAGGATCATTGTATGTACGTAAAAGACATCAGACGACAGTTAATAGAAATAACTAAAACATATTTATAAAAAAAGAGGATGGTACAAGAATCAGTTAACAAATTAGGCATATATTAAGCACAAATTTACAGATTTTGATTACTGTAGAATTTGAAAAACAGATTAATTTCAAAGATTTTGTCAGAAAGCGAAAGAAATTTCAAAAACTCTCGTCTACGCTCAAAAGAATTTCAAGAAAGAACCTTTAGACCATTGCTACTACTATGGTCGATGCAAATAACGAATGAAGATCGCACCGTAGAATATCGAAGTAACAGATCTTTCACTGGCTGCGAACTACCTACAAAAGATGACATCCCGATATATGCCGCGGTGGAGTAGCCGAGCGGTCTAAGGCGCCTTGCTTCGGAGCACGCGGTTGCTCGCCGTCGGAAGATCGAGTCCTCCCTGGGGCATGGGTGTGTGTGTTGTCCTTAGGCTAGTTTACCTTAGTTTAAGTAGTTTTTAAGCTACGGAATGATGACCACGCAGTTTGGTCCGATAGATTTACAAACATTTGAACATTTTTCCTGATATAAAGTAAGGATTACAGTGTTCACCGTTTACTGTTTTATTAGAATAAGTAAATTACAAATACAAATTACATTTTCTAAAATGTATTGATTACAACGAAAAATTAGATAACATCTATTCATTAGATGTAAATCAGTTTTTTCACTCAATTACTTTCAATCACTGTGTATACACGTTACTTGCAGTAGCATCACTATGCACAGCAGTTAACAACGTTTATATGTCCATAGACCCGTTCTTTTCAGATAACTTGGAATATCATGGCCCAGCCTATTTTTTATTACACAATGTATTACATTTTCTTCGCGTTCGAATGAGGAGCACGCGAAGCATAACTGTTTAAATGCCTCTTTCCCTGTTGGAAATGGTTTTAGCTTGTCCGAGTGACCCAAGATAGCGATACATAGCTACTACTGCTTCTTGAAACTTTGCAAGTAGTTCCTCGGAGATAATGGACGTCCATCAGCAAGTGTCTTAGATATGTTTTCCACATGTCAGTGGAGCTCTCCATTGTATGAAACAGACTGCTGCATAGGCCTTGCGCCTACCCAGTCGGCAACCAACAATACATCTGAGGGAAGCGGGCACACATCACGCAGGGGACAGCTTTCCTGAAGACAGCACGAGACGTCCGCGGTAGGAGTGACCGCAAGGTGGTGGAAAAGTCGCGGCCAGGAGAGGCCTGTTCTCCATCACGGGCCACGTGACACAAAATAGGCCAGACTATCGTAGTAGCGAGCGGTTTAATGGTGGCGCGAGAGCCACACCTGGAGCTGAGTACTACATCCATCTGTTGCATCAAGTCACTGCGCTATTCCGCTGATTGAGCTTTTACCGATCTGTCTAGTTGATCCAGACACGTCATTTACATAGTCACATTTCTTCTACACATAGCAGTTAATGGCGTTTTTCCCTTCTGTACCCTTTGAAAACCTCGAAATGCATATTATAGGTTACTTTTCGTTATGCAGTATATTATGAACTTACTGTTCCAATCAAGTATGGAAGGCGACGAGTATGACTGCTTATATGACCCTTTGCTTGCTGTAAATACTCTTTATTCCTACTACTGATACTTGAAATTCTGTAAGTAGACTTTCTCGGTATAACTTCTGTACGCAAGCATCTGAAAATTTAATGTTTTCCCCAAATCTGTGACAGCCTGCCTCGGGCCAAACTATTTTATGTTGGCATTTTCCCAATACGTACAGTTTCCCCAGATAGTCACTTTGGTAGGGATTGTAACCTCTGATGTTGTTAAATACTTTTGCAATTTTTTCTGATTGGTCTTTCTTTTGTATACCAACTTCATTTGCAAAATTTTGATATTACTTACAATATTTCCTGACACACTATTAATGTACACCATGATAAGTATGTCACACAATTCATTCAGTAGGGTACTCCTGAAGAAACCTCTAATGATTCGCCAAATACGATATCTTCATTCGGATAGAGAGCAGCCTCTGTTGCAAATTCGTCCAGTTACGCGTTTCTCTGACGGTTTAAACGTATGGAGCTTTCCATGTCATGTCAAGGAGCAGTGGGAAGCAGCTTAACAGTAAAGAAAATTTATCGGTACGGACACCATAGCAGAGGAAGATCCGGCATCCCCGTAGCTCCACGCTTGGTTGTTGTACGCGTCTATAGCACCCCGGGACCGTAATTCGAATTATTTCTGCACTTTCGCTGCACCTGGCACTACGGAAAGGAATAATATGTACAGCATATCTTCAGTCTGAAATAGAAACGTGTGAGCGTATACTTAGGAGTCACATTTGGTCCTCTTTAGGTTAAGACAGTAACACTAGAAGTGGGCCTTTGCGATCGCCTTTTGACGGCTGAAAATTTAAATGAAAATAGCTGCTCAATCGTTCATCTGAACCGAAAATTGTTCAAAAAGTTCCAATGATTGTAAACCTATTGGAGCAAATTGTTATGGTCAGCAGTCAATAGACTTACAAACTACTTAGAGTAATCTAAGGACAACACACCTATGCCTCAGGTAGGACTCGAACCACCGACGCCCAGCAACCGCGCGCTCCACAGCAGACCACTCGGCACACCACTGCGGCCACGAAAACTGAATAATCTAATTTGTAAAGGACAAAATTCTCTACAACTTTGCTCTGTTATTTTTGTTTATCTCAGAAGTATTTGGAAAAATCCTACTGTTTAGGTCTCATCGTTCAACCGATCGGCAACAAATTTACGGACTTAATTGTTGGCTGCCAGCGACCAGAACCTTCCTTTTTCAAATATTTCTAACAAAACAAAAAACAGGTTAGTAACACTAAAAATAGGCCATTTGTGATGATATTCTGACAGCTGTCAATTTAATTGTTAATAACGACTTAACTGTTCAACTGAGTTGAAAATTGAACAAACGTATTTGTAGAGGAGAAAATTCTCAACAACTTCGCTCTTTTGTGTTATTTCCATAACTCGCACCGTTCCAGTGATATTTGCAAACATAACAACTTTACTTTGTCACTTGATTTTACGTAAACGAGTACAAGCAAAGAAAAGAAACTTGTAAAAGAGGACAAAGTACGACGGCAAGATAGGTGATCATATTTTAAGACAATTAAAATATGGGACAGATATTAAAATAATAGTGTAATGAGGTAAAAGTTTGTGAAAGCTAAACTCAAATATCAAATAATTTTGGCTCTTTGTTAAAATACGGTCAGAGAGAATATTACATGTTGAGTAATTTCACAATAATAGATTCGTGTAGACCATAATTATCTATTATTTGTATTTCTTTAATTTTTGTTCTGAATGTATGAAAAAATCATAAAACTACAGGAAAACCTAAAGTAGGCCGTAAAACTCGCCAGTGAGATATTTTAGTTTCCCCTCGCCTAAAGCATATTCCGCCCATTCCATTTCTGTACGTGAGTCTTTTCCTCTGTACTGATAGGAATTACATTTCTCTTTGCTTTGTCGCTGACTTACCTGTCGTTAGCTATCATTTCTCTCCTGTAGACGTTAGTATTAATTGTTATTCTATTACCCCCTAATTATTTCTACTCTGTGATTTGCCTTTTATTTTATTTTTATTTTTAATTTTGTATTACATCTGTCTCCAAATCAAATGAGCTTACGAGATTCTGAAACCGTTACGCATGTGCACCTGTTCTACATTGCTGAACTGAATTAAATGTAAACCAGGCAAGAGGACGCCGTGTCACGGCTTGCTGCAGCGGTCCTCACACTGGGCAGACCTCGTCGCATCCCTGCTCGCACTGAACCGAGCAGGCTTTATTCTCTGGCGGGCCCCCGGTGACAGAAGGAAGACATGTAACCCAAAAGTTTCCGCCCCATTTAAGTCGTGAAGTGTGCGAACTTGCATAAATAGTTTGCGTAACAATTGCCGACACCGTGAGCAGCGAAGCCAGCCAGCACTCGGCGAGCAGTGTGGGAAACCGCCAGTAGTCCGCGTCCAGGCTGGCCAACACACACAGCAGCCTCGTTTACCTGCTGGTCAGATCCGAACCGGGGCCGGCACATAACTCGGAAAAAAAGGCGCTTGAAACCGAGCTGCTAACCGTGCGTGTTTTACATAATAGGGTGTGAAAACGGCCTAGTTTTTTATCTTTTGCTTTCGTTTTGATAAATAATTATTTTGTCAACATCTTAGTCCTCTAGCTGATTAGTTATTCTCTATCGCAGACATCGGCGTTTTCATTTCATATCTTGTGGTGAGAACTACACGTGCATTGACGCTGCATATCAGATTCTCAGAGGAGATTTAAGGCTCAATTTTGGAAATGACATATAGTCGATAAAAAATCCTTTATATCTTTTGTGTCCCAGCGTCGTCGCCGCTTTTGTGTCTCGTTTCCGTCGTAGGTGTCGGTGGCCGAGTAGAAAGACCGACACAAGAATAAAGGTAGCACGCTTGTGCAGGTACGGAGGTGAGCAGCCAGTGGGACAGCAGAAACTAGAAACACTATAGTAAATTAGAACGAGATATATATTGCACAGAAATTATACAATACTTAACTTTTACATAGTTCAGTACGGCAGAATGCTGATACATAATTGAGCTAGAGGCCTGCCTGGTACCTATCCGATAGCCAAGTCTTCACTGGTGCCTATCTGATTCTGAAGTGCTAACTGGTTCCTGTCTCAGTCCCAAGTGAACGATGTCGTTCAGTGGTGGCCACGAACGGAGTTGTAGCAGAAGGCGCTCGTGGCTGACGTCGTAAGAACGTCGCGCCGTGCGTGCAGGGCGGCGCGCGGCGAAAGTAGGTGGCGCGCACTTTGGACTTGTGCGACGCCACAATATCAGTGCCCTTGAATTTTGCGGAAGAAAATTAAAGTGTGTTACAACCTATCTTTCGCTTCGGGGGAAAGTTTGAATCAGATAGCAAAACTTGGTCGACATTTAATATATGGCGCATCCTATGATAACAGCCTTATTCTTAATCAGTTGCACAAATTACTCGTTCATTTTATTTTGCTTCAACACTGCATGCTTCATGTAAGACAGAAAGATCAGTTTGACTTCATACAACATCTGGTAATAGTCCTGAATAGTCCTGTAACTTTAATGTACATGAACTATGAATTACAGTTACCTCACTGTCCTTCGAAATAGTCACCTCCTATAACTATGCACCCCTGAGCACTGAGATACATGTCCTGAAAATTCTGCACGATGTCTTCCTTTGCGATGGTGTTCAAAAGCCTCGGCAGGTTTTGTTGGATTTAGGAATATTGTTAAATATCTTTCCTTTCAAAGCGCGTTTTAGTCGAGAGAACAGAGTCTGGAGGATTGAGATCCGACTGGTAGGATAGGTGTTCAAGTTGAACGACTTGCTCGCACACACGCACCCAATATTGCCAAACAGTTCCAACATCTTATTCTCCAAACGATTTCTTATTCCCTAGATTCAAACTCGCTTTGAAAGAGATTTACCGATATTTCAGACATCCAATGAAACGTGCCGAGACTTTTGAAATCCATACCAAAGGAATACTTCGTGCAAAATGTTCAAATGTTTGTTAAGCTTAAGGGACTTAACTGCGGGGTCATCAGTCCCTACACTTACAAACTACTTATAAACTATCTTATACTAAAGACGACACAAACATCCATGCCCCAGGGGCGGGGGGATTCGAACCCCCGACCGTAGCGGCCGTGTAGACTGTGACTGGCACGCCACAGACCACTCGGCCACTGCGGCCGGCATACTTCATGCCGTGCAAGTTTCCGGAACATGTAATTGTAGAAATCAATGCAACAGATCAAAATATTTTTCTGTTAATAGTACAAGTATTCAATATTAAGCTACATGAAGCACGTCGCTACAAAATGTTAATTACGTCCTCTACAATTTCTGTAAGAAAAATATTTATCTCGGCTTCAGAAGGTCGTAGAGCAACATTATTTCTTTTAAAATCTCTGAAAAATGTCGTCAATATATTTCTTTAATAGTGCCTTTCATCATATAAAAATATAAATCGTCAGTTGAAAAAACAGGCCCAAAAAAGTGCAAGTTTTCCGAAGTCATCATTTGATACTTATAATTAACACAATCTAAAAAATTATTTAATAGTATGATATTCCAAATCTTCACGAAGAAAACAGACCAAAAACCATTACTCTAGATCGAGCCCCTTTAGAAACTGTAGGCAATTTTTTAGATAGCTATTTTTTCAAAAATACAAATCGATATAGCTCAAAAAATACTGAATGTTTTTATTTTTTTCGAAGGTGCTTTTTTTAATTTACTTACGGCAAATAATAAGTTTGAAAACGTGCATGTTAACTAGTTAGTACATGAAATGTAGTTTATAACAGAATTTGAGTGTTTTTCTATATATCTCGAAGAGTTGCAAAGTAAAATGATAAGTACAAACAAACCAATCGATAGACTATCATAATGCCTATAACTTTCTAATTTAACATTTTCCCAACGGATCTATAGTATTTTATTTATGTAAGAAAACCGTTTTTTGTAACTTTGCGATTTTTATTTTTTTCATATTCCGTCATATCGGTTCAAGTTTCATTAAATAGAAACTCTAGTTGAAATTTAATTTCGTATACGCTCACATTTTTTTTGTTTTCAGGTAATAATTTTTGTAAATTTAACATTACGCCGTGACAGAATGCTTGGACTACGTGTGTCTACGTTCCGGTGTTGTGGACCGTCTTTTCGAGAATCTGTGGTCTCTTTGATCTGAAGGTGGCGCCGTTAACTGCCTCTAAAGGCAACTATCTTATGCAGCATAAAAAAAAAGAATCTAGACAGTTCAATAAATGTTCAAATGTTTGTTAAGCTTATGGGACTTAATTGCGGGGCCTCGCGCATCGGAGCATAGCACCTCAATGAACTCAGCCATTCCGCAGCGGTACAGTTCAATATATGAGTGGATTACATGGTATGTAACAAGGAGTGTTCAAGCTATGTGAATCAGGAATTTCTTGGAAAATTACAATGTGGCTCGTTAGACCGGTATACAGGCTGAATCTAAATTCGCGCACTCAGGCTTCGCAGCGCGATCCTCACATGCTAGCAATAAATAAAAAAATAAAAAAAATGTGTGCCACAAAATTTCGTCCTGCGCATATTTCCGGCAGTAAATGGACGTCGAAAATTGAGATGGGTGTGTGTCCCATACGTCAGTGTGTTGTGTAGCGTCATTGGATGACGTTTCTGGGCAATGGTTCCTAGGCTTACTTTGTTCCTCAAGACACCTCTCACATCCCCTAGAAGTTTGTTGGTGTAGTAGTGATGTATGGGACACACACCCATCTCAATCTTCGACGTCCATTTACTGCCGGAAATATGCGCAGGACGAAATTTTTTTATTGCTAGCATGTGAGAAATAGCGCTGCGAAGCCCGAGTGCGCGATTTTAGATTCACCCTGTATAGACCTCGCTCCCTCGAATAGTTGTATTAGTCGTTGCTCGTCTTGACTTACTTATGAAACTTATTGTATGAGTAGCAATAATATTGTAATAGATCACTGTTTATAAAAATGTTTAAATGTTTGTTTAGCTTATGGGACTTAACTACGGGGTCATCAATCCCTAAACTTACAAACTACTTATGAACTAGCTCAGACTAAGGACGGCACAAATATCCATGCCCGAGGGGGGGTTCGAACCCCCGACCGTAGTGGCCGTGCAGACCGTGACTGGAGCGCCTCAGTCCCCTCGGCCACCGCGGCCGGCCACTGTTTATACTGACGAAAATGACTCTTTCAGTACAACTGTCCTGCACATGAAAAAAAAGACAGTTATGTGTGAACTTCTTACAAGCTAACTAGAGGAGGATGTTGTACCAGAAGAGTTGTTCTCGTCGGTGTTTGAATCTAGTGACTGATTTTAATGCCGCATTAAATAATAAGCACTAGCAACCGCCATGAGTAGTTACTAGCGTTTTTCTATTGTTTTGATGAGTTTGTGCAATGTTTTTAAATGTTACTTCGACATATTTAAGTGCTGTATGGTACAGTAAATCTATTTTGAGGATATTGTTGATTCTTTAGTTATAAAGCGTTATGAGGGGTAAAATACTGCATTTTTTAATAGTTACAGAACGTGTGGAAGGTTAAGCTACGTTTCGTTGGTCATGGGTCGTGGTGTACCTTGAATTCGAAGGAGTTCTTCTACTATAGAACACCCCTACCCCCCCCCCACCCCCCAGGGGGCTCACGGTTCTATCGTGGCGAGCACGGGTCCCCGAGCTAATGCAGTCTTCTCTTCTACCTGGACCGAATTTCATTTCCTTTCCCCTCTTTTCCTATCCTCACTTCTTCTCCTCCACATTTTCTACGCCTTGTTTTTCAATTTTTTTTAATAGAACGTTTGTTTATATCAGTTTTACGTCTTCTCAATATGAGTTCTCTCCTTGATTGTTTGTGTAGTACAATGATAATTTAAGACATAGACAACTAAAGACAGTGTCGAAAAACAGATTCTACCGTTTGCGAACGTCGAATATGAATAAAATATGTGCTCCCATGTTTAGAACAGTTTCTCATTTTTTTTTTCTTTTTTTGAGGTCAGTAAAATATTGTGCCACACATAAAGTAATTGCTGTCATTTAAAAATGACCTGAACCAGCTCTTCAACTCAGTGTCCTCTACACAACAATACTGTCATTATAAAATCAGAAAAGGGTCAATTTAGTTTTCTTGATGTAGCATAGGAGAGCTTAAGGAAGGTTGCTGAAAGACGAAATAAAACTCTAAAAAATCAGAACTTAACAATTGTAAAACATTTTATTTTTCAATTCTGCAAAAAACTAAAAAAATCAACATTTAAAAATACTTAACACACACATTTGTTGCATGATAGTTATGGTTCAATAAATAATGGCTGTGGCTATGATGGAAATAAATAATACATCGTGATGAGAATAAATATCAGAAAATACTGTTCATCAGTCTTCGCTCTTCAGTCTTTATCCAACTGTGGAGAGACGCTTCCAGAATCATTACACAGTGGCTAAAAAAAAGATATAAACAAGGTTTTTTTTTCTGAATGTGTCACTGACGAATTGAGTAATGTTCTTATGTGATGTGATTAATAAATACTAGTGAAAGGACTAGAAGAAATCTGCCGTAACCGTCAACAAATCACAATGTTTTTGGCGAAGTCGCTTGAGACGAGTATGTTGCTGGATGCACCGACACTAGCTCCATATTTTTAGCGGCAGTTTTTACTTGAGATGATGATGAGTAGTTTATGGGCACTGATGACTACGATGTTGAGCGCCCTAAAGCTCCGACAACAACAGCAACATGAGTGGTCCACCGAGGAACAGCTGCAAGAATTCCGCAGTGAGGCAGCTGCCGGCTGCGCAGTGGACGGTGCACTGTGGGCATCAGCGCTCCCGCCTGTCGGTGAGGTCGACGCAGCCGCAGGCCGTGTGGTTGGTGGCGGTGACGGCGAGGAACTGCTGGCCGCCTCCCACGACGTCGCTGGCCACGAAGACGAGCTGCACCTGCTCGCTGTCGACGGGCTGGCAGGTGAGCGCGCCGAGGCAGCAGCCGGCGGCGGCGTCGCAGCGGTGCAGCACGGCGAACGGCGGCTGCAGCAGCACGCCCGGCGCAGCCGCCGACGCCGCCAGGGACCGCGCCTCGAAGGCGCGCGGCTGCGGCGACGAACACGGCAGCACCGGCGGCCGCGGGGGCGCTGCCGCCGCCAGCGAGGCCACTGCCAAGGCGAGGACCGCTGCGCACTGCATGCCGGCGCTGGTGAGCAACTGGCGCTGGAGGAGGGGAAGGGCGCTGGGCCACTGAGTGTCCGCCGCAGCCGGCGACCGTCTTTTAAAGTGGCCACTGACGTCAGCCGGCCGGTGTACCATTACGACTCGCAGGAAGCCCGCCGGGTTTCACCGGCACTGGTGGGCGCTAAGGACGTTTCGTCACGACCTCTGCTACTCGCATGCCGTACCACAGCGTTCGCGCCGAGCGGGGGGACGCACACCGAACTCGTGTCTACATACATACCACGCAATCCACCGTAAGGTACGTGGCGAAAGGTACACTACACCGCTACTAGGCATTTCCTTTCCTATTCCGCTCCCAAATAGAACGAGGAATAAAGGAATGCATGTATGCCTCCAAATGTTTGTATAGCTTATGGGACTTAACTACGGGGTATCAGTCCCTAAACTTACAAACTACTTATCAGGCTTGATTCCATATCGGAATGGGTGCTCCACGACTGTATTTGATTTGTGGTAATTTATTCAGCAATCAGTCGTCATAAATATAAATTCTTTGTTTGTTGGTAAATCCGGATTTCGACCACTGTGTGGTCATTATCAATGCTAAAATAAATACAAGAGGGCCAGTTAGAATAACATGCATGTCAGATTATAAGCTAATTGTACAAGTTTCAGTTATAGTCAATGATAAAAATACATACCTTAAAATAAATTAAAATACTTAAAATATCTCGACCTCCATGTAGGAGGTTGCGTTTGTACTGACGCAGCTGTTACAATCCTTACACAGTTGACGTCAGCATGGGTCATTTGTGACTAAGGCGCCCTCTTTAAAGTTTCATATAAATAATAAATTTATATGATGTACATTTATGGTAGAGAAAGTTACATTTTATTGTAATTTGATTTTATGATTTTGACTGTGAACAAATCAACAGGTCATCAATTTTATATAAAATATTTTAAAAGAGTTGAGACACCAATTAGTACACATTTTTACTACCAATTATATATAAACAGTAAACGAGACTCATTAATAAAGAACAGTTTAAAGTTAAAATGCCTACTAAAATTACAATAAAATGTAACTTTCTCTACCATAAATATACATCATATAAATTTATTATTTATATGAAACTTTAAAGAGGGCGCCTTAGTCACAAATGACCCATGCTGACGTCAACTGTGTAAGGATTGTAACAGCTGCGTCAGTACAAACGCAACCTCCTACATGGAGGTCGAGATATTTTAAGTATTTTAATTTATTTTAAGGTATGTATTTTTATCATTGACTATAACTGAAACTTGTACAATTTGCTTATAATCTGACATGCGTGTTATTCTAACTGGCCCTCTTGTATTTATTGATAATGACCACACAGTGGTCGAAATCCGGATTTGCCAACAAATAAAGAATTTATATTTATGACGACTGATTGCTGAATAAATTACCACACATTACAAACTACTTATCAACTAGCTTAGCCTAAGGACGGCACAAATATCCATGCCCTAGGGGGGTTTCGAACCCCCGACCGTAGTGGCCGTGCAGACCGTGACTGAAGCGCCTCAGTCCCCTCAGCCACCGCGGCCGGCATGTATGCCTCCGTACGAGCCCTAATTTCTCTTATCTTGTATTTGTGATCATTACGCTAAAAGTGTGGTGTCGCACAATTATGAAGTGCGCGCCACGTACTTTCGCCGCGCGCCGCCATTCACGCACGGCGCGGCATTCTTACGACGTCAGCCACGAGCGCCCTCTGCTACAACTCCGCTCGTGGCCACCACTGAACGACATCGGCCACTTGGCAATCAGATAGGCACCAGTTAAGACTTGGCTATCGGATAGGCACTAGGAAGCATCAGTAGACAGGCCTCTATCTAAACTATGTATCAGCATTCTGCAGTCAAGAACTATGTAAAAGTAAAGTATTACCAAGTGCTGTCCCACTGGCTGCTCACCTCCGTACCTGCACACGCGTGCATCCTTTATTCCTGTGTCGGTCTCTTTCTACTCGGCCACCGACACCTACGACAACCGGCGGAAACGAGACACAAAAAAATGTAGTAGGCGGCAGAAAGATCGTTCAACACTCAGCTTCAAATTCTGGACCTCTAAATTTCCTCTGCAGAATTTCTCAAAAAGAACGTCGTTTTTCCTCCAGCTATCCCCATTTGAGTTCCCGTGGCGCGCATTGGTTGAACGTACCAGTAAGGAACCTAGCTGCTCGCCTCTGAACTGCTTCTGTGTCTTCCTTTAAACTGACCTGCTGCGGGTCCTCAACAGTTGAGCAATACCCAAACGTGGTGGTACAAGAATTTTATACGCGGTCTCTTTTACAGATGAAGTACATCTTCCCAAAATTGTCAAACGTACAATTTGGTTTTAGAAGTGGTTTAATGACTGAAAATGCTATATTTTCGTTTCTTTGTGAGGCACTTGATGGGTTAAATAAGAGGATACGGACATTAGGGGTCTTCTTGGATTTAACAAAAGCGTTTGATTGCGTTGATCACAAAATATTGTTGCAGAAGTTGGAACATTGTGGAATAGGAGGACTAGCTCACAACTGGTTCACCTCTTACTTTAATAATAGACAACAGAAGGTAATTCTCCGCAGTGTAGAAAATGGCTATGACGTACAATCCCAATGGGGCACAATTAAGTGTGAGGTGCCCCAGAGGTCTTTTTTTGGGACCATTGCTGTTTCTTATTTATATAAATGATATGCCTTTGAGTATAACAGGTGACTGTAAAATCTTTTTGTTTGCTGATGATACCAGCTTGGTAGTGAAGTATGTTGCTCGTAATATTGACACAGTATCAAATAAGAGAAGTTCATGGCTTGTAGAAAATAAGTTGATGTTAAATCACAGTAAAACTCAGTTTTTACAATTTCTAACACATAATTTGACGAAAGCTGACATTTTGATTACACATAATGGGCATGTGATAAGTGACACTGAACAGTTCAAATTTCTAGGTGTTCATAGAGACAGTAAGCTGTCATGGAAAGCCCATGTTCAGGATCTTGTTCCAAAACTAAATTCTGCTATATTTACCATTAGAACAATAACTGAAATAAGTGATTTTTCAACACGAAAAGTAGTCTATTACGCTTACTTTCACTCACTTATGACGTACGGCATTGTTTTTTGGGCTAACGCCCCTGATGCAAAAAAGATATTTCTGGCTCAAAAACGGGCGGTTCGAGCAATATCAGATGTAAGTTCGCGAACGTCATGTCGACCCCTTTTCAGTAGTCTGGGAATTTTGACTCTGGCGTCACAATACGTTTTTTCTTTAATGTCGTTTGTTGTTAATAATATCAGCTTATTCCCACGAGTTAGTGGCTTTCACTCGATGAATACTAGACAGAAGTCGAATCTACATTTGCATCACACCACCTGAATACTTGTGCAGAAAGGTATACAGTATTCTGCGGCATCCATTTTCAATAAGCTGCCACAAGAACTAAAGAATCTTAGCACTAATCCACACGCTTTCAAATCTAAATTGAAGAGTTACCTCATGGCTCACTCCTTTTATTCTGTCGAGGAACTCCTAGAAAAGTTAAACAATTAAGCTAATTCATTTTTTTCTTTATTTATTCTTTTCACTTTGTCTTAAGATTGTCGTGTGCAAAGGACTACTTAAAAATTTTATATTACCATTCTTGAGTAACAACTAATGTATTGACTTGTTCCATGACCACAGAGTCTCACTCCTCAATTGGGTCCTATGGAACAGAAAAAAAAAATCAGTAAATAAATAAATAATAAATAAACCAAGTCGGCTGTCCGCCTTACAACTGTCGTTATATTTTCGTCCTATTTCATATCGCTCTGCAATGTTACGCCTAGAAAAAGAAAAATTTGTTAACATCGAATATTGATTTAAGCCTAAGGAAGTCCTTTCTGAAGGCTTTTGTGTGGAGTGTTGTCTTGTATGGGAGTGAAACGTCGACGATAAACAGTGCGGACAGGAAGAGGATAGAGGCTCTGCAATGTTACGCCTAGAAAAAGGGAAATTTGTGAACATCGAATATTGATTTAAGCCGAAGGAAGTCCTTTTTGAAGGCATTTGTGTGGAGTGTTGCCTTCCATGGGAGTGAGACGTGGACGATAAACAGTGCGGACACAAAGACGATAGAGGTTTTTGAGATGGCTACAGAAGAATGTTGATTATTACGTGGGTGGATCGCGTAACTAATGATTAAGTACTGAACAGAAATGGGAAGAAAAGGAATTTCTGGCATACCTTGACTAAAAGAAGGGATCGATTGGTAGGACACATTCTTAGACATCAAGGAATTGTGAATTTAGCGTTGGAGGGTAGTTTGTGAGGTAAAAACCGCAGAGGAAGACCAAGAGATGGATACAGTAAGCAGATTCAGACAGATGTAGGTTGCCGTCGTTATGTGGAGTTGAAGAGACTTGATCAGGATAGGGTATTGTGGAGAGCTGCATCAAACCAGTCTCCGGACTGAAGACTACAACAACAACATGTCATTTACAGTATGGAACTGTATGAATTGTGTTCTATCAAATCTTAATAAGAGTCCAATTGCAGAGACCCACTAAATAATTTTCTGAAAGACATTTATTGCAATTTCATTAGCTAACTCTTGTTTGTCGGGAGTTTTATATACTCGTATCATCAGCAAAAAGAACTAGCTTTGCATCATCATGAATATAGAATAGCAACTCATTAATACATATCAAGAATATCAATGGGCCCAAGATTGAACTCTGTGGAACCCCATTCTTAATACCCCCCCTTTCCAGTTTGAGGAATCAGCTGGTGTGCCGTTTACCTCAACCTCTTGCTTCAACTTTCTGTACTCTTTCAGTGAAGTGTGTGCACTGCCACACTAACACTACACTGCTTAAGCTTTACCAGAAGAATTCCATGATTTACACAACGAAAACTCTTTCAGAGATCACGAAAAATCCCGACAGGTTTGCCCGGTTAGACCTTGATTCAGGCTTCTCTAAATCGCTAAAGGTTTTTTGAAAAGAACAAAACCTATTTCCTTCCACACAAATTCTTCCCATGTTAATAAGTGCTGTGTCTCTTATGAACAGTATTCGATTTTTAGCTTGTTTCGTGATAGTACATATAAATTAATGTCTGTTAGTATATATTTAACTAATTTCTTCATATTTATCCATATATTTTACGGCTTTATTTTTCATTGTTTTAATTATTTTACAACGAATCTTGAAAGACAAGCATTCTACCAAGAAGACAACCTTTTTACTGTACTTCGTCTATTAGTCTCCCTCCGCGGTTTTACCCCCATATACTTCAATCAACTGCTAAATTGACATTTCCTTTATGTCACTGAATCTGTCCAACCACTCGTTGCCTTATATTAGTCAACATATACCAGAAATTTCTTTTCTCCCTAATTCTGTTCAGTATCTTCACATCAATTACGCAGTCTACCCATCTAATCTTCAGCATTCTCTAGCAGCAACAAATTTCCGTTTCAATCATTTTTCTGTTTGAACTGCTTTTCGTCAGCGTTTCACTCCCGTACAAGGGCACACTTCAAACAACTGCCTACAAATAGACTTTCAAACACTTCATTTTTTAAGTCAACAAATTTCTTCTCTGCATAAATACTCCCCCCCCCCCCTCCCATCCACACAACCATTCTGCATTTTATGGCCATGGCCATGACCGTCATATTGATAACAAAAAAGGAGAACATAACTGATTCCAGATACAGTACATAATTATGGCACTCTACAGCTTAACATGAACAAATAGCATTCAGTAATCATGAGGCAAATCTTTAAGTTCGCATCATATAGCTCAATAGGGTTTGTATTTGTATTATATTAGAAGTGAAGCCGTCTGCCTAAAGAATAACTTTTTCCAAAACTAGTGTAGCCTTAAGTTCTGAAGTGTGAGCAGAGGAAATAATATTAAAATTCCAAAGGAGAATACATTAATTTGCTTCACCAGCTGATAGATGGAAACCTTACTCTAACAGAAATGGAAATATAGTAAGTGTTAAAAAGAACCTTTTATTTTGTATTTTCGTTGTTGTTTAAAAATTTATGCGCTTTTTGAGATAGTGACTATTGCTTTCTGAACTAAAATTAAAAAAAAATCAGTTTTCTCATTGTCATAGACAGCCTGCAAGAAAACATTCTAGATTAAGCAGCGTTTACAAATAACTGCTCCCTATTAATAAAAGTGTCACAAGTCTCAAAATAACTAACCCTAAAACAGATTGAGAAAGATATATATAGCGAGAGGGAAAAAGTAAATTAAACTGGTAATTATTGAATTTAACAAAACATTTACAGTTTAATACTTCACCAAGACTATGACATGAGAGTGTTGAAACGATATGTTTCTAATATATTTACCAGATTTTTCGTGCACAGATGCCTACATATGTTCGTACGGTTTAGTGCATTTAAATCTGAGTTCTACTTACGAGACTACTTCCTCCGTAAAATGTGTTGATGACTCTAACACTATTTAAGTATTTAAAGTTTTTTATTCTTCGCTTGCCTGAGTACAAAACATCATTCATAGAATCTTTCAGACATGCAACAAGTGCAATTAATAAAAAAAAACTATGTGTTGTAATAAGTCATTGCAATAATAAGGGGAATATACACACCACGAACAGACGATACAACAAATTTACAACTGTACTAACATTACGGATATGCATACAACTAATAATTGCTGTTCAGGTGAAACAGCGCCATGATTTCAAAAATCAAAAACGTTTATCTTAGTTTTGAAGTCTAGCGTAACACGTAGATCATTTTAATTACGTGAACCCATGTTATTCACGGAGTTTTTATTCGCAGATTTCATTGATATATTTATTTTCTTGTAACAGAATGACTTTTTACAGCACAGCTGTCACATGCGACCCAAGCCAAAAATATATTTTTGTCCAATGCTTGCAGGTGGTTCAAAATATTTTTACTTACTTTTATTTAACTCTTGCAAAAGATGGAAGTAGAAACCACCATTAATTTTGGAAAATTTTATAATAATGATCTATATTAACATTCTTAGCATGAATCAAATCATTATCTAAACCATTATGTAAAACTCAGAATCAGTTATTCGCTAATAAACAATAAACTTATAAATGTCTTTTCCCAAAAAAAAATTCTGCGAATCCCTTATGTATTTCTCCCCAAAACAGGTTACAGATTGCTTCAAAGAGAGGGATATTAGAGGCTTGCTTATTGTAATATAATTACCACAGAGATTTTCATAACTGAAGAGTCTCAAATGGACTTCACAGGTATGTTTTAGGTTACAGCATTCAAAACAAAATAATAATGCGCGATAAATGAAGCTTAAGATAAATTATTGCAATATTATATTTGTCAAATTATAAAACTGAATTTGAGGAACAACGAAACCTAAATGGTCTCCAGGTGTATTACCAGAAATATGTGTGTGCATTAACATAGAGGTATGTAAAGTACTTACTAATTATCCATTGGAGTTGTTACATTATTGTAGCTGCCTATCCTTATGAATTAGACTATTTTATTAAATGCGTTTATGGTGTTTTTTTTTTTTTTTTTTTTTTTGTATGTGTGGTAATTATTCAGCAATCAGTCGTCATAAATATAAATTCTTTATTTGTTGGCAAATCCGGATTTCGACCACTGTGTGGTCATTATCAATGCTTAAAATAAATTAAAAAACTTAAAATATCTCGACCTCCATGTAGGAGGTTGCGTTTGTACTGACGCAGCTGTTTTTTGTATTACACGTTCAACAACGACTGGATATATTTCACTAATATCCCGCAAAGAAAGTTATATCACGACATTTCCATTCTAAGAACGATTTTCTAATACACCACTTCTTTACCTGATTTAATACTGTCTTGACTTAGTAGATACAAACACCCACTAAGGAAAGACAATATTAAATCATAAATTCCTACCCTAAAACTGTAGCACAGAACAACTTCTTTACCTGCCTCGTCTGAAAACTGTTAATCAACTCACAACTCAAACAGTTAATTACTGTTGTAAAATACTCTCCATTCCATTATGGGCCGACTGGTACAGCAACCAATAAAATTGTTTAGCAATGAAAGTCAGTCGTGGTTGCAACTTTTTTATTTTCATCCTTAAGGGGCATCGTCAGAGATTCTCGAAAATAAAAGAAATGGGGGGCATACAACTTAAAAGTCCAATCTTAACGTTCACAATCCCACTGAAATTAAAAGAATGTTTACTGACCTTAAAATAACACATCGGATGAGTAGAACTAAAACAATTGCTGGCTACAATATGGCAGTGTCAAATTATTACAACTGATATGGTTGACAAAACCCGTCAGAGTCCTATAAATAACATAGGAAATAAAGAGGATATTAAGCTGCGGTCCTATCCTGCATGATCGTTATAAAGATACGTTAAAAATCTGAAATAGAATTATTGATTTTAGGCATAAAATTAAAGAAAAAGAAGCGGAGCATGAAACAGAGAAAACAGATCAAAATGCAAAAAAAAAAAAAAAAAATAAATAAATAAATAAATAAATAAATAAATGCATTTACCTAGAACAGAACAGCAGCGGCGGCCACGACTGTGCAATGACAGGAGCACATTCACACTCCTGGTCGACATGACGATGTTTAGATTACTACGTCAACACTGCCGTCAGGCCGGCTTTCTCTTGAGTGATGCAGTGTGCGTACTCTGTAGTTAATACGGGGAATGCCCGGTGGTGGCGCTCATGAACAATATACCAAACAGCTCAATTTGAAAGTAGTAGAACTGCCGAAAGCATACAACATATGCTGATACAGACCACTGATGCCGTATTTGCATCAGGATAAATTAAATGCTTGTGACCAGTTAAAACTTTTTACATTAAATAAAAGCTTTATATATGGTCACGAAGGGATTTCTTCCCATTCAATTGAATAAAAAATTTCAGAAAATTAAAAAATCTCTCTCATACGTCATAGGATTAAAATAGACAAACTACTAAGCAGTCATTGGGCTTGTGGAGCTACAGCTCAACAGACAGTAGCAAAATACCCAGGTTATAAACGACTACCACACAGATACTAAGTTATGTATTACCCAATGGAAAATAAAAAATATAAGCAGTCATATGGAAGCATCAGAATTAATTAAACATTTTTAGAACAGACATCATAGGGTCAAAATACCACTGGTTGCAGCTAATAAGCTGATCGTTAAGCATCTGTTCATCAGATCTGCAGATATATTTAACAATTTCAAGCTCTTCCAATAAATCAAGCTTTTTGTCTTTAGGGTCAAAATGCGGGATTCATAAGTCTTCCAGTATGGATGCCTGATTCCCTGTAGACTTGAGATGCTCAGAAAAAGTATAATGCTGTTTTATTTGTCATTTTTTCGTAAGCAACATTATACCAATCTGACCAATATAGAGCTTCTGACAATCCTTACATTCCACCTCATGACACCTGAAGAGGTGTATAAATTTGTATAAGGATATTCATTATGCACCAGTGAGTTTTGAATTACATTTTTGGAAGAAAAAACGCTACTCTGACATCCACGTTTTTTAAATAAGTTAGCTAGCTGATAGGACATCTTACCCACAAATGGAAGCTTTATATAGTTCTGAGGAGATGACATTTTGTTGCGGGGTATTCTAAATAAGTAACAACTTCTTTCTGTACATTTTATCCACGAGCCATAGATTGTAGCCATTAGTAGTGGCAAAAAATCTCATAGTTTTAACTCATTGTTAATGACTAAAGTACTAAAGGGGACATTGCAAAGGCAATCAATCATCGATCTAAACAAGCCCATTTTATGCTGTTACGCGTGGCATGAAGAAGTGTTAATAACAGCACTAGTAGTGAAAGATATCAAAGTGAACAGCATTGTCTTTTAATTGCAACAGTAAATCTAAGTAATTGAGGTATCCGTCACAATTCATAACTTCATGAGTAAATGACAGGATGCAGAGCATTAAAGTCAGCCACTAATTCTGTGAATTCTAGTGGGATTGTGAACATTAAGACAGGACTCTTAAGTTTTATGCCCCCATTTCTTTTATTTTCCAGAATTGTTGAGGATGCCCCACATGGTTGAAACGCGTAAAAAATAAGTAAAAAAGTTGCAACCACGACTGTCTTTCATTGCTAAATTACTCTTTCATAACTTTGAAAAACCATCGGCGTAGTCTGCCTCTGTTGTAATCATCCACTTATTCATTAACTCAATATGTAGCAAACTGCAAAACACTGCCGAATAATTTTGTCAGCGTACAATAATGAAAAAAATTAAACAGTGTCATAGAGTATATGAGAGATTAACTCTGCGAAAACGTTAAGCAGATACTGGGCCTATTCAGCCACCTTCAATGTGACGAAAGCATTAGAGCTGACATTAACATAACGACAACGTCACGTCGCGTCACCTTACGTCAGGGAACGGCCGCATCCCGCGATGGTTGATTCACGCCGCAGTTAACGTCACTGCCACGTCACGTCACGGTGCGGTGCTCCCAGTCGTTCGTTGCTCCTGTTATCCTACTTTAACATTCCTTGCGGTTTTTTATGTCAGCTGCCACACGGACACTCGCGACTTATGCTTCCTAGGCGCTTGCATTAGGTCAGAGGTCATCGTGTGAAGGGTATCGTGGTTGTCAGAAATGGAGCATGCGTGACAACTGAGCGAGTTTGTGAGGTGGATAAACAATAGCGAAACCTCCAGACTGTTCAGACCAGTCATGTACACTTGGATAAGATATATGTTTAAAATTCGGTTTGATGATCACTTCAGTCCTTCCCGTTCTTAATAAAAGAGGGTGCGAGAATAGGAGAAAATGACTTTCACACTTTAATCACTAATGTACTTACTATGTCACATATCAAAATAGGTCTCAACATTCCATAATCTCAATAATAGATCGAAATAGGTACAGCAATGTGACTGTCTTTTCATACAACTCAATATTCTCCATCTTCTCCATTTCAGCCTCATGATTGTGAAACCATGTACTCTACAATCTTCGTGTTATCAAAAACCACTCTTCATTGAAGAGGAACGTAATACTACAGCATGGCTTCCTTCTCGGAACTTCACAGCTGTTTTTCTTCTCTTCAGCAGTGAATCAGTATTTCTGCCACAATGTCAACATTATCCATGCTTTAAACACATGTATTTTTATTTGCTCCCACCACATCTGCTGATCTCGCCCTGTTTTATCTCGTCTACTGATCAGCCAACTTTTGTACACTTGCAGCCATACGTAGATTTCTTATCACAGCAGACAAG
The DNA here is from genome assembly GCA_026315105.1 of Locusta migratoria. Lineage (NCBI taxonomy): Eukaryota > Metazoa > Arthropoda > Insecta > Orthoptera > Acrididae > Locusta > Locusta migratoria. Next base: position 224,152,758 of record CM048746.1, read on the forward strand.
ATCGTTCTGAGGATACTGTGGCATTATGAACTGGTCACACATAGGCGCGGGGGTTCTGGGCAGGAAAAGAAGATAATTTATAACAATGCAGAATACAGTCTACCGTCGCATTGGTGTACCTGTCCAGAAAAAAAGGCAAATGATTAGTTTCCTCGTGAATCAGACAGTTGAACAAAACAAATATTCATTGTCAGACTGTGCGAAAGATACCAATGAATTGGCCCTCATTATTATTATTATTATTATTATTATTATTATTATTATTATTATTATTATTATTCCTGTCGAAATAATAACTATACTGTTATGTCGAATAGATTACTAGGTGTGGTTATGTGTGAGAGGGGGCATGAAAAGTCTAATCTTGACAGCTCAATTAAAAAGGGAAATCGGATTGATAGTGACCTATTTCAATCGAAGGATTCCAGCATGAGCATAAAATTACTTAGAAAAATTGTAGCAAGTGTAAAATAGCATTGTTATACCCCCTTCTCATCTTACACGGATCCAATGTCTCACACAAGAAGACCAAAATCATACGTCCGATCAATGGCAAGGTCACGAAAGGCTTAGTCGAGCTGGGTATGGCCAAAGAGGGCTAAAAATTAATAAACATGACAGAAAAATATTTTGAGTTAAGACACATAATTATGTGATTTAACCATGTAGACAACAAACTTTTAGAACTATTCTCTAACTAACGCCTTAGTTATATGGCGACTAATATTCCTCCTCCTCTTCATCATCATCATCATTAGAGACTGATTATACTTTTCAGCGTTCAGTCTGTAGCCCTAATAAAATTCCTCCGTGATCCCCTATTCATTTCTAATACTGATGCCTTTTCTGATTTTAAGCCATTTATTTCAATATCATTTTTACCCAATCTAAGCACTTTCTCCTTGGTCTACCTCGACTCCGCTTACCCTCCGCTGCCTAGCCCTAAGCCTTTTAGGTAACCTTCCTTCTGTCATGTTTGTAAAATGATCCCACCATCTCAGTCGGTTCGCTCTAACTGCTTCATCCATGGTGTTCATTCCCAGTTTTGTTTGATTTCTTCGTTCTGCCATTGTTCCCATCCATTAGAACCTGCAACCATTTTTGCTACTTTCACATCTGTAAATATTATGAATAAAGTAACCTGTATCCACCCAGCTTTCACTTCCAGACAACAAAGTTGGCCTAAAGATAGAGCGGTTCACTGCTAGGTTAGTCTTGGTACTGACTTCCTTCTTGCAGAAGAGAGTATCTCTTAGCTGAGGACTCACTGCATTAGCTTTCCTACACCTTGATTCAAGCTCTTTCACAATATTGCCATTCTGTGAGAAAATACATCCTAGGTACATGAAACTTTCTACCTGTTCTTTGTTGCTCCTATTTGGCAGTCAGTCTGTTTAAATCACTTTCCCTTAGACATTAGTTTTGGAGCTACTGATCTCCATATCATAACCCTTACACCTCTGATCGAGCTCTGAAATATTAAATTGCAACCTTTCAATCGAATCTGTCAACACAACTAAGTCATCTGCTTATTTTGTTTTCACCTATTTTAATCCCGCCCTCCCAGTGTACTGTTTTCAACATAAGATCCCTAAATAGTATGAACAGCTAATATTCCTTATGTTTTCTTAAACTGGTTTCATAACGTTTGAACGCTTTAGCCATAGATGATATTACATATTAAAACTTGAGGGTCCTAACCAAATGAATGGAGATTCTTTAATGACTGGAAAAATTTCCTCCGTTTCGAAAATGGGAATTTGTGTTATTACCTATTAGTTTCCATTTCAAAATGTATGTGATACATACATTTTTATAGTTGCCGGCCGCGGTGGCCGAGGAGACTGAGGCGCTCCAGTCACGGTCTGCACGGCCACTACGGTCGGGGGTTCGAATCCCCCCTCGGGCATGGATATTTGTGCCGTCATAGTTAGTAAGTAGTTCATAAGTAGTTTGTAAGTTTAGGGACTGATGACCCCGTAGTTAAGTCCCATAAACTACACATACAAACATTTCGATTATAGTTGCTATTATAATGACTTACTGATTTTTGGAATATTGTAGAGTCCTAAGGTAACATAGATTATTAAATACAGCAATGACAATATTTTGTCGGTTGCGACACAAATAGGAATAAAATAATAGCTCCTCGGTACAGAACTGCACATATCAGACAGGACATTATGACCGCCCACCCAAAAGCCGGTGTGTCCATCTCTGGCATGGAAGACAGCGGAGACGCGTCTTGGAATGGCAGCTTGTTAGATTTCTGGAGGGAGTGGCACCACGTCTGTTCCGAAAATTTCGGGAACGGGAAAGGAAAAGGGGGGGGGGGAGGGGGAGGGGTGCGATGACTTCTGAAGTCACAACCCAGATGTGTTCAATCGGGTTCAGATCTGGATAGTGGGAGGCCAGCACATCAATTTCAAGTCTCCACTGCGTTGCACAAAGTACCCCATCGCATCCCTGGCCTTGTGCACGGCACATTCTCTTGTTGAAAAATGCCAACGCCGTTGGGAAACATGAGCCTCATGAAGGGGTGTATGTGGTCTGCAGCCAGTGTACGATACTTCTTGGTCGCCATGCTGCCTTCCACTGGTCCCATGGACACCCACGTGTTTGTTCTCCAGAGCATAAGAGGGCCGTTGATAGCAGTATAGGCGTCAAGAAGCTGTCCTTTGAAAGATGACGGATGCGCACCCTTCCATCGCCTGATGAAGAATGGTTTCATCAGTCCATGCAAAGCTCTGCTACTGCGCCACTGTCCTGTCACTTGCTCATTTCAGTCATAGTTGCCGATGTGGCCGTGCTGAAATTGGCACATGCATCAGTCGTCGCATGCGAAGGCCCTTCGTTAGGAGTGATCAGTGCAGAGTGTGTTCAGACACACTTCGCCCAGCATTAAAACTCAGTGCCTTAGCAGTTCGCCGCCTGTCCTGCTTTACCAGTCTTCCCAGAGTACGACGTCCGACATCTGTAATGAGCGGTGACCGCCCAACCCTTCGACGTTTGGGCGTGGTTACATTTTGGTTTCGCCACTTATTGGAGACACTCGGACGACCTACCAGACCATCACAATCTGCAAACGACCATACTCAGTAGATCGCGTTCTTTCCCCGTTCTACACACAGACGGCACGATCACTGATACTACCTTTATCGTGCTTGTGTCTGACTAGCAGTAGGTAAGTATCATAATCTTATGACTAATAAGGGTGTGTTACATCTAGGAACAGTTCTTCACACTAGAAAACCTTAACACAGAAATTTTTATAATTTCAGAAAAGGACTCTACCACACAAAAGCAGGCGCTATTATTTCAGGGTGGAATGTTTATATATGAAGCAGAGTGTCCTTGTGTTTGTTTGTATGTACGTATTCCATACAAATCTACAGTTTTGTTCCAATCTTTATGAAATTTTGAAGACGTTATCTTTACTCCATGAGGACTGTCGTCATAAGTGTAAGAATCATTTACAACACATAGCTCACGAAATATCCCATCATAAACAATGAGATGCGTGAAAAACTGCTGCATTAGGCCACAATACTGCTAATTTTTCCTAAACCAATGGACCTATTTCAACGAAATTTGGTACACACATTCCTTACGTAACGTAACAATTTCCGTGGGTGTAAGAGTTACATACGACTCATGGTTCAGGAGATATATCATAAGCAATAGGAGTTACAAGAAACTGCCACATAATGTGACGAGACTTTATAAGTACACTATATGAGAACGATTGTACTTAGCGATTTGCAACAAACTTTAAACAGAATTTGAAACCTTTATTAAACCTTTTCTTGCTGGCAACCACATTACAATAATGAAATGATAAGAGTTTCTCGCTTATTACTTTTCCGCTGTTCCTGCAGCAAAAGTACGATATTCGATATGGCATTGCAGTTTATAATTTATACACTAAAGAATGTAGTCGCAGGAAATTTTATAGATAGTATACACACATACCACGAATGTCCTTTAGAAATTGTATCACAGTAGGACACATAGTTCATGAGATATAAGGACAATTACAGTAATGTTCATGGAAAACCGCCCCATAAACCATCAGGTTTTAATCTATTACTTCTCTACAACTAACTCTGTTCACAACGGATTTTACCGACATACAGAACTTATACAATCAAATATATAACTGCAAAATTATACAATTGTACAACATATAATTCAATAAATATGACAGCATATATACTGCGATGGGTAAAACTCTATTATCATACAACATCTATTCCATTCAGCTTTTGGGAATTCCTGGAAAGCCAACAGTAGTGTTGACAACTTTGAGCTCTTTGTTTGGATACTGTACTTAAAAATTTGTATATTATGCAAGACAGCCTTATTTCTTATATATTCTCCGATAAATACATAGAAAAAAAGGAGATGGACAGAGAGAGAGGGGGGATAGAAGAAGTACTAACTCAATGCTTGAATAAAAAAATACCGGGACAACGTCGAGTTTTCAGCTAGTATTTACTCTACTAGTAACTGTTGCAACGTACGACACTCGCTTAGCAGTATGAGGCGCAGAAGCTACTGCATGATTCTTTATAAAGTACATCATTATTCTGGATAAAACTACAAACTTTGGTAGACAAAATCAATTGATATTATGGCGACCTGTTGTCATCAGCAACCTTCATCCTTAATGCTTCAGAAGCAGTATAATTTGTTTAGGTCGACCGGAAGAGGACAGTAATCACGAATAAAATAGTCATACAGCAGGTTATTACCGGACGAGTCTACCTACTTCGGTATACAAAAAGATGCAATTAATGTTCCGAGTTTCAGCTGCTGCTCTGTTTTCCGATATGCTGGGTAGCAGAACGAGTTCATTTCGCGGCCTCCCTGCAGAGGACGGCCGACCGCCGCGGCCGGCCTTCCTGCACTTTCTCTTCCGCGGGAATCCCGGCACCGTCGCTGCCCGTATTTGGGCCACCAACTGCGAGCAGATGGAGTGTCCCTTCATTTCCTTTCCCCGAATACAATGAATCACCCAGCGAGGGTATCTGGTGGTCCCTTCCCCTTCTCCTTCCGTCCCCCAGAAATCAACGTTCTTCTGTAAGCAGGAATTGCCAAAGCGAAGAAAAACTCAATAAAAGCCTACACCTTCGCGTTAGGACTATTTACAACAAGACATCCAGAGTTTAGCAAGTACACCGTGTCAGCACTAGAGGCTATTCTGTATTGGGATGTAATGTGCGCGGTGAGTTGCCCAACGATTCGATACAGAGAGCCGCGGCATAATAGCCGTGCGCACTAAGGCCCCCAGCTGCGGTGCGCACGGCCGTTCGTCGTCGAGGTTTCGAGTCCCCCCTTGGGCATGGGTGTTTGTGTTGTCCTTATCATAAGTTACTTTTAGTGTAAGTAGTTTGAAAGTCTAGAGACTGATGACCAACGTAGTTAAGTCCCTTAGATTTACAAACATTTGAACATTTTTCGATACAGAGGTGAGTGCAGACCTACTGTTTGCTACCGATTAATCGGCACGATGCGTCTCATTGATGACGCGATGAAGTGATGATTATGTTTGTTACGCTTATGGGTCTTAACTGCGGGGTCATCAGTCACTAACTTATACTAAAGACAACACAAACATTCATACCGGAGGGAGGATCCGAACCCCCCGACGGGGAATGGCCTCGCGAATCAGAGCATAGCGCATCAGTGCGCTCGGCCACTCCGCCGCGGCCACGCAAGTGATGGTCGTTTGTAAGTACAACACAGACATGGCGACCTTTAAATTTTATATTTCGAGTTTGAGCTGGAATAGTTGCACCAATAAGAACAATTATTCCTGTAGAATAAGGACAATACGGATCCGTTATTGGAGATGATAAAATTTATAATGTTATCATCACAGCACCACGCATCTATCATAATTTTGTCTGTAGTTACGCCTATTATAATTGGTGGATACTGACATATACCATTAATAATTGGAGCACGAGATATAGTATTAACACAAATGTGGTTTGTGGAGTGTGTTCGACTTAGGATCGCTGACCCCATCCTAAGTTTTATGGCCTGGGGTGAGATAAGCTACAACTCTATTTCCCCTTGCGTGTCTGTGGAAGGAACGCTGACCAACGCTGACGTGCAAAATTATGTAATACCAGCGTACGTTACATTCGACGCTTCTATTTTTATTCTTGGGCATTTTGTCATCAAACCCTCACCGATTCCATCAAAACACATATTTTGGGACACAGTGGAGTGGCCGAACGTTGCAAGGCACCTTGCTGCTGAGCGCGCAGTTGCTGGCCGTCGGAGGTTCGAGTCCTCCCTCGGTGAGTTTGATATCCATAGTTTAAGTAGTATCTAAGCCTATGGACTAACAACCACAGAACTCCCATAGCGTTACAAACACTTTAACCTGTGTTCGTTCACAGAGCGTAGCGAAAAACTTTCAAATTTTGAAAGTTTGTAGAAATTTCTCATTCTTGGGGGGCAAATGTTTCAGTTGCTGAAGAGAAAAATATTGACACCCACACGTAGAATTTTATATAAGTCGGTAACTTTCAGATCCCATATCTTCCACCCCCGTATCGTTATCAACCCTCAACCACCATTTTGCACAATGGGAGACTGATACCTACTACCACATACAAACACTATCCGTTTGGGACGTGTAATTTTGGCTGCAGAATGAAATATAGGCACAAACATCTCAATTTTTGTATATATTAAGATGTACACTATACTTGTCCGTCCTTCTTTGGAGTATTGCTGCACAGGTGGCAGGTGGGTTTGACGGAGGACACCAAAAGAGTCCAAAGAAGAGCAGCTCGTTTCCTATTGTCACGATACAGGGGAGACAGCGTTACGGAAATGATACAGGGTCTGTGATGGGAATCATTACAAAAACGGCGCTTATCGCTGCGACGTGGTCTGTTTACGAAACTCCAATCGCCAACATTCTCCTCCGAATGCAAATATATATTGTTGACTCCCATGTACTGTACATAGGTATACATGACCATCAGAATAAAATATGAGGAATCAGAGCTCGAACGGAGAGATTCAGGTGTTCTTTCTTCCCGCGTGCTATCAGAGAATGGAATGGGAGATAAATAGTATCATGGTGGTTCGATGAACCCTCTGCCAGGCACTTATGCAGAGTATCAGATGTAGATGTAGATGTACCATCATAATTCACAATGGGAGACTGATACCTACTACCACATACAAACTCTATTCGTTTGCGATGTGTAGTTTTGGCTGCAGAGTGAAATATAGGCACAAACACCTCAAATTTTATATATAGGGTGTTTCACTGCGTTTGCCTCTGTAACTTATAAAATAATAGGTGACGGGAAATTTTAATGCGGTAGGTCAACACAAGAAATGTTACACTTTCTGCGGAGCTATGAACATAGTTTATTGTATTATTTTCGAGTTACACCACAAAGATATAATTTTTTAAATGGAACAATAGTTTTTTTTTTTTTGTATCGTGTATTGGATTCGTTTAAACCAGCTGCGTCCAAATGAATGTAAACTACATTCCTATCACTGTTAGTTTGGGAGCTACAACCCTTCAAAGTTCCGGGGGCGGAGGCTGCGATAGCGTAGCTCACTGGCCGAGTGGCTATCCCCTGGGGTACGGCCTACTGTCTCATGACCACCAGCCAGTTAGCTACGCTATCGTAGCCTCCGCCCCCTAAACTTTGAAGGGTTGTAGTTCCCAAACTAGGAGTGATAGGAATGTGGTTTAAATTGATTTGGACATAGCTGGTTTCAACGAATCCAATGCACGATAGAAAAAACTATTGTTCCATTTAAAAACTTATATCTTTGTGGTGTAACTCTTTGGAAAATGATACAATAAACTATGTTCATAGCTCCGCAGAAAGTGTAACATTTCTTGTGTTGACCTACCACATTAAAATTTCCCGTCACCTATTATTTAATAAGTTACAGAGGCAAACACAATTAGTGAAACACCCTGTATATTAAGATGTAAAGCCGGCCGCGGTGGCCGAGGGGACTGAGGCGCTCCAGTCACGGTCTGCACGGCCACTACGGTCGGGGGTTCGAATCCCCCGTCGGGCATGGATATTTGTGCCATCCTTAGTCTTAGCTAGTTCATAAGTAGTTTGTAAGTTTAGGGACTGATGACCACGTAGTTAAGTCCCATAAGCTATACAAACATTTGAACATTTATAAAGGTGGGGCATAACAGCTTTTAGATAATTGCAGAACGACATGTTGACCATAGCTGTTTATTAATTCTCAATGTTACCGGTTTCGGTTTTGTACCATTGTCATTGTATCCTTCAGTCTATAGCAGTCAACTACTGTGACAATAACTTGAGCAATGACAACGAATACTTGTGGTATAATTTTGTAATTTTATATTCCGACATGTTAAGCTATTAGCTAATCTCTGCTAACGCTTGACAATGGTACAAAACCGAAATCGGTAGCATTGAGAATTAATAAACAGCTATGGTCAACATGTCGTTCTGCAATTTGAACATTTATTAAGATCTAAAACAAATGTCATGAAAATAGTAGAGCGGTATGTGGCTGCCTATCCGAATCGTCGACGTCCGTCTTGCCATTGCACTACTGAACGAAGCAATAGCACGCTGGTGCGGGCAGCCTTGTTGACAGTGAGAGCGCCCTCCTGCTGTGCTGTGGGGCAGCCCGCGGCGTGGCTGCTCTAGGTGGGCGTTCACACAGGGAAGTCCTGCGCTGGCCGCGGTTACGCAAGGCCGTTACGCGCGGCCGCCCTGCGCTACGCACGCCTCCTCACCCAGAATGCGTCCGCCGGTTCAGATCACTTCCTTCCTTCTCGGAGAAGGACGGCCCCACCGCCGGACATCCTCATCCGCGCGAGCTACTAAATACTTCCTGTCAGTCTCCTCAGAGCACCACGGCGTGGCACTTCTTGCTGTATCAATAGTTGTCCTATTCTGGTTCACAAGTGGTCTGGCTGCCGTGACTTCTGGCTCTGAGTTCGTGCCTTAGAACTCCCCCGCCGACAATGGAAAGCGCTTTTACAGGATCAGAATAGCTCATGGAGTCTGTCAGGATTCTCTGTACAAGTGGAGCATATCGACAAGTCCTCAGTGCGACTGTGGTGCTTTGCGTCAGACAATACACCATATTGTGTATGACTGCAACTTCAGGTCTTACCCAGGTCCAAAAACAGACCTATATAAAGTGACATATGATGCAATTTCATGGCTGGCGTGTTTAGACACTACTATATAAGGACCATGTTCGCTGCTTATCTTTCTTAATTCAGTTAACATTTTATTGTTGTTTTTCTTATTACTTATTTTATTTTCCTAACTTAATATTCCTTTATTAGTGTTGATTCAAATGTTCAAATGTTCAGATGTTTGTTAAGCTTATGGGACTTAACTACGGGGTCATCAGTCCCTAAACTTACAAACTACTTATGAACTACTTACGAATTAGGACGGCACAAATATCCATGCCCGAGGGGGGATTCGAACCCCCGACCGTAGTGGCCGTGCAGACCGTGACTGGAGCGCCTCAGTCCCCGATTCAAATGTTCATCTTACTGTACGATGTAATATATCTTTCATAAATTTTTATTAATATTTTATAAATATCTTTTCAAATTCTACTGCAACGCACATCGTAATGGACTTTTTGCCGTATACCTGTATACTTCTCTGTAATTAATGCACTTAAATTTTGATTTAAGCTGTTTGTTGTCTCTGCTTCATCGTGTTATGTATCTCACGTGTCCAAGTGTTTATGTCATACGATAAATAAATAAATAAATAAAATCTGGTTCACGCATTTGACGGAAGAACATTTAAGCTGTATCAGGAACCATGGGTTAGAGCGCCAAACTAATGGTCGCGGGTTCTATACTAGTCAAATCTTAGAATTTGTATCTGTCACATTTCACTTCTTTCATCTCAGGCAATGTTGCTGATGTGAAAAATTTCGAATAGCACCATGGTTGGAAGACTGTAGGTCCCCTGGGTAAGACAGTTCGAAGGTCGGGGGAAGGCAACATAATAAAATGTCCGTAACCGTCAGCAGTTGCTAGCAACATACGCTCAGCAGCAGAAAGCGTAATTCACCATATGTTGATGACACGCTCGGGTTTACTATTGTCTTCTAAATTGCATTTGATTTCGTGTGAAGATGTTTCTTTCTATATTTGTAGGGTAGAAGTGTGGTGTGTGTGTGTGTGAAAAATTGTACGGCGTTGGGCTTAGATCATTGTTTAAGGAGGATTGGATAAGCGCTAGATAATCTCTTATATCTCAGATTGAGGAGGTCGACATTGGAATGGAATCCTTAACAGCAGGTGGCAAAGACCTGACGTCAGAGAAGATGTGAGGCGGTTCTGAAGATAAAGATGATTCATCGGATGAAGATCTTGATGAAACTTTGGCAGAATAATTTATAAGACTAGGTATAATGTTTCCAGATAGCGTTCGTAGTGCTACACACTCTGTAGTCACTGGGATTTGCCAGGTAATAAAAGGTCTTTACAGGTTCAGCCGAGTTGCAATATGGCTGTTCTTCAGTTCATCAATAATTCTATTTGCCCCTTTTATATTTAAAGTTGGACGATCTCAAATGCAAGAAATGCAGCTTAGCCAGGAAAAGCAGGTCTTACTAGGGCCAAATTCAGCTGTATCAGGAACCATGGGTTAGAGTGCCAAACTAATGGTCGCGGGTTCTATACTCGTTAAGTCTTAGAATTTTTATCTGACACATTTCACTTCTTTCATCTCAGGCAATGTTGCTGATATGAAAAATGTCGAGTAGCACCATGGTTGGGAATCCACTTAAGACTGTAGGTCTCCCTGGGTAAGACAGTTCGAATGACGGGATAAGGCAACATAATACCACCTCTATAACATGACCATGGTAAAGCTCTGTAATGTTCAAATCAATCTTCGTGTTGTTGACAGCTTTACTCTTGCGTACATTAATCTGAGGAATTCAAGGCGTGCAAATCGTAACTCTCAATAAAACGTGATATTTAAGAATCTACATCTACATAAATACTCTTCACCTCACATTGAAGTGCATGGCAGAGTGTTCATCGAACCGCTTTTATGATATTTCTCTATTTTCCATTCCCAAATCTTTCTATTTTCTATCTGGTTTCTCTTATTTTATTACGATTATCATGTCTCCCTATCTAGGAAGGTGCCAACAAAATATGTTCGCTTTCGAAAGAAAAAAAATTGTGACAGAGATCTCGCAATTAAATCTCGCCGCAAAGAATAACGCCTTTCTTTTAATGATTTCCACCCCTACTCGTGCGTAATTTCCGTGACACTCTACCCTTATATCGCAATAATACAAAACGAGATGCCCTTCTGTGTTCTTTAAATCGTACCTCATTCCCACTTGGTGGGGATACCACAGTTGGCAGAAATACTCCAAAATTGGACGCACAAGTGTAGTATAGGCTGTTTCAGTAGTGGAACTATTGTATTTTCTAACTGTTCTGTCATTGAAACGTAGTCTTTGGTTCGCCTTCCCTACAATATTTTTGTGTGTTTTCCACTTTCAGTTTCCCATAATTCTTATTCCAGCGTATTTACATGAATTTACGGTCTAGATATTTGACTGATGGTGTGGATGGGAAATGAAGTTTAGCGGATTTCTTTTAGCATTTATATTAATGATTTTTACTTTTCATTATTCAAGGTCAATTGCCAATTTCTGTACCATGCAGATATGTTGTCTATATCATTTTGCAGTTACGTTCAATCTTCTGGTGACTTTACTAACCGATAAATGACAGCATAAGGGGCACCAGCCTAAGAGAGCTGCTCACATTCTCTCATAGAGCTGTATCTATATAAAAACTAAAGGACACTCACTCACTCACTCATTGACTAAACACGAAATATGGGAAAATACTTCATCTATGAAGCTGAAATTGGGCAGGAATGTAGTTTACAAGTAGAAGACATCAGCTAAGAAAGGAGTTTCTACAACATCTACAACCATACTCCGCAAGCCACCTGACGGTGTGTGGCGGAGGGTTGCGATAGGGACGATAGTTCAGGACACATGACGTCATAAACAATGCAAACGTCCCAGTCTTGCGGCCCTTGATAGTGTGATTTTATCAGTCCACTGTTTGGGAAGGAGAGCACTTAGAGACTTGCAACAAACTATAAGCATAATTTCAAAACCTTTAGGATTTTTTTTTTCCTCGCTGACAACCCCAGAAAATTATGAAAGGAAAAATGCAGTAAAATTGCAGTATTTGGTATGACGTTAAAGTTTATTTAATTTTTCCATGGTAGGGCGGCAATCTCTTTACTTTGAAATATTAAAATGCCAAGATCGCAAATAGTAATTTAATTTCCTACCATGGAAAAATTAAATGAAATCGTGCCATGCCAGGCACTGAGGGACGCCTATACACTGCTGTCACTCAAAAGAGGCTAACAACATTCCGGCTTCTCATCGACTTCAACAAACAGTGTCTTCAACATCAAGTTACACCTAAGTACGCAAGAATTTGAATCAAGAGTTCCGCTGAAATTTGACCAGATGATACCCTAAGTGAATCGAAACCGGTCGTCAGAAAAATAAATTAATATTTGCGATCTTGACATTTTAATACTTCAAATTACAATTTATTGTTCGTACACTATTAATTGTATTCGCAAGATATGTTACAGACAGTATACACACGTACCACTGAACGTACCTTCGAAATGTCATCATAGTTAAGGAGCTATGGCGTCATAAACAATTTCACGAGCGGAAAACTGCTATATCACGCGACAATATTGCACGTTTCCTCCTAAACTACTGGACCGATTTCAGCGAAATTTGATACATATATTCCTTACCCTGAGGCAACAGTTCCTGAAGAATTAAAAATCACACACCCCAGGAGGCTCACGGTTCTTTCGTGAGTACGTGCGTGGCGAGCATGGGGCCTCGAGCTAATGCAGTCTTCTTTCCTCATTTACTTCCCGGACTGCATTTCCTTTCCCCCCTCCCCTCCTTTCCTATCATCACTCCTTCCCCTCCACACCGGGGTACTGATAACCTCAGTAGTTTAGTCCTCTACCCCAACCAAACAAACCAACTCACCAACCAAAAATTACATACGACACATGGTTCATGAGATACGATGTCATAAACAATAGGCATTGCAAAAAACTGCCGAATAATGCGACGAGATTTTATTCATACACTGTATGAGAATGAGAGTACTTAGCGACTTGCAACAAGTTTGAAGATAATTTCAAACGTTTATTTTATTTATTTACTTTCCTTTTTTTTTTTTTTTTTTTTTTTTTTTTTTTTTTTTTTTTTTTTTTTTTTTTTTTTTTTTTGGGTGATAGGAGTTGCTGGCATTCAACCATCTGAATTAAACAAGTCTGAATATTCTAACAACAAGGATTTTATGAGTTCCAGTTCACTATCTTTCAAGTGACGAACCTTATTTCGTAAAATAGATGCATTAACGCCTTGCTTGATGCTTCGATCATCACATAATCTAATGATATCTTTATCTTCGAGTACCTCTACGCTCGTTATTACCAACCCTTGGCTTGAGATATACTTCTTCTTTCCCGAAGTTATCTAAACTCACTCAAACATCCACGTTAGTTACGCATGCAACGCTTCTTCGAATAAAACAATGCATTTCATCCAATGCCTCATAGTTCTGCAATGGCTCTACCACACAGAACTGCTGCTGCGGAACCTCAGAATCTACAGATCTCCAAACTAACTTCCCTGTACCAGCAGGTACTTTATCATGCGTAATCATCTTTAATGTACGCGTACACAGTTTAATGGGTAACACCTCGGCTATCGGTGTCCCTTGCGACATTAAAACATTTACAGCTTTTGAACCCATTGGAAATAAATTACCACTAAGCTCAACTGTGCGCTGTACAAGATTAATTTTGGCATGACGTTTATCCAGGAAGTCAAGTCCGAGAATAGCAGAATATCCTTGTCCCACAGTTAGCAACACTCCCATATGCTCCCAAAACCCTACAGTTCCGACCTGAAATCTGAGCAGTGTTGTCCCTAATGATGTCAAATCATTATTTCCCACTCCACGTAATTTATACATTGGAGTATATGGTCTTCACCTACTCACGAGGTCTAGAATAATCAAAGATACACGTGCCGCTGCATCTACTAAAAACTTACATTCTGCACCATTTATCGTGACCACCAAGCAACAATCCGTCTCTGTTTTACTGTTTGCAGTACTCTTATATATGGGAAATCTTTTCCGGCGGACGAAACATGCCTCTTCCCGTTTAACGTCTTGTGTTTTCTATTTCCTCCGTTCTGCTTCCTACTTCTACACGCGTCCGCTTTATGTCCAACCCGTCCACACGTGTAACATTGTGGCTGATTACAATGTGCTTTCAAATGGCCTTTTACCCCACAACGCTAACAATTCTTTTCCGATGCAAAAATTACGTTAATCGCCGCGCACTCGAGTAGCAGTATCTATATCCTGCAAATGACTAGCCATACGCAAAGCTGAAGCCAAATCCTGTGGATTTTCCATACGCACTCCGCGCAAGAATTCTGGCGTAATCCCTCGGAGAAATACATCAAGAGCTCTGTTTTCTGCTTCTCGAAGTATGACACGATCTGCCTCGGGTATCTAGTGTTAACTCATAGGTTTGAGCATTTATCTTCCGGACCCTATCCGAAAAAGTTTCCACAGTCTCGCCAACTTTCTGTGCCAAACCACTCAATTTTTCCTTAAAAATCTAGCACTGTTCTGTTTCCGGTATCTTTGACGCAAACGCTCTGCTAGTTGTTCAAAAGTGCTTGCTTTCCCCAGTGTTTCATGATACATGTTCAAATGTTTGTTAAGCTTAAGGGACTTAACTGCAGGTGCATCAGTCCCTAAACTAACAAACTATTTATGAACTACCTTATACTAAAGACAGCATAAACATCCATGCGCGAGGAGGGATTCGAACCCTCGAGCATAGCGACCGGCTTCATGATACATCATGTATGTCTTGGCCTCACCTGTAAGGCGTAAATTGTCCATCCGCAGAGTAGTTTCATCTGACCAATTACACATTCCAGCTGCCGCCAACGCATCGGAAATGAATAATGTGACATCCTGTGTTATTTTACCGAAGAAAAGGTGTGCTGAGGTTTGCTACGGAAGGATCTACTGAGGGCGACTTTATTTCTGAAGGCACTTCAAATTTACTTGTACCTGACTGCGAATTCTGTGGAGACCGAAAGGACTCAAGTTGTGACTGGAAGTCCTTATCACCTAACTTTAAACTTTTGAAAATACACGTTCTAAACAGCCATTGGATCTTCGTATCCTTGATATGAAGGACTCTATTACAAATAATGTTTTGTACAATTCATTCTAAATAAACTGATTATTTACTACAATTGTTACAATGGCGGTGCTGTGTCAGACTATTATAGCATTACGTCCATTGAATATTTCAACAAGATGAATCCCTTATTTAATGTATCAATCAGATCTTTTGTGAAGTAAATTAACAAAATTATTCTAAGTGATCTGGAAACTATCTTTACAGATTTATCAACGAATGAAACGAGACGATGAAATTTTCCACGAAATGGCGCACCTTCCTGTGCTAAACCATCGCTTTATGTATTATTCAAGTGTCATGTCCGTATATATTTCTCAGGCGATGTCTCTACATCTTGGTGTACATAGCAATTTGGGATACCTCTAAATGCATTACACTAGAAACATTTCACTTAAATTTCGCCGCGGTGGACTGGCCGGGCTGTCCAAGGCGCCTTTCAGCGGAGCGCGCGATTGGTCGCCGTCGGAGGTTCGAGTCCCCCTCAGGTGTGGTTGGGTATGTTGTTCTTAGTTTAAATTAGTTGAAGTAGTTTGTAAGCCTAGGGACTGATGGTCAGGAAAGTCCCATAGATTTACGAACATTTGAACTTAAATTTCATCGATTTGTTAATTTAGACAACATTGTCAGAAGAGAGAAACAGCGATCTATTTGGTATGATTTATATTACAAAAAACAGTCTTGATCGCAAAAATTAACGGTTTTTATTTACCGGTTTCGACCTGATGTAGGTCATCTTCGGAACAAAATGTAGACCATGTGGCCAGTGCTGGACTCGGTTGGCTGTTCCGCTGCCAGCTGGTAACTGTTACTTGCAGCCAGCAGAACAGCCAACCGAGTCCAGCACTGGCCACATGGGCTACATTTTGTTCCGAAGATGACCTACATCAGGTCGAAACCAGTAAATAAAAACCGTTAATTTTTTCGATCAAGACTGTTTTTTGTAATATAAATTCATTGATTTGGGCGTATCGATTTAAAAAATATTTAAAATATATGTTAAAATAAGACAACTTTGAGGAATAAAAATGCGAATATAATACTGTAAAGTTATATATATATATATATGTGTGTGTGTGTGTGTGTTTGTGTGTGTGTGAATGAGTGAGTGCGAGAGCGAGAGAGAGAGACAGAGAGAGAGGGGGGACCGAGGGAAAGAGTGGGAGAGAGGGGAGGAAGGTGGACTTGAAATAATCACGCGGAGCTGCTAACATTTGTCATTATCCATAAATACGTGTCGTGGTGAAACATTACGGCTAAAAAAGGTAAAGTAAAATGAATGTACGAAAAATAAAATTCGTAACTTCTTATACTTTGTATTGTATTAGCAAAGACATAATAAATAATCGTCATATAACATGGTTTTTCTGTTTGCCATCTTTTCCCACATAGTAGTAACCTGGTTCACAAATTAATAAAGAGGCGCTTTCTGGGTTTCGCACACAGGCGCTGAGCGTGGGCGGCGTGCCACTGCCTGTCCCACGTCATTGCCGCGCGCACAATCTGGGGAAACACAGTCACTTGTGAGCGAGCCGTCTAACGTAACGGTGTCGCTGTGTTTTCGAAACAGAAACAACGGAGATGGATCAAGATTGAACGTGCCAGAGGTCGTACAGCACGACAGTGTCTTCAATAGGCGTGCGGGGAATGGGCAAGGCCGTACAGAACAATGGCACGTTGGGTAAAAGCTTTCATCGAAGATCGGCAAATTGTGGCAGACATGCATCGGGCAGGTCATCCTAGCGTCTCTGAGAAAGAAGTCCATACTGTTGCCGCGTTAGTGGACAGTGAACGATACCAGACGATTCCTGAGCTCGCCCACGAAACCGGATTCCTCAAGGAACGTCCGGGCATGCGAAAAATTGCATCACGATGGGTTCCGCATGTATTGACGGAAATGCAGAAATGGATGCGCTACAACGCTGCTCAGATGCATTTGGAGCGCAATGAGCGCGAAGGAGAGGCTTCCTTACGCCGTATCGTAACACTGGATGAGACGTGGGCCACATCGAACGAGCCAAAACTCAAACACGAATCGAACGAATAAGGTCATTATGGGTCGCTGCGAAATTTGAAAGTGTCAGAGCCCCAGTACTTGGAAAGTTATGGTGATTCTCGTGTACGACTGTGGTACTGTTATCCTAACGGATTACGTTTCTCCCTCGGTCATCGGTGGGTCTGTTCTCCTTAGTTTAAGTAGTTTCTAAGCCTAAGGACTTATAACCACAGAAGTCCCAACACCTTAACATATTTTCGTTCACAGAGCGTCATGAAAAACTTTCAAAATTTGAAAGTTTGTAGAAATTTCTCATTCTTGGGGGGCAATGGCTTCAGTAGCTTTATTATGTAAAAAACAGTCCAGACCGTTAATTATATTTAGATGACCGGTCATCTAAATAAAAGATAAGTGGCGATATTGGCTGTTATTTACATGATAAATTCATAAATGTGTAATTAAGGGCCCAAACTGCTAAGGCCATCGGTCCCTAGACCTACTACTTAATATAACCCCTTATAAAAACAAACTACACAACAATGCTAGAAGGAGGACTTGAATCTCCAGGGGAAACGCCTTTGCAATCCGTGACACGGCACCTCTGACCGCGTGGGCATCCCCTCCCGGCCCAAAAACTTAAAATAGGACCTGCTGTAAGAAAAGTTCCAAATTCGTGTCACTTTCAATGAAGGTGACCAAAACATGACTCAAAACTTCGGTATTTATATCCCCTTGCATGACTTATTTTTTTGGATTTCCTATTATTTCAAAATTCAAATATTTGTAACTCTACGGTATTGAACTTCTTTGGTTATCAGTCCCTAGGCTTACAAACTACTTAAACTAAGTTAAACTAACCTAAGGACAACACACACACACACACACACACACACACACACACACACACACACACATGCCCCAGGGAGGACTCGAACCTTGGACGGCGAGCAACCGCGCGCTCCACGACAAGGCGCCTTAGGCTGCTCGGCCACTCCACCGCGGCTCTTATCATAAACTGACATTGAAACACGTCCACAGAATGTGTGGTCGTGTTCCATTTTCAGTTATTCATGACTCTAAAGTTTTTCTGCACCATTAATATTACCTATTTGTATGTCAATTACTTTATTCTTTTTATTAATGATCAATGCCCCATGTTTGTATATGTTTCCACCCGTGTTATTGAATTTGTGTGTTCATTTCAATGTGGAAGGTTGCTTTACAGTCACCGCCTCGCGCTTTAGGCCTCGTTTACTTTAGTTAAGAACGCATGGCTTCGTTTCTCGTCTGCGCTAGCGTCTGCTGGGTGGCCAGAGACACGCTTACTTGGCAAGATGGCGAGTGGCCGTGTTCATAGTGTGGTACCAACCTAATCTTGGACGAAAGAGGTGACAAAATAGACCTCTCTGGAGCTCTAGAAGAAGGTATTATCTTCCTCAGGTAGCGAGAGTTGGTAGACACTATGCTCTGAACGCGCTCTGGTAGCTTTCAGCGCACTCTACATCCGGTGTGTGGTGGGGAAGGCTTTTGGCGTGGCCTTAGGTTGCACTCTTGCTCCGACAGCCGAAGTGAGTATATTGTGGAATCATGCTGAGGGGAAGGCATGCTGTTAGGACTTTGCTTTCTTTGTGATCAGGCGGTCTTGGTTTATCAGTGATACTTTTATTGGGTAATTCCTTCGCTATGCGAGGCGAGGTGTTTCTTAATATACAGAACTCGAGTAATTCAGTATGAATTTATTATTTGCATTTTCGTTCTGGTGATTATTTTGTGTTCGGTTTTTCTCAAGTTAGAATTCACGTGTGTGGCCTTCAGCCTTTGTTTAAACTTAGTATGTTTGACTTTCCTTGCTGTTTTTAATTAACGTTTTCGCGTCGTTTCTGTATCGGCGAGTATGCTAAATATTTTCTCAGATTTTCTGGATTGATTCTGTCTTTCCTATCTTGGTATGACCGACTGCACCATGTGCTTTCGTAACGGTCGTTACTTCGGCCTTGAGCCATGCCCTTCTGATACTAGCTTTCTTCTATATGAATTCTCGCATGTGCTTCACTTGCTTATTCCAAATCAATTTCCTTTTGTAAATTCCATGTAATTCGCCATGGTCGCACACCACATGTTACTTAAGAATAGTACGCCACTGCCTCTCCCAAACATAAGTTCGTTTGCTGCATAGTGTGTTAGTAATAGTGCATGAAGAGCCCCTCCATCTCGTCAAAACGTTGGCAACGTTTCGTTTGTCGCTGCTATGAAGTGTTCCCCCATGAGTAATGTGCCGCAACCATCATGCATGTGTCTGAAAAATTGAATGTGCTTTCCTCTACCCATTGCGTATTTTTAATTTCCTCCCATGCTACCTCCATATTCATAATGGGTAGAAATAATTTTATTGTACGCAGTAACTTAATGATTTAATTCACTTTTGTACAAGGTGTGTGCGTAATTTGGTCTCCCCACATTTTATAACTTCATGCTCCCTGTCCTATGTTTAATTATCTATTCCTTTTTAAATATATTATTTTTGTTTGTTAAAACGTTGGCTGCTCCCTTAAGGAGTGAGCAGTTTGATAAATTTCCATTTCGGAAGTACTGTGGCCACTCCCAAAGGAATTTAGGGTAGCGATTTAATTTGCATTTGCAGATCTTAACTGCCCGAGATCTTATTTAGAAAATTTAACAAGCTACTTTCAACTTTTTTTTTGTTTTCATCTTCTATATTAAGATACCTAATCGTCTCTGTAGCTATTAGTCAAAACATTCGACCGCCCTGTACAAGACTGGTATTTAATTCCCAGAACCGCTAGGAGTTTTAACTGTCTTGAGAACTGTATCTGGAGACACTCGATGTCTTAAGGCCAATGTAGCGACTCAGAGGATAGGGGACGGCAGGGTGACGGGTTAATGGCTTCCACACCTACAGCTGGTCTCATCGACTAGCACGTCTGTGATCATTAGTTCCTATAAATTTACCTTCTCATACTTTATACACTTCCAATGAGAAAAAATATGTAGTGGGTTGGGGGTTACTTTCGTTCCTACTTTGGCCGAGGAGACTGAGGCGCTTCAGTCACGGTCTGCACGGCCACTACGGTCGGGGGTTCGAATCCCCCCTCGGGCATGGATATTTGTGCCGTCTTTAGTATAAGGTAGTTCATTAAGTAGTTTGTAAGTTTAGGGACTGATGACCCCGTAGTTAAGTCCCATAAGCTTAACAAACATTTGAACTTTTTTTTTCGGTCCTCCTTACGACAATCGTATTTACAGGGTGACTGAGGTAACACCAGTTTTATTTCTTTAACGGTTACATACGAGGGTTGGAACTTATGTAGTGGAGACATAAAGGAATACTCTATTATTGTTGCTGATAGCATACGTTATCGACATAACCACTTCACCTCAAAGGAAATGTCACTGGCGTGCGCAGAATCGAAGGAAACAACGGATCTGGATCAAGATTGAATGTGCCAGAGGTCGTACAGCACGACATTGTCATTGTCTCCAAGAGGCGTGCGGGGAATCGGCATTGCCGTACGAAACAGGGGCACGTTGGGTAAAACCTTCAACGAAAGTCGGCAAACTGTGGTAGTAATGTACCATCCACCATACTGCCCGGACTCGAGTCCTTGTGACTTTGATTTCATTCCGAAGATGAGGGAACCACTTCGTGGCATTCGCTTCAGAACTGTTTCAGAAATTCGACAGGCAGTAGAACGCTCCATTCGCACCATCGACATAACAGGCTCTAGTAACGATATACTATGCCTTTCACCTCGTTAGTGACTTCTTCGAAGGATTGTAATCGGTGCAAACATGTAACTATTTCGTATTGGTTGTGAATAAATAACTGCCACTATTTTAAGTTCCAAGCCTTGTAAGCTGAAGTGATAACAATCTGAATCCTACCTCCGTCTGTCACGGTGCCTATGGTTTGTACTACATATGCAGGGTGTATGAAAAAGGATGGCTCAAACTTACACGTTTTAAAGCACGCGATAATAGAAGCAAAAATGTCCCAGTAAACATGGGTCCTTAAACGAGCCGTTTGCCAGATAATTACTAATGTATGGTTCCAAGCCGCCGCTGATGTCATTATCAACATCGTCTTATTTAGTACACATTAATTTTAAGTATACGATTTACTGTTAACATAACATCGCATTAGTTCGCATTTCACTCACTTTACCTTAAACATCGTCCTATTTAGTACAAATTCATATGAATTTTGACTTTAGTACTTTAAATAGCATTAGGTCACATTTCACGTATGAGGTACCTGTTAAGAGAGGTTTCCGAAGTATCGTCCTTTGCATCTGAATGCAATACTGTGCTCGTCTCAGCAATGAATTTCGAATCCTTATTAGACCGCTGGATTATTCCGAAATTCTTGACAAGCGTGTACAACTCCCTGCTCCAGTTCTTCAACCGTGTTAACGGGTGTGCTACACACTTGGCTTTTGAGGTGACCCCAGACACGAAAATCTAAAGCAACTACATTAGGTGATATTGGAGGCCAAGGTACACGTCCGACCTGTCCATATTCTGCCGTGCCTGCGCGTTAGCCGCGGTGGTGTAGTCGAGCGGTCTAAAGCGTCTCGCTGCGGAGCGCGCGGTTGCTCGCCGTGGAGGTTCGAATCCTCCCTGGGGCATGGGTGTGTGTGTGTTGTCCTTAGGTTAGTTTACCTAGGTTTAAGTAGTTTGTAAGCTACGGACTGATGACCACGCAGTTTGGTCCGATAGATTTACAAAAATTTGAACATTTGAACCTGCGTGTTACATGCCGTCTCACAGCAGCAGCAAAATGTGCCGGAGCTCCATCATGGCCGGCCGCGGTGGCCGAGGAGACTGCAGCGCGTCAGTCACGGTCTGCAAGGCCACTACGGTCGGGGGTTCGAATCCCCCTTCGGGCATGGATATTTGTGCAGTCCTTAGTTTTAGCTAGTTCATAAGTAGTTCGTAATGTAAGATAACCCTTAAGGTAAGCCTTACATTATAACGAGGAATGAGCTTCATTTTGAACATATTATTCGGTTGAGGTGAATATGTAGTAATTAACTTCTTATGTGACTTAATTAATTATCGTGATGCACAATGTATGTACGTAACTTAGCTGTGAACATTTTCTGTCATTTATTTATTACCTCTATTGTAATTGTTTATGTATATATTATTTTATTTGTACTTTGTATGTTTTCTATATGACTGTGATTACTTGTTATGTTTAATTTGTCAGTCTAAAATATTTCTCTGTGAACAGTTATCGATATGGCTCCTCAGGTCAGAGACTCTATCGTATAGCAGCGCTCGCCTGTGGGAGAGCAGGCAAGCAGCAGTATCTGCCGCCCCGTGACGTAGATCAGACGTTTGTTCGCGGTCCGCGGAGTGCTCAGACAATGTAAGTAATAAAGTTAGAACAAAGTGAAAGTTCTAATTTGTTATAAGTGCAACGATATGAAAGTTTATGTGAAACCTGTGAACATAAGTGAAGTAAGAATTGATTTTAATGAAACATTTATTCGTTCGTTCTGCTGAGGCAGAAATTCGATACGTGTTCGGTAACCGTCCCAGACGTCCGAAACGCGGTAGCGTCATCGCGGACGCCAACAGTCGCGATTAATTACGCGATTCGCGAAGCATCACGGCGAACTGCTAGCAAGCTGCCAAAGGAGAAGCCACCATCAAAATGATTTCTGTATGAATTTGTGTATCATTTATATGATTGCAGAGTAGCACGTCGCTGGACTGATAAATAAGATAAGTTAAATGCTATTGGTTGTAATTTACTGTGAATGCATGTTTAAGTTTTGTTAAAATACAAGAATATTAGACAGTACTCTTGCTATCTTATTTGAACAACTATTTAACCACTCATAATTAGTATGACAATCCTCAATAATGCATGAATAATATTTCTACACAATTGTACAATCAAGTGAGTGTCATTAATTGTTAGAGACTGTAAAAATCATTTAGTTGAGACAATTTTGCTAAAATTGATGGTAGAAGGTAACAGACAGTTGAGTTAATGAATAATTTTTCTATTTCGTGTTGCACTGAGTTCAACAATAATAACCACCGCCACATCTATCCTATAAAGAACGAAACTCGTACTAATGTCGTATGCATAGCATTAAGTAAAACTGATTTACTTAAATTTCCGATTTACTTGAGTGAATTAATTTTACCAGATACTGACTTTAGTGGTTGGACTGCACCCACTTAACAATCACTTGATGTTAAAAATCCTACTATTCATAATTTTCTAAATCATCAATACCATTAGCGTACTAATTGAGTTGTACGCATTGCACAGACGGAGTAAGTTAATTTCTGCTATCTGTGTTTGCACAGTCTCTGTAGGAGATGTTATAAGGAAAGGAAAGGTGAGTGATCTTTTGAAAAGTTTGTCAGATAGGGCCATAGTATTTGTTAATTACACTGATTGTCTTGCTTAATATTTTCAAAATTTAACTACACCACTTGGATTAATGACGAGTTTAACGTAACGAACCACGAAAGTAAGGTCAGGTTTGTTATGTTGCTCAAACATTACAACAACAGCCACCACAGTTAATAACACGTAAATCTAAATTTTTTTATTTTTCTTATACCCCCACTCACACTTTTCTTCAATAAAATAAGCACCTTTCACCCAATATATTACCAACAAAATATTTTCATTCCTTACAGTAAGTTTAGGGACTGATGACCCCGTAGTAAACTCCCATAATCTATACAGACATTTGAACAAAACTTTTAACTCCATCGTGCATGTAACACAGACACTTACGTTGGTGAATGGGAACATCCTCAAGCAATTCTGAAAGATAGTGGAGTCTACATTTAAAATTAATGTCTACTAACAGCGACAATGTTCCAGTGACTTCAGTGACGGCTTCCAACCATACATTCGTAATTATCTCGCAGACGGCTCGTTTGCGAAACCATGTTTACTGGAACATTTTTTCTTCTATTATTGTCTACTTTCAAACGTGTAAGTTTGCGCTATCTTTTTTTATGCACCCTGTATATTTCATTCAGTGAGTCAAAACTAATTAAATGTTTTATGACATGAAGACTCCATTAGGATCAGTGTGCACCACGACCATGAAATGATGATTATCCAAATAAAATCGATCTTTAGTAATAAATAAATTTACGACCAATGCTGAATTTTCTTTGGATAATTAAATATTATTTTTGTTTGTGCTATAGTCTCTTAAGAACTGTAGTTATGACATTGTTGGTAGTTTAAGGGAATAACTTCTTATTTTGACATGCAATTTGATCATTAATTCCATGGTTAATGTCATTCTATAAAGACTACATTTTGTCTTCGCTTCTGTTTCTTTACCTCGGTTAAAATGTAACAATTTTACGTGGAACTACGTGGCTCGCACATTATTACAAGTGAAATGCAGTTGCAAGCCGCGGCGGAACAGCCGTGCGCACTAAGGCGCCTTGCTGCGGTGGCTGCGGCCTTTCGCCGTTGGAAGTTCGAGTCCTCCCTCAGGCGTCGGTGAGTGTGTTGTTCTTAGGATGAGTTAATTTAAGTGGTTTGTAAGTTTAGGGACCGATGACCACTGTAGTTAGGTCCCTTAACATTGCAAACATGTGAACATTTTGCAGTTGAAAAATAATCTTCATTCGATTGTTTTTATTTTGTATTAATTGTCATAAAGTATATAATATCGCTCTTTACGATCTACAGCATCAGTTTTCCGAATTTCCTAATATAGCATAGCATGAAACCTAGCCGCATGCAAGCCAGTCTTGTCTTTCGTGCGACATTCCTGTCATGCAGTGTCGTAGTGGGGCAGTCGTGCAGAGAGAGGCGAAGCCATGGCTCATGGGACAGCGGGTCTCCCACGCGCACACTTTGCGGCCGCCCAGAGACCACGTGCATCTGTTCTCGTGATCCTGACTACCGAGCGCACCGTAATTTTTACACTCACTACTGATCGTGAAGTTACACTTTTAACTATTTATAATACGGATTTTACCGAGTCAGGCGCGTACAACTAAGAGTGCTGTAGAATAGTGCAGTTAGAATAGCTCTAGTAGTAGTTATATCCTGTAGTTAGTCCGAAATTTAAATACAAGCTGGAACAAACTTACTTAGGAAACGAACCAATTCCCTATGTTTTATGTTGTCTTTCTTTCATTTTTGCTACATATTTTAATATTCTCTTATATTCCACATTAATATCATCAACGCTCGCAGTTGACATAATTCATAATAAAACATCGTACGAGAGTCGATCCGAAAATAATACATCCTACTTTTATCCATGAAACCTATCGGAGATAAATAATACACAACAGCACGGCTTAATAGAGCAGTATTTCAGCTTTCCACATAGTCTCCACCATTCGTTATGTCCGTTTGACAACCATGAACAAAAGCAGGCATGCCGCACTTGTAAAGATCAAAACCAGCTGAGGCGAACCATTTCCTTACAGCTTTGACAACAGCATCCGAGTCTTGAAAATGTTCGGTACGTAGTCCATCTTTCGGAGTCCCAAACGGATGGAAGTCTGAAGGCTCTAAATCAGGTCTGTCTGTGGTAAGACAGTCCAGCCAAATCTTGCAGGGAGTTCCGTGGTCGTAAAACTCGTGTGGGGCCTGGCGTTATCATGTTGTAGGAGTGAAAATGTTGCTAACTACGAGTGCTTATTTTTTTTTTCTTTTTCTTATTTTCCTTTTTTTTCCAATACTACTTCATCTGAGAATTGGCGCCAAAGAATTGCAGTATCGATGGTGTCGGTTGTTGTTGCAAACTGAAGTATTTCAAGAATCCGACTGTGTATTTTATATTACCACTAAAATTTCCCATGAATATGGTTTATTACCTTTTTCTCAGCACAGAAAAGATCAATTATTATTAAAACGGTTTATGATAATTTTATTGAGAGCAATTTCGCAAAGCTAGCTGTTAGTTACACTCTTCGACCAAAAATTAGCTTTACAGTTGCTAACCAGTCACCTATGTGGGAAGAAAACTACCGAAACGGGAACCTGCAGCATAAGGACAGGGGGTGTTTGTATGGAAAAGGATAAATGCAGTTCGCCGCTGACAATTTTGGTTCAACTTTGGCGCGTCATATCCGCCGAGTTTACGTCACTTGCACACGCCACTGCTGCTATGTTGCTAAACAGAACTTTCTCGCTCTCGCAGCTTAAAGGCAATAAGTCAACAAACTGTCAATTTTCTTCTTGTGATTTTGTTTACCTACAAGACATTCTTTTAATAGACTCAACGCGTCAGATTTCTTTTTTGTGATTTTGTTTCTATTGCTTTTCCCTTAATACATGTTGCTACTTAGCGAGAGTGCTAAGTGTCTACATTATTGTTATCAGCCGTAGCCCTTGTTCCTTACCTATTTAAATGAGGTTCAGTTCTCTTTTGAATAATTGCAGGTATTACGTTCTTTTCGAGGAAGTGTACATTTAATGGTGATATAATTTTTATATGTTTGTCATGTTGTCTAGTAACAAGATGGTAGTTTTTCGGGTTTTTCAATTCATTTTGAGAGTCTTTCTCTGTTGATCACACACTCTACCACAATTTCTATACTTTTTTTTAAGTATCTGTTTTCTGAACTATAGTAATTTTGGTGTTCAGTTGGGTGCTGCCGAATGCGAGACAACATTTTCAGTTTTATATTTTTATTCATATAAACCCACGGTCAGAAACACTCAATGTGTACCCGCTGAGGTACAGTCCGTGTAAACAGGTCAAAGTTGTTCTTCTTCTCTGGCCTTACTTGCAAACTGAGCTTAGTTATTGTCGACTTATAGTGTGGTGATTGACAGATTCTGCAGGTTTCATGACGGTAAAAAATAAAAAACACAGTGGCTCTTCCAGAAGACTGTTTACATTACTTTGTTTGCAGATGGCTGTGTCTTGAATTTCTTTTTTGGTGGAGAATTGGTATATCAGCATTCCATGAACTGCCTGGGGGTCATCTCTGGTGGGGATGCTGTTCAGAAAACTGTCATCTTCAGCTTCTTATTGATCCAGGCGGGTTCCAAGAAATTTAAATTCGTTGATATTTTTTTGTTCTTCTGTATCTGCGGGACCTATGTCATACAGATTTTGCGATAACAAAGATGTTCCAACATAGTTTCCATGCCATTACAGCCAAAGTTCAGATTTGTACACAGTTCTCTGATCGTTATCCATCACCACAGATGAGTTGATCAAGACGCTCTTCACAGCTGTGCATGATCAACCGGATTGTGTCTTGTCGTGCACACACTTTTCACCCCCTAGAAAATGCCAAACCCGTCGCCTAACATCGCATACGTCTACTGAATCGTCGCCATACACTTTAACAAGCGCCAAGGGATTTCTGTAGGTGCAATTTTTTCAACAGAGAGGAGTTCAATCTCACCGTGCTGTTTTATACGCGTATCCTTATCAGATTCCATTTTGGAACACTCTTCTGCTGGTGTCAGTTAACGTAGAACAACGAAACAACCTGCAAATGAATGAGGAAGGTTCAACAAGCACTACACCAACATCTAGAGTCACCACAAATAGGAATCATTTCTTCCGAAACGACTCTCGTATGTCACCAAGTGAACTGAATACTGACAAATTGTTTAGAATTACAAAAAATTCTGTTACTACAATGGGAAAATTGACCACTTACAAACTGTACTGGTTCTATCTGTATATTTGCCGCGCGGGAGTAGGCGAGCGGTCTGGAGCTCCACGTTACGGACCGGGCGGCCTCCTGCGTCGGAGGATCGAATCCTCCCTCGGGCATGGATGCGTGTGTTGTCCTTAAGTTAGTTTAACTTCGTTTAACTAGTTTGTAAGACTAGGGACTGATGATCAACGTAGTTTGGTCCCATAGGATTACAAACATTTGAGCATTTTTTCTGTATATTTAATTCCGAAGAATTGGGTGGAATGGGGTTCGGTTTTTTTTTTTCATAAAACATATATATTACACACTACACTGCATGAACGTGCCAAGCTGAAGCCATACCCTAGATTCATTTTTAGCATCTACATCTTCATGAATATTCTGCATGCTACGGTGTGGTGTGTGGAGGATGGTACCTCGTACTAATTATGTCCTTTCCTGTCCCATTCAAAAATAATTCGACGAAAAAATGACTAGGTATATTCGTCCGAACGAGCCCTAATTTCTCGCATTTTCACGCCCCTCGGGTGAAATTTTTCGTTGGCAGCACTAGAATACCTCAGCAATCAGTTTGAAATACCGGATATCACAATTTTCTCGATAGTATTCATGCGTAAAGAGCGTCACCGTGCTTTCAGGGATTCTCATTTTAGTTCGTGGAGCATCTACCAGTACATTTGTTGATTCAGCCTCTGGAGAGAATCTCAAATACTTGAGCAGTACTCAAGAATCGATTGTACTGTATGCAGCCTTCTTTACACACAAACCAGTGTCCTAAATTTTCCCCAATAAACCAAAGTCATCTACTTGCCTTCTCAGCTACAATCCTTACAAACTCGTTCCACTTCATGTCGCTTGTCGTCGTTATGCTGACATATGTAATCGGCGTGACCCTGGAAAGCAGTTCAGTAGTGCTATTTTCGAAAATAATGGGATTGTTTTTCTTACTCGTCTATATTAACTTGCGTCTTTGTACATTTACAGGTGCGTTCCATTCGTCACACCAACTAGAAACATTCCCAAAGTTATTTTGTATCGTCACTCAAAGAAGACACATTGCCGTACACCACAATATCATCAGCAAATAGCTAATGATTGCTATTTATCCTACCCGTTAATATAATTACGTAAATAGAAAGTTATGGTGATCCCATCACACTTTCCTGGGAAGCGCCCGATGATACCGTTGTCTGATAAAAACACTCGCCGTCGACTAAAACGTACTAGTTTTTATGAAATCGAAATATAGATACATTTCGGCTGTTTCGGAGGGTAGAAACAAATTCAACGACAAAGTTGAAAACTTGTGCTGGACCGGGATTCGAACTTGGATTTTCCGCTTTTCCGCCAGCGGTCGCCTTAGTCAATTTTTCTTTCTCTCTCTCTCTCTACCTCTTTTCAGGTAGATCTATGCTTTGCGGTTATTGATTCAGTTCGTTCTTGGTTGTTCGATGAATATTTGGCTCAGCTTTTATATACAGGATGTCCTACTCAACTGTTTCACCCCATATATCCCTGAAACTACAAGAGATATTAAAAAACGTACTGTAGGGGCTTGTTAAAGTAGGTACTATGAGACAGTCTAAAACGTAAAGAAATATTATTTTCAACTCAAAATTATGTTGTTTTTTTTTTCTTTCTTTTTTTTTTTTTTTTTTTTTTTTTTTTTTTTTTTTTTTTTTTTTTTTTTTTTGTGGTTACTCTATATTATTTCTTAAGCAATCAATAGAATGAAAAATCACAAAAAGAATGGCATTAGTTGCATCGCAATCCGTCAATTACATCAGGAGAAACTGCGAAGCGAAGTTGACGTTTGAAACAAATGAGGCGCGGTGCTAGCGAGACTGTACCGTGTGTCTTGCTTGAGACTCTGGACGCGTGCGCTGCATGCGTTTCAAACGTCAACATCGCTTCGCAGTTTCTCCTGATGTAATTGACGGATTGCGATGCAACCAATGCCATTCTTTTTGTGATTTTTCATTCTATTGATTGCTTAAGAAATAATATAGGATATACATTAAAAAAAAAAAGAAACATAAGTTTGAGTTGAAAATAATATTTCTTTACGTTTTAGACTGTCTTAGTACCTACTTTCATAAGCCCCTATAGTACGTTTTTCAATATCTCTTGTAGTTTCGGAGATATATGGGGTGAAACAGTTAAGTGGGACACCCTGTATATAAAAGCTGAGCCAAATATTCATCGAACAACCCCCTGACTTGGCGCGCTGAGCCATGTCGTCCGGCACCGGCTAAGGTAGGCTTCCTTCCATCCCAAATTCTAAACTTCTAGCCTCTTACCCATTGATACCTCTTGTTCGCAGCCTATATTGGATTCCCACAACGGATCGAGCGTTTGAATGCGTGCGCATTGAAATTGTCATTGCCTTTTGTGGGCATGATACCTGAAGGTATCATGGAATTAATTGCAACAGCAAAAAATGTTCTAACTGTGGATACAAACAATACAAGAAATATCCTGCCTCACTCCGGCAAAGAAATATCTGCTACACAGTCAACACTAAAATGTGTTGCATTGGGAATATTTTTGGACAAAGAAAGGTAGTCTCCCACTTATGTAAATTGTTCTTTGCTTGCAAGTAAAAATTTCAGTTAGATTTTTCCATGAATTTATAATCATTCCAATTTGGTTTAAATATCTTTAAAGATCAGAAAACTTATGCAGTGTATTTTAATTATATTCAGGTTTCTTTCTTCGTGTGGAGATATACATACAGATCGTCGATAGGAGTAGTTAATGCAGAAAAAATGTATCAGCAGTTACTGGCCGTCTTGAAATGTGACGTTTATTTGAGACACCTACGACCTACGAGTTTTGGGACACCACCTACAGAAAATATAGAACAACGCACTTAATGTCTACATCTACAGAGGATTCGTCGAGCCGCTTTTATATCTGCCGTTCCACTCCCTAATAGTGCACGAGAGAAAACAACATCTAAATCTTTCAGTTTTGGATCTGATTTCTCTTATTTTATTACGATGATCATGTCTCATTATGTAGGTGCGTGCTAGCAAAATACATCTGCAGTCGAAGGAAAATGTTGGTGAAAGAAATTTCTCAAACAGATCTCACCAAAACGAGTAACGCCTTTCTTTTTATTTGTTTCCACTCAGCTCGTACATCATTTCCGTGGCACTCTCCCCCCACCCTACATCGCGCTAATACAAAACGAGCTGCCCTTCTCTGAGCGTTCTCTATATCCTCCGTCAGTCCCACTTAGTGGGGATCTCATAATGCACAGCGATACTCCAATATATGACATTCTAGTGTAGGCTTTTTTTTTTTTTTTTTTTTTTTTTGCCGGAACTGTTGGATTTACTAAGATTATGGTCAATGAAACGTAACCTTTGGATCACCTTCCCTGCAAGATATTCTATGTGTTATTTCCAATTAAGGTTGTTCGTAATAGTAATTTCTAAGCAATTAGTTGAATTTACGGCCTTTATATTTGATTTAACGTGCAAATAAAATTTAACGGATTTCTTTTTGTGCTGACATGGATGGCAAAGTACTTACCATTATTTAGGGTCAATTGCAAATTTTTGCACCATGCAGATATCTAAATCATTTTGCAGTTGCTTTTGATCTGGTGACTTTACTAATTTATAAATGATAGCATCGTCCGCTGCCCTACAACACTTCCCTGGGGAAGGCCAGATATGACTTCTGTTTTACCCGATGACTTTTTTTAATGCTACTGGCCCACTGGACACCGAAGAAACAACTTGCAACGACTATTTATGGAGACCGAGCAAACTGGAGCGCCGACGCATCCGAATCACGACGGAAATGATTCACCTGGGACACAAGTGTGGCTTGGGACGAGGGCGACGTATGTTGTTGACGACACGAGTGACAATTCCTGGAGTACTGACGCAGTCGCAAATGAGTGCCACGTCAAGACACAGTCACCGCAGACGGGAAGCAACCGATCTGAGTTACGAGCCGCGCCACGGCCAGGCGTGACGTTGAACCCGCGGTCGAGGTTGATTGGCTGCATTCACTAAATCTGCCCAGTATACGTCGACAAGACACTATTCTAAACTCCTTTGAAGAGATAACTAAACAACCGTTACACAGCTGATTCAGACTGTGACAGAAGAGATGTATACAGTTGTATTTCGTCCGTCGTGAAAGGGACATACATATTTCTGACTTGGCACATTATTGTGTGCCGGTACCGTACACGTAACGCTTTTGAAATGTTATGAAAGAGCGCAAGATTGCGTGCTTGTGTATAAGTTGTGTAGGGGACTGAGGCGCTCCAGTCACGGTCTGCACGGCCACTACGGTCGGGGGTTCGAATCCTCCCTCGGGCACGGATATTTGTGCCGTCCTTAGTATAAGGTAGTTGATAAGTAGTTTGTAAGCTTAGGGGCTGATGACCTCGTAGTTAAGTCCCATAAGCTTAACAAACATTTGAAAACATTATTGAGAGAGAGAGAGAGAGAGAGAGAGAGAGAGAGAGAGAGAGATTAGCGTTCGTTCTTGGAGAGAAGGCATGCATGTTTTTCCAGTTCTCATTGCGATACTCATTCACAACTTAACACCTCACAAGTATTCAGTCTTACACATGGTTGCATCACACGATACACGAAGTTGGACCGGTTCGGTAAGACATCGGCAACCCGCTTTGTATTTCCTTACAGCTTTCGTAAGAAAATTTTATCCACTTCAGCTAGACTTAGTACCAGTAGCTAAAATAAAAATTGTGTGAATGAAAGATTTTTTTTCTCTTCTTCTTTTTTATCCAAACACTTTTTGCTTTTCCAGTAGCACAGTGGTTATAAAGATCCAGGACAATTCCCTTTCTTACAACGCGCGCCGAAGACATTGAAGTATTGAATTACGTACTTTCGCGTACCTGGAACAACAGTAATTGCAGAGAATTCAAAATACATCAAATACCTGATTTAAAGATTGTTTGTAGAAGTATCAAAATGCCAAGATCGCAAATATTGATTTATTTTTCCTGACGGCCAGTTTCGATACACTTAGGGTATCATATGGTCACTTGTGTCCTATGTTTTCGTATTGTGAAGGCGCATGGCATTAAAATGGTATTCAATCATAGAACATTTAACATTGATCAATGGTGCGTCACACATAAAACGATTAAAAAATGAAAACATATGACACAAGTGACCAGATGATGATACCCTAAGTGCATCGAATCCGGTCGTCAGGAAAAATGAATCAATATTAACGATTTTAAAACTTCAAAGTAAAGAGATCGCCTTCCTACCATGGAAAAAATAGATTGTAGGTCAGTGAAAAGTTGTAGGGAGACAAATAGATATTTTAATGACCAACAAAATATGTTTTAGATATCTTTCATGGGAAAAAAATCCAGATGTTTACATTCCATTTAAAGAAAAGACGCGAGAGTTAACTTTGGAAAAGTTGTTCAAATATTTGTAAATCTATGGAACTGCTGTGGTTATCAGTACCTACATCTACAAACTACTTACACTAAACTAACCTAAGGGAGGACTGAAACACCCGACGAGGAGCAACCGCGCGCTCCCCAGCAAGGCGCCTTAGATCGCTCGGCCAGTCCACTGCGGCAGTTAACTTTGCATTTATCATTTATTTATATATAACTTGCAATAACTTGCAAATGACAGGAATTCGTAAATGCAATTCTCAATCTTTCCACGTAAAACTAATGTTTGTTAATGGTCATGTGTGTCTTGATTAAGATTTCTTTTGGCCTGAAATTAATTGTGTAAAAGCAGAAAAATTAATATTTGAGGATTGCATAATTTTCTGCAAAGTTAAACTAATAACAATAATTATTGAAGATTTAGAAAAATTGACAATAAGTAAATTAGATGTAATCAACACAAAACTTCACAGAACGGTAACAAGTAAAGAAGTGACTCTTAATTCCGTGCCACGTGCCTGGAGAACATGTCCCTGAGCTGGACAGCTGGAGTAAGTAATTTATCAGGATAGCACTGTGGTAACATTTGTTGGACGAAGTGAGATTCGTAGTACTTACGTTCAAAATGTTAAAATGGTTTTTAAGCTTAAGGGACTTAAGTGCGTGGTCATCAGTCACTAAACTTACAAACTACTTATGAACTACCTTATACTAAAGACGACACAAACATCCATGCCCGAGGGAGGGGGGGGGGGGGAGGGATTCGAGCCCCCGTCGGGGAACGGCCTCGCGCATTGGAGCATAGCGCCTCAACACGCTCGGCCGCTCCGCCGCGGCGGTACGTATGGACAGACAAAAGCCAAATGTTTAAATATTCATCCATCCGTTGCACAGATTCTATGGCAACTATTTATTATGACATCGAGACGGTTCATCCAAGACTGACAAGGATTACGACACCCGCCCATCAAATGTTCAAATATTTGTATACCTATTGGAGCAAACTATGGTCATCCGTTACTTACGAACTACTTAAATTAACGTAGTCTAAGACAAACACCCATGCCCGAGGGAGGACTCGAAACTCCGGCTGTAACGGCCACTCTGTGCGAAGCATGCCTATGATTGGTACTTGTCGTTAAGTACGGTGAGCATTTTTCATCCGAAGCGTAGCCCTCCAATGTGCAACGTACTGAAATTATTGTGTTTAATGAAAACAAAGCGTCATTCTAATAAAAGGTCCATCTGAAAAGTTCGGTGGATGGTCTCAGGAAATATAATAAACAAGAGTCAAAAAAAAAAAAAAGAAGAAGAAAAAAAAAAAAAAAACCCTGAGACTTCAGCTCAGAACACATTACTATTTACTGTTTGGGAAAGCCACTCCTCGCAGGCACACAGAGAGAGGCTTTTAGCCATCAGTTCGTACAGACAGGAAAGAGCAGCAACAGTACACAGTGGCCAGTTGCGTCCAGCGTTGGGCATCACCACCAACGTAAATTTAGGGCAGGTGCAAATCAAGATCATAGCTGAGACCTCCACTACGCAGCCATCGCATCCAAGGAGGTTAGAATAAAAGGAGGTGCCTTTATCTATGCTGAGAACATGTATTGGTTGAAGCTAAGGGGCCAGGCTTTTGTGTCCATGACGTACATTTCAATGACTTGAACCACTATATACACACAATACGACCACTGTTTTGGGCACAAAAATGCCGGAATGCGCAGTTTGCTGCCTTCACGTTTTCGGAGATAGGGCATCTGCAGAGGGTGTAAGCTCATTGACCACATGAGACTCCCTGCAAGCTCAGCACGATGGCGCCGCTCGCTCCCTTTCCCGTGCCGACCACGACCCACTCCCTAGGCCCTTGGAATAGCTTCACCACAGATGATCCTTCAGGGATCAAATCGATACTTGGACCAAAGATGTACTAAAAACTGTGAAAGAGGGGACTACAACTCGAAAGTAAGCCATTGCCAAGGCTCAGGTACTTCAGTCACGTTTTGTAACAGATTATTAATTCATATGACAAGGCAGTCTAGATCGCAATTTCTTTTATTTCACTTCCATGACCATCATCACACCACAACTGTACTGATATATAATATAATGTTAAAGGGATAAATAATTTTGAAACACTTCCATCGAATTTGTGTCCGTATTCCATATATTATTTCTCACACATAAATGCATTAGTAATGTCGTTGGTCAATTTAAAATTCATCTGTTGTGTATTTTACTCATTTAATTAACTGACTAGGATGCTAATTAATTTATTTAAATTGCTATTTATGTTCTTGCCCCACACATTTATGAATATTTTCCCCCAGTGAGTGTCTATTTGTATATTTGAATGAATGTGGAAGGTTGCTTTAACATTGGATAATTGCTGTGCAATGGCTAGCAATCAGTGCTTCAAGCTTTAGAGGCTCGTCTTGTAGTTAGTAGTGCATGCCCTCATTCATCGTCTGTTCAGCCTTCTGCTGCAGGCAAAGACAGTGTTTGTAGATAGGATGGCCCGTCGTTCTTGTTCTGGTAAGGTTGTGCCAACCTCTGTACACCTGAGAGGTTACCTTAGTAAGCCTCTCTGAGCTGTTAGGGGGGATAAAAGTGTTTTCCTGGTAGCTTAAGTTGGTAGTGAATGGCGCTGAACGCACCCCAGCGGAAGTGTGGCCAGGGAGCGTCATGCCTGTGGTTTGGGCTTCATTTCGCAGAGTACTTGTCTGGGGTCATGCTGAGAGGAGCAACTTTTTCAGATTGCTCGTTTTGCACTTAGAAATTTTCTGCGTAATGCTTTCTCCTTGCAGGGAGAAATGTTCAGTGGTTATCTGAAGTTCCTTAAGTCTAGTAAATATAGCTTCACGTTTTTATTTTAAATTTTATTTGAGTTTCTGCTCTGGTGGTACGGATCGCACAACGTGCGTTCGCAACGGTCTGTATCGGGCTGCAGCAATGAGAAATAGTTGCTTTCTTTCTTGTCTTAATTTGTAAATAGTTTTTTTATTTATTTATTTATTTATTTATTTTTTATTTAATTCCGCATGTGTATTTTGTAATAACTTTTGTACTGTTGTGCAGTTAGTTTCTTTGTTCGGTACTGCACGTGCCATTTATTGATTATGCATATGCCTCTTCGAACATGAATCCGCTAGGGAATCAGTTTAACTTTATCTGTGTAAACAAGACGACCGCCATCTCTCCTGCTGCCGTTGACATTGCCTTTGTAGAATTGCAGTTTGAGTAAGTGTCGCTCACGATTGGCGTGTGATTGAGTTTTTTGAATGTGTGTGATCTTCTTGTGCCGGCCGCGGTGGCCGAGGGGACTGAGGCGCTCCAGTCACGGTCTACACGGCCACTACGGTCGGGGGTTCGAATCCCTCCTCTGGCATGGATATTTGTGCCGTCCTTAGTCTTAGCTAGTTCATAAGTAGTTTGTAAGTTTAGGGACTGATAACCCCGTAGTTAAGTCCCATAGACTATACAAACATTTGAACATTTTTGATCTTCTTGTTACATTCGTGTGTGTATGAAAATGTTCTCCACATAGCTGTACGTTCATATACTGGCAAATTCAAGTTTTATTATGGGCAATAGTAAAAGTAACTTGTGTAACTAAATTGTACAGGTGGCGCATTTCTTGTAAATTATCTGCTCTTCCCCCCCCCCTTATGTTTTTTCTCAGAATACAGAGAATTTATTTAAAAGTAATTACTCCCTGTGTTCCTCATTTCATACCTCTAATTATTATTAATAATGAATTGTGTGGTTTTATTGTGTTTTTGCTAACATTTGGCTGCTCGCTTCACGAGCTAAGCAGATAAATTTCCGTTGCGCTGAAACAGAGACTAATTTAATATTTGTTCTTGGAGCAGCCATTATTAAGTTGTCGCCATTGCCAGAAAGTGAGTATAATCTTTTGTGTGCTGAAACTGATTTTATCTGGCGACGAGTATAGTAATTTATTTAGGTGGTTTGTGGTTGATAGTATATTTGAGTTCTATTTGCAGTGGGATTACGAAACTGGGTGCCACAGCCAGGTTATTTCATGACAGAATATTTTTACTTAATTTGTTTACTACGAGTTCAGTTAGAAAATTAGTTACAGCTAAGTTGCAATTTATAAGCACCACAGCCAAGTTCTTTCAATTTCTAAAGTCAATATTTAAAATTCAGAATAAAGTATACCCGTATTGTTGGCCGCCGGTTGTTTTTAGCTGGAGCTGACTAAAGGTTTAATCAAACTAAATGTTTGTATAGCTTATGGGACTTAACTATGGGGTCATCAGTCCCTAAACTTACAAACTACTTATCAACTAGCTTATCCTAAGGACGTCACAAGTATCCATGCCCGAGGGGGGATTCGAACCCCGACCGTAGTGAAAGGTTTAATGGTGATTGCTGTCGAAGTAGGTAAATACTGGAAGCGCCACCGTCTAATTCAAATGTTGGACAATCGATTGTAAGTTCTAACGGAAGTATTTACAACAATGGATTTCAATATGTAACAAACCAAATCATTATAGCCGTGCGCACTAGGGCACCGTGCTGCGGTGCACGCGGCCGTTCGCTGTCGGGGGTTCGAGTCCCCCCTCGGGCATGATTGTGTTGTCCTTAGTTTAAGTAGTCTGTAAGGTACGGACTAATAACCAAAACAGTTCAGCCCGGCAGATTTACAAACATTTGAACCTCAAATCAGTATATTGATTCCTTAATCAGGTCGAAAAATGTGAAAGGATTTCAAAGTACATTATATATAGTCATATAAAAGACATAGGAAACCACGTGATAGTTTTCTTACGATTTGGAAAACAGAAATCGGATTTACTATTTTACCATTGTGAGATTTTAAATTAAAATATTATCATTGTCAGAACTAAAGTAAACAAGCACCAGTTCATATTTATCAGCAAACTGGTGACTGACAGAAGAGGAATTTTTTTACTACTTGGTTTCACTGCCCGATGATGAAGTGTTGTCTGAAAACGAATGTAATGAAAAGGCAACGGAAAAACGTATAGTACTTGATGAGTCAAATGTGAGTGGGACCGGAGTACTTGCAAATGACAGCGAGAACTGTGAAGAGAAGGGCCATTCACCATACAAAACAAACCAGGTGTTTCTGCATTCCTGATGGGATGCTCTTATGCGCAGTCGGAAAACACTATTTGTACAGATGCTAATCCATGGTAAGAAAAAAGAAAAAAAAATGCCTACATTTACTGCTCCTCCAGTCCAATGGGACACAAGCGTCCCACTTAAAATAATTTTAAAACAATAAATAACAACCGAAATTTAGAAACATGGCCTGACTCAGTACAAGTTTCAAAAGCAGGAAACCAATTGTTAAAGTTATTTTAATGTAATGAATTCGATCAGCTGGACAGTTTTAAGTAATTAGGACGTATTTTCTCCCAGGATGCAGAATCAAGGTGTAGCAAAGCTAACGCAGCTATGATCTACTCTCTTCTGCAAGAAGGAAGTCATTACCAGGACTAAGTTAGCCGTGCACCGCCCTATCTTTCGGCCATCTTTATTGTATGGAATGAAATCTGGGTGGATACAGGTTACCTTATTAATAAGGTTGAGGTTACAGATATGAAAGTGGCAAGAATGACTGCAGGTACTAACAGATGGGAACAATGGCAGGAAGGTGTCTATAATGAGAAAATCAAAGAAAAACTGGGAATGACTTCCATAGATGAAGCAGAACGAACAGGCTGAGATAGTGGAGTCATGTTACACGCATGGGAGAAGCAAGCTTATGTAAGATACTCATGGGTTCTGCAGCAGAGGGTAAGAGGAGTCGAGTTAGAGCAAGGACAAAGTACTTAGAGTCAAGAATGATTTTGAATTACAAGTCTTAACATCAGACGACGCATCAATGTAAGCATTGAATAGGGGATCATAGAGGAATTTGATTAGGGGCACTACAGACTGAACGCTGGAAGACATAATTAGTTTTCAGTGATTAAGTTGATGATTCAGTCACGAAAGGTTTAAAAGGAGGCATGGCTTATTTGGCCCTTGAGGAGGTAATCGTACTTATCGTACTTTTATATTGGTACTTTACAACATGGCGCAATTTACGATGAGGAAGAACTCGGACAAAGTTCGTCGACCCTTTTCTTTTATCGTCATAGACTGAAGAACTAATTTAATGCTTTGCCAAACTCCCCATTTCAAATTTTCAACCAACCTCCACAATTATTCGCTGTATGTATTGCAATCTTTGTATAACCATTTTTTACTCTCCACTGCTCCCGTAGTATCATGGGGGTTATTCCCTGGTATCTTCTGTCCTACCGTTTGGTCCCTTCTTCTTGTCAGTGTTTTTCATATGTTCCTTTCATCGCCGGTTCCAAAGAGAATCTCCTCATTCGTTATCCTATTAGTCACCTGATTTTCAACTTTCTTCTGTAGTACCAAATCTCAGATTATGCGATTCTCTTCTATTCATGTTCTCCCACTGTGTAAGTTTCACCTCTATACAGAACTGTGCTCCAGAACTAGGTGTCCTGATCGCATTATTTATGCCACCTGTACGTCGACTTCTTTATATTGATTTTGGTTTGGTGGTAATTCGTCGTGCATGAAAAGGCTCTTAATTTTACTTGACTTGCCTGTATGAAATGTAGGTTGGTATACCTGACAATCTTTCGTAATAAAATACTGTCTCTTATTTAACTTGATGCACTGCGTCGTATTTATCTTTCTTCTGAGACTTTTGTAATGTTTTAACATGAAGATTATTTTTATCAGGGGCTTCTAATTTGATAAAATAATACTTGAAATATCTTTTTTTAAGGCCCGGTAGTTCATTTATGTCGAAGCCAGTTACAAAATAAATAGTTTATGCCTGATTTTATCATGGGATTGACCTTGCAGATTAGATTTTAGGTAAGGTTCCTTTCACTAAGTAGCTGATAAATTATTTTTGCTACATACATTTAGCGATCTATGTCAATGATCTTATCTTTAGCCACATTCCATAATAACCACAATTTCGAAGAAAGGTTATAATTATTGAATGAGTTTAAGACAATTTTAAAATCTAACTCGTTTCTATATTCTTCAATATAACACAGTTTACAATAAATACACTAAGAGAGGGCTGAACTCAAAGAGAGCTAAACTTACCTACAGAGAGAATAACCCTACTGCGGGTATTATTTATACCATTATTCTGACGAAATATTACCGTAATTTAAGGTGTTTTGATTGTCTTATTCTATGGCCTTTATTACTCTGATTTACATACATGGTAATTGAATTCCTTAAATTTAAAAAAAAAAATGCGTAATTTCTGCCTCGTAAAAATAATGAAATATTTACAAATGACGGAAAATGGCGATCCTTATGCTATGACCGAGATGTGGTGTTTCACATCCCACTCCATAATGGCAGAGGTTATTGGACAAAGTAATAGTCAAGACCGCACAAAATATTATTTATTTACCGGTTCCGAACGATGTAATTGTCACCCGTGGAATTTACAGCCAGCAAGGGTAGACACAGCTAACTTACCGAAAGCTATGTAGAGGCACAAGGAAAGACAGACACGTAGAGCAATAAGAAAGACCGTAAGCACTTCAGCCAGCGCGTTTCATCAGCATCTGCTAGCAGATAGAGTCGAGGCAGTTAGGCCGGCCACATACGCGGTAGAAGGGTCTCCAGCACACATTCGCGAATGGCGGGTGCCGAGCTCACACCATGAAACCGAACTGCTTGACACACCGAGCCACTGAAGAGGAACACTACTAACAAACTAGACTCGGGAAGACGGCCAATCAAATTTCCCTAAATCACTGTAGTCATACGGCACAGCTAATTCCTCCCCATCCTTAACCACACATAATCCGAGCATGAGCTCCATCTCTAATGACCACGCTGCCGACGGGACGGTAAACACTAATCGTTCTTTCTTCCTTCCACAAAACGCGGTTCGCCCCCCCCCCCCACCCCCACCCCCCCCCGCCCTCTCTCTCTCTCTCTCTCTCTCTCTCTCTCTGGTTGGTGTTTCTTGATCGACCTGAACTTGCACGACGTGATTGGGTGCCCTCAAGAACACATTGATTCCAACATCGATGGATGCATTCTGACATATGAATGTGGCGCGCGGAAACGACTGTGCGGCCTGAGGCACCATGTGATGGATTGCGTGGCCACTCCCCATCGGAGATTCGAGTCCTTCCTCGGGCACTATTGTCTGGGTTGTTTTTAGCGTAGGTCTAGGGACCGATGATCTCAGCAGTTTGGTCCCTAAAGCCGTCGGCACACGGAGCATGTATTTGAACGAGTGTGGCCAACGTGGCAAGTTTCTGAGGTCACAACGTGCGTACCGCACGTTGGAGAGGCTTTCCCAATGTGTCGGGCAGTATCAATCATGCAAGATATTCTCAAGGTGCTTCTGAACGATCACCAATAAGATGGGATAACGCCACCGACGTCACACCACATTTCTATCTGGGGAGAGATGCAGCTCTTTTAGGGAGAGAAATGAAGACGCCATATTAGTCTTCGTATTTAATTGGTTTTATGTATGTAACTTGGGTATTATGAATGTATGACATTTCAAAGCAAGCAATTGAGAAGCTCTCGAAAACCGATCAATTGAGGTACTATTTGTTGGAATAAATGACTGGAAACGTCTTATATGTGGTTAAAAAACTTCCGTATTCTAGTAATCTGCCGTTTCAAGGAAAGGCGGACTGAAGATCTATCAACACGAATTGTTCATTACATCACTTGTTACAATTACATGCCAAAAACCGACATCTACCAGGAGTGTATACAACAAGTCTAATACCTTCGTCGATGACACACGCAGTCCCTTAGGCTGTGGCTAAGCCATGTCTCCACCATATCCTTTCTTCCAGGAGTGCCAGTCTTGCATGTTTCGCAGGAGAGCTTCTGTGAAGTTTGGAAAGTAGGAGGCGAGGTACTGGCGGATGTAAAGTTGTGAGGCGGCATCGTGAGTCGTGTCGGGATAGCTCAGCTGGTAGAGCGCTTACCCGTGAAAGGCAAATGTCCCAAGTTCGAGTCCGGTTCCGGCACACAATTTTAATCTGCCAGGAAGTTATACACAGTCCTTAGTGGCCATAATATAGACAGCAAAATCGTAGACACTGAAAGTGAAGTTAGCGCTGGTTCAATGTTCTTCGAAAGCTAATATTTTTTCTTCTTTTATCCGGGTTTTCTGACAGACGCAAAGACGTCCATATAAATTTCATAGAAGTATACTGTATGATATTCGACGCTATGTAAATATAAGTGCGCATCCTCTGAGGAGTGTTGGATTCGTTTTATGAACAGGACAGTTTGCACCTAGTAAAATATGCATTTATTGTTTCAAGTACTGCATTTTACACGTTCTTAGCATTCTTCTACTGAATAGTAACACTGACCGTCGTAGAATGACCTTTGTGTTACTAAAAAGATAGGCTGTTGCAATAATGTTTACCTCATGGCAAGGACTTTTTCTAATTTTATATCGCACAGTTTATCATGAAACTATTATAATTCGCTGCACTTATTGACATAACGTGCAACTTTTATACCTCTTATGTTCATTGATATTTTGTTGTTACTTATGTAGGCCTATACCATAGAACATGACGAACATACGCACAATCACGGAATTATGTGTTTTATAGAGGTAAAGGAGGAATTTCACTGCTTTTATTTCGTAAACAGTGTGATTCCAGAACCTGATGCAGCCGACAACTGTCGCTGGAGCGCGCTGCGGTCGCTTGTAGCTCGTTGAGGCACTCGCCTCGTATGCAAAAGTTGCGCCGACTCCGAGCGTTCAGCCGCACGTTAGACTCGGCACGTTGACCGCACACGTTCACACACACGCTCCGTTTGCCGACGGCTTTAGGTTTGCAAACATTTGAACATAACTTTCTCAATCACGGTAGTTGAGTGGTACCAACTCCTCCATAACTGCGCGGCGATATTACGAATGCACTCTTGCGAGCGTTCTGGACGTTACAGAGCTGTGTAATCAGAGGTCTACAGGTCGGGAATATTTTTACACGGCCACTCTTTCCGGGCGCATCATCTTTTTTTCCAGACAGTGTATACATTCAAGCTGCTACGATCCAGACCATAGTGCATTTGTGTAGGTGAGCACTATATTCTGTGTATACAGGGTACAGTGAGTCATTACTTTCTTCTTCCGAGTCCTCGACTCCTTATACGGAATCGCTTTCTCTGCGCCAGCGTCGCAAGAGGAAGTTGCACGAGATTGCGGGTCCCGCTTCAGATAGCGAGAAACGATTAGGCATTCCCAGTAATGGAAACACAAGTCCAAGAGTTTCGACAAAAATAAGATCATAGGTTAAATATATATATATATATATATATATATATATATATATATATATATATATATATATTTGTCGGCCGCGGTGGCCGAGGAGACTGAGGCGCTCCGGTCACGGTGTGTACGGCCACTACGGTCGGGGGTTCGAATCCCCCCTCGGGCATGGATATTTGTGCCGTCCTTAGTATTAGTTAGTTCATAAGTAGTTTGTAAGTTTAGGGACTGATGACCCCGTAGTTAAGTCCCATAAGTTATACAAACATTTGAACTTTTTTTAAAATATTTAGCTAAGAGAGGTTTGTAGAAAAGGGAATTATTTCATTAACTAATAACCAAGATTGATGCGCCAATCGACGCGTAAAGATTAATGATAAATTCAGAACAATACAAGCAACAAATCCAGGAGTCCTCATGGAATGAAATCACTGAATAATACATTAACGGACCTCAAGTGACTACAGTTTCTGTATTGTTTGTTTGTAGTTTGTAATATTCACCTACGTTAATTGAAGGCTGTAGTTCAATAATCAGATAAGTCACGGTTACTTGATTCCAAATGAAACAAAAATCTGTCCATAAATAGAAAAACATTATGCGGTGTTGCCTTTTTGCAAACTTTTTTAGGTCGTCATCACAACATAATTATTACAGAGCCGAGAAACAACATTATGATACTTATTGACTTTCTAAAAATTGACTTCTTCCTCTCCCACAACAAAATACGTTGTTTTATTTATGAATACAAAATTCCAACAGTTCCTGTTATGATTTTTAATTATAAAAGCAACCAGTTTCGGTTCCTCATTGACGCCATCCTCTTGCCCCTGAATACAATAATTAAGTACAACAGGTCCAACAGTATTAACAACAGATACACTATGAAGTCAATCATACAAATAAAAACAATAGTTATATAAGGCATCCACAGGATTTAGTAGTTGCTTTCCTGAACTGTTCAAAACACTTGTCAGTTCCTTTTTCACTCCATTTG
This sequence comes from Locusta migratoria, assembly GCA_026315105.1. Taxonomy (NCBI): domain Eukaryota; kingdom Metazoa; phylum Arthropoda; class Insecta; order Orthoptera; family Acrididae; genus Locusta; species Locusta migratoria. The sequence continues at coordinate 224,197,479 of CM048746.1, forward strand.
TTAATTACACTCTTGAAAGATTTTCCAGCGGCTTGACTCAAATTTTCAGAGTCCTCCTTGGAAGCTTATATGTTTGTTTCTTTCTTCAACATAGCTTTATCCGTATGCAGCCCCTTTTGAAATGCCTTCTTTCTACTTTTACAGGCTCCCTTGACTGTGTCATTCCACCAAGCTCTCTGTTTCTTCCTGCCTTTACTCACTGCTGTTCCAAGGCAAAACACGTGAATGTGCAGGTACGCTTCAGTTCGATCCCCAGAGTTTTGGCTTATCTATCCGGGATGTTTAGAGATCACTGGTTATACTTTAGCCTTGTGTTCTGGTATACAAAAATGCTCTTAATGGCAGATACATCAAGCAAACTCGCCATTTCTCACAATACAGAAATCTTGCAACATCTTTGAAGGACTTTGTGAGACGAGGTGGTCTTCGGATTCCGACGACTGTGTGGTACATTAGTCTCCGTATGGGTTTCTGACGGCCCAAATCGACATTGATGGCTTGGATTCATCGTTGTCGTCCTCTGCTGTAGTTTAACTGTGTGGAAACATTGTCTCTGCCATGCTGAAGATCCACAATAACTCGGAAATCTGATTCCTCGTTGAATCTGTCATACGCTGTGACACGTTTTGCGCCGGTTATCAACCCACGTTCAAAATAGGTTAACTCGCGATATGCTACCACATTCCTATCTGTAACAGACTTCTCGGATAGTGTTTCTATTGTAGTGTCATGAGATCATTAGTAGCTCGCATTGCTGTAATTTTCAGCTCAATTCATGCACAAGGACGGTCCACTAAGCCACGTTGCGTGTTACAGTATGTGTTTATTGGGTTGTGACGGATTTTTTACGGATCCCGCTGCGGCGTGACCGATCGCTGACCGCCTAGCGCCACAGGCCGACTCTCATTACAGTTGTCTACACACGCTGCCACCGTTGGCTTCATGTTTATTCAGATTTGTACCTAAAAGCTAGTACCGAGTGATGAGTGCCCGTTGTTCCAACATTTGCATACACTTTACTGCTATTGACATAAATCTCTCAATTTAAGCATGCATAGTCCCCGACAGGTCCTAGGATTTTTATCTGGCAGTGTTGCTGGTGTGAAAAAGACCGAGTAGCACCGTGGTTCGGAACCCACGTTAAACTGTAGGTCCCCCTATAACTGACTGGGTAAGTCATTTCGAAGGTCGGAGGAAGGCAACGGCATACCACCTCCAAACAGGACCATGCCTAGTAAAGCACTGTGGAGTTCAAACCAATCTTCGGATTGTTGACTGCTTTACCTTTTAGATGTGTTCTATTTGCGTCATAAAGGGGACGGTTTGCAGTTCTATTGTTTAACTTTCGTATATCTACGTTTGTGTTTTCTTCTACTCGTATATTGTCTGCCTAATGTTCCGAATATGGAATGAAAAGTTATAATTGTAATTATTATATAATTGTTAAGCCTTGTAGCCTGTATTATGTAAGATGATTATATGACTGAGCTATATTCTGAGTAAGAAACGTAGCTATTCAACACCACGAATACAGAATACTATATAAAATTAGTGTTCCAAAATACAGTAGGAAGTGGGAAGTAGCATCCGTGACAGAGAACCTATCAACAATTAAAATTTTGATGTTAACTGATGTATAGAAAAAATGACATAGCAATGTATAAGTGTTCGCTGTAAATGCCATGGCGTTAATAATTACCTACGCAAAAAGAACGATAAAGTTCTCTCCTTTATTTGTAACATGACCTTCAGTTGCAAGATTACCTGAAAGAAATTACGTGGCGTTTTCTAGAAATACTCCATTAAAATACGCAACGTGTAATGTGTCTGTGAGCATTCTACTGTGAAGTACTCAACAGGTTTTCAATCAACTAACGGAAATATAAAGACAATGCACTATTTCTTTAATGAAAGACTGCAAAAATTAAGTACGATCCTGACGCACCCTGGCAGCTGTTTGGTCCGGTGGAGGTCACTTTGTACTTAGCCTTGTAGAGGTCATATGACTAGATATTGTATATTAATGGGGAAAATGTTTAACGAACTATAGACAGGGAAAACATGTATAATCGCAAATATTTCTAGAGGTTGCTCAGGACAGTGAACCGAAAGATATAAGGGTCTCCTGTCATTTTGAGACTTTAAAAAGCAGCTCTTAATAGGCATATGTTTACATGTTAGGTAGTACCTCCATATATGCATAAGTTCCTGGAGATGGTGAAGCGGTGCCGTAAGCTTCTCCCGCAATGGAAGTACGGCAAACTAGAAATCGTCAGGTTGCAGCGATTGTGTTTGATATGTGGGATTTCTGCTCTAGACAATGAAAAGAGCCAACACAATGAAGTCCGTAGGCATTAAGGTACCACATATAAAAATATTTGCAATTTTACGTGTTTCAACTTGCATAGTAACATAAAATGTAAATAATTGTTACCTTCACTGTTATTTATCATACTTGTGTATGGTGATGTAGTAAAGCATTTTTATTAGTGTACTGAAAGCAGTTTGTTCTACTTGTAGCCGTTGAAAATGACGCATGTCGCAACACGTGTAAATAATGAAAAATGGTCAAGAAATTTAAATGTTTTTGAAATGCTTCCAATGACCCGTGTCTTATAAATCTTTAATACACATAGCACGAAATATAAAAATCGAAGATAAAGTAAATCAAAAGCGTATTTTAATAGAGGGTAACAGCAGCAGTGTACCGAAGGTCTCGAGAAGAGAGAAGTATTACTAAGTTTTGGGAAAAAAGCGCATATCATACGCGTTATATTATGCCATTTCTGGAGACTGGAAATCTCGTTTGTAGGAATAAGCATGGTTTCCGAAAGCAACGGTCGTGTTAAAGACAATTCGTGCAATTCATCCACGAGATCCAGAGGCAGTGCATACACTACACGATCGCAGGTAGATGCCTTGTTTCTTGACTTTCCTAATGCGTTCTATACATACCGTTCCGCACCGTCGTCTGATGAACAAAGTCCGAGCATATAGAATATCAGACAAACTGTGTGACTGGGTTGAAGTGTTCCTGGCTAACTCAGCATGTCATTCTCAACGGAGAGAATTTTTCAGACGGTAAAGTGGTCCCAGGCGTGTCACAGGGTAGTGTAATAGGGCCGATACTTTAATATACGTAACTGACCTCGTAGATCACATCGGAAGGTCTGCGGATAAAAAATGTTCAAATGTTTGTTAAGCTTATGGGACTTAACTACGGGGTCATCAGTCCCTAAACTTACAAACTACTTATGAACTAGCTAAGACTAAGGACGGCACAAATATGCATGCCCGAGGGGGGATTCGAACCCCCGACCGTAGTGGCCGTGCTGACCGTGACTGGAGCGCCTCAGTCACCTCGGCCACCGCGGCCGGCTCTGCGGATAATGCTGTAGTTTTGTCGAGAAGTCGAAACACTGGCAAACGGTAGCGAAAAGCACGAGGGTCTGCAGTGTATTGACGCATTGTGCAAGGAATGGCAATTGAGTATCAGCATAGACGAGTGTAAGGTTCTGTGTTTACATAGAAATAAAGATCCTTTATTATATAACCACACAATAGCAGGACACGCACTAAAAGCAGTTACTTCCATAAAATATCTGAAAGTAGACGTAAGAGGCGTTTTGAAATGGAATGACCATATAAAAGCAATCGCGGGTAAGGGAGATGCCAGTCAGATTCATCGGAAGAGTACGGGAACGCGTCACAGAGATTACCAAACTCAAGTGGCAGACGCTAGAAGACTTTCTGTATCGCCACACGGGCTTCTGTCAAAGTTTCGTACGTTTCATGAAGAGTAAAAAAAATCAAATGTTTGTAAATCTATCGGACTTCACTGCGAAGTTATGACTTCGTAGCTGTGAAACTACTTAAACTAAGGTAAACTAACCTAAGGACAGCACAAATTGCCAAGAGTCAATCATTACATTGTTTCCTCCTTCGTATTCTCGTGAAGCGACCACAAGGATAAGATATGAGAGATTACGGCCCACACGGAGGCATACAGGCAATAATTTTTCCCGCGAACCATAAACGACTGGAATAGGAGGAAGTGGCAATGGTACGCCAAGCACCACCGCCACACACTGTGAGGTGGGTTGCGGAGTGTGGATGTAGATGTAGAGCACATGTAATGCAACCGAGAAAAACATAGAGGTTGCAATATTTCTGGCTTAAAGCCATCATATTAAGATCGGAGTATTGCTTCAGTGCAGCCGGTTAGGACCAGTAGACGACAGATGGTAAAAGCTGGCGAGAACCACGACAGGTGGTACAATAGGTCGGGTTCTCATGGGAAAGCGCATCGGCAAGTTTCCCCGAATTCTAGGGAAGTCCCCGAGAGGCGGCACTGGACTCCGATTGGCTGTAACACTGGCGGTTACGCGCCAGAACGCAATCATATTTTTGTTAATATTTAATATACTAATTATTTATTCAATGTCAAACTCAATTTAGAAAAAAAAACCTCAAAGCTAAGCTATACCCTGAGTAGGTAAAACATATTAACAATTGCTAATTCAACAAACAAAATAATCAATTTAAGACGGACGATGTACGGCAGCCATGTTTGCGCGCCAAATTGCGGAACGAAGGCAGTCTTGCATCGAGCCGCCACTCTTCAGTTCAGTACACGCACTCAGAGGAGTAACATGTGAGTCGAAAACACGCACTCGGAGGAGGATCATGCATACGTAGGTGGTCATAAGACATTGTTTAATCATCTTAGATCAAGGCGAAATGACTTTATATTTACTTTCGGTTAAGACAATGTGTGTCAAGTGGATGTTATTATGCAGTTTGCTGGTTTTCTGCTTTCTTTAAATAAATCAGATGACATCCTGAGGGCTTAAGTTTTATTCAGTAACTAGATCAGTTCCTGCCAATAGTTTATCAATTTCAGCCTCCATCAAGAACTCCGACCTGCATGCTATCATCTGCGTGGGGACATCTATAAAAGGCGTCAGGTTGGTGAACTTTTAGAGTTTCTACTTTTCACACAGTGGGGAGTAACTACAACCCTCGCGTACACTGTCATTGCGGTACAAGCGCCATCTGTTGTGCGTTGTGGCATTACTCTTGTTAAACCACACATAAACCAATGTACGAAGCGTGATATGCCCGGCTGTTAATGTTCATTTTTTTTAATGCTTCCATTGGCAGGAATACCACAACAAGCGCTTTCTCGGAATCGAAATTAACTAACGGTTCCCTCTTTTAGTAAACTGGTTTGGATTTAAATAGTATTAGATTCCACTACTTATATCCGTAATTTACTATATAAATTATATCCAGAGAATACAAGCGTGTTGCCTAGCAAAACTATAACATACATCAAACAGTACATAAAACGGCGAGATCTGCATAATTAAAAGTTTCTGGTTACATTTCACGCTCTGGAATAATATTATGTAGTTCATAAACTTGAAAGTACTGCACTTAATATTACTGCATGTCAAATTCCTGTGGAAACAGTCCGATCGAGTGTTTACACGCGTTAGTTCGTTCAGTCAAAGATAATATTATGTAAATAAATTAAAGTACACACACGTAACTTTTTCTAGATTCTTCGAATATATTCAGTCACTTTTGAATGTAATGAATGAAATGTTCCTAATATCCGAGATAAGTTCTATCAAGTCCCAAAATGTAGTTTCTATAATTATCAAGTCAAATCCACGCCTAAACCAGCACACAATCATTCTACTGATATTAAGTATCGACCGTAATGACTGATTTGAATACTTAATAGTTGTTGTTATGGTCTTCAGTCCGGAGACTGGTTTGATGCGGCTCTCCATACTACTCTATCCTGAGCAAGCCTTTTCATCTCCTCATAAGAACGGCAACCCACATCTATTTGAATCTGCTTACTATACGCGTATCTTGGTCTCCCTCTGCGATTTTTACCCCACACACTTCCCTCCAATGCTAAATTTACGATTCCCCGATGTCTAAGAATGTGTCCTACCAAGCGATCCCTTCTTTTAGTCATGGTATGCCAAAAATTCCTTTTCTCACCAATTCGGTTCAGTACCTCTTCATTAGTTATGCGATCTACCCACCTAATCTTCAGCATTCTTCTGTAGCACCACATTTCAAACGCCTCTATTCTCTTCCTGTCCACACTGCTTATCGTCCATGTATCACTCCCGTACAAGGCAACACTCCACACAAATGCCTTCAGAAAAGACTTCCTTACACTTAAATTAATATTCGATGTTAGCAAATTTCTCTTTTTCAAAAATGCTTTTCTTCCCATTGCCATTCTGCATTTTATATCCTCTGTACTACGACCATCGCATGTTATTTTACTACCCAAGTAACAAAACTCATCTACCACCTTCATTGTTTCGTTACCTAATCTAATTCCTTCAGCATCGCCTGATTTTCTAAGACCGCATTCCATTATTTTTGTTTTGCTCTTGTTAATGTTCATTTTATACCCTCTCTTCAACACACTGTCCATTCCATTCAGCTGCTCTTCCAGGTCCTTTGCTGTCTCTGATAGAATTACAATGTCATCAGCAAAACGCAATGTTTTTATTTCTTCCCCCTGAACTTTAATCCCTATTCCAAATTTTTCCTTACTTTCCTTCACCGCCTGCTCAATGTACAAATTGAATAATATTGGAGAAAGGCTACAACCCTGTCTTACTCCCTTCCCAACTGATGCTTCCCTTTCATGCCCTTCGAGTCTAATAACTGCGGTCTGGCTATTGTACAAGTTGTAAACAATTCTCCTTTCCCTGTATTTCACCCCTGCTGACTTCAGAATTTGAAAGAGTGTATTCCAGTCAACATTGTCAAAAGCTTTCTCCAAATCTACAAAAGCTAAAAATGTAGGTTTGCCTTTCCTTAATCTATCTTCTAAGATAAGACGTAAAGTGAGTATTGCCTCCCGGGTTCCTACGTTCCTCCTGAATCCAAACTGATCTTCCCCGAGGTCAGCTTCTACCAGCTTTTCCATTCTCCTGTAGATAATTCGTGTTAAAATTTTGCAACCATGACTTATCAAACTGATGGTTCTGTAATTTTCACACCTGTCTGCACCTGTTTTCTTTGGAATGGGGATTATTACATTTTTCTTAAAGTCTGAGGGTATTTCGCCTGTCTCATACATCCTACACACCAGTTCAAATAGTCTTGTCATGGCTGGCTTTCCCAGATACTTTAATAGCTCTGCGGGTATGTCATCTACTCCTGGGGCCTTGTTCCGACCTAGGTCTTTCAAGGCTCTGTCAAATTCATCTCTCAGTATAGTATCTCCTATTTCATCTTCATCTATTTCCTCTTCCCTTCCTACAACATCGTCTCTAAGTTCATTTCCTTTGTAGAGCTGCTCTATGTACTCTTTCCACCTTTCAGCTTTCCCTTCTTTGCTGAGAACTGGTTTCCCATCCGAGTTCTTGATATTCGTAGAGCTGCCCTTCCTGTCCCCAAACGTCTCCTTTATTTTCCTGTAGGCGGTATCTACTTTTCCCCTTCTTATACATTCTTCTACAGATTTGCATTTGACTTCTAGCCACTCCTGCTTAGCCATTTTGCACTTCCTGTCAATCTCATTTTTTAGTCGTCTGTACTCCATTTTGCCTGTTTCATTTACTGCATTTTTATATTTTCTCCTTTCATCTATTAAATTTAGTATTTCCTGTGATATCCAAGGACTTTTTGTTGGTCTTGCCTTCCTACCTATTTTGTCCTCTGCTGCCCTCACTATTTCGTCTCTCAATAGTACCAATCACAAAACTATTACGCGGTACTAAATCTTTCGTACAAAGTCCATTAATAAATTATAGTAACGCGTATCACACACAGTTCATGGATTTATTCGGTTAAAACATGAGACTGACTTTAACAATGCGGAAATTTTGCTTTTATACGACCCCACGGAACAAATAACTACGATCTTATTCGCCCTCCATGCTGGTACTCCCGTAATCACTTTGACCTACTGTTAAATTAATATTCACAGTAGTTTGAATTCTAACTTTCCCATTACGAAAGTTGACTACTGGTCCTTAAATAATTAAAAATATTAACTGAAATACAAACGAGGTGTTACAGCGTCATGCATGGCAACATGGTGGAGGAAAGAAACTGATATAGGACCAGTTAACATAGCCCCTGTAGACATATTTTCCCGTTGTAAGGTTTAAAAGAGCGCCATTTGAAAATGTTAACATGTCTATGTTACGCACTGTTGAACTAACAAGCAAGTCAACACAAGCATGGAGAACAAGGAAAAAGAAAGATTAGAGTTTGACGTCCCATCAACAGCATGGTCTTTAGACACGGAGCACAAGCTCATTATTGTTCTGTTAAGGATGGGGAAGCAAATCGGCCTTCCCCTTTCAAAGGAAATATTTAGGCATTTTACTGGAGTGGTTTAGAGAAATCACGTGAAACCTAAACCTGGATGACCGGAGGTGAATTTGAACTGTCGTCCTCCCGAATGCGAACCCAGTGTTCTTCCGCTGTGCCACCTCGACTGGCATACGGAGACATAAAATTATACGGTTGTTAACTAAATATGTCTTCACTCTGTGCATTTATAAAGGGGTGAGAAATTATGTAATTTTTTTTTTTCAAAATATCTAATCCAAGACACTGTTATTCAATATTGATGACAGCTTTTATTAGTGCATTTTATCGGCACAATAAGGTTATTTTGGCTATTAAACGCCATCGTCAGGTGTTCTACAATTACGATAAAACATATTTAATGAAAATAATTCTACTACATCTACATCAACATAGATACTCTGCAAATCACATTCAAGTGCCTGGCAGAGGGTTCATTAACCACTTTCATAACTTTTCTCTACCGTTCCATTCTCTAATAGCGCGCGGGAAGAAAAAACACCTAAATCGTTCCGTTTTCGATCTGATTTCTCTTATTTTATTAGGATGGTCATGTCTCCCTAAGTAGGTGGGTGCTAGCAAAATATGTTCACATTCAGAACTAAAAATCGGTGAAACTTCGCAAATAGATCACGCCGCAATGAATAACGCCTTTCCACCCCAAATCGTGCAACATTTCCGTGACGCTCCCCCCCCCCCCCCCCCCCCCGTAACGTGATAAAACAAAACGAGCTGCCCTTCTCTGAACCTTCTCAATGTCTTCCGTCAGTCCCACCTGGTGAGGGTCCCACAAGAGGCAACAGTACTCCAGGAGAGGATGCACAAGTGTGATGTAGGCAGTCTCTTTGGTGGAGCTGGTGCATCTTCGAAGCGTTCTGCCGATGAAACGTAACCTTTGGTTCGCCTTCCCCACAATATTTTCTGTGTGTTCTCTCCAGTCAAAGTTTTTCGTAATTGTAACTCCTAGCTATTTGGTAGAATCTACGACCTTAAGGTTTGACTGATTTATTGTGTAATTGAAGTTCAGCGGGTATCTTTTAGTGGTCATGTGTATTACTTCGCACTTTTTATTTAGTGTCAATTGCCAATTTTCGCACCATGCAGAATTTTTTTTCTAAATCACTTTGTAGTTGCTTTTGATCCTCTGTTGACTTCACTAACCGATAAACGACAGCATCATCCGCGAACAGTCTAAGGGAGCTATTCAGATTGTCTCCTAAATCGTTTATAAACACGGGGAAGAATAGGGGACCTATAACGCTTCCCTGTGGAACGCCAGATATCACTTCTGTTTTACTCGATGACTTACCGTCAATTACAACGAACTGTGTTCTTTCTGATAGGAAATGGTGAATCCAATCGCACAATTGGGGAGATATTCTATAAGCACGCAATTTCATAAGAAGCCGCTTGTGGGGTACAGTGTCAAAAGCCTTCCTGAAGTCCAGAAATATGGAATCGATTTGAGATCCCTTGTCGATGGCACTTAACACTTCATGTGAATAAAGGGCAAGCTGAGTGATACTTTCTGAATCCGTGTTGACTACTGATTAATAGGTCGTTCTCTTCGAGGTAGTTCATAATATTCGAACAAAGTATATGTTCCAAAATCCTACTGCAAATCGAGATAGGCCTGTAATTTTGGGGATCACTCCTATTGCCTTTCTTGAATATTGGAGTAACTTGGGCAACTTTTCAGTCTTTGGGTACGGATCTTTCGCTGAGTGATCGGTTGTAAATGATAGCTAAGTACGGAGCTATTGCATCAGCATACTCTGAGAGGAATCTAGTTGGTATACAGTCTGGCCCGGAAGATTTGCTTTTGTTTAGTGACTTAAGTTGTTTTACTACTCCAGGAACATCTGCTTCTAAGTTTCGCACGCTGGCAGCTGTTCTTGGATTAAATACTTTAGTGTTCACTTCGTCTTCTTATGCTACACTTGTCTTTGATTTAACTGGAATAGTACATACGTGAGAGTTTCTTCATTTCCCATTCGATATCACCGAGCGATGTGGCGCAGTGGTAACACATGCATTCGGGAAGACGGTGGTTCAAATCCACCTCCGGCCATCCAGGCAAATGCCGGGATGGCTCCCTTCAAAGAGCACGACCGATTTTCTTCTACATCCTTACCTACCGACCGTGAGCTCAGTCTCTAATGACCACGCTGTCGACGGGACGTTAAACACTGAGCTAACTACATTCGATATCGTATAATGGAGTGCAGTGTAAGAAAATCAGGTGATGCTGAAGAAATTAGATTGGGAAACGAAGCAATAAAGGAGGTAGATGAGTTTTGTTACTTGGGCAGTAAAATAACAAATGATGGTCGCAGTACAGAGGATATAAAATGCAGAATGGCAATGGGTAGAAAAGCGTTCTTGAAAAAGAGAAATTTGTTAACATCGAATATTGATTTAAACCTAAGGAAGTCCTTTCTGAAGGCATTTGTATGGAGTATTGCCTTGTATGGGAGTGAGACATGGACGATAAACAGTGCGGACAGGAAGAGGATTGAGGTTTTTGAAATATGGTGCTACAGAAGAATGCTGAAGATTAGGTGGGTGGATCGTGTAACTAATGAGGAGGTACTGAACAGAACTGAGGAGAAAAGGAATTTCTGGCATACCTTGACTAAAAGAAGGGATAGACTGGTAGGACACATTCTTAGACATCAAGGAATTGTGAATTTAGCGTTGGAGGGAAGTGTATGGGGAAAAAATCGCAGGGGAAGACCACGAGATGGATACAGTAAGCAGATTCAGACATATTTAGGTTGTCGCTGTTATGTGGAGATGAAGAGGCTTGCTCAGGATAGGGTATTGTGGAGAGCTGCATCAAACCAGTCTCCGGACTGAAGACCACAACAACAACATACTCGTGCATTGTTTTCGCATTTTGTAAAATCATTATTTATAAGTAGACACGATTAGATCTTGGTTTGAGAGATGTATCAATGGTATTGAATGTTTGTTTACATCAAAGTGTGTTATCTGTTTCGTTTATCATCTGTGCTGCTATTGGTCCGGGTATAGTCTTAGGCTGTTTTGTTAATTATATCCGTTCTCATACTGAAAGAATGAATAACGTTTCCGATATAATATTTTATATTTCGATTCTATTTATTCATTTAGTAGATTTTGTATGTGGTTTAGAAAGAGCATATATATTTCCGCTTCCTCAATAATGTGCATTTGAGTAGCTTTTGCTAATATGTTAAGGCTGTCTATTGCTGTTTCTATAGTGTCTACTTCGTGATTTTCGTTTACTAAGTACTGAGAAAATATGTAGAATTTATTGTAAGTATTACAACGAATTTTGTAAATACCTGGGTTGGCGTATATTGGGGGTTTCGTATTTCCAGATTTGATCGTTGATTTTAGGCTGTTTTTGCTCTTATATGCATATGTGATATTGGTGTTTTTGAATTCAGATTGGATATTATTCGACATGTTATCTAAATATATGGATTTATTTAGATGTTTAATATTGGCCACTTAAAGTCACAGACTTTACATTTTCTGAAAGGGTAGAGAACTGAATATACATTCTTCATTTAAAGTGTACCTAGTTGTTATTTTTAACAGTCATGAAGCACATGAGGTTCAAAAACTGGCTGCTAATTACATTTCAGCTCAAAAATTCAGAGTGCTAAATACTGTAGTATTAGTAATTCATCCTAATGCTACCTGCAGTTGGTTGTTAGCAAGCAGTTATGTGAAGTGTGTAGAGCCTAAATACAGTTAAAAGGGTGCTGAGTGCTGTTTGTTAATAATATATTTCAGTACTATCTTGTAGACATTTATTTGCATTGAATATTGTGTTTGTGACATAAGTGAAAGGAGGATGAGTTATAACGAATGGAACATAGTTTACGACCACAATGGCCGCCTTTGAAATTACACGCATTTCTCAATAGAGCACTTACACACACACACACACACACACACACACACACACACACACACATACAGGGTGTTTCACTAAGTGAGTTTGCCTCTGTAACTTATAAAATAATAGGTGACGGGAAATTTTAATGCGGTAGGTCAACACAAGAAATGTTACACTTTCTGCGGGGCTATGAACATAGTTTATTGTATCATTTTCCAAAGAGTTACAGCACAAAGCTATAATTGATATAATTTTTTAAATGGAACAATAGGTTTTTTTCTATCGTGCATTGGATTCGTTGAAACCAGCTGCGTCCAAATCAATTTAAACTACATTCCTATCACTGTTAGTTTGGGAGCTACAACCCTTCAAAGTTTAGGGGGCGGAGGCTACGAGAGCGTAACTGACTGGCTGGTGGTCATGAGACAGTGGGCCGTACCCCAGGGGATAGCCACTCGGCCAGTCGGCTACGCTATCGCAGCCTCCGCCTCCGGAACTTTGAAGGGTTGTAGCTCCCAAACTAACAGTGATAGGAATGTAGTTTAAATTGATTTTGACGCAGCTGATTTAAACGAATCCAATACACGATAGAAAAACTATTGTTCCATTTAAAAAATTATATCTTTGTTGTGTAACTCTTTGGAAAATGATACAATAAACTATGTTCATAGCTCCGCAGAAAGTGTAACATTTCTTGTGTTGACCTACCACATTAAAATTTCCCGTCACCTACTATTTTATAAGTTACAGAGGCAATACTTTCCGGCGGGGGAACCCCTCCCGTTACATATGTAGCCAGCATGGATAAACATTGTAAGATTAAATTAGTACTACCTCTTCATCACAGGAAAGTGTCAGAAGTGTTTACAACCATTTATAACTTCCAAAATGTGAAGGTCAACACCAATAAACGTGACGCAGACAAATTTCGGCACAAAGAACAGGTGCTGCGCCAAGTATGCCACGGAAGCGGCAGTGGGCGGTTGCGCGGTCTCAGAAGTCCCGCAGACGTCACGAGTTGCGGCCCAGTCGCCACCGGCCGCAGCTTCCTGAATGCTGGGAGGGGCGCCCGGTGTCGCCACTGCATTCCTGCCACCGACGGAAGTCTTTAATAGCTGAGCAGAGCTGTAGTCCGAAAGGAAGGAAGGGGGGAACGGACGTCAGGCTGTAACGTCCTGTCGACGGAGTGAACACCGGAGACAGACCACAAGCTTGTATTGTTGCTTGTATTGAATGAAACCGGCTATATTCTCCTAAAGGAATCATCCTGGCATTTGCCTAGAGTGATTTAGAAAAAATACGGTAAACCTAAATGTGGATGGTCGGGGTATATTGATGTAGTCCTAACATTCTCAGCCGGTTATGAGGAGTTCCCGAACAGCCGCGGTGCATTGGGGGAGCGTTTTAAGCATTGTTTAAGCCAGTTAGGGATGGGTCGAAAATCGCTTATCTGTTCAGAGTCACAGTGATTTAGAAGTAGCATTTTTCACAGTCGCAACTTTACGGAATCTAACTGCTATTTCAGCCGCAGTTTAGAAGCGCAGTAGCAACTAAAAGTAGCAAGTCGCAATTAAGAGTAGCAAGAAGCAGTTTGCACTCTGCCATCTGTTGGTCGAAGTTTGTACTAATGTCTTTGCGTTGGGCAGGCTATAGAGCCTACCTGCGATTTCAGTGACAAATCGCGTTTAAGAGTCGCAAGTAGCAACTAAGAGGCGCAGTTTAGACTTTGCCGGCTGTCATCTGTTGGCCGAAATTGGTACTTCTAGCTTCCTGCCGTCTGCGTCGTGTATGTGTTGATTTTTGTGTATATGTGTTGGTCGAACGCCGTCGGCTCAAACCAGTGAGCTCGAACGTCCTCACTGGTCCAAACTGCGATTTCAGTGAAAAGTCGCGATTACGAGTCGCAAGTATCAACTGAGAATTGCACTTAATATTCCGCCTTGTGGTACTTGTTGGGCAACTGTCGTACTTTCACTCTTGTGTTCTTTAGGGATGTTGTCGAATTAATAGGCAAGAAGATAATTTTCTGTGTGAAAATGCTTACACTTGGGGTCACTATTTTACCTGGCGACAGCATTTACATGTTGTGAAGCAAAGCCTGGCATGTATGTCTCCAGGTTATACTTGGTAAAGACTACAAATGTTAATGCCAAATAAATATTGTATTGCGGACTTGATCCCTGTTTCCCTGTTTAAAATCATTTTTTCGTCATTGAACCTACAACTATTATGCAAATTCAGAATACGTATCTTACATTGCAAATCTGGTTTCGACGAATATTTTTGCATCCATTATACATCATACATAAAATAAAAATTCCAAGGGTGTTGGTAACGAAATATTTAATAGTAGGTAAACTTCATTTTCTGTGTGGACTGTATTAAATACTGTGATATAGGAGTAAACTTGTATCTTCGAGGATTCTATAAAAATATTGCACTTGAAAATAAGCAAGTTTTTCGCGTAATGGAAAGTTTTATTTTATCAGATTTGTTTTAGGTTTAGGAATGTTGTTTCCCGTCTTTTTCCTTTCTGTACATTCCGTCCTGTGATGACATGAGTGAAAGCAGATGGGTAGTATCGGATACTTCAGTATTATTAAAATTTTGTTTACTGCAGTGGTGGCATAGTGTGCTTATGTTGGCAACGACCAATGAATGATCCTAGAAATCTAAATCACATAGAATGATGGAAATAATATTTTGCTTGTCATAAATTTAATAATTAATGTTATTCTTAATCTGTGGTTGTAAAGTTTCATATGTGTAACCCTGTACAGTCAGTAAATTAAAATTTCTTATGAAGATTTAGTTGCCAACATTAGCACACTACTGTTCAACAGCTTCTTAAACAATGCACATTCCAATAACAGATTATTTAAATTAATAGATCTTGCAGAATTAAGTAGTACATATATTTATGTAATTTCCTTATTGCTATTGTCTTTTCTTTTTTTTCTTTTTTTTTATTTTTTTTTAGTTTCATTGTGACTATGAGTTACTTCCCCACTCTTTCACAAAAAAAAAAAAAAAAAAAGAAAAAAAAAAAAAATTTATTCATCGCTTCTTCAAACATATACAGCCTGCATTTGACAAGAACAACCGTTCCAAGGAGAACAAATCGATAATGAGATCCACAAGCTGCGAGGGAAAGCGGCATTTTGTTACGGCCTGATCAAACTTGAACGGTTGTGTTTTTGACCTCGTTTGTTTGTTTGTGTGGCAGAATGTTTTCGTATTCTTCCGAATGCTATTTTAAATCTCATCGTATGCTACGGCGCACAATGCAACAAAATCGACTGTGACTTAAACCCTGGTTCAAAGGCGCCTTGCTGCAGAGCGCGCGGTTGCTTGCCGTCGGAGATTCGAGCCCTCCCTGTGGCGTGCGTGTGTGTGTGTGTATGTGTGTGTGTGTGTGTGTGTGTGTGTGTGTGTGTGTGTGTGTGTTGTCCTTCGGTTAGTTTAGGTTAATTTAAGTAGTTTGTAAGTCTATGGAATGAAAACCGTTTGGTCCAACAGATTTACAAACATTTGAACGTTTTGTTACCGAATCCACTCCGAAAACACTGCTAACAGAACTTTCGTTCAAAGATTGCTGTACTCTTCTAGCGTAGTTGTGAGTGTCCTATCAAGAAGTCAGTACCTTTTTCAAAAACCAGAATTAATACAAATACTAGCTTTGAATTCATGTCAAATAAAACAGAGAAGTAGGAAGGAGATTGGATCAGCGGCCTTCTATCTGTCCCGTGGCAAAAAATGTCTTCTCTATGTTGATAATAAAACTAATTCGTATGGCACAGTGACCTGATAAAAGTCTTCGAACTGAACGCCACTTCAGCGAGTTTCATGTGCCTAACCTACTACAGTAATCCAATGGGAGAAATGGGAATTACAGATGAACGTAGAATCCTAACCACCAAGTGTCGTTTCTACCGTCGCCCCACATCGTTGAGATATGAAGACTGGGTTAAAACAAAGACGAAAATCTCAGCGATCCGACCGCGTTAACAGTCAACCCGCAGATTCAGTCGAGCTCTTTTCCCCAAAGCTACTTTTCTTTTCTCTCTCTCTCTCTCTCTCTCTCTCTCTCTCTCTCTCTCTCTCTCTTTCTCTCTCTCTTGTGCATGTTCTTTCTATCTAACGTTGAAACTGTCATATATAGAATTTATTGCATGTATTGAATCGAATTTTATAAATACCTGGTTGATCTATATTGGGGGTTTCGTATTTCCAGATTTGATCGATTTCATGCTGCCGGCCGCGGTGGCCAAGGGGACTGAGGCGCTCCAGTCACGGTCTGCACGGCCACTACGGTCGGGGGTTCGAATCCCCCCTCCGGCATGGTTATTTGTGCCATCCTTAGTTGTAAGTAGTTCATAAGTAATTTGTAAGTTTAGGGACTGATGTCCCCGTAGTTAAGTCCCATAGACTCTACAAACATTTGAACATTCTTTTTTTTTTCATGCTGTTTCTGCTCTTATATGCTCTTTTATTTATAATATAGTCACCCTCTTCTCTATGTGTACGTGTATGTGCATGCGTGCGAGAGCGCGCGCGCGCGTGCGCCTGTGTGTGTGTGTGTGTGTGTGTGTGTGTGTGTTGGAGGGAGGGGGAGATCCTTTTTCATGTCTGAGATTTTACCTTAACCTGTGAATGTTTATCGCATATTTTAATAATAACAAATTTTCCGGTAGGTTGTATGATATAAAATTTCTTTTAAAATGTTGGATATCGATTTCGTGCATGAACATTATCTGTGCAGTTTCGAGTCCTGGGGCATCATCTACACCGCATAAAAACGTCTCTACAGTCAAATGCGTAAAAATATAAATGTGTATGTACTTGAGCGTAGGAACGTTCTTATTCGGTGTACATAAGTCTTCAGAACTCTAAACTGATGTTGTTCAGTCACTGAACGAAACTGATATTCGAGCAGCAGTAGAGTGGCCGAGAGTACCAAGGCGCCTAGCTACGCAGTACACGGCTGCTCGGCGTCGGAGGTTCGAGTCCTTCCTCAGGCATGGGTGTATTTGTTCTCCTTAGCATGAGTTAGTTTAAGTAGTTTGTCAGCCCAGAGGCTGATAACCAGAGTAGCTAAGTCCCATAGATTTACAAACATTTGAATTTTGTATGCTCTATTTTTAAATATTTTTTTCCTTAAACCATAGAACCAGGATAAAAATTTGTTATTATCAGTATATTGTAGTGGTTGGGCACTCAAACCATCATGGAGTCGTCAAATCGTTATTTAACTGCGGCTAAGGATTTTTGGATGTGATAGTGTTCCTTCACTGATCAACACGGTATCGTTAATAATAGTACCATTGAGTCACCACCGCAAAGCTGTACAGAGTTTGAAAGACACTGACTCCAGTGGTCCAGTGACAAGATTGGGGACAACCACACATCCAAATGGTTGCAGGCGCCGTCATACACGGCCGTATTCAATGATATCGCACATTGATTCTTGATTCCCTGGACAAGAGCGTATTAAAAGTTGATTTATACCGTGTTTTCAGTCCTTAAAGTTGCGTTACTGTTGATGAACAAAAAGTTTCTAGTACGACATTTTGGCGCTTGGTACGACGTGTACTTCTGAGGCATTAATCTGTCCACCTTGGATGCTATGTTGCGTTGCCGTCTGTACGTGGCTGAGAGTGTGGGCGTGAGTGTGGTTCCTTTTATATTTTCAAAAATGTTCAAATGTTTGTAAATCTATCGGACCAAACTGCGTGGTCATCAGTCCGTAGCTTACAAACTACTTAAACCTAGGTAAACTAACCTAAGGACAACACACACACCCATGCCCCAGGGAGGACTCGAACCTCCACGGCGAGCAACCGCGCGCTCCGCAGCGAGACGCTTTAGACCGCTCGGCTACTCCACCGCGGTTTTTATATTTTAGTTCAGCAATGAATTGTCTTGTCTTTGGTGCTGTGGCGAAGATTATGCTAGCTAGCGTTATTGATCTGGCAGTGTCAACTATCAACAAAATAAAGTCCAAGTAATAAAATACCTCGATACAAACGTCTGTGTTGTGCATGAAATACATGACATAAAAAATCAATATTTCGACCAAAAATTTTAAAACACATATTTTGATGTTTACTTCATTGTATTAGTACAGAAAACACTGAATTTTAATTTTTCCTAAGCTGATTTCATAACGTGGGACTGGAAGGGTTAATAAATCAGTGTAGCCAATGCATTTGAGTAGCGTGACACAGCTGTACCGAAAGGAACGCGGCTTCGGAATCGTTGCAGCCGCCATTGTGCTCGCTAGAGTTGGCTACGGTTTCATGGTTTCGAAACCAGGTTTCGATACACACAACAGTTTCAGTGTTTCAAAACCGGCATCTTTCACGGTTTCGAAACCATGCGGTTTCAATCTGTTCTGTTTCGGATCACATTCGCGCTCGATTGTCGATACACTGAAACCGTTATTTCCTGTCGGTTTCTCGGTATCGTGTCGGTTTCACGATTTCATGTCGATTTCACGATTTCATGTCGGTTTCAAACCACTAATGCAGAAAGGCGGAACAGACTAATGGTATCTAAATGTGGTGTTTCATTTTACTGAAGCTCCACACAGATACACATATAACTTACTGGTATATAAACCATTTAGAGAGTGTCAAATAGTAGTTCACACTCTTGAGTCTGCAGCTTATTATTACTGATATCAAGATTCGTTTACAAGAGACTGCTGTATTCCGAAATGACATAATGTCTGCTTTATAAATGTAAAAGAACAATAAAACAACTTTCACTATTTGCATTGAAATAAGCAGTTAAATTCTAGGTTTATCTACCATATTAAAAACACGAGTGAAACTACATTCTTTAAAATAAGATACAACATGAAGCCTGAAATGACATTTTTTATACCAACAAGGGTAGATCGCATATTTAATCTCGTGTTAGAGTTGGTTTCTTATGAGCGAAAACGAAGTTACCTACTGTCGTTATAATTTTTCGACACTCATGTTAAAGGAATTGCAGCGGTGGTGTAACGGTCAAGACGTACAAATTGTGAACTTTTCTCTTATTTTATTATTTTTGTAATTCCATAGCATTATTTGTGATTATTTAGTGTGTCCTTTATTCCCTATAATTTATTTAGTATGTATAGAATGTAGCATTTATGATCCATCACTGTAATATGCGTACCGTGTTGCAGTTTGTGAGTTCCTAACGGGGTAAAATTTTACCTACCATACTGGCGGCCTCGTGTGACTATGTTGGCAACATCAACAACACGGGAGAAAACCTTTATCAACATGTTCCGTACAGACCAAGACGTAAATATATACTCTATTGTTGACAGGTTCTTGTATGTACCCTTGTACACATAGTGAAAAATATTGCCCTCCTAGAACGAAGATTTCATAACAAAACATACATTGTTTCATGGTTTCGAAACAGTGGTACAAATAGTACGGTTTCATTCCTTTCGAAACCGTCAGATGTTTCAGTTTTCCCATCTCTAGTGCTCGCTGAGCACAGTTGCTGGCACGACGCCCGCGACCCGGGACTCCCCGCCACAGCTCTCTCTTGCAGTTGGCAGGCCTGCGTCACAAGCGCGCTGGCCAGCGCCGGGAATTCCCGGCTGGCGAGTGCAGCGACTCGCGCTGAGAATCACTAGACGGTGAATGGCTCGAGAAGTTTTTGCGATCTGTAACAGTCTCATTGACGGCGAATATTCGTTGCACAACCAGATTTCTCATTTCTCACTGTCCACCACCATTACACAAAAGAAAATACTTTCTAATCAGTTCGCACTAAAGCGTAAAGCAACCAGTTTCGAAAAGTAGTGTACGCCATACAATGAAACCAATCAAACTAGTCAAGCAGTGTAAAACTAGTGGTGTCAAATTCAAAGCCGGCCGCGGTGGCCGAGGGGACTGAGGCGCTCCAGTCACGGTCTGCACGGCCACTACGGTCGGGGGTTCGAATCCCCCCTCGGGCATGGATATTTGTGACGTCCTTAGTATAAGGTAGTTGATAAGTAGTTTGTAAGTTTATGGACTGATGACCCCGTAGTTAAGTCCCATAAGCTTTACAAACATTTGAACATTTGAACACAGTGCAGCGAGATCAACTTCTTATAACTACATTTGAAATGAAAAACTTTGATACAGATGGAAATACATTAGTTAAGTTGCAAGTTCATAAGTTACAAGGTGAGTCACCTCGGCCACCGCGGCCGGCGCTGCACTGTGGCTTGATAATGACCAAAGACCGAAACTGGTAGATCTGAGCAAAATAAACAACAGCTGGTGATCAACCAAAACGAAATTTTAGAACCCAATCGAAATATTAGAAGAGGTAAACTTGGTGCGGCTGCTCACCCGAAATTTATTTGAATAGTCATTGCGCTGCGAAGTCATGAAGATGCGTCATGAAGATGATGTAAATTGCACTGTCCTCTTACTCCCTACATTCTCTCCCTGTGACCACCTCTTCCTCCCCCTCCTTCTCATCCTCCGTGTAATTAGTAGGTAAAGAGTAATAAATTAAAACGTCGTAACAGAGGCTGAAGTTTGCTCACCTAAATACGTAAGTCGTAAGAGATAACCTTTTTTCTCTCTCACCAATTTGAGAGCATGTATGTGAGAAAAGATTCGTAAGGAATTTACAGTGAAGATCTTTGGACGTATCTGTTATCAATTAAGGTTAATAGATGAAATGTTAAGGGCCCGCAGCAGAGCGGTTTAAAGGAAGACAGCGAAGCAGTTCAGAGGCGAGCAGCTAGGTTTCTTACTGGTCGGTTCGAAAAATGCGCGAGTGTCACGGAAATGCTCCGGGAACTCAAATGAAGATCGCTGGAGGAAAGACGACGTTCTTTCCGAGAAATTCTGTTGAGGAAATTTATAGGGCCAGAATTTGAATCTGAGTGTATAACGATCTTCCTGTCGCCTACTTGCATTTCACAAAATGATCACAAAGACAATATAAGAGAAATTAGGGCTCGTACGGAGGCATATAGACATTCTCCTTTCCCTCGTTCTATTTGGGAGTGGAATAGGAAGGGAAATACCTAGTAGTGGTACAGTTTACCCTTCGCCACGCACTTTCCGGTGGATTGCGAAGTATATATGTAGATGTAGACCTGACGTTGACCAACTTCAAGTGAGAAAGTTTCTAGCCATAACCTTAAAAGGAAGTACAGATCTCGCACTGAAACGTAGCCCCTGAGTGGTGAATGTTGAGAGCTGAAGCTTGCATTCAGCTCGTAGCGCATTGGCTGTTAGAACAAGCCTCGCCTCTTTCTCCCAGTGCTGCCAGCTTATGGCTTATAGCTTACAGGTTTTAAAAGAAACATGTACGGGCTTAAAGCGTCACAAATGTAACACGAAATTATCACTTTAATGTTTGAGTAATAGCAAACTGGAACGTTTATTTTTAAGGGACTTATTAAGCGGGTGTAGCAATGCTTTCTGCCTATTTGTATTGTCGCAAATGAATAACAATCGGAATTAACATTCCTCACACCTCATTCAAGAACAGCATTTCTTTTTGTAAAAGAAGTCGTTGGGGTATGTGAACTTATTTTAGCAAATAACAAAGTGGAAGATAATAATCAATACCAAGCACATATCAACAATACATTGACGATGTCTGCGGTGTACAATGCTGTTACGAGGTAAGGTTGGTAGAGAGCATAAACATTCCGTAGACACACGAACTCAGCCGACTTCCGCCGATCACAGAGGGGCCACGAAAAAGTGCGCGACCTGTATGTGCCTGGGAGACACGCATCAATTTTTATCTGGTTAGATTCGCGATACTTTTTTTTGCGCTAAATGTGGGAGTGCCTCTTTAGCTTCATACACTTTCATTGTTAGTGCTATGGTGTGAACAATTGTTGACGGTGACTGTTAAACGTGAAGTAATTGTTGTTTTCTCGAGTATCGCAGTGCCCGTGTGACACATATTTCCAGTAAGTTTTGTTGCGTGTGTGTTAGACACATATTTCTTAACTCGATAATTTTATTACTGGTGAGTACAACTACATGCGGCTAATCAATATCAGTATAGTGAACAGCTGCATTCTCTACTTCTGCTTTAAAAACAGTGAAAGGATCAACATGTGCAGATTCGTCAAGAAACTGTCTATAAGCCCAATGAGACCCATCTTCATAAGAGGCTACTTCAATTTGAGAAGGCACTTGAGGATAATAATTCAAAAAATTGGAAAAGACTCCCAGAGAAGAAAGAAGAACAAGTGAAGGTGAAGAGTGACAAACTAGAAAGAAGAGGAAATGCAGTCTTTGTCCTTACCAGAAAAACAGGAACACTGCATATAAATGTGTGAGCTGTGATATACCAGTATGCCTGGAATGTTAAAAAAAATCTATATCTATATTTATAAATGTGAATGTCTGTTCGGTGTAAGTTTATCACGTCTGAACCACAAGACATAAAGAGTTAAAAATTTGTAAAGTTACTAATGTCTACCCGAGGAAGGCTTTAGGCACGGTTTTATGGTGATCGGATAGCTATTTATATATTAATATGAATGTCTGTTTGGTGTACGCTTATCACTTCCGAACGACAAGTCACAGAGACTTAAATATTTGTACAGTTACTAATTTATACCTTAGGAAGGTTTTAGGCACGGTTTTATAGCGATCTGATAGATATAACGCGAAATGCGGACCAATAATTGCTATTTGAAAATTATATTTACTCTTTGAAAATGGTTTTATTCGTTGCATTGTTTCTTGAGGGTTGACAATGATAAAAGGGCGGAGTATATTAGGATGGAAAGTTATCGGTGTATATAAAATTCTACGTGTGTGTGTGTTAATATTTCGCTTTGCAGCGAAAACTACAGAACGCAAAGGATTGGTCTGTGTGTAATTGTTGTCCGAAGTCTCCCGTTGTATTGTTGTTGTTGTTGTTGGATTTTTGAAGGGACTAAACAGCAACGGTTATCAGTCCCTTGTTCCGTTCTGAGAGATAAAACATTGTGTTAGGTGTTCCTAAGGAAATGCATTAACAGGTCAAAGAGTAAAAATCACTGGTAAATATGAGGAAAGGATACAAGTAAAAACGAAGAAGAAACACACCACCATTAAATCACATGATAAAAACCAGCTGCGCGAATAAAATCTAAAACACGTTCAACCATAGCAGCATCGTCTCCTAGCATAAAAGAAAGCGCAACTGGCAGATTAAAAGATTGTCGCAAGGCAACTAAAAGTGGACAATCCACCAGAATGTGGACCACTGTCAAGGAGGCGCCACAGTCACACTGTGGTGCGTCCTCCCGCCGAAGAAGGTGGCCATGCGTCAGAACACCATAGCAGTTCCATGCCGATAGCTGTAAGGGGGTGGAAGATATGGTTTTGAAAGTCGTCAAATTATAAAAAAATCTGGACTGAAGGCCAGAGATGACGTTTGCGACACTATAGCAAGGAGGTTACATACAGTGAAACGTGATGCCACAGACCTTATCTTTGGTCTATGCCTGCTACGTCTTCAGCTCTTTCTCTGTGAGGATAAGTATACGAATAAGGAAATATAAGAATAAATATAGCAGTAAAAACGAAATTTCTTTTAATGCATCTCTTTAAAAAAATCGATTTGAAGTTTCGTGCATTACATCAAGTGATCGATCTGTGATATTATTACTATCATTATTGTTGAATTTCGTGATTGGATTCTTCGAAACGAGTGCATTGTTATGTGTGATTTGATCTACACTACTAACTTTGCTGAAAACGGTAAGTGCATAGATTCTGCAATCTGATAGGAGTATTTTTCAGTTCCGCTTTATCAGCGACATTTCCTCAAAAATGAGTGAAATTAATTGCATTAATTTAATTGTTATAATTCAAAAATATGACATCGTACGAATTTTATAAGTCCTTTGTATTTTGATTACCATCTTTCTTTGTTTGGATATTGCACTTATAATTTTGTACATTGTGCAAGACAGCATTATTTCTTATATATTCTCCAAGAAACATAACATCATTTTAGAAAAAGAGAAATGCACAGAGAGATAAGGGATAAGAGAAGTACTAACTCAAGGCAGGAATAAATAAATAAGCACCCGGGCAACGCCGTGTTTTCAGCTAGTATATATAAGCTGTTCGTTAGTCACGCTAAAACTCGATAACGACTTAACCGATTTGGCTAATTTTAGTCTTGAAATATTCATGTCAGTCAAGGGAAGGTTTAAACGGTGATAAAATATGGAAAAGTTTTCCGGAAAAGAGGAAAATCTGGAAAAACCGAAAGAGCTTTTTCCAGTGAGCTATCAATACCGTTCATCCAATTGCGATAAAATTTTTACTTTTTATGTTGGAAGCAATAGGAAGTTTCGTATGAAATAAAAATTTGGAAAAGTCGCCCGGAAAGTAGGAAAATTTAGGAAAAACCAAGAGTGTTTTTTATGAATAAAAATAAATTGCCACATGGTTGTAAGAGCATCACTTGAGTATAGCTTGACAGGACAAGGTTTGTATGAAATAAATGTTTTGAAAATCTACCGGAAAATCGGAAAATTTAAGGAAAACTGAAAGTACTCTTTTCAATGTGTTTTTGATTGAATTCAGCACTATAACTGACTATTCGCACGACGGAGAGGGGTAATTTTTTTTTTTTTTTTTTTTTTTTTTTTTGCTCATTATGGGCTTGAAAAGATTCATAAAAAAATAAGAACAGTTAAAAAGAAAAGTCCCAAAAATCTAACCAAGTTCCTTTTTTCAGTGTGTTTCTAAATGTACTCAACACTACAAGTTGAGAACCGTTCACCTGATTGCGATAAAATTTTGATCATTTGACGTTCAACGAAAGATGAACGTTCTTATGAACATTTTTAGTTTATAAGAAAGTTACCCGGAAAATTTGAAAATTCGCGAGAAACTGAAAGAGCTTTTTTCAATGAGATATCAATGTCATTCGTCTGATTCCGATAAAATTTTGCTTATTTGACGTTCAAAGCAAGAGTAACGTTCTTATGACATAAAAATTTGGAAAAGTTTCCCGGAAAATTCAGAAAATATAGAAAGAGATTTTTCTATGAAATATCAATACCATTCATCTGATTGCGATAAAATTTTGCACATTCGACGTTCAAAGCGAGAGGTAGGTTTGAGTGAAGTAAAAGTTTGGAATAGTTGGCCAGAAGATAGGAAAATTTTTGGAAAACTGAAAGAGCTCTTTTCTTTGCGATATCAATATCATTCGTGCGATTTCCATAAAATTTTGCATATTTAACGTCAATGCAAGAGTTCATACGTATTAGCGATTGCAAAGCCTGCCGGGTCGACTAGATGACACGGTGAACTTCGTATTACTTACCTCTTGATATAAACCATATTAACTTAAATCATATGTATTTTAGACCCAATAACTTTATAAAGGCTAAAAGCTGTGCGTGCGTTGTGGATGTTGAACCTATCGTTAAATCAGACAACAAATTGTTCATTAACACAGCAATTTGGTTTAATTATGGCCCTGATATTGATGTATATACTATTAAATAAGAAACAGTGCATTAAACTGATTATGTGCGCAACGGATATTTGAAACACAAAACAACTGTGACAAGTCACCATTTGAAACAGACACTGACTATACTCAAAAATTTTGACTGCGAGAAAGATATTAAAAAACCACAAATCACTTTCTTAATGCTTGACTGTGAGAATTTTATGCAGATCAGTTTCTGATTATTGAAATTTAGTATCATAGTCAATTAACTATCATTTACTGTGGCACCAATAACGAAATCTGTTCAACAATATTACTCAAATCAATACTCCACTTTAAATCCACTAATAACTAATTATCAAATGAAGGAAGTAGGTTAATTTTCTAACTACGTAAATGAAACAGGAAAGAAAGGTCAAGTTACTTATTATTAATAATCAGCATTACATTACCTACATAATACAACTTCTGACTTGCTGGCAAAGCAGCCTCTGCTCTACATCGGAGCCATACACACAACTCAACCGCTCTCTAAGAGAGCTGAACCACAAGTGCTACTCTCTCTCAGTGCGAGCTACAATGCTATGCAATATATGATCTTTGCCAAAGATGAAACTTCACACATATCGATACATACAGTAGAAACGATATTATACATTTTCTTGCAAGCAAGTTACTCGACACAAAACAGGAGGCACAATATTGGACATTTTCTTACAAAAATAATTTTTTATGGACACGTTTCATCACCCCCCTCTTACCTATTAAAATTTTGTAGGGTGGGTGATGCCAATGGCATTGCCTAGCCAGCAAAATTACTGAATTTCAAGTCCAAAAAATCCATTAATGACATCCAAAATATTACATGGAAAATATGAAAACTTGATAATCATTTTTATACAAGATATTCAAGATCAAAACAACAGATGGAGTTCATAGAAAATTTAAAAAATGTGACAGTCATAAATACATGCAATTTTTCAAACGAGTACCAACAAGAGTAATGCTTGGAGTGGTACAGGATGCGACAGGCATAAGCAAATGTCAAAATTTACAGAACATCAACAATAAATGGAATATATGACAAATATACATAATGGTAAACATAAGTATATATAGAATTTCAGAGAACATAGTTTGACAAATGATATAGTGGAGAAAATGAGATAGCTAGAAGTAATACACAAATGGAAAAAAATATACAATAATAAACAGGAACATATACAAAGTTTTACAAAATATAGTTTAACTAATGTCATCATTGTTTTGTTTTTTCGAGAAAATAAGGTAATTACAAGTAATACACAGTAGTGTAAGTCCCATGCGTCTAAATTTTTTTTAACATAAAATGAACATTTGTATCTTGTGCACAATGTAGTCTATGTAAATTTTTAGTGCACTTAGTATAAGATAAAGAGTCAGTTTTGTATTCTGTGATGCATTTAAGATGCCATACTTTCATGGATGCTAGAACATACATGTAAAATTTTTTGACTACATAGGTTTCTGATCATGTACAAAATAATGTCACTGCTTCGGCACAATAGGATTTCAATATAACGTTTGTCAATCGAATAGGCACAATGACATTTCAGACTAAAGGGTATTGACTCATTATAGTTCTGAAAGCATATGTATCTATCAAGAGCACAATTTTATTTTGGTCACTGAATGTAAAAGAACCATGAAATATACCTAAACACTGGTAATGAAACTGTGGACAACGTTTGCAATGGGAGGCACTGAATAGTATAAGCACACGAATAGCACATTAGCTCCTAACATTCATTTTAGGTCTGCACACGATCAGCCAATTATCCCCTAACATTCATTTTAGGTCTGCACACGAACACAAAACACTGTAAGATTACACCACACTCATGGGGAAAAGGTTCTGATGTATTCCTCCATGCAATTCGACAACCAAGTGTGCTCCAACCAACGGAGCTATTAGCAGACTGCATCAGCATAGCCAAAATTAGAGCAAAATGGTGGTGGTTGGCCAAGGCTGCAATGGACAGTACTATGTGGCCAAACATCATCCAACAAACATCTTCATTAAAAGGCCCCAAACCAGTGGTGTATAATAACACGTCCATTGTTCTGTGTGCATTCTGGAATCTCGTGTGCGAAATCGCCAGTTTCCATGCGTGTCCAAAGTACATGAAATAAAGCATTTTACACACAAATTAGTAACATAGTCATATTTCAGTTTACACTGAAAGAAAAGTCGTTGATTAGTAAATATCTACTGAGAACCTTTGCCCCAAATTCAAGTGGTACAGATGGGGTCATTGCATTAAACTATAATTTTACATTACAAGTAGGGTCTTGAAGACGGATACATTTGAATACTAATGAGTAATTTAATTCTTATACTAGAGTATCTACAAAATTAGTGTCATTTCATATAGACATAAGGCTTTACATACTATGTACATATTACTTTACAAACACATAATCGTATGAAATACATTCAGGGTGCTTGTCACCAATTTGGCATTAGGTCCTGTAAAGTAAATTTGTTGTCATAATTATAGCGATTAACGTGAAGCCACTTCAAATAACTTAACATTCCAATTACCACTAGTTTACATCACTATGGTGGGGATTGCATTACCACCAAATTATAACAATTAAATTACATATGTTGCCATGGCCAGGCTTTTAATTTGGTTATACATTTCATTGCCTTAAGGTATAACACATCAGGGAAAGTTCATGAAAATATCAAAAGAGGTTCAAGTCATCAGGTCATGTCTGTGTCTGTCTGAGTCAACAGTAGGGTCAAACAAAACAATTAAGGCAAATTTTGGCACAGTAATAGATGTACATCACAGTAAATCATCCGATAACATAAACACAGACGTAACTATTTGTTAGGCATAGCTGCAGATTTTCGTCAACAAGATCATCAATAAAATTTTGAAGATAGCAATAAGCAAAAGCAAAGTATCTCTGTGCATTAACTAGACTTAACTAGGCGTAATTTATGGCAAAACTGCAAGTTTGCAAGAGAGATGGCTGTGTGCAACGTATAAGCATAACCATACATTGTCATTGAGCTTCATTATAAAATTAATTAGCATAGTGGTAGGGCTTAGGTATATAATTAATGAGCATAGCGGTAATCTTTGATTACAAGAGCAATAAGCATAGATGCAAGCATAATTAGAAATATTCATTACACATAATTACAAATAATTACAGAGCATCAGAAGGATATGATTCTCACCAATCACACATGCCATTGAAGGCACAATGCATCAACATACAAAATGGTGCACATAAGCACAAAGAGAAAACACAAAAGGGCAGTGCGAGTAAGCACATAAGAAAAGAACAGAGCATAGCATCATTAGCAACAGAGCGATTCTCCTTATAATTGCTTCATAATCATTTTATACTCTCGTCCACATAATTACATTTATCAATCATCTTTGACTGTTACCAATACCTTCCTTACCATCATTTATCCATAAACAATAAAGCATTTTAAAGACCACCATGACATATTGTGTATTGCCTTACTCATCATCCTCCAGAATGTCCTTTCTCTTTTTACTGCTTAATTGGCTTACAAAATGCTTATGTCAACTCAAAATCTTCTTCACTCGCTCAGAAGTTCGTAAGTTATGCAATTAGTAATACAGAAGAGAAATCTGATATTTTCTGAAACATAGGAACTTAATTAGATTACTCAATCAAAAATTTCCATTAATTTTGTCTTGCACAGCCACCGAGTTCGTTATATGCAAATTGCAAGATGATCATAGTTTCGCATGACAATATCCCAGCGTAGCACAGAGCATAAGTATTCAGAGTTAGAGAAAAGTAACAGTGAGAAAAAGAGGTAGATAGAGCGCACTAAGGAATAGTGACACTCAGCTCGAGAACGGGGCACCAATCGCCACTTGGTGTGTCCAAAACAGATTAATGGACTCACTACCCCATCTTTATTCCTTGAAAATTTTAATATTGGAAATGTGGTGTATGCCTTTCGACTTGTGCGTCTTTAAAGTTTCTACCTCAACGACGTTGTCGTGGATGATACGTTTGATTCTATACGGACCATTGTACAGTAAGAAAAATTTGTGAATCATTGATCTTCCCTTGTGGGATAAGTGGTGGGATCTTATTAATACCTTTTGTCCTACATAGAGTTGTTTGGCATAACAATTACGTTGAGAGCGTTTCCTTTTTTCAGCGGCTTTCTTAATGTTTTTAAGCGCCAATTCAATGATCTCATGATGACGTAGTCTTCTGTGTTTAGGAAAAGGTATTAATTCCTTGATACGGTCGGGAGGTTGCTTGTTTTTCAGGACCAGAATTGGTGAAAGACCTGTAGAATCATTAGGAAGTTCATTTATAATATTTTGAAATGACAGAAGATATCTATCCCATGTGTTATGCCGTCGGTAGCAATACAGCCTACATAGTTTTCCAAGCTCTTTCATCACTCGTTCACAAGGGTTAGAGGCAGCATGATAAAGTGATATGAACACAGGTTTGATGTTTCTGCGCCGCAACATCCGTGCCCAATCATGAGAACGGAATTGAGGTCCGTTATCGGAGATGACTTTATCTATATGGCCCACATCTTTTAGGAAGTTTTTGACAAAGGCGTTAGTTACTGTCTTCGACGTAGCACGGCGGAGCGGAGTAAAAGATACAAATTTTGATGTGAGCTCAATAGCAACGAAGACAAAAGAGAAACCATTGTTAGTTCTCGGAAGAGGTCCAAACAGATCAACGGCTGCTAACTGTTTTAATTTTGAAGGTATAATCGGAAAAAGTGGAGCAGAATGCGATATGGTCGGCGGCTTTGCTTTCTGACACAATTTGCATCGAGATAACACATTGCGTATACGTTTCTCCATGTTGATGAAATAACAAGAGTCGCGTAATTTCGCGAAGCACTTCTTGGCACCATAGTGTCCGTAACTGAGATGAATATACCAAATCAATTTGTTCACGGATTCCTGCGGAACACACACTAACCAAAATTGACTGTCAGGGGCTTTACGTTTGAAGAGAATGTTATTATGGATAATGTAAAATTGTCTGATGGAAACATTATATTTATCGTGCCATTTTATTTTAATATCTCGCCAGATTGGATCTTTATCTTGTTCTTTAGCAATGTCAGAAAATGTGGCAGATATGTAATTTTCGAAAGCAACTTGCTGCATATAGAGGATAGTAAAGTTATTTTCTAAGTATGCCTCTTCCGTCGCCTTGATGAGCCCAACAGGCGAACGAGATAGCGAGTCTGCAACGATGTTTTGTTTACCAGGAATGTAAATTACAGAGAAATCGAATTCTTGAAGGAACAAAGCCCATCGTCTAATTCTATCATGGTTAAGTTTTGCCGACATGAGGAATTGAAGTGCGCGGTGATCCGTGTAAACTTTAGTGTGTCTGCCAAATAAGAAATAACGAAATTTTTCGAATGCCCAAACTACTGCTAAAGCTTCAAGTTCAGTGACGGAATAGTTCCGCTCTGACTTGGAGAGTATGCGACTAGCAAACGCAATGGTTCTCTGGGTGGCAATGCCATTTTCTTCATCCTCTTGAAATACGTGAACGCCAAGTCCGAATTTTGAACTATCGGTGGAAATGTAAAATTTCTTAGACAAATCTGGGTGGTGCAGAATAGGTGCGTGAAGGAGTGCATCTTTTAAGCAAAGAAATTCTCTTTGGGCAGCTTCATCCCAGAACCAAACAGTATTTTTTTCAGTTAATTCATATAATCTGGGAGTAGTTAGGTCTTTCAAATTTATAAAACGCCGATAGAAATTAATTAAACCCAAGAAAGCTCTTAATTGGCGTTTAGTGGTGGGAACAGGCATTTTCATTATCGCCTCTAACTTTTCGGGGTCGGGCTGGATTCCATCTTTAGAAAT
Source organism: Locusta migratoria (assembly GCA_026315105.1). Lineage (NCBI taxonomy): Eukaryota > Metazoa > Arthropoda > Insecta > Orthoptera > Acrididae > Locusta > Locusta migratoria. The sequence goes on from CM048746.1 coordinate 224,229,090, forward strand.
AATGTGCCCTAAAAATTTAATCTGAGAACGACCAAACTGTGACTTTTCTAAGTTTACAGTAATCCCGGATTGAGCAAACACTTCAAGTAAAGATTCCAAAGTACTGTTATGTTTTTCCCAGGAAGATTCTGCAATTAAAATATCATCAACGTAAATTGTGATTTGTTGTTTTAAGTGCTCAGGAAGTGTGGCATTCATCGCATGGATGACAGCAGATGGGGAGATGTTCAGTCCGAAAGGCAATTTACGGAACTGATAACAGTTTCCGAAGCAGAGAAACGCGGTATACTTCCTACAATTCGGATGTAGTTTCACTTGCCAAAAACTAGACCTGAGATCTAATGAGGATAAAACTTTGACACCATAGAATTTTTTTAACAATTCTTCCAGGGTTTGGGGTCGGTCGGTTTCAGGTAAAATGATAGTGTTAATTTGTCTGGAATCGAGCACTAATCGAATTGACTTATCTCTTTTTTCAACAATATGTAGGGGACTGTTATATGAGCTAACTGCAGGTTCAATTACACCTTGACTGAGCATGGACTGAATTTCAGCCTTAACTCTTTCCCTGTATACTATCGGAATGGGATATGGAGGTACAAAAAAATTATTATGTTCTTTGGTCTTAAATTCATAGAGAAATTTTTTTATGGTACCAGGACTGTTAGCGAATACACGTGAATAACGCTGCAAGATAAGGAACAATTCTTCCTTATCACGTTCTGAGGCACCTTCAACTTCTACTAATTTGTTCTTAATGATGTCAGAAACCAAGTCAATTCGTTCAGTCTCGAAATGTTTATCTGTTATATCATCATCAGGTTTGACATCCTGCGTCACATTAGAAGTAGATAAAAATTTAAACAACTGGCACCTCCTTCATATCTGGTAATCCAGTCTTCGAATTTAATTTGTATGGCATTTTCCTGAACAAAAGCAGTGGCACTAGCCGTATTGAAATCTAAAATAACCTTGTACTTGGATAGGAAGTCCACACCTAATATTATCTGTGTAGTTAAGCGGGGGACAATCAATAGGTTGGCAGAAAAGATATGATCTTGACATAAAAATTCTACGTATGTTTGCTGGCGAATTTCGACAGGTTTGCTAGAAATGACGCCACGAATTGTAGTGCAATGCAAAGGCAGAGTGGGACCATTAAGCAAGTTCTGATATTTCTTGAAAGTCACTTCACTAATTACTGACACTGGGCTACCAGAATCTAAGACAGCAGAAAGATTGATTTTGCCAATTTTGACAGATACTATAGGGTGAATTGGAATATCGAGACATTCTACCTTCTCTTCTAATAGTGCCTCTTTTATGTCATCTAACTGTACAAATTTTACGTCTTGTTCGGTGGAAGGTTCATAAGAAATTTCTTTGTTGAGACAAGTGTTACCAAGATTAATGAGGCTTTCACAAGATAAATGCTTTTCAAATCTTGATTGTTCATCAACTTCGCATTCGCTATCATCGTCATTAGAAGACATGTAATTATCTATCCAATCAGCGACAGAGGTGTGCTGCAAATCTAATTGTTCGAAATCAGTTTTTGCTGTTCCAAGGTCACTGTTAGTTGCATTATTGTGTGGCAGTACCGTATCCTGCATTTCAAAGTACATGATCGGTCTGTCATATGTAATTGTTGGTTCATACTGTAAGTATTTTATTTCATATATATTGTCTTCCTCAGAGTCTGAAGACGAAGCTTCTGTCTCCCACTCTGAATTGTCGTCATTATATTGCTGATCGACAATTATCTCGTTTAACCGTTGGGCAGTATAACGTTTGTTCGATACCTTTTCATTTGTTTCGTTAAATTTGATAGTACAATTTTTGTTACTGTCATTACTTTCAGGAGTAACGGCTTTAGGTATTGACACAATTTGTGTCGGTTTTGCCTTATCCCTTACTGAGGTGCTACCAGCATCAGTATTGTGCACTTCCGCACAAACTACTATTCTGTTTTGTTCGGGAGGTTGTTCATCGTAACCTTCCTCTCTGTGAGGACGTTCACAATGAACAAGTTTCAGCGTATAGTTAGGATCACATAAATCCTGTACGGCCGAATTATTTGCCGTCGAGTCCGCTAGTCATACCTGACGCGGCCCCTTTTTTGACGAATTATAGCGTGGATTGACAGGTCTGATTTCAATGTTTTGCTCTTGTCTTTCTGGGGTACGCGATCTACTTTGGGCCCGATTTGTGTTTTCCTGCTGTGGAAGGCGATCACGAGAATTATCGCGTGTGCCCTCCCGATTACGCTTCTCAGCGTTATTGTTGTTATTTTCAGTCTCGCGATCACTATCAGTATTGCGTCTTTCACGCCAATTAGTATCATTTGAGGTATTGCTGTTATGATAATAATTATTGTGGCGTCCTCCGCGACCAAAGCCACCACCTCGGTAACGAAAACTTCCACGGTTATTCTCACGTTCTTGGCAATCACTGTTCTCATTGTCACGACTTTGTAAGTTTCATTAGAAAAAGAATTACTTTTTGTTTGATCCTCGTGCTCTGGATGACGTTTAGAAAGCGGCGGGCTTTGATGCGACCAGCGATTATATCTGTTTGTTTCAAAATGTCGACTGCGCGAGGAATTTTCCTCGTCTTCTTCCTCTAAGTCTTGTAAGAGATTTCTAAAGGCTTCAATATCATTCTTGCATCGTGCCGCAATGGCAATTTGACGCAAGTGTAGAGGCAATTTGTTCAAACAAATTCTAATTAATTCGGCAGGGCAGTAAGGTGCCGATAAAAATTGATTTTTGTATACTAAATGATGGAAATATTCCACCGGGCTCGAGAAATTTGATCGTTCAAAAGTTTTGAACGTCGCAATACTGTTTTTAACGCGATCTTGTGCCGCTTCCGACCAGTATGCGGATAGAAATGAGCATCGGAACTGATTCTCGCTATAGCACTCTTGTGCAATAGCTCTCATTCTGGTGGCTGGCTCGCCTTCCAGATAATCACATATAAATTCTAATCTGTGCTCAAGTGGCCAATTCGGGGGAAGACAATAATCGAATTGCTGCAACCACTCTTTAGGGTGCAAGTCATTCGGAGAGTTTTTGAATGTCTTGAATTTACGTACAGTCAGGAAATGCTTGTAGTCAAACGCTTCCCTTCGCCTGTGCGGTGTAAGTGGGCGTAAACTACGCACCGCGTCTTCATTGTTGTTACTACAAGGAACACTTCGTTCACGTACCAAGGGACCTACTTGGTCCGAATCATTATCATTGTCATTTTCGTTCAAATTTTCTTCTACGTCTTCGTATGGATTTCCACAAGTGTGGTCAAATTTCCTCTCTATTCGCGCTACGCGATCATCTAATTTTCTGACCTCAGCCTTGTATTGCTGATTAATGGTCATTTGACCTTGTTTGAAACGGTCAAGGGCGAAATATTCATTAGTTTCATTAAACGGGGTAGGATGCGTTACATCAGAACTTTTGTCAGTGTTATCACTGATTTGGGTTATCTTAACAGTAATATCCTCAACCTGTTTATTAATTTTGTTGATCCGTTCCGTCGTGACTGACTGAAAATTCTGCAACTTTTCATCAAATAGACTACTCTGTTGCTTCAATTGAGCGAGTTCAGTAGTTTCCATATTTTCAACTCGTGACGCAAAGCTTTCCATATTTTCCACTCGTGACGCAAGGCTTTCCATTACCGGATTAATCTCGTCGCGAATATCTTGTCTTATTTGCTGAGATTCACGTTTGAAAGTGGTGAGCAGTTGTTCCCTGAACCGATTGTTGTCCTCATTTATTTTATTAAAACTACTTTGAATACTCACAAACCTCGAATCGCACGTCTGTTCTATTTTCTCAAGTTTTTCACCTTGTTTCTCAAGTTTTTCATTTAATCTCTGAGATTGTTTCTCAAGTTTTTCACCTAATTTCTGAGATTGTATTAGACTATTCTCAAGTTTTTCATTTAATTTAGAGAACTGTGACAGTAACATCTGCATGAAGTCATTTGGTAATACGTTTTCCATAGTTGTCGCACATGTATTTTTTGTAACAGAGCTAGGCGGAACCGATGCATTCATTTCCGCAACCGCATTACAAGAATCGGAATTCTGGGTTGTCGAATCCTGTACTTTATCATTATCCATATTGTCTATCCCTGAACTAACCTGTTCCGCGTTTTCGTACACGGTATTTACTGTCGTATTTGTATCAGCGCAGTGAGAAGGCTCTTGTGAAAATTCTTCTTCTCTCCTTGTATCATTGAAGGTCTCATTTTCGAAAGCAGTTTTAGCATCAGCGCGGGCTCTCCTATTCTTCGACATTGTTAATAGAATTTTGCAGTAAAGTGACCAATAATATTTATTTTCACCTACTGCAATTTTTTTTTGAAAATAACACACGGTAATTAACAATAGGCTGAATCGTGCTAGTGCAAAATACAGTCACAATCGAGATTACGCGAACCGTTAATTATCACACGAGTTCTGCGGTACTAGAACTTTCGACACAACAAACATCAGACAATGTAAATGAGACTTTTTCAGTAGTAATGCAATTATTTGTATATTCAATTAATCTACTATAAACAATACTACACAATCTCAAGAATGGTAAGTAACAAACTACAGAAACGATTACTATGCTACTGTTGCTATAACAGAGGATGGTGCTACAAAAATTAAATTAAGAGCCAAAAGTTAAGTTGGTTAGTGGAAAAGACAAACTAACTGAAATAAGATTACGTATCTAACTACGTCACGATCCTGTTTGTGAACTATCCTGGCAGAAAGGGCGCCAGATAAAAGCTGTGCGTGCGTTGTGGATGTTGAACCTATCGTTACATCAGACAACAAATTGTTCATTAACACAGCAATTTGGTTTAATTATGGCCCTGATATTGATGTATATACTATTAAATAAGGTAAATTGGTAGAATCCGTGTACATCGAAGGAAACGGCATAGCCATCGATATATATCGAATATTCGATATAGTGTTTCTGAACCGGAGATTCGGGCGCTACGCGCCCTCACGTACTAAAAAAAAAATTCTTGTTTAACCTATACCTAACCTTCTTAAGGCTACGCTACAGATCAATTTTTTTAAGTCAAAGTTAGGTTAGGTATAGGTTAAACAAGATTTTTTTTTTTTTTTTTTTTTTTTTTTTTTTTTTTTTTTTTTTTTTTTTTTTTTTTTGTAGTACGTGAGGGCGCGTAGCGCCCGAATCTCCGGTTCAGAAACACTATATCGAATATTCGATATATATCGATGGCAATGCCGTTTCCTCCGATGTACACGGATTCTACCAAATTACCTTAAATAAGAAACAGTGCATTAAACTGATTATGTGCGCAACGGATATTTGAAACTCAAAACAACTGTGACAAGTCACCATTTGAAACAGACACTGACTATACTCAAAAATTTTGACTGCGAGAAAGATATTAAAAAACCACAAATCACTTTCTTAATGCTTGACTGTGAGAATTTTATGCAGATCAGTTTCTGATTATTGAAATTTAGTATCATAGTCAATTAACTATCATTTACTGTGGCACCAATAACGAAATCTGTTCAACAATATTACTCAAATCAATACTCCACTTTAAATCCACTAATAACTAATTATCAAATGAAGGAAGTAGGTTAATCTTCTAACTACGTAAATGAAACAGGAAAGAAAGGTCAAGTTACTAATTATTAATAATCAGCATTACATTACCTACATAATACAACTTCTGACTTGCTGGCAAAGCAGCCTCTGCTCTACATCGGAGCCATACACACATCTCAACCGCTCTCTAAGAGAGCTGAACCACAAGTGCTACTCTCTCTCAGTGCGAGCTACAATGCTATGCAATTCATGATCTTTGCCAAAGATGAAACTTCACACATATCGATACATACAGTAGAAACGATATTATACATCTTCTTGCAAGCTAGTTACTCGATACAAAACAGGAGGCACAATATTGGACATTTTCTTACAAAAATAATTTTTTATGGACACGTTTCAAGGCATCATCAGATAGTTTAAGTATTGGCTCGATAGTGGGCGGAAAGAGTGTGGGCAAATTGTCCAGGATATTGTTCATGTCACATTGTGGAAATTTTGGGAAGGTTTAAACGGTGATATAATATTGAAAAATTGGGAGAAATATTTAGATTTAAGACATTTGAAATAATGACTAGGTTTTGTGTTGGGTGCGTTCAGACATATACTTTGAAAGAGTAAAGATCGCTTTACACGATCTGAACCCGTATATGAACTGTCAAAGTCACTGTCAACGGTAACACATACACTAAATATATGCAAAGTGCACACTGAATATAGTGCAACTGCAAAGTGCCTTGAAACTAACGCCAAAAAGAAAAAAAAAATGTAAACTTGATTTGTCATTCTGTCACCACTATATTTACCATTATTAGTGCAAGAAAACATTATTATCTCATGCTGTTTACAATGCCGAGGGTTCTAGAGTGAATTACAATGAAGTAAATAGATATAGAATGGAACGAGTTGGGGCTCATCGATCACAACAGCAGCGAGCGCGGGAAAATGAAATTGGTCGTTTCTGCAGACGCTATGCTCCAGTGAACCTGGAACGAGGAGCATTCTGTTACGATCGGGAAATATAGTACCAACAAATCTGTAACAACTGGGAAAATGTTGATCATTTGTCAATATTGTAAAGCTTTAAAATACAGTGGTGAATCTGCAGGATTATGTTGTGCTGGTGGTAAAGTAAAATTGCCACAACTGGTCCCACCACCTGATCCATTACACTCATTAGGTTTTTGGAATGGAAAATGACTAAACACTTCTCGGCCAACATCCAAAAATATAAATATAACCACTGCTTCCAAATGACGTCGTTTGGTGCAACGCATATTGTACGGAACAGTTTCATGCCCACTTTCAAACTAATATTAAGGTAATTAAGAGGTAAGTTCACCGGTCATATAGTTAATAAATAAATAAAGTGTGTTCAGTGCTTAATCGCTTCATTAGCAAAAGTGTTGTGAATTTCAACTTTATCCCTGACCTTTCTTCACAAAATTTATGTATTTTTATAGAGTTCATAGCTATGAGTACTCACGAAGTAATAAATATTGGAATTATTACTTGACATTGGTGTTCAATGAGTCATTGTTCAAGTTTTTTAATTGTACTAACAGATTTAGTTACGAATTAGCGAGAAGAGACAAATATTTTTGGTTTTTTTTATAACTGGGTCTACCAGACACACATTTCCTGTTAAGTAATACAAAATCATTCAAGGGATAATGCTCGCCTTATCTTGTTGAACTTGCCATAATACCTCGTAATAAGTAGACAATGAAAGTATTTGAAATTTTTAAAATCGGTCAGCAATTAGACAAATTACTGACAATCAAAGTTTCCTTCTTATTTGAAGCCGTTAGATAGGGGGCATTCAAACGTTGGGACCGTGTCGCGTTACAGGCTTCTACATCTACATGGGATACTCTGCAAATCACATTTAAGTGCCTGGCAGAGGGTTCATCGAACTACCATTATACTATTTATCTCCCATTCCATTCTCGAATAGCGTGCGGGAAGAAAGAACACCTGTTCGAACACCTGTTCGACCTCTGATTTCTCGTATTTTATTCTGATGATCTTTTCTACCTATGTAAGTGGGAGTCAACAATATATTTTTTGCAATCGAAGAAGAATGTTGCCGATTGGAGTTTCGCAAGTAGCCCACACCGCAGCGATATGTGCCGTTGTTGTAATGATTCCCCTCCCAGATCCTGTATCATTTCCGTAACGCTGTCTCCCCTGTATCGTGACAATACGAAACGAGCTGCCATTCTTTGGACTCTTTCGATGTCCTCCGTCAAACCCACCTGATAAGGATCCCACACTGGGCTGCAATACTCCAAAAATGGACGGACAAGCGTAGTGTATGCAGTTTCTTTTGTAGTTCTGTTGCATGTTTTAAGGATTCTGCCAATAAAACGCAGTCTGGTTCGCCTTTCCCACGATATTATCTACGTGTTCTTTCCAGTTTAAGTCTGAAGTAATAGTAATTCCTAGGTATTTTGTGGAGTTTACGGTCTTCATTTTTGATTGATTTATCCTGTAAACATAGTTTAACGGATTTCTTTTCGTACTTATGTGGACGACTTCACACTTATTATTTAGAGTCAATTGCCAATTTTTACACCATACTGATATCTCACTCAGATCGTTCTGCAGTTAGTTTTGATCTTCAGATGATTTTACTGGACGATAAATGACGGCGTCGTCTACAAACAACCTAAGAGAGCTACTTAGATTTTCCCCTAAATCGTTTATCTAAATAAGGAACAGCAGAGGACCAATAACACTACCCTGTGGAACGCCCGATATCACCTCTGTTTCAGTCGATGCCTTACCATCGATTACTACGAACTGTGTCCTCTCTGAGAGGAAATCTCCTATCCAGTCGCAAATTTGGGGCGATATACCGTAACCACGCAATTTGATTAAAAGCCATTTGTGAGGTACTGTGTCAAAAGCTTTCTGGAAATCAAGAAATACGGAATCGATTTGCGAACCCTTGTCGATAGCACCCATCACTTCGTGTGAATAAAGAGCTAGTTGTGTTTCGCATGAACGATATTTTCTAAATCCGTGTTGACGTTGGGTCAATAGATCGTTCTGTTCGAGATGATTCATAATATTTGAATACAGGATATGTTCCAAAACCCTGCTGCAAATTGACGTCAATGAAATAAGCCTGTAGTGTAGTGGGTTACTCCTACTGCCTTTCTTGAATATAGGTGTGACCTGTGCAACTTTCCAATCTTTTGGTACAGATCCTTCTATGAGAGAGCGGTTGTATGTGGCTGTTAAGTAAGGAGCTATCGCTTCAGCATAATCAGATAGAAATGTAATGGGTATACTATCCGGACCAGAAGACTTATTCTTGTTAAGTGATTTTAGTTGCTGCACTACTCCAATGGTATCAACTTCTACGTTACTCATTACGGCATCTGTTCGTAATTCGAAATGTGGAATATTGGTTTCGTCTTCTTTGGTGAATGAGTATCTAAAGGCTATGTTTAGTAATTCTGCTTTACTAGCGCTGTCATCGGCAGGATCGCCATTGCTATCACATAGTGCAGGTATTGTTTGTGATTTGCCCCTAGTATATTTAACATGTGACCAAAATTTCTTTGGGTTTTCAGTCAAATTTCGAGAAAGAGTTTCGTTGTGATAAGTGTTGTAGGCATCTCGCATTGAAATCCTTGCTAAATTTCGAGCTTCTGAGTACGATCGCCAATCCTGGGGATTTTGTGTTCGTTTAAATTTAGTATGCCTTTTCCTTTCCTTTTGCATCAGTGTCCTGACCTGTTTAGTGAACCAAGGGGGATCGCCTCCTTCTTTTATTAATTTATTTGGTTTAAAACTGTCAATTGCTGTCGATACCACTTCTTCGAATTTGAGCCACATCTGGTCTACACCTACGTTTAGTGTTAGAAACGAGTGGAAGCTATCTTTCAAGAAGCAATGTATTTTGTTTCTATCTGCTTTCCTGAACAAATATACTTTTCGTTTAAGTAATCAGCAGTAAAATATCGGCTCAGCATCTCGAGAAACCCCTTCGCGACTCGTCCTGCTCCCTCCCCCCCTCTCCCCAGCCACAGGACGCTGCCCTGCCCGCTTCTTTCACCCTGTTACACCAAAGACCAAAGATGTAATAGACTGTGCGTGACGTCATTATACTGAAACCAACATCTAAGTCACGCGACTCGGGGCAGGAAACCGTTTTCATCATTATGAGTACTGTGAAATGGAGCTGAGAGTTGCAGTTCTTATCTTTTGTAGTGGAAATTAAGCGTAGATTTTAACAATAAAGCGACTTTTCGTATTCATATTACACATTTATTAATACAGTTGGCGTTAGTTCTTCGCAATTGTAAATATTAAATCGATGGCTACAATTTTTACATGTGCTTAGATGAAACGCATTGACAGTTATTTCTGCAACCGATACAACTGCAAAAAATGTTCAAATATTTGTAAATCTTATGGGACTTAACTACGGGGTCATCAGTCCCTAAACTTACAAACTACTTATGAACTACTTACGAACTAGGACGGCACAAATATCCATGCCCGAGGGGGATTCGAACCCCCGACCGCAGTGGGCGTGCAGACCGTGACTGAAGCGCCTCAGTCCCCTCGGCCACCGCGGCCGGCATTACAACTGCAGATTTAAACGAAAGACCTCTTTTCCTTGTACTGTGAGTCTTTTAGTTTGAGACTGACACATGAGTACAACACGAAATATCCGTTTGACAAGCAGCATGTTTTCTTACGATTCCTAAACAAAACATGAGAAAAGTTTTGTTGTGCTTTTATAAGAGCTGGAATCTGATTGCATACATAAAATCCCATTTAACCGAATAAATCGTTTATATTTTAAGACTTTTCCCACAATCGGTGACGCCGAAACATAAAACAAGCAAAATATTGTCTGTTTACATAAAATTATATGGTAGTGAGGAAACATCATTGATTTCAATCGGCAAGAAGTGATTTTATAGGTATAATGAATGGTCTTTATGAATATTTAGCATAATGTTATTGAACACCGATTTTCACCAGAAATGACTTACTTGCTGACACACAAACTCGCCCAAGAGCAGCTTGAATAATCATCGCATCGATTAATCACATTCATAGGGTGCAAAAAGTAAAAGATTCATAGCGCAACACGAACACCGCGGATACGTTATTCTGTTGCTTCTAAAAATAACTTACAATACGGTACTTTTCACCTGGGCACATGTACACTCGACAATCATTGAATTAATAGTAATATGAAATTACATTGCCTTTACTACTAGATGTGTAATAGGTTACGGGAAGTAGTTTTCGTGCTAAAATCAACGCTTGTTTCAAAAAATGTTCAAATGTTTGTTAAGCTTATGGGACTTAACTATGGGGTCATCAGTCCCTAAAGTTACAAACTACTTATGAACTACTTACGAACTAGGACGGCACAAATATCCATGCCCGAGGGGGGATTCGAACCCCCGACCGTAGTGGCCGAGCAGACCGTGACTGGAGCGCCTTAGTCCCCTCGGCCTCCGCGGCCGGCATCAACGCTTGATTTCACCTGTAAATGACAATAACTGTTGCTCATAAAGACGAAAAATCAGTCACGTGACTTGGGGCATTTTAGATGTTGGTTTCAAACCACAACATAGCAGAGATAGGTACACGCGCAGTCTATGTTATCTTTGGTCTATGCTGTTACACAACGGTGAGAAAGTGGTGACGTGGCGCCCAGTCGTCAGCGCTGCTACGTCACAGCGGCGACCTGGCGCAACTCGCGGCCTTGCTGTTTCGCCGCGTGGCGCTGCTGCAGCGTGCCAGCAATCAGCATTGCGTCCTGCATCTCCAGCCAGCATAAAACCGGGGTTCCCCGCCAGTCCTACCCAAACATACCTACCTGATGCACACATTAACGTAAGACGGTAAGCTGTAATTTTTCAAAAAATCAATTTTCATTTTGTGCCTAGGGTCATTAGATACTATGATCTTTTGTGAACACAAGTATTTTTTATTCCTGTCCACCAATTACAACTGCATATTTTTTTAAAATAATGACATCTGTAGTAATTTACGCCCCTTTTCGTAAAAAGGACTGTACCTCTCCTCTGCCACTTGTACAGTTAGAGAGTGTTTTATTTATTTATTTATTTATTTTTTTATTTTTTTACAGAATGAAAATTAGATGAAAATCAGTCTTTAGCTTACGGCAGGTAATTGAAAAGTGCTATGAGTTGAATAGGGAATTGTATCTATGTTTCATAGATCTGGAAAAGCCTTATGACCGTGTTCCTAGGAGGAAGCTACTGTCAGTTCTTCGAGATTATGTATAGGAGGCAAACTTCTGCAGGCAATTAAAGGGCTTTACGTAGACTGTCAGGCAGCAGTTAGAGTAGATGGCAAATTAAGCTCATGGTTCAGGGTAGTTTCAGGGGTAAGTCAAGGCTGTAACCTGTCAACACTGTTGTTCATACTATTCATGGATCATATGTTGAAAACAGTAGACTGGTAGGGCGGGATTAAAGTAGGTGAAAACAAAATAAGCAGTCTCGCATATGCGGATGACTTAGTTGTAATGGCCGATTCGATTGAAAGGTTGCAAACTAATATTTCAGAGCTCGATCAGAGGTGCAAGGATTATGATACGAAGATCAGCATCTCCAAAACGAAAGTAATGTCTGTGGGAAAGAGATTCAAACAGATTCAGTGCCAAATAGGAGGAACAAAGTTAGAAAAGGTAGACATTTTCAAGTACCTGGGATGTATTTTCTCACAGGATGGCAACATAGCGAAAGAACTGGAATCGAGGTGCAGCAAAGCTAATGCAGTGAGTGCTCAGCTAAGATCTACTCTCTTCTGCAAGAAGGAATTAAGTACCAAGACTAAGTTAGCAGTGCACCGCTCTATCTTTCGACCAACTTTGTTGTATGGGAGTGAAAGTTGGGTGGATACAGGTTACCTTATTCATAAGATAGAGGTTACAGATATGAAAGTAGCAAGAATGATTGCAGGTACCAATAGATGGGAACAATGGCAGGAGGGTGTCCATAATGAGGGAATCAAAGAAAAGCTGAAACTGAACACCATAGATGAATCAGTTAGAGCGAACAGACTGAGATGTTGGGGTCATGTTACATGCATGGGAGAAGCAAGATTACCTAAGAGACTCATGAGCTCGGCAGCGGAGGGTCATGTTACATGCATGGGAGAAGCAAGATTACCTAAGAGACTCATGAGCTCGGCAGCGGAGGGTAAGAGGAGTCGAGTTAGACCAAGAAGAAAGTACTTAGATTCGGTGCAGAATGATTTTGAAGTAAAAGGCGTAACATCAGACGAGGCATCAATGTTGAATAGGGGAACATGGAGGAATTTTATTAGAGGTACTATGTCCAGACTGAACTCTGAAAGGCATAATCAGTCTCTAATGATGATGATGATTATGATGATGATGATGTACAGGAATGCACGGTTCTTATGTTTGTAATCTTCTCGGGTCTGCAGCCGGATACTAAAGTCAACTTGACACAATATTTCAGCGGCGCAACTGCCCGCCATCCTCAGGTGAGCTTGCTGATAGACAATCTCGCCGGAACTGAGTTACCAGTGCAATCGGCGGCTCCTTTATACATCGAGGAAGGCCCATAGCGCGTGCGCAAGAAGTGACAGTGACTGCCCTCTGGCGCACAAGACGTACAGCGCTCCGGTGGTAGAGTTCGGCGAAATCGATAATCGATGATAAAATTATTATTCAGATTTATAAAGTACCAACCGTTGTTTTTCAACATCTGATAAAACCGGGTTCCAGGATTTACTAAGAAGGTAGCCTTTGTCTCTGTTAATCAGATTGTCAGATAATCGAATTTCTATGGATTCCTTTAAGACAGTCCCAGTAACGAGATGCTGAAGCAACCATGTGAGTTTCGTTATACAACATTCTATGTCCCTCATCGAGACAGTGCTCAGCTACCGCCGACTTCTCGGGCTGGAGCAAACGTGTGTGCCGTTGATGTTCAATACATCTGTCCTGAATGGTGCGGATAGTCTGACCAATATACGTTTTCCCACATTGACAGGGAATCTTATATACCCCGGGCTTCCTCAGACCCAAATCATCCTTCACAGATCCAAGAAGTGCTCTCGTCTTTACTGGCGGACGAAAAACGCTCTTAATGTCATACTTTTTTAAAATTCTTCCTATCTTTGATGAAATACTCCCGACAAAAGGTAGGAAAGCAACTGATTTATGGGTCTCATTTAATGGTTCAGGTGAAGGACCAAACTGTAAAGCACAGCGGATCTGCTTATCTGTGTAGCCATTCTGTTGAAACACAACTTTTAGATGATCTAGTTCTTGCGTCAAACTTTCTGCATCCGAAATGGCGTAAGCTCTTCTCGCTAATGTCCGAAGAACGCCAGTACGTTGGGCCGGAGGATGACAACTCGAGGCATGCACATAGCGGTCCGTGTGCGTAGGTTTTCGATAAACGCTATGTCCCAGTTTCCCATCATCTCTTCTGTAGACCAGAACATCAAGAAACGGAAGCTTCCCCTCCTTCTCGACTTCCATTGTGAACCTGATGTTGGGATGCATGCAATTAAAATGGTCAAAAGGTGGTTGAGAGATTCTTCCCCATGAGGCCACACCATAAAAGTATCATCGACGTACCTCCAAAAACAAGTTGGCTTAAGAGCCGCCGTCTTCAAAGCCATATCTTCGAAATCCTCCATAAAAGGATTGGCTACTATGGGGGATAATGGACTCCCCATAGCAACACCGTCAGTTTGTTCATAAAATTTGTCATTAAATAAAAAGTACGTCGATGTGAGTACATGACGACAAAGCTCAGCTGTTTCTTTGTCCACCTTTTCGCTAATCAATTGCAGAGATTCTTCCAGAGGAACCCGGGTAAACAAC